>CM062814.1:652680181-653307681 GCA_031772625.1 Pinus tabuliformis
AAAAAGGCCTCCAATAGCTATAGGAGTATGAGCCACAACCCAGTCTAGAATCCTACTACAATTTTTTTGAGGGAGGTAGGATTATACCCAAGAAGTTTGCCATCCCACTCATGTTTGAATTAGAAAAAGAAAGAGGAAGGACACATAGATGGATGTAGATTTCCAAATCTCAAAATGTAGAACATATGGGCATAATGGAGGAAAATATCAATGAAATGGGCAAGGAATTAAGTGACCTAAAAGTAAGGGATTCAACCATGAGGGAGAAGCTACAGGAAGAGAACATAAGACTAAAAGAATAGTTGCAAGAAAAAGAAAAACAACTTGATACTATTGAAAGTCTCTTTATGGAAGCCATATAATGCATGAAGCCATCCAAATCCTATGCGCTTTTCCTCAAGGAGCAATGGCTACAATTCCAAATAAAGACACTAGCATAGTATGGGTATTTTCCTTTCCAAGCCTAAAGGAAATTTATTGAGTGTTTAAAAAATGCAAGTATGTAGGAGAGGGAAAAACTAGCTGAGTTTTATATGCATAATTTAATTGTAAAATATCTAAATTTTTGGGACCCCAATTCAAGATAGGGAGACATGCAACTCATGGAATTATCATCTTGGTTAACACATGAGGAGAAAAGGGCTGAAGAGGTAAAGAAGGTGATGGAAAAGGAAGAGAGAGAGCCCTTATACATAAGAGAAAAATTGGTAATCCCTACAACTGTCATTAACAATCACAACCTCATCTCCTCTGATTATGATTTAGTGCCTAAGTACATTGCAACCCAAGATAAATCTATTCTAAATTTTGAGGACACTTTTAGGATGTTAGGAATAGTGATTATACAAGCTTGTCAGAGAAGGTGGCATGACTTACCTCACAGTCTACAAATCAAAGAGTATCACTCTCCTGAAAGGCTAAGGAATGCCTTGGAAAAAAACCCATTGTAAAAAGGAATCATGAAAATATTGAAGATCAAATGGATAGGAGTCAAACTAAATCCACCCTTGTTGTTGGGCTTACAAGAAGGAAGAAAGCAAGAAGAAGAACATAAGGTATGGACAAAGATAGAGAAAAATGATGGTATTTATCTGTAAGAAAGCACATCATCTGAGGCCCCTCGGGATGTCACAGAGGCCTCCAGGGCCATGAATGAGCTTCATATGGATGACTAAGTTTCTCAGAGGATGAGCAACACCTTCAGCAGGAGGGTGATGATGGGTCCCATTAATAGGTATATTTTGAAGTTCATTATGCTATCCTCCAACGCTTAAAACTATCCTTTTCTCACATTAATTTGCATTTTTAGTCATAATATATGATTAGTAATAAGATTAAAATGTGTTTTTCATATTGTGAGGCCTAATGTGATTAAATTACAGGAAAAAGAGGCATTTTTTAGCATTTTCTATGCAGGGTCTTGATTGAGACAATGAAAAGAGAATCTAGGGGGGTTATCCACCTCCTTAACTCTCTAATTCGGCTTAAGATCATAGGGTCATCAGTCATGGATCAAATTCACTAGAAGTCGAGGGACTCCAAGTCCACATGAAGATCAAGGAGAATGAGATCCACAATTCTTGAGATCTTGGAGGGAATCACTCCTATTTTCAAGGGATCTTCTAACAATTACCTTTTTTGTATAAATAAACTAGCTGAAAGGCTCATTATGATTTAATATTTTGATTCATCTAAGAGTAGATACTGAGCCTAGTGCTTGACATTGTTATTCTTAACTTTCATGTGATGTATGAGAATACTATTTTCTTTTTCCAGAGAAAAAATCGAACTTTTTATAACCAAATAAAAAGTTACATAGTATATGCTGAGGCATTCAGTTTGCTGTATGGTTTGAAAAACATAGAGCTCCACAGGATGAGACTACCAGTCCTATCCAAAACCATGAGAAAAAAAAACACTGATCTGAAAACATGGACCTCCTCATATCGAGGAAAACAACCCCAGTCTCCAGCTCAAGATAAACAATATATAACAGTTTTAAAACTAAGTCTGAACGACTCCATGAGAGGATAAAAACAATGCAACCACTTCCTGGGTCTCCTCATCGAGGAAAACAACCCAAACAAGAAGTGGAGCATAAGTCAACCAACTTCTGAAAACAGTTTATAAAACTAGTGACAAAAAAATAAACATCGTAATAGCAGCTGAAGACAAAATCAGGGTGTGTAAAAGCCTGAAGAGTCCATGGAGTAAACAGGCTATGAATATGGTGGTTGATCTGACACAAAAATCTCTCCCTGGTTTTCCTCTGCTATTCTCCAACTGCCCATATCTTGTTGTAGACCCTCTTTAGAAAGCATGTCTACTGTAACATTGCGATCCCTGTAGATGTGGAAAAGAGAAAAAACATTAAAGGAGTGATTTAACTATTTTGTATCTTCTAATAAAGGTAATAAGATACAGTTTTGACATCTGCTTTTCCCATTGAACCATTTAATAACATTAAGAGAATCCTCGAAGATCTGAACTGTGAAGATGTTCCTGTGAATAAGCCAGCATAAAAGTAGTTTTAGAGTAGACAACTTCGCGAAATTATTTGTACCGGTTCCTATGCCCACAGAGGCCTTAAGACACCAGTTTTGATTTAAGTGAATTACTAGCCCTACTCCTGCTCTGTTGTTTTGGGATGCCCCATCGAAATATGCCCTCGGAATGCCTTCCTTAATTTGTTCATCAATAACTTGTCTGGGCACATTCTCTATATCAGGCTCAGGGATATTTGTATATATCGAAGTACATTGAATTGAAATAGCCTCGACAGGTGTGTCCTTATCCAAAAAAATTCTCCTATTTCTGGCTATCCAAATGCCCCATGCTATGATGAGGGGTAAATTCCGCAAGTTCCCTTCCGAATAAAGGTGCCACCATTTTTTCCAAACTTCTGAAAAAGATTCCCCTTCCCAGACTACATTCTTTTGGATGAGCTTCCCAACCTCCAACCACACTCTTTTAACAACTGGACACTCTATAAATAGATGCCTTATTGTTTCAGAATCATTTTTGCATAGCGAGCATCTCCCCTGTCCTGACTTAAATCTGGCTTGAAGGATATCCCATGTTGGAATCTTTCACTTAAGAATGCACCAGAAGAAAAGTCTTGCTTTAGCAGGGCATTTAAGCTTCCACAGGTGTTTGGCCCACCATTCCAAATTCCCCCATCCTTTCTTTGACATAAGGAATTTATATCCAAATTTTGGGGAGTAGGACCCGGATTCAGCATGGGCCCACACCAGCTGATCCGGTCTATCTTTCAATATCACATTAGACCTGGAGAGCTCTTGGGTAAAAGTCTTCTAGTCATCCCACCATTGGGGCAACAGATCCAATTCCTCCCTTGATAGCCATGCTTGTCCCCAAATAGTTGAGTGACCTTGTTTCTCGATCTGATTGAGGTAATAAACTCCTTTAGAGTCGAGATGCCTGATGAGGTCCGGGGATAATGCAAAATTTTCATTACAGCCTACCCATGGGTCTTTCCCTATTTGAAGGTTCTCCCTGTTTCCAACCTGCCAAGACAAACCTTGCTCAATGATCTTGAAAGCATCTAATGTAGCCTTCCATACAACAGAGACATTCCCTTTTTTCTTAATTGGGCTTCTTATCCAGTCCTCTAAAGGGACAGGGTCAATGTATTTCCTTTTCACCACCTTCGTCCATAGGTTCCCCATCTTAATTATTCTCCAACCTAATTTTGTTGCTAATGAAGGTCCAAAAGCTGTGAGATCTTTTATCCCCCATCCTCCCCATTCCTTTGGCCTTGCCACCTTCTCCCATGCTACCCAAGGTAGGACTGATTCCTCCTTTGATCCTGTCCAGAGAAATCTGCTACAAATCCTTCTTATCTTCTCCAGAACGCCTTTAGGAACCCATGTTAAGGCTGCCCAATAGACCAGTATTGCTAGGAGGACAAATTTGATAAGGGTCAACCTTTCGGCCCTTGAAAGCCACTTGAAACTCCAATGAGTAACTCTGGCTTCTATTTTTGCTATTAGCCAGTTCTAGTCCTGTTTCTGATAAGCATTTGGTTTCAACCAGAACCCCAAATATTTGAATGGATCATCGAGTTTATGAACGTTGAAGGGTAAGACTGTTGAAATTTGGGTTGTCTCCTGCCTGTTAAAACCTTCCAAGATCAATTGTGATTTCCTTTGGTTCACTTGCATTCCTGTGGCTTTCATGAAAATATCTAAATCCTCTTGAGTTCCTTTATTTCATTTATATTTCCATCGGTGAAGAGTAAAATGTCATCTACAAAAAGTAGATGAGAAATAAATGTATTGATCGCCACTTCCAGCCCTCTTATAACTTCATCCCTTTTTGCTTTCTGTACTAATTGGCTCAGACCTTCAGCAACCAAAAGAAAGAGCAGGGGCGAAAGAGGGAAACCCTGTCTCAAGCCTCTTTTCCCTGTGAAAAAAGAGGAAGCTGCTCGATTAATCAATACCACAAAGCTAACACTTGTGATGCATCCCATAATCCAGTTAATAAAATCGACTTTGAAAATCAGATGTGTTAATAACATTCAGATGTAGGTCCAACTTATTTTATCATAAGCTTTTGATAGATCTATTTTAATGACCGCCCCTTTCCTTTTCATCTGTTTGATGCTATGGATTGTTTCTTGTGCAACCCTGATGGCCTCATGGATCTGTCTGCCATCCAAGAACCCAAACTGTTCATTTGATATACATACCGAAAAAATGGGCTTCACTCAGACCGCTATCACTTTTGCAATGATTTTGTAAATGCAATTACAAAGTGAGATTGGTCTAAAATCTTCAGAGGAACCCAGATCTTCCTTTTTTGGATTAGTGCTATAAAAGTTGAGTTGAAAGGGGGGTAAATAGCACCTTTCCTCCTGGATTCTTTGACTACCTTCGTCAATTCCTGTCCAATTTGGTAAAAAAACTGTTGGAATAGTTCAATTTTCCACCCATCTAGGCTTGGAATCTTGTACTTTGCCATTGATTTAATGATACTCTCGACCTCCTCCTTAGTGACTTCTCCCATCAGCTCCTCAGCTTCTTCCTCCTCAACATAGCAAGGAAAACATTGGGCTATCTAATAACCTCTGCCAGCATGACTTCACCTTGATCTGTGAACAGCTTTTGAAAGTGGCTTCTCCCCATGTGAGATAGAGTTTCAAATGAGTTTGCTTCTCTACCTTCTTCATCCTTTAGCTTCCAGATGGTGTTCGAGTTCTTCCTTCCTCTGGCATAATTGTGGAAAAATTTTGTATTTTCATCTCCTGCCTTCAGCCAAACAACTCTACTTTTCAACCTCCATTCCTCCTCTCTTGCTAGCAGTATTTTACTTCGTTGACCTTCCAACAACAGGATTCTATCCTTTTTCTCCTAGGTTTCATAGCCATCTGATTCAGGACTTTCCAGTTCTTGGAGTTCAAGACCAATTTTATGTAGATCTTCATTTTGCTTTTGTTTCCTAGCCTTCGACCACTCCATTGTTGCCTTTTTCAGTCTCTTAAGATTTTCCATGAACAGAAAACCCTTTTCTTCAGTGGAGTTTATGCTTGGGGATCTCTAGGTTTCTCTGAAAAGCTTATTGAAAGAGTCCTCCTACAGCCATGAGGAGTTGAATTTAAAAGGGGCTACTGGCTTTTTTGGAGGATTGGAAAACTTGAGAAGAATTGGAAGATGATCCGAATTTCCTCCCTCTCCTACCCATTGATGGAAGGTAGGGATCCTTGATGCTACATCTTCACAAAGGAGGAACCGATCCAATATTTTTGCAATTCTGGCTTCCCCAGTTCGTCGATTCCTCCATGTGGGCCTTAGTTTCAACAGGTTGATATCCATCAAATTATGAGTGTTAAGCAAATTTAGGAAAAAATCTGAAAGTGAGTCTTCTCTGGCTGATGGACCCCAAGTTTCAGCAGTTCCAATAGAGAAATTGAGGTCACCACCTACCACCAGGTTTGGATTCCTCATCACTGATTTAGAGAATAAAGAATTCTAGAAAGAAGCTCTCCCTTGACATGGACCATAAATATTGACTATCACCAGGGGTACACCTAGTTCGGAGGATAGGACTTCCATACCCAAAGCATGCTCCATCCCCCAAATATTCCTCAATTTCAAACTTCCTTCCCTGATGCCCATGGCTATGCCTCCCGAGTGTCCTATGGAATCCAATGCCTGAAAATTCCACCCTGGGAGAAGAGAGTTTAATAATTTCGATACTTCTTCACCCCTACCTAAAGTTTCTTGCAACATAAGGACATCAGGGTTGTATCGATGGGCGATTTCTTTAAGAGCCAGTTTTTTAGGTTTACTGGCTAAACCCCTACAGTTCTAGGAGAGAAATATCATTTTACAACCTCCACACAGGGTTTCACTGCTCTAAGAACCCCAGAAATAGACATTTGTTTCCCGTCAGCCACATCCATCTTAGCTCTCACCTGAGCTTTTGACAGATCAGATTTCCTACCTCTTGTTTTCTGCTTGTTACTCAAGGACAAATCCATTCCTAAACCCCCTACTGGCTCCGAAGGAGGTGGTTTTTTGTCATGAGAATGGAGGTTATAATGTTTTGAACCCAGAAGGGGACCTCTCCTTTCTCCCTCCCTCGCAACCGGAACCCCCTCATAGTTCAGATCTAACTTGGGGATGGATGTTATGATGCTATCAACATGTGAAAATTCAGAAGATATAGGACAATTACTAATTTGAGCACAAGAAAGAAAACTAGCATCTTTTATTGATATAGATGGAGAAATGGATGGAATACTTGAGTCTAGTCGCATACCCTTTGTGTCTTCATAGAGGGGTGCTGCAGGTGCTTCTAGGGTATCCTGAACATACTTCTCGGGCTCTTGCGACTGTGCAGGAGCGGACTCCAGAACTGGGATCTCCTGCTGAACTGGATCCTCTATCTTCTCCTCCTGACGCCTGTCCAGTTCCATGGAATCCAGCTCCTGTTCCTTCTCTAACTGTGAGGTCCTTTCCTTCTCTGCTTCCAAGGGATCCACCTCGGCCTTCCTCTGCTTCCGCCTGCATCGGTATCCCAGAGGGTAGTCTCTTGCCAAATGACCGTAAACATGACATCTGTGGCATCTAAATGGCAGATGTTCATAGTCCAGAGGCTGATCATAAATGAAGTCTTTGTATTGAATTTTTATATTTTCCATAAGTCCTTCCCTGGGATTTAATCTCACCAGTATCCGAGCCATTGCCTTGTCCCTCGTTTGAATGAAGGACATGTCTGTTTCCAAGTAGGTGCCGAGATGATTCCCGATGGATTTGAAGACCGATTCCACCCACAGGAAAGGCGGTAGCCCAGGCATGCACACCCAAACAGGAATGTCCTCCACCTTCTCTCGCTGAGCATCGAACAGAGGAGTCCAATGCTTGAACATAACTGGGTGGCTGCCGAAAGCCCAGTTCTTCCCCAGAACCCAATCCGCTGCCTCTTTCTTTTCAAATTTTACCATGAACCATCCTTTCGCCAAGGATGTTACCTGGAAACCCTTATCTAGAGCCGAATGCCATTGCTGCAAGGCCCAATTTTGGATAAATTGAGCGGAATGTTTCTTTCCCCTTGCTCTACCCACCAGGGTAAGCTCAGCCACTTCCATGGCTTCTTCTATCTGAACATCCATACCTAAGACTAGGTTTGCTGCGGGTTCTTTCTTCTTTATGAACTTCTGCTTTTTCCTTTTTTCCCCCGTCTGCCTCTTGCCTGACCCCTCCTCCCTGATCTGGGCAGCTGCTGCACCATTTGTTAGTCCTTCCTGCTGTGAAGCAGAAATCTTCTCTGTGCCAGAGGTAAGGGTTTCTCGTTCTTCTCTTTCTGCTATTATCCCACTTCCCGAACCTCCCACTATCCCTTCTGAACTCCCCAAGACCCCTAACTTTTCGGGAAAACCCACTCCACCTTCATTTTCAGGGGCCTCCTTCCTAAGGGCCGAACCCCAACTAGGCCCTAAATCCACCTTCCCATAATGCAATCTGGGTTTTGACAGGTCCCGGCCTAAAAGGATTTTTCTAGCAGTCGACGACTACTCTGCCTCTGTAGACCCTAGATCTACTTTAAAACCACAACCTGGGCTATTCCCCGACAATTTCTGTAGACCACAACTATAAACAATGTCCTCAAGACCTCCAGAGAGAAAATGTTCAAGCGGGATAGATTTCTCTGTACTTACTTGATGAATCTGCTGAGATTCTGCTTGTTTGAAATCTACCGCCTGGGTTCTGGTTTCTTGCGGCGAAGAAAAATTTTGTTACTCCCTGGTTGCTCAGAAAATCCAGTCCCAAACTTTCCTCCAGAAGACCTATCGTTTTCCTATGATTCCAGGTCACCTCCGAACCTGATTTAGAGTTCCCAGGGTGTCCAGCTGGCCCGATGTATCGTTCAAGGTTCTGTGCAGTAATATCCACCCCCCATACTGACAGAATGTCTTCTGGCTCAGGATCGAGATCGACGACTTCTCTAGGTTTGACCATGATTAAACAAATAACAACAGGTAAACACAAAAAACCTGTCCGCAAACGGTCTGTTTCGCCCCCCTTCATTGTCAAGGTGCAGTTGCGAGCAATTCGGGGACAATGACAACAAGGAGGTTACCATGAAACAAACCCTCGACAGACTTTCGGTAGCCATTTTCAGTGGGGGATCATCTCCGGCCCACATTCCCAGGTACCCTGCCTACGAACCTTCTAGTTGTCCCCGTCTGTTGCCGCTTCTTGCCACCTGCGTGCCTGCTCTCACTGCTATCTGCCTCCTGTATGCTTGCCTGTCAGTGTCGCAGTCTCCTAGCCCTCCACCTGTAGAGCCCTAGGCCCTCAGCCCTGCCATCCTTGGCCAAACCCTAGCTCCCTCCATAAGATTTCATAATATGGATTACTTGTTGAAAATCCATGAGAATATTATTTTATGCTTATGAAAAGTTTGCCATTGATTTGCATCTGAGCTAGTTTTAGAGGGCTAAAACCCTTGGGTTTGGGCCCAACCTAGAGGCTTTAGTCCCTCTTTTGTATTTCTTTCTTGTTCTTATTTCAAATAATTTCATGTATTTCTCTTGTTTTAGTAGATGTTAAGCTATAAAAACTTGTGATTGCAGGCTTCCCTATCACCTCTCTTGTGGGAAGAGTGATTGGAAAGATTTACAATCTCAGTCCAAAAACATTTGTTTATGATTTCTTGGAAATAGATAGATGTTAGTTGTAATACTTTTGCATGTTTATTATTTGCAACTTAGGAGTTAGTTTAGTCATAAAATTAGTGTTGTGGAATAGAATAGATTTTAGTCAAATGCAACTCATGTTTCCATGATAGTTTATCTCACTGTGTTATTGGTCATTTGATGCATGCATTTGGCTAACTACAGGGTTGTCTTGATCTACGGGGTGGGAAAATATTTCCATCTCCACCTGGAACTTTCCATATTCTTCCTCTGCACCTCACACTGCTCCCAAACTCTATTTCCATAGTCATTATGTTAAGGCAAATAGAGGACATTGTGGGCATCAACCTTGGTGCAAGATAGACCTTTGATAGGTCCTAGGCTTGGCTAGGGGGCTCCCCCAACCTTTGTTCACTTGCTCCTATCTTCGTCCATCTTCTCCTACCCTCAAGACACCATTTATACCCTTAAAAGACTCCTAGAACCCCTCCTGTAGCAAAACAGGGCCTCCTCTAACAATATAGGACCTCCTATAATAACTCTTGTAGCAGTGTTCTTTTCAACCATTTTTTATCCTTACTATGATCCTATCCTAGTTAAGTTGATAATTGCACCACCTTGAGATTTGGCGATTAAGGAAGGATATTAGACCACTCCAACCTCCTCCTTTCCTCAGTGAAAAACATAGTTAAAATTAGATTTTTTTTTTATTAGAGTGTTAAAAGTTAGATTCCTTATTTTCAAGAAAATGTAAAGTAGATCAATGATACAGGCAAGTAGGTTATTGATTTGATTAAATGTGCAAAGTAGAGTAGCTTTAATTTTGCAAGTACACTATCCCTTTCTCTTTCATGCAATGTTAATTAGCATCTACATTTGAAAAAATGGATTTTTCACGTCCATAATTAGAATAAGGTTCAATTATGCTTTCATAAGAAGTTTTCACTATAGTTAGTCAGAGGAATGGTCCCTGAACACCTTGATTTGATTTCATGACTAAGGGTGACATGAGTAGAACCTAACCTAACCTATTGTGCATATAGCATTGTCACCTCTACGTTTGTATGAACCTCTAGTTGATAATTTGAGTTGAGAAGCCCTTTGGAGTTACAACACTCTTGGTACAATACTAGGGCTCACCAATGGCTACGATCATTAAAAATCTCATCCAAGCATGGGTCTGTAATCTATCATTAGTGGATGAGACTTTTGATCATTGTACATGTAATATCGACTTATATACTAAGCATGGGTATGCCTCCCTCAGGAATGATATCATGATTTAATATGTATTATAACAAATGATGATCTCAGCCTTTCTATTTGTGCTACAGACTTGTCTCATGGAAAAGAACTTCAGTCCTAAATCACGATTTATGACTTTGTACTTTGGGAGGAAATCTGTTATAGATAATTTTGTCTCACTTGTCGCATGTGTCACACTTTCTCTATTCTATTGAACTTGGGTAACTTGGAATACTTGAGTTACTCTGTTATGCTAGACCTAATGTCCTATAAACCGATCAATCATCATCCTTTATCAGTTTGAAATCATTCCACATAATGATTTAATCATTTTCCTTCTGGCAGTACAAGACAAACTTGAAGCTGAGGTCAAAATGCTTGATTCTAGGGCCAGAACAGGTACCATCACTATGCCCCTGCACCCTAGAGCAGCTGTAGAATGAAGAAAAAGCACTACTAGCATAGTCTCCTAGTTATTGTAGGTGTGCTAGTTCTTGATTTTTAGGGATTTTATTTTATTTTATTTATTTATTTATTTTTATCTCGAAGGTTCCACTTCTACAACTTCTAAAGAAATTTAAACCATTTACTATAAAAAATGACCTCAAACTCCTATTATCATGGGGTTACCCTCATATCTTAAGCTGATTACCCACCTTTCATGGATCTCAAGTCTAGATTAGTAAAACCAAAAAATACCATTTCATCCTATATATTTACCCTCTTCTAAGAGCTGAGGGTTGGCTTTGGAGGACCTTACTTGCATCTTTATGCTACTGGATTTAGCTTAAAGACATATCACTTGTGATCTTTAGGTGGAGGATTAGAGATTTCCTTGAGATAAAGGAAGGAGTAGATTAGCTTGGGGAGACATCTACAATCATTGATCACTGGGTTGAAAATTCTCCTAATCCATTTAATGATAAGTCCTATTGTTTCCTTATAAACTTGTACCATATATGATTACAATTGTATTTCAATGTTTATGATTCATTGAATGGAGGAATTAGCATAGATCTACTTGTTTGTGTAGTGTTTTCTTGCCTTGCTTGTGTTGTAGGTGTAGATTGAAACACTTGGAGTGGGAGCAAAAGAGTTCAAGCAATGAGAAAGAGACTTAAAAATTCCAAGTAAGTAATCCTTCTTCTTCATGTTAATTTATCTAAAGGAATACAAGTGTGCTTTTCCCCCTTGTTATTACTAGGCTAGCAACTAGGTCTAAGGTGTTTTTCTTTGTTTGCAAAGGAGAATTTTCCCTATAACTGGCCCTAACCTAAGGAAGCTCAGATCCCTAAAGGACAAATAGTCTAAGAACCAAATATGTCTTTCAGTAATAAAAATTTTTCTTGTACATGAAAAGTTGCAGAATTGAAAAACTTCTAGGCTCTTAGGCTCCTACTTCTTCCTCTAAACTCGGCTAACTACTAGCTACCTAGTGGGCTACTCGAGCCCTCTATTTATATAAGATGAGTGAGGGGTATACTCCTTGAAAATAGGATTGATTTCCCTCCAAAATCCCTACAAAATAGGATCATTCGCCTTGAGTGACCTCACTGCTATAGGGAGAAGTATTTAATGCTCCAAGCTAGTGAAGTTTGATCTTCTTGTAGCAGGGGACAAGTACCATAAAATTATCAAGCTAGATATCGTCATGATTTTTTCCAACTCTTACCTATATCCTACATCACAACCACATTAGGCACATAAAGCATGACAAATCTCTTTAATCTTCCTAGGAACTCATTAAAGCTAAGAAAGCATTATAATGTGAAAAAAGGGAAGGTCTATTAAAACTTTTATGTCCCTAGGAAAGGTTAGATGGGCCTTATGTTTTACCTAATTGGGAGGCCCATCATACCCCTGTACTATATTTATTTCTCATCCTCTAATCAACCTATTCTTCCTGATTTCTATGTTTTTCCTCATTCATTTCCTTGATGACCTATTTAATTTCCCACGTTGTGTTGGATGTGGGCATGCTTTCTAGATAGAAACCTACATTTTTCTCAATGTCCTACCACTCCTTTGATTCTTCTTCTTGAATTTTATGCTCCTATATACCTAGCAACATTGTAGGATTAAATCTAAGTTCAATCCATTGGACATAAAGTTTCTGAATGATTATCTTATATAGAGGATTTTTTTCTAGTGCAACCTGCAATCTATCAGGATAATGGTACTTTCTGATTTTCATGTTGTATGTAGTGTTTTCCATCTCCTTTAGAAAGCTTCTGAGCTGTTTTCTCTTAATAAACTAAAGGTATACTCAACGTG
This sequence comes from Pinus tabuliformis, assembly GCA_031772625.1. Taxonomy (NCBI): domain Eukaryota; kingdom Viridiplantae; phylum Streptophyta; class Pinopsida; order Pinales; family Pinaceae; genus Pinus; species Pinus tabuliformis. The sequence goes on from CM062814.1 coordinate 652,692,867, forward strand.
GAGGATGACCTCTCAGATTTTCCTCTTCCAACACTTTAAGATCCTCTACTAGAGTGCACATTTGGAAGTGAGGATAGATGGATTGGGATGTTTAGGCCTAATCCAAAGTGGTTCTGTCAATTCTTCCTCCAATTTCCTTTTCACTTCTTCAATCTTGATCTCTTCATGCCTTAGCCAAGATTCTAGGGATATTGGTTTTGGATCACCCAAATATGGGTTTTAGTCCCACTTGGTCACATATAGAAGAACAAGGTTGTGAATGTAAAACTCAACAACCTTGGACTTGTCTTATAATTGCACTAGAGGAAAAATTCAATGAATTATTTGACATCTTGTAGAGGGAGAGATCCTATTTGTGCAAGCATTTTTATTTAAAATTGGCACCATTTCTCTTTTAGGAACAAGGAGTAGGTTTTGGATGGTTTCCTGCAATTCACTACTTCCAAAGAAAGATGTTCCATAGTGCTTAAATTTGTTTCTAGGGTTGCAACATGGTTTTCCTTCTCCTAAAACAATGTTTATGTTTTCTACAATTGGACCTTTTGTTGTTTGCTTCTCTTTCCAGAAGATCCCTTCTATTTTCTTCATCAAATCTAAGGAGTTTTATCTCCTCCCTCATCTTCTTCATTTCCTCTTCCATTTTTCCAATATTAGCAACTCCTTTGGATTGTGCAATTTCCTTCCATCTATGAGTCTTATCCTTTCTTAACTCCACTGGCAAGGAATAATCATGGTGTCAAGTGCATAGGGAGCATTTCTCTTGACTCAATCTAGGAGTAGAAGGAAGTAGATCCTCTTGGGACTGGTTGATTTGTTATTTTGTCGGCCTCCTCTAGACATGTTGTTTGTTTCTGTAGCTCTGCAACTTGTTCTTGTAGCTTTGAAACTTGTTCCTATAGCTCTGCAACTTATTCATGTAACTCTTTTGTTTGTTCCTATAGATATACATCTTGTTCCCATATCTCTATAGGCTACCCCTGTTGCTAATCTCTTGGTCCTTCTGATTGTAATTATAGCTTCATTTCTTCAAGAAGTGTTGGTATTAATCTTGTTTGTACCATTGATTTCATTACTTTATGCCCATCTATATTTTGAGGCTCTTCTTTCTTAGGTCTATGGATTTCTTCAATGGTTATTGGAGTGGTAGGTGGAGGATTTGATCTTCTAGTGTACCACACTTTGGTACTCTTTCTTCTTCTGAAGTAAGTAGATGCTTGAGTGGGCCTACTTGCTGTTGAGAAATCTAGGGCAATTTAAGAATTCGATTTCTCTTAACCATGATAACTCTTGGTGATATTATTTTCTTATATTCTTCTTCTTCTTATTAACATGTGTTATTATCATCAAACAACTATCAAAACAAGAAGATCAACAATGCACGAGTACACAAGATATTGGCACCAAGCTAGGGCAAAAGCCTCTCCAAATCGTGAGAGGAAAAACCCTTCAAACTCTTTCTTATAGAATCTTTATTGATGAATTCCAAGACCCAAACTTTGACTCAAGCACACTTTCAGAAATGAAATGACAATACCTCCAAAATGTACCCAAGCAAGTCGTTCTTTCTACAACTTCGGATAGCACAGTAGGTCTGCAACAACACTATGATAGTTTGCAAGTGTGATCAAGGATATGCTCTCCTAGCCTTCCTGTATCTTCGCTTTCCTTGGAGATTGATCTCACATATCATGACCCTTTGCCTTGATCTTGGAACAAGACTTCTTGATGCCAAGAGAGTGACTATCTTAGAACATCGAGGATAGATCTATCAACTTCAGTATACAGTCCATACGTGCAAGTAGGTTTAGGGCTATTCTGTCCCTTCTGTGACCTTGTTCTCCTTGCAAAATTCTTCTAGATAGCTTTCTCCTTCAAACTACTACAAGATCAAGCCTTTAACCCAACAATATGCCCATACAAGATGATGCCCTAGCTTGGATCTGATTGCCACATGTGTGAACAGGCTTTCTAGGTGATTTTGGATGAGGGAACATACTTCCTCTTGAACTGCGACTTCTGCTCTTTGAACCTTTCTCTTTGTTTATCCTTTCTTGAGAGAATGATATAGACATGTGTTGGAGGAGGTATCAACACTGCCTTTATATAGGCTTGTGTTCTCATCTCCTAGGCCGACATGATCCCTTGACTAGGCCGACATGATAGGAGGCTTCTAGATTGTCCAAATAAATTATTTCAAGTGACTTCTTTGCATCAATTCAGTGGGTACATTTTGGGTTATTTCATTAATGATCTTGAAGGACTTTTTTACTTACAACAATTACATTTATAAGGGTAACAATACGTGATTGTCTTCATTTTACATCACTGAACCTAAGGCTCTCAATGGGAGACACAACTAGACCAAGAAACTTCTTGAGCATGAAATCCATGTCTTAAGCAAAAATATAAGAATTTTCTTGATACAAAATTATATCATTACAAGATTTGTCATTATGAAGACCGAACCTAGTTACACTATTTTCCACACTCCCTCTTAACTAGGGAGGTATTTATACATACATGGTACATGGACATTCTCAATATAGGAGTTCTCATAAGCAAAGAGTCGGATTAGTTATCCATCTGTTATAACATCATTTCAACCAAAATTGTTTCCATATAGCAAGGCCTTGACTAACAACTCTATCTTTCACTTAGATCAGAGCACAATGTTGGAAAGACCAATCACTGATAGAAACACATCATCATTGTCTCTCTTAGGGTCTTACCCACTCGGGTGTTCTCCGAGTATGCCCTACTAGGACTATTCTCAGCTTGGGTTTCCAACCCTCAAGAATATCGATCCTCTTGCCCACTCTTATCTTGGATGCCCTACCACATCCTCAAAGAGTGTTGGATGCCAGATGAATGCAAAATCCTCCATTATTTCTTCCAAATTGAAGAGAAGAATGTCATGTCTAACTCTTCCTCTTAGCCACGGATGAGTTCCAAGTTTCTATTTACTCAGAAAATTACTCATGTTCCTTTACTCATAGGAACCTTCTAGAGATCCCTCTTAAACAGGGACTCTATCATCAGGACTTTATAGGGTCTTCTAGTTGACTGATGATTTAAGACGTCAATGTCATCAATTTCTTCATATGTAGGGTTCAACTATCCATCACTTTCCTCCATCATGTCATTCCTTCTTTCTCAGAAAGTATCCTCCTTGGCTTTACATTCAGGGCTTCCTTCATAGGGCCATCTATCTTCATTTTTCCTTCAACAGTGATTGCTCTAGATCACAAGGTACATAGTTGTGACATCCTTCACAACTCTCCTTACCTTGGCCATACACACATACCCATACTTTCTCCAAGAGGTCAGCAACCAAAAACAAATCACATGTAAGGACTCAGGACACCACATATCTCCACAATGGTATGATATTGTCCACTTTGGGCCTAAGCCCTCATGGATTTGTTTTTGGGCTTTACCCCAAAAGGCCTCATACCAATGGAGATATTTGTCCATCCTTATATACCCATGATCCTTCCCACTTCTAATCAATGTGGGACTTTGGTCGTATACCCAACAATCCTCCCCTCGAACAAAGGACCATCGAGCCTCCCCTTAAACGATTATCCATTTGCAGGATTCTCCCCTCTCCACCAACTAGGATTCTCCGCTCCAATGCGTTGGAAGCACACACCTTACAAGGAAGCACCACTTGTCTCAAGAGCTTGCTCTAACTGAGCTCATCCACGGGCTTACCGGGGCTCACCACCTTCGTTCGGCATTCCGAGGATTTGGCTAACTTCGAATCTGGCTTCGATACCACTTGTAAGGACTCAGGACACCACATATCTCCACAATGGTATGATATTGTCCACTTTGGGCCTAAGCCCTCATGGATTTGTTTTTGGGCTTTACCCCAAAAGGCCTCATACCAATGGAGATATTTGTCCATCCTTATATACCCATGATCCTTCCCACTTCTAATCAATGTGGGACTTTGGTCGTATACCCAACATCACATAATACCTTTTTGGTGATGGCCTTTTCCAATGATATCTTATTGTAGGTATCAATACCTTGCATACATGTTGACAAATCTCCCAAAGATATCTGTTGTCAAGGGTCTTCATATTTTCATAATTCCATTAGAGTCTTCATATCTTTTTGGGAGATTTCTTAGTCAAATCTTCTTGATCCTTTGGATGTTGATTTCCTTCATCATGGTTTCATATTTCACGATCTCATCCATCCTCACACCTTCCATTTCCAGGAGATTTCAAATATAGTTTCTTAATTGTAGTCAGCCACCTCATACTTCATATGAAGACATATTATGTTGATTTCAACTAGTGTGATTTAAGCCTTTCTGCATCCTTTCAGAGGAGGAGATCCTTTTTCTCTTGATCATGCTTGATCCATGTTACCTGCTATTGGGTGCATATAAGGTGTCTTTTAGAACTCCTAATTGCCTCACATTAATTATCAACCTGGGTAAGTCTTTTTGTTTCAAAAGTGTACACAATATGTGCAAGTGATGGAAATCGTTATATCTGTAAAGAGTAATGCTTTAAGATAACTTATCAATTTCAATACAAGAGTAAACAAATCAAACCATAAATCTCAAGCTTGTAACTTCAAGGAAATTAACCTATTCAAGCATCAAAACTAAATCTTAATCTAAACCAAACTTAATCTTAATCAAGAGATTCTAATTGCAATTACATCAACCGAGTGCACCGTAGAAATAACGGAGCTCTTTAAGCTGAATCTGAACTACTGCATAGAAATAAAGCACCTGATCTAATCAATAACACTTTGTCCTTTAATTATCAAGAAATGATTCTTATCTAATAATTAATTCAATCCATGACATAAATGAATGAAATTAATTGACATAATTAGGAATTAATGAAATGAATACACAAACTCCACATTGATGAGAGTAAATCAATTGTAAAGCTGTAAAACAAAATAATTAAACTTAGAGTGAAAGAAAAGTAAAAATATAACATAGGGAACAACAGTGAAATCCACCAGTGACCAGGCCCAAGCCGCTAGTGATTACTTCTTAACTACTTTAGAATATTGCCAATGAATAGCAACACGAATTATGTATTATTCATCAGATCCAAATGTTGTTATAACACGATGTGTCCTTCAAAATCACGCTCTGTATATTAAAATTACAATTGAATTAAAAAGGCGAGAAGTTTCCTCCTCTCTAATCTCTCCCATCTTACCCTACTCTCTTTGATCTAAGTTTTCATTTAAATACACAGAGAGCAAAGAGAAGTTACAAAAAATCTGATTAAAAAATGATTTCCATTACAAATCTGGATTTTACAAAACAAATTGATCAACAAGATCATATCTAAAAGATATTTCCATCAACTTTCAATAGGAACAAGTCGAATTTGGTATTGCAACTGGAAGAATTTGGAAAACTGCCGCAACAACAAATCTGAGAAAATTGTCTTCGAAGAACCTTCCATTTCTCTTAATACAGACTGAATTTTAGTAAAATGCTCATTTCAAAACTAATTTGGTCCATTCTAGACAAAACTCATGTTTCAGATTTTCCAGATTCTCCTTCATTTATCCGAAACGTCCAATGCAAAACTGTCATTTCTTATTCCAGCGAATTTATGAGTTGGAATATTTAATTGTGAGTTGGAGATCAAATTTGCAATCTAGAAAATATCTTAAAGGCTAAAATCATGAGTGATGTTACAACAAATACATTAATAAACCATCATTGGTAAAATCATGCATAATAATCATCAATTTATTAAAAATAAAGAAGAAAAATAGTATTTATCCATAAGAACATAAATAATTATAAAATGGAATTGTATGATAAAATATGATAGATGACGTGATAAAGAATGGTAGAATGGATGAAATAGGCATCAAAAAGTGATAATAATAAGGACAGATTAGTGGTCCAACACACCCCCAACTGAATATGTTTCATGTCCTCATGCAACCCCAAAGCCTCTGTATTAACCAAGCTATAAGAAATTTTCATCCCATGTCATGAAAGTGATGGGACAAATGAATTCTTCCTTAAATAATGAATATTCAATTTTAGCAATGTTGATGAAGGTGTAACAATTTTCACATTGACTTTCAACTATATGTATATGAAGTTGCAACAAAATATGATATAAGTAACGACAAACTTCATTAACCATTTTCTCAAAAACTACAAACCAGATTTTGTTGAAATTTGGTAAGAAGATTTATACTATATTAATGCTTCTATAATCCAAAAATCATATTGTTTTGATGCATGGAGCATGAGATATAAGCAAAATAGTTGTAGGTGATAGTGCGTGATTTATGAAATTTTACAAACTAATTAAACTTGAAATTTTCTAGGTTTGTGTATTTTAATGATACATCTTTGTTGTCCAAAAATCACAACAATTCAGTTCATAGTTTTAAAGGTATGCACAAATCAATTTCTGCACTGTATAAAAATGAAATTGTATGCCTTAAATGAGAAAAAAAGTAGAAAACATCCATCATGTGTAGCAATTTCTCCCCCAAACTGGAGAATTAGCATGCCCTTATATGATACTAGAAAACAAATTGAAGTGGTTGCTACGATTGTGGTTGAAATCTATGCTTGATGTAAAACAACATGGAATAAGAGAGGTTTTGAAAATGAATAAAGAGATCGGTGGATGATGGCATGATCATAATAAATGAATGAAAGTAAAACTCCTCCAGACTGAAAGCTGCTATGTCTCTAAAAAATGGGAAGTGGTAAAGATGTGGAATGAATGATGATAAATAATGCTCAATGGATTTTCATGAAATTCTCCTAACTTTTAATAAATCAAAAACTTATGCTATTTTACCTCAAGTTTTACCTCCGGAAAAATGTGGAATAACATGTATGGATTGGTATTTGTTGAAGCTGATGTTGGCTGAGATGATGTTGAAAGTGATGCAAAAGGTGGAAGCCATGCAAGCACATCCTGTCTGTGAGTTGCTCGAGCCTCTTCTGTTAGTTGCAATAGTGTGGACTTGCTGTGAATAGAGTTGCCCCCCATACTTGCTATTGTCCTATAAACAATTCACTACTCTACATGCAATTTTCTTGAATCCACAGTTTTAGTTTTGAACAACAACATATAAGCCGCATGCAAAGATTTCAATTAGAAAAAAACTTTTGTATAAATGCAATATTTTGTCAAATCAGCAAGTTATGGTGGAGTTCGATAATTATTACGCATGTTATCCCATAATGCATATCTTCCCCCCTCAAATACGAAAAGGGCGTCCATGATCATAAAGCATAGGAAAAAGGGAAAGGACGTTGAGGATTCACAAATGCAGTCGACCGATCAAATAAAAGTGGTGTAAAATACGACAAAGGTAATCAAAGCATTACACATCAAAATATTTGAAATGCGAAAAAAAAAAGAATAAAATAGATATTAGATCATTATGTAAATAGATATTTACCTTAGGTGGAAAAGTGACGAACGCATGACTGGCGATAAGTGTTAATGATTGGTGGTAGCATGATTGGACAATAATGATATAATGCATATAAAGATATAGTTTACCATGCATGTTGGCTAATTGAATTAGAAATGTTATTCAAATGGTAAATTCTCCTTTAGAAATGAATCCATAGGGGGTAATAGGATAGAGAGTATTTGGCAGTGTAACATAGTACTTCAATACCACAAGCAGAGCCATTGTTGCCAACATGCATTCATAACCTCGATAGGGTTGCTTTTTAACCCCAAAAATGAGTTAGAGTCCTCCATTTAGTATGTAGATGGTTTTATTTTTTATAAAGAGACCACTATGCTGGCATGGCAACCAGATAATCATAGTGCCATTCACTAGGATATAACAAAGTGACCAAGATGGCTTGTGATGAGACCCCTGTCCTTCTGACGATTTTAACCATCAAGAAGGTCATTACCTTGGTGTGGTGACTATAATGGAATGTCATCTGTTACACCCTTGTGATCATGGTAGGCTGGCTCATGATGAGACCCCCTATCCTTTTTAAGACAATGCTTGTTACATTTTCATATTTTTATATTTTAATGCTTTTATTGTAAAGAGAGGGAGGCTCATTTACTCCTTAAGAGTCAGAGATGGTGTAAGAAGTAAAAAAAAATGTCAATGAAAGTTATGCTTTCTCCCCATATCATCATATCAAAGGGATTTATCCCTTTGAAAGTGTAAAAGATAAACTAGCATGGTATTAGAATAATGAATCATTTTATGATGTGTCCAAAGAGAAGATATTCAATCAGTCATTATATAGGTGCACCATGTCAGCTTCAGAATATAGATGACCATCAAAATGTTTTATAAGTCATAATGGTATTAATATTACTATTTTTCTTTATCTTAGGTACAAATCCAACCAAATGGTTTTTTTATTTAGAACATAAAAGAGAAAGAAAAATGAAAAAATGACTAGCGATAAAACAATAAAGAGAAATCATAGTTATTTCTACGAAAATGCAAAAAGTGTTGTTCAATCAATTGAATAACAATTGTTCAATCATTTGAACAACAAAAATAAAATACACAAAAGTGTTGTTCAATCGTTCAATCATTTTAACAACAAAAATAAAACACACAGAAGTGCTGTTCAATTGATTGAACAACAATCATTCAATCATTTGAACAACAAAAATAAAACACACAAAAGTGTTGTTGAATTGATTGAAAAATCGTTCAATGGTTTGAATAGCAAAAATAAAACATGCAAAAATGTTGTTTAGTTGATTGAAAAACAAAAATAAAACACGCGAAAATTTTGTTCAATTGATTGAACAACAATCGTTCAATTATTTAAAACACTCAAAAGTGTCATTCAATTGATTGAACAGTGAAAATTTTGTTTAATTGATTGAATTTTACTTCATGCCATGAAAATGAAAAAAATGAAGAATAAAAGAAAAATGGGGCTGAGATAAGCTAAGAGCAATCATACAAAAGGAAAAGAAGTGTTGTTTAATAGATTGAACAATAGTTGTTCAATGATTGAACATCAGCTGTTCAATTAAATGAACAACAAACAATGCAAAAAGAAGAAAAGAAATGTTGTTCAATAAATTGAACAATAGAATAATGCAAGAAAAAGGTGTTGTTCAATAGATTGAACAACAAAATAATTGCAAGAAGAAAATGTGTTGTTCAAAAGTTTGAACAACAGGGCATCGTAAAAAGTGTTGTTCAATAGATTGAACAACAGTTGTTCAAAAGATTGAACAACAAAACAATCGTAAAAAGTGTTGTTCAATAGATTGAACAACAGTTATTCAAAAGATTGAACAACAACTATTCAAAAGATTTGAATAGAAAAACAATCGTAAAGAAAGAAAGTGTTGTTCAAAAGATTGAACAACAAAACACACAAGAAAGAAAGTGTTGTTCAAAAGATTGAACAAAAAAACATGAAAAGAAAAAAAGTGTTGTTCAAAAGTTTGAACAACAGCTGTTCAAAAGTTTGAACAATGGCTGTTCAAAAGATTGAACAATAAAACACGAAAAGAAAAAAGGTGTTGTTCAAAAGTTTGAACAGCAACTGTTCAAAAGTTTGAACAACAGCTGTTCAAAGTTTGAATAGCAGCTGTTCAAAAGATTGAACAACAAAACATGAAAAGAAAGAAAAGTGATGTTCAAAAGATTGAACAACAAAACATGAAAAGAAAGAAAAGTGTTGTTCAAAAGATTGAACACCGGTTGTTTAAATGTTTGAACAGCAACTGTTCAAAAGTTTGAACAACAGCTATTCAAAAGGTTGAACAACAAAAGTGTTGTTCAATTGATTGAACAACAATTGTTCTATCATTTGAATAGCAAAAATAAAACACGCAAAAGTGTTGTTCAATTGATTGAATAGCAAAAGTGTTGTTCAATTGATTGAACAACAATTATTCAATCATTTGAATAGCAAAAATAAAACATGCAAAAGTGTTGTTCAATTGATTGGATATCAATCGTTCAAACATTTGAACAGCAAAAATAAAACACGCAAAAGTGTTGTTCAATTGATTGAACAACAATCGTTTAATCGTTTGAACAATGAAAATAAGACACACAAAAGTGTTGTTCAATCGCCAACGGAGTGGAAACTACAACTTTGAAGGAAGCAACACTTGAAACAAAAAAATATAAGAGAAAAAAAAAAAAAAAACACTTTATTTGAAAGCAGTAACTAAATAAATAAATTAAGTTACAACGACTATGATGTTATTTCCTAAAGGAATATCAATTTTTCAATGGAAAAAAATGATCTCTTGGAAAAATGGTTTGGCAGTAGTGACATGAATCTTCAAATCGAAATCAATTCTCCATTTCTTCTATTATGAATCTGTTAGGTAATGAATTGGTTTAGATGCCCTTGTTTCATTAAAATTCCTTCAAGAATTGTGCGTTCGTAAATTGACCTTCTTTATTCTCCTAAGACTTGCAAAAAACGAGTTTCTACCTGCAATACAACATTAAATCATGGAGGAAGAGAGGTGATCGAGCTCCCCTAATCCAAGAATTATGAAAAAAAAACAAGTAGTTACTTTGTAAAACAAATTCACGGAGAAAATAACAAAGTAAAATTAATTTATTACCTACGAGCGAGTAGTGACCAATCATGCTAACCTGCAATGTTTTAATCATAACTCCTTTGTTTTTTGTCCGATTTGAGTGATTCCAAAGCCAAACGAAAGTGAATTTAGAGGGATATATCTAATAGAAATAGGTTTTAAAAATTTCATGATATGATCTGTCAAATTTACTTAGGACGACTTGCATAACAAAGTCATTTTCGATTTCCTAGCTTAGACCAATAGTGGATATTTTAAGCATACCATTTTTGTTTGATGATGGATTGAGATGATTCAAATTGGAAATGAAAGTAGGTTCATTTATTTATCTCCAATAGAAACAGGTTTTGAAGACAATAAGAATTGATGGGTCAAATACTTTAATGAATAGCTAGAAAAATAGAGTTTTAAGAGTGCTGATTTAGGATAGACAGTCAATATTTGGGTCATAACTTTCTCATCCGATATAGAAATCAAGTGATTCAAATTTCCTTGTAAATTAGATTCATAGAGTAATATATCATAGAAATAGGTTTTAAAAATATAGTCATTTAGACCTTCAAAAACTAACTGTCCTAACTCTGTTCCTGAGTTTCCTTCTAGACGCCCTATTAATGTTTTGGTTATAACTTTTTCGTTTCAAATCCAAATGGAGTGATTCAAATTGGGTTGGAAAGTAGACATCAAGGGATACTTAGGATAGAAACAGGTTTTAAAAATATTCTCTTTTGGTCCCTCAAAACATGACTGTCCCGACTGTATTTTCAGAAATTTCATCAAGCTCGCAAGCCAAAAAATATGATATTCAAGCAATTTTTCCATATTGGTGATAAAAATGAATATGAGTGTTTATAGAACTATTATTTTCAATATAATATATCTACATACACAGATAAATTAAAATATTTGTCACCGATGTTGATTTCCACAACGTGTTGCAACAAAAACAACTATTTTTACATAATAATAAAAAATGTATTTATTTATGTTCTTATTTATTTTATTTCCTACACTAACCTACTCTACTTTGAAAAATGAATATGATTATGTATAAGAGTACTTCCAGTGGAGCCATTTTCGAAATAAGGCCTCCAGTATGTACATACCCAAATTTGAAAAATGTATGTTAATAAATAGTAGGGTATGAGAAGATAACTTCCCTTGAAAAGATGGTGCCAAAAATTGTTGAAGTATGGAGTGAGGCTACAAACAAATGATGGAGTGAAACCAATCTACAATATATCCCTTACTTTCCTAATTTACCATAACCGTCATATCATTAAGTTCTTGATTTTTTAAAACGGCTTGTTGATGTAGGCTAGAAGAAACCTCATTTTTTTCATAACTTCTACAATTTTTGGATTTGAAACATTCCCAATCTCAATATAAGTTTTCTGCAATGGTGCATGTGAGATAGAATGGGTGGGAAGGGTAGGTAAATTTTTTAGTTCAACACTGTAAGCATGTTTTACTGGTTTACTATGATGAGGGTGTGGAATGAGTTGAGCAGGAAATTGTGTAGGGCATGGAGTATTTTGATGATGTGGTTGATTGGGTTGTGTGGATGATTTTTATGGGTAAGTAAGATGTTGTAGAAGAGTTGGTGAAGAATATGGATGATGTGTTTGTGCTACAATATGTGGGAGAGTATTCATGTAATCATAAGACAAACCATGCCAAACTTGTAGACAAGATTGGTGGGGGTTATATTGAGATTGACATGGCTGCCCTAACACATGAGTATTCCATGATGGATTATGCAAGTATGAAAATGGAGAGGAAATGTTTTGAACGATACATGTAGGCCATGGTTTGCATGGTTCTGACCTTGTTGCAGCTTCTCGATATCTTTGATATGATGCTTTCATCCTAGATAAGAAAGAACAACTATCTATGGGATGCTCCTTTTGGCAATGAGGGAAAAACACTTCTTCAATTTCTTGATTTTTCTGAACCTGCAAAACATTCAATTGTGAATTTAGAGAGCTAATAAATCAGGTTAAAATGTTCAAATAAATCATTGATTTCAACTCCTATATCTCTTGTTCTTGTAGTAGATTTGGAAAAGAAAGAAGAAACTTCTTTAGAACTCTTACCAGCCTTAAAGATTCCTCTTGAATACCTTATGCATAAGTCACAAACACCATCATATGAGAACTGAAAAACATCACATTTTCCCATTATATTTAAGAGTTCTAAACATTCATCTTTCATTCCTTTAAGAATGAGTGTTTTTAAGATCTCTTTTTTCAAATGCTTATGCTTTGATTTTTGAAGGTTGTAATGAAATCGCTCTACATAGTCCTCCAATCTTTCATCTTCCCCTTGCATCATGTTGATAATATCTTCACCGGCCTTACAACAGTCTTAGTACTTCTTCAAGAATACGTTCTTCATGTCCTCCCATGTTTGGATTCATTTCCCACCAAGGCTCATGAACCATCAGAGAGTTGCTCCTTCTAGAGTAAGAGGAAACACTTTCAACCTTTGATCATTAGTGTTAGTGTCAGTATTTGCAGCCTTCCTCCAATGATGAAACATCTTCTTACAAAGTGATTTTAAGGTGTCAAGGTCAAATTTTGTCATTTCAGTGAGTCTTCAAGCAAAATTTGGTCACTAGGTATTAGGTCTAGGGTTTGCTTTTACTCCTTCCAAAGTTGTCCAAATGTCGGTCCATGTCACCATTCAACTGAGTGTACCATCATTCAGAGGGTTTTCATCATCATGTCAGGGTCTAATGGGTCATTTTACACCTTGTTCATGCTTCAGTTGTGCCTAGGTAAGGTTCATTTCCCTCTCTTAGGGTTTTGAAGACACTTTCTCTTGGATGGTCAAATCATCAGCAAAACTTGCATCCTAATGTTCATACATATTCCCCTATCCTTAATGTACCTTATTAAACACTTCCCATCATTGAGATCCCCCAAATTCCTCTTTTTCGCACAAACCCTAGTTTCTTGCTACAACTTGGCAATTTTCTAGGCTAGACCTGTGTTTTGCCCTTTTGGACCCCTTCCCCTCACTCAATCTCTAAAATTTCACTTTCACCTACTTCATAACATCCCTCCCCACCTCCCAAAATTTTCTCAAGAATTTAGAAGCCCCTTATCCCCTTCATTTCGACAAATCCCTTGTTCCACACATCGGGATAGGTTTCACTCAAATGATGTTTCGGAGCAATAAAAGATGAATTTGAGAAAAATGAGAGAGGTTTTTCTCTAAAATAGGCCAATAAAGAAAAAAATCCTTCACTTTTTACACAGGTGTCATGGTTTTAGATAAATGTCAAAAATACCGTTGCCTCAGGAGAATTGAATGCACCTCTGAAGTGACCTTGGGAAAATCAAGATTTCTCCTAGCTTGGTTGGCTAAATGACTTACTTGATGAGTTAAATGATAAATAAACACAAATATATTTCCAATGAGCTATCATGAGCTCAATTTGGAGTTGAGGAACACCTTCAAAAGTTGACTGCAACAACACTCTGCCTTGAGGCAGCCTCATTTGGCACATTGTGACCAGTCTTGGGAGATTTGTTTTTTGATAGGGTAAATTAACTCCAAATTAAAAAATTATAGTTGGGATGGAAATTAGACTCAAATACCTTTCCAACGAGCTATCCCACACCCAATTTGGACACCTCGAAGGCCTCCAAAAGTCTCCTGCAAAATGCGCTATGCATTGGGTTCATGGCGCGACACATTGGGTTGGTGCGCGGCGCATTGGGCCAAAACACAAGATTTTTGCCATTCCTTTCACCCATCAAATTTTTCTCAGTTTCTCCTTGTTCAAGTAAGTCAAAACCACTTCCTCATTGCTCTTAACAAGTGTTTGGTGTTGGTATGAAAATTTAAATGCAAAAAACTCAAAATCCTATTCTCTTGTTTTAAGATTGCTCCTAGGGTTTTAAACTTGTTTTGTGCCAAAAAATTCCATTCTCCACCTTGTTTTTTCCACCCACTCACCATTATATTATCATAGCAGCTCATCCCATATTCCCCATATCCCTAAAGTCACTCATACCCATTTCATTCCCATCTCCCTAGATCTCTAAAAGTCACTTACTCCTAGCTTCATCTCCCTCTCCCAAGTCATTTCATTTCCTCTCATTCTCCTTTTCCCATTTCATGTGTAAAAATTCCCAAAACCTCAGCTTCCCAAACATTCAGTGGCTCTCCCCTCTCCCAAAGTTTGTCAAATTCTCAAAGGGCAGACTACCACTTGACAAGACTCTCTTGTTCCCACAGTCCATGTTTCTCCCACAGTCCTTTCCCTTTGGCACATTTGGCATTGAAAACAAAACACCAATTTCTAATTTTCAACAAACCAAACACACACCTTGTTTCAAACACCATGGAGATGGACACAGATTCATCATACGAACAAGACAGTGATTCCATCACTGAACTGTATGCACCAGGAGGGCACTGAAATGCCATAAAAGGGAGGACAGACTCCGAATCTTGGTCGAAGCCTCTTTGGTTGAGCATGATACTTGATGAGGCACCTTCAGTCCAAATTTCAAGGAATTTGAAGAGAATTTTGTCATTTTTGATTTTTTTGGTCACAAAACAGAGTTTTCTGCCCAACGCATAGTGCCACTTGGCATGCGGTTATGATTGGGACATCTTTTGGAGGAAAAATTGATATTTTTGGGTTTGTTATGATAAATTATGCATGCTCAGGAATGGCCGAGAGATCATCAAGTTCTGGGTGGCCTAAAGGGTCAAAAACACCTTAGAAAAGGCCTTTCTGCCACTTTTTCCACACACAGGAAGCAGTCTTGGGAGATTGGATATTTGGAGGGGTAAATAGACACCAAATCCAGAAATTCCACTTGGGTTGGAAAGTAGACAGGTAGGGCTTTCCAACGAGCTATCATGAGATCAATTTGGACTTTGGAAAGTGCCTCAAAATCAGCTCCAAAGTGGCACGACGCATAGAGAATTTGGGCGCGACGCATAGAGAAATTTGGCCTCATTTTCACTCTTCAGCTCAGAAATTCACCCAGTTTTGACTAGTTTTACTTTTTGATGTAACTATTGATCTACCATGATGTAATTTGATGACCATGATGTAATATTGGCACATTTTTACTTGTTCTAGAGGATTCATTCACTAAAAAGTGAAAATTAAATGAATGAATCAGTTTCCTAGCATATAGAGGCAAGTTGTTTGATTGCTTAGATTTCAGTTCCTTGTTTAGAATTGGTTCAAAAAACTCATAGAATGATGAGCTTGACTCCCAGAGGCATGGGAAGGAGTTAGGTTTGTCTATATCATGTAATTTCTCAGTCATTTTCAGGGTTGGACACTTGGGATTGCTTGGCATTCCATTGTACATTTGATTTCTGCATTTTTGGCAAAGGAAAGACGAGGGTTTTGCAGCACTTGTTGGGATCCTTGTGGCTCTATGTTTTGATGGTGTTTTTCTTCATGCAAGTGTAAGTTCATTGATGTGTTATGTATGCCATTTCCTTTCTCTTTGCTTCTGAAATTAAACAAATTGGGTGACAAAGGTAGAATTCATTTGGCTTGCTGTGCTCTGCCTTAAAATTTGTTTATTTTTACATGTTTTCATCTATTTGGAGAGGATTCTTGCAGCCTCTTGCCCTCTTCAACTCCTCAATAGTCTTTTCCATCCTTTCATTAATCTAAAGCATCAAAACTATTGCCTACCTTGCCCCAACCGGAACTCTACAAAAATTTGGCCTCATCCCCAGACCTAAATTTGCCTTTCCCCTTTTCCAACAAAAAACCTCCAAAAATCAAATCAAATCCTTGCACTTCATACCTAGCCTAAAATTAGTTTTCATTTCAGTCATCTCAAGCCCCATTGATTATCTTTTGCTGAGATTGACCCGGAGAGAGCCCTCTCCTATCCTCGTAGGGCTAGCTACGAGGCTGAGCGTGGTTTGATGTGGACCTAGAATCTTACCTTTTCAACCTGAGGTAAATCTAGGCTCTAAAATAGTGGCGACCATACTGGGGAACAAATTGTTTGTTTGTTAGTGTTCTTGCTTTATAAACTACAAATGGAGTCTGAAGATTAGCCAGGTAGCCTTCGAAATGCTTTTGCTTTGCATTAGCGAAAGTAGATAAAAGCTGCTTCAGTCAATCTCCGGTCTAGTCTTATAAGCTGAACATCTGACTTGCAAATTGCCCTAGTAACATGTATCAAGTTCAAATCTGATTGTTGATGGTGAAAAACGATCAGACATAGCAAGGCTGAAATCATTCACCTGGCGATTCCAAATCATTTTCGAGATCAGATCCAAGGACTCCATTTGAAGATGGACCTGACCAATAGAAACATGAAAGGACAATATGGACAGATCAGGTATTCAAGTTGGAATTTCATCCAAGACATTTTGTTCTTTGTTATAAATTATTTCTCCTCTTTTCCCGAGAATGTCAAGAAGGATTTGCAAAGTATACTATATTTGAGAAAAGATCCCGGGCCTGCATTTGATTCCTTCCCTTTGAAGATTGTGAATACCAAAGATTTGCATGCCTTTGAGCTTGATTAAGACCCTTCTTCTGAATCTTGTGATGATCGTCTTCAAACTAATTAGCCTCAAGAGATCAAGATTGATTCTACACCTTCTGTATATACTCCTACACCTTGTAAAATTCCAGATCGATATAAGCCTTTGATTTTACCTCCTATATCCCATGCTTTCCCTAAAAATCATGATCTATATCTACCAAGATTTGATGGTGAACGTGACAATATCACTGCTGAGAGACATGTACTGAATTTTGAGTCTTTTCTTGACCTTTTTGAAGTTGATGAAGAAGATGTCAGTATAAGGGTTTTTTCTTTTTCTTTGCAAGGAAAAGTGAAGAGTTGGTTCAAAACCCTGCCTAATGCAAGCATCTCAGATTCCAGCAGTTCGTCAAAGTTTTCCTCGACAAGTGGGTGGTAAGACAAAACCCTTTCTTGATTATAGAAGAGTATAACCAGCTCAAAAGATTGCCAGGGGAGACAGTACAACAGTTTTCTGCCAGGTTTAATCAAGTCTATTTTTCAATGCCAGCTGATATAAGACCTCCTCCTAGATTTTCTCTCTTGCACTACCCGGGTGCCTTTGATCCGGAAATGGAGTTTCAGTTGAGAGAAATGAATCTTGCAACACTTGAAGAGATACAGAATAGTGCAGTAAATGTAGAGGCTCATTTGCTGATCAGAAGGGCAAGAAGGGCAAGGTTGAAGGAAGAAGAGATGAAAAACGTGGATCCAGAGAAATCGAAACCTTTAGAGGAAAAGCTTGACATTTTGGTCAGTGTAGTAGAAGAGATGGTGCAAAAAATGACTGCAAAAAATGAAAATGATGTTCATGAACAAGTGGCTGATCCAAAAAATTTTGTTTCTTATCCCAGTTGTCATAGTGATTGTTTTATAGATCATCTTGGAGAAGAGAGATCTATTGATTTGACATGTATGCTTGATGATATCTTTTATACTCATGATTTGCCTCAATTTGATCAGTATGATGATGATTATGTTCTCCAAACAGAAGCTAATCTTGTAGACAAATCAACAGCTAGTTTGTGGGAGGAAGAAGTTCACTTTCAGCAGCTCGAAAACAGTGATCAGCCGATGCATATCAGCTATGACGGTGATGAGGAAAGTGTAGAAAATTTTGAAGTAAATTAAGGATCTTTGCCTTTTTGTTTTGCTTCATTTCAGTTCATCAGAGACAACATTCATGCAATCAAAAATAAATTGTCGACAAGTCTTGATTTGGACTACCTTGAGAGCAATGAAAACCTTGTTCAAGACTTCTCATATTTAGATATCTAGCCCCCAAATGCCATTGATTGTCAAGTTGCACATGAAGGCATGGAAGCTGGAACATATGATCAAATAATACAAGAAGATTCCCTACCTTTCTGTTTTGAATCATTTTAGTTTTTGAAGGGTAAATTGCATAGTAAATCTTCAAATGAGCAGCCTGTAGGAAATCAACAATCTCTCAATTTTAATGTGGAGGATGAGACAGATAGAAAAATTCTTGAGCAAGTTGTTAATGAGAAATCTTTCCCTGAAATGATTGATGAAATCATTTTGGATACAAAACCCTCCCTAGCACCAGATTTGCAGCCACCAAATGCAATTGAATATCAGATTACAGATGAATTCGTGGCAGCCGAAATACATGATTTAATGATGCAAGAGGATTCTGTACCCTTTTCTTTCGAAGCATTTAAGTTTATAAAACATAATCTTCATAATATCTCTAAAGAAAAAGATGATCAACCAGTAGGATGTCATACAGTTTCAATAGATACATTGCAATAGTCTTCTCAAGTTTTTGATGATCCTATTGCTCATGTGTTGGATTCTGTTTGTTGTAAAAGTTCTTCTCCATCAGCTAACCATGTGACATAAGAGAATGTTGATAATAATCTTACTCAAAAGTCACCTTCATTGTCTTGTTTAACATATTGTTCATTGCATACCCCATACCAAGGTTTGCAGTCATATGAGGAGATTGATAAAGGAGACATTTGTTTTGTTTGGAGTCAGCAACAGAGTTTGGTTATTCACGAAATTCAATATCCTTTTGACAGCCTGCTCCTATCACTAAAGAAGGTAGCACAAATGTGAGGAAAATATTAATATCCAGCTATGAAGACTACTTGGACTATAGCAGTAATGTGTTAATGGAAATCAATAGTGATGTTTATGAAGATCCTTTCGCAGTATTCTTGAAGTCATCCAGTCAATTCATGCTTTGCAAGTTTATCAGCAGTTAACTTGATCCCAAGTTTCCATGGGAGTTGCCTTTCGATTCTTCCCTTTTCCTGCGCATCATAAAGCATTTGGGAAGAAATCAAATACCAGTCAGGATGCTTACGTGGTTGCATTGGTTGTTTCATTTCACTTGATCAGGTGATGAATGAAACTGTTAGAGTAGGTTTTGATGAATAAGCTCTACTTTGAGCATCATTTCCAGTTTGTCGGTTGTGTTTAAGTGTTGAGTTAGTTTTTAATTGAGTGAGAGTCAATTTGTGTCATCAAGTCATCAGTTTTTAGTCATGCATTTCAGCTTGAGTTTTTGATTCCATTGCCCAATGGATGAAGGCATTGTCTGCTTTCCAAAGATCTGTAGTTCTTGGCACCTCCAAGGAGCTACCATCCCCATTGGAGCCAATGTTAGTGTCAGTCTTTGCAGCCTTCCTCCAGTAATCAAACATCTTCTTACAAAGTTATTTTAAGGTGTCAAGGTCAAATTTTGTCATTTAAGTGAGTCTTCAAGCAAAATTTGGTCACTAGGTATTAGGTCTAGGGTTTGCTTTTACTCCTTCCAAAGTTGTCCAAATGTCGGTCCATGTCACCATTCAGCTGAGTGTACCATCATTCAGAGGGTTGTCATCATCATGTCAGGGTCCAATGGGTCATTTTACACCTTGTTCATGCTTCAGTTGTGCCTAGGTAAGGTTCATTTCCCTCTCTTAGGGTTTTGAAGGCAATTTCTCTTGGATGGTCAAATCATCAACAAAAATTGCATCCTGATGTTCATACATCTTCCCCTATCCTTAATGTACCTTATTAAACACTTCCCATCACTGATATCCCCCAAATTCCTCATTTTCGCACAAACCCTAGTTTCTTGCTACAACTTGGCAATTTTCTAGGCTAGACCTATGTTTTTCCCTTTTGGACCCCTTCCCCTCACTCAATCTCTGAAATTCCACTTTCACCTGCTTCCTAACATCCCTCCCCACCTCCCAAAATTTTCTTAAGAATTTAGAATCCCCTTATCCCCTTCATTTCGATTCATTTCAACAAATCCCTTGTTCCACACATCGGGATAGGTTTCACTCAAATGATGTTTCGGAGCAATAAAATATGAATTTGAGAAAAGTGAGAGAGGATTTTGTCCAAAATCGGCCAAGGAAGAAAAAAATCCTTCAATTTTTACACAGGTGTCATGGTTTTAGATAAATGTCAAAAATACCGTTGCCTCAGGAGAATTGAATGCACCTCTAAAGTGACCTTGGGAAAATCAAGATTTATCCTCACTTGGTTGGCCAAATTACTTGTTTGATGAGTCAAATGATAACTAGACACAAATATATTTCCAATGAGCTATCATGAGCTCAATTTGGAGTTGAGGAACACCTTCAAAAGTTGACTGCAACAGCACTCTGCCTTGAGGCAGCCTCATTTGGCCACATTTTAACCAGTCTTGGGAGATTTGTTTTTTGATAGGGTAAATGAACTCAAAATTGAAAAATTATAGTTGGTTTAGAAAGTAGACTCCAATACCTTTCCAATGAGCTATCCTACACCAAATTTGGACACCAGGAAGGCCTCCAAAAGCCTCCTTCCAAATGCACTATGTGTTGGGTTCATGGCGCGGCGCATTGGGTTGGTGCGCGGCGCATTGGGCCAAAACACAAAATTTTTGCCATTCCTTTCACCCATCAAATTTTTCTTAGTCTCTCCTTGTTCAATTAAGTCAAAGCCACTTCCTCATTTCTCTTAACAAGTGTTTGGTGTTGGTATGAAAATTTAAATGCAAAAAACTCAAAATCCTATCCTCTTGTTTTAAGATTGATCCTAGGGTTTTAAACTTGTTTTGTGCCAAACACTTCCATTCTCCACCTTGGTTTTTCCACCCACTCACCATTATCTTATCATAGCATCTCATCCCCTATTACCCATATCCCTAAAGTCACTCATACCCATTTCATTCCCATCTCCCTACATCTCTAAAAGTCACTTACGCCTAGCTTCATCTCCCTCTCCCAAGTCATTTCATTTTTTCTCATTCTCCTTTTCCCATTTCATGTGTAAAAATTCCCAAAACCTCAGCTTCCTAAAAATTCAGTGGCTCCCCCCTCTCCCAAAGTTTGTCAAATTCTCAAAGGGTAGACTACCACTTGACAAGACTCCCTTGTTCCCACTGTCCATGTTTCTCCCGCAGTCCCTTCCCTTTGGCACATTTGGCATTGAAAACAAAACACCAATTTATCATTTTCAACAAACCAAACATACAACTTGTTTCAAACACCATGGATATGGATACAGATTCATCATACGAACAAGAAAATGATTCCATCACTGAACTGCATGCACCAGGAGGGCACTGAAACGCCATAAAAGAGAGGACAGACTCTGAATCTTGGTCGAAGCCTCTTTGGCTGAGCATGATACTTGATGAGGCACCTTCAGTCCAGATTTCATGGAATTTGGAGAAAATTTTGTCATTTTTGGTTTTTTTTTTTGTCACAAAACAGAGTTTTCTGCCCAACGCGTAGCGCCACTTGGCGCGTGCTTATGATTGGGACATCTTCTGGAGGAAAACTTGATATTTTTGGGTTTTTTTATGATAAATTATTCATGCTCAGGAATGGCTTAGAGATTTCATCAAGTTCTGGGTGGCCTAAAGGGTCAAAAACACCTTGAAAATGGCCTTTCTGCCACTTTTTCCACACACAGGAAGCAGTCTTGGGAGATTGGATATTTGGAGGGGCAAATGGACACCAAATCCAAAAATGCCACTTGGGTTGGAAAGTAAATAGGCACGGCTTTCCAACAAGCTATCATGAGCTCAATTTGGACTTCGGGAAGTGCCTCAAAATCAGCTCCAAAGTGGCACGATGCATTGAGGATTTGGGCACGGTGCATAGAGAAATTTGGCCTCATTTTCACTCTTCAGCTGAGAAATTCGCCCAGTTTTGACTAGTTTTACTTTTTGATGTAACTATTGGTCTACCATGATGTAATTTGATGACCATGATGTAATATTGGCACAATTTTACTTTTTCTAGAGGATTCATTCACTAAAAAGTGAAAATTAAATGAATGAATCAGTTTCCTAGCATATAAAGGCAAGTTGTTTGATTGCCTAGATTTTAGTTCCTTGTTTAGAATTGGTTCAAACAGCTCCTAGAATGATGATCTCGACCCCTAGAGGCATGGGAAGGAGTTAGGCTTGTATATATCATGTAATTTCTCAGTCATTTTCAGGGTTGGACACTTGGGATTGCTTGGCACTCCATTGTACATTTGATTTCTGCATTTTTGGCAAAGGAAAGACCAGGGTTTTGCAGCACTTGTTGGGATCCTTGTGGCTCTGTGTTTTGATGGTGTTTTTCTTCATGCAAGTGTAAGTTCATTGATGTTTTATGTATGCCATTTCCTTTCTCTTAGCTTCTGAAATTAAACAAATTGAGTGACAAAGGTAGAATTCATTTGGCTTGTTGTGCTCTGCCTTAAAATTTGTTTAGTTTTACATGTTTTCATCTGTTTGGAGAGGATTCTTGCAGCCTCTTGCCCTCTTCATCTCCTCAGTAGTCTTTTCTATCCTTTCATTTAATCTAAAGCATCAAAACTACTACCTACCTTTCCCCAACCGTAACTCTGCAAAAATTTGGCCTCATCCCCGGACCCAAATTTGCCTTTCCCTTTTTCAAACAGAAAACCTCCAAAAATCAAATCAAATCCTTGCACTTCATACCTAGCCTAAAATTAGTTTTCATTTCAGTCATCTCAAACCCCATTGATTATCTTTTGCTGAGATTGACCCAGAGAGAGCCCTCTCCTATCCTCGTAGGGCTAGCTACGAGGCTGAGCGTGGTTTGATGTGGACCTAGAATCTTACCTTTTTAGCGTGAGGTAAATCTAGGCTCTAACAATTAGTAAAATAATCGTATCCTCTACAAAGTACTTCAAACTCAAATAAAAATGTATCTGGGTCTTCATTTTCCAAACCATGAAAATTTGGTAGAGCAGATGGGGGAATGATGTGCATTTTTGTCACTCCTAGATCTCTGATAGGGAATTCAAAAGTAGAAATGTGAGCCATTTCTTACCATAATAGAATATGTTCTTCATGTGTTTCTTTGAGGCTCCTCCTTCAAATGTTCCTGTCAATTGGTTAGTGAAATGGGTGGTGCTTACATCACCACTTAAGTGAAATCGTGAGATTTGTTTTTCAAAATTCTACGTCTACAAATCCTACTTCTATCGGTGCATGCTATATGACCTAAGCCTGACTACTGAGGGTAGACCCATCACTGGTTCCCCAGGATGCACACATAGGTTCTTACCTTTCGTCTTCAATATCCATTTCTTTCATAGCAAATGGACATCAAAATTTTATTTCTACTTCAATTCCTACGCAATTGCGCTGAAAAGTGGGCGAGGGAGCAAGCACTTTACTTACTAGGATGCAGGTTCTTACCTTCCATTTTTAATACACAATTCTTTCCCAACAACAAATATCAAACATACATCACTTTAGCGAAATAGCAACACTCTCCCCGACAATGGTGCCAAAATGTTGGGTGCATATAAGGTGTCATTTAGAACTCCTAACTGCCTCACATTAATTATCAACCTAGGTAAGTCTTTTTGTTTTAGGAGTGTACACGATATGTGCAAGTGATGGAAATCGTCATATCTATAAGGAGTAATGGTTTAAGATAACTTATCAATTTCAATACAAGAGTAAACGGATAAAACCATATATCTCAAGCTTGTAACTTCAAGGAAATTAACCTATTCAAGCATCAAAACTAAATCTTAATCTAAACCAAACTCAATCTTAATCAAGAGATTCTAATTGCAATTACATCAATCGAGTGCACCGTAGCAATAACAGAGCTCTTTCAGCTGAATCTAAACTACTGCATAGAAATAAAGCACCTGATCTAATCAATAACACTCTGTCCTTTAATTAACAAGAAATGATTCTTATCTAATAATTAATTCAATCCACGACATAAATGAATGAAATCAATTGACATAATTAAGAATTAATGAAATGAATACACAAAATCCACATTGATGAGAGTAAATCAATCGTAAAGTTGTAAAACAAAATACTTAAACTTGTAGTAAAAGAAAAGTAAAAATATAACACAGGGAACAACAGTGAAATCCACCAGTGACCGGGTCCAAGCTGCTAGTGATTACTGCTTAACTACTTCAGAATATTGCCAATGAACAACAACACGAATTATGTATTATTCATCGTATCCAAATGTCATTACAGCACGATGTGTCCTTCAAAATCACGCTCTATATACTAAAATTACAATTGAAGTAAAAAGGCGAGAAATTTCCTCATGTTGGCATATATATAAGGTGTCTTTTAGAACTCCTAATTGCCTCACATTAATTATCAACCTGGGTAAGTCTTTTTGTTTCAAGAGTGTACACAATATGTGCAAGTGATGGAAATCGTTATATCTATAGAGAGTAATACTTTAAGATAACTTATCAATTTCAATACAAGAGTAAACAAATCAAACCATAAATCTCAAGCTTGTAACTTCAAGGAAATTAACCTATTCAAGCATCAAAACTAAATCTTAATCTAAACCAAACTCAATCTTAATCAAGAGATTCTAATTACAATTACATCAACTAAGTGCACCGTAGCAATAACATAGCTCTTTCAATTGAATCTAAACTATTGCATAGAAATAAAGCACCTGATCTAATCAATAACACTCAGTCCTTTAATTAACAAGAAATGATTCTTATATAATAATTAATTCAATCCACAACATAAATGAATGAAATTAATTGACAAAATTAAGAATTAATGAAATGAATACACAAACTCCACACTGATGAGAGTAAATAAATCGTAAAGATATAAAACAAAATAATTAAACTTGCAGTAAAAGAAAAGTAAAAATATAACACAAGGAACAACAATGAAATCCACCAGTGACCGGGCCTAAGCCGCTAGTGATTATTGCTTAGCTACTTCAGAATATTGCCAATGAACAACAACACAAATTATGTATTTTTCATCAGATCCAAATGTCGTTACAGCACGATGTGTCCTTCAAAATCATGCTTTGTATATTAAAATTACTGTTAGACTCCGTCTTGTCAGCCCGCTGTAGTCAAATTCTCCAAATATCATTCCTTGTTATGCGAAGTCACTGATGTTACTGTGCTCCAGAAAAGAGTCATTTTAATTCTTGAGGAAGGTTTAGTAAGTTTTTCAGGGATGTCATCCTCAATAATGTGAGATTGATTCTTCTTCAAAACCATGTTTTGAAGAAGAAATCATTAAATGTGTTTTTTTTTAGAATATGTAATTTGTCAAAATGTTTCAAATTCTCTAGCTCTTCAAATTCCAGCAGTCAATTCGCACTGCTTGAGTTCAAGTCTTCAGCAGGACAGCTCCTCTATTCTATATTCAGTCAAATGGAATCGAATAATATTGGATGAGACACATTTTATCAAGGAAGCTGTAGCTGTTGTATTGGAGATCCAGGAGTTTGTATTGCAGCCATATCATGCCCATTATTACAGTCCTTGCATTTGCTCTTCTGTTAGTAATGAAACTCTTTGAGAAATTACAGTTGCTTGTACAGTTTGCCGTTTTTTGGATGTAGCCATATAAAATTCACATGCAATTATTGTTGATGGAATGTCGCTTGGGCTTGTTTTTTTTGGACAACAACCTTAAACAAATGTTTTTAACATCAGCTCTTCAGTGGTTTGTTGTCGGGTTTCTCCAAAGCAGAAAGCACTCGTGACAGAACTTGTACGCCATGATGGCCATAAAATTTGTTTAGCTATTGGTGATGGTTCAAATGATGTTGGTATGATTCAGAAAGCAAAGATTGAAATGGAGAGTTGAAAGGCCGAAGCCGTGTTTTCATAACCGTGGACAACGTTGGAGTTGTGCGCTACGCATTGGAGGTGTGCGCTATGCACTGAGGTGGGCGTTACGCATTGGGCCTCACTGTCCAGTGTAAAAATACACAGGCACTACCCACTTTAGGTGCGCTACCCATTGGGCAGGGGCGCTACTCATATAGCGACAGAGCTAAATTTTTTTTCTTGCGCCCAGTCTCATATCAAATCGACTCCTTCAATTTACAAAGAGCTAAAAAGGATAATCTTACAACAGATATCCGGTGAAGATGGGGACGGAGTATGCAATCCTCACATATCTATGGAGTGATCTCGAGGCAGGTGAACAATGACTATCAATCATTTCGCATCAAACAATAAACACGGTGTCTCAGTTGTGTGATGTCCATTTTCCTTATGCATATCTTGTGTGAGAGGATTTTGCTTCCGAATTAGTTTTATTTCTGGTTACCTTACTGTTTTAAAGGTGCAAACAAAGACTGCTACGAAATTATGTAAACCTTTGACTATAGTCCAAAATTAATGAGATGTACCCTAGCCCCATTATCTATGCACAGGAAGATGATAGAATCATTTCCAAAGTCACTAACCAGACTCCCTACAATACCACTATTCATTGGCGTGGAGTCAGGCAGCGACTCACATGTGGGTCTGATGGGCCTGCATACATCACTCAATGACCAATTCAAGCAGGATAGACATTTACATACGAGTTCACGCTGGTGTAGCAGAAGGGAATAATGCTCTGGCATGCCCACATCTCATGGCTAAGGGCAACAGTTCATGGACCTATTGTTATCTATCCCAAGACTGGCATTCCTTATCCATTTCAATTACCGTATGTGGAACATGTTATTGTCCTTGGAGAGTATTGGTTGATGGATACTCAAGAACTTGAAAGAGAGGTTGTGGAAAGTGGTGGAGGTCATCCTTCTGAAAATGCTTATGTTATAAATGGTCATCCAGGTCCTCTTTATAACTGCTCAGAGCATGATATGTACACCATACGTGCAATTCCTGGAAAGACATATCTTCTGAGAATCATCAATGCAGCCCTTAACATGGAACACTTTTTCACCATAGCCAATCACAAGATGACAGTAGTTGAAGTGGATGGAGAGTATACTAAGCCCTTTGTTACAGAGCAATTGATGATCATACCAGGCCAGACGACCAATGTATTGGTAACTGCAGACCAGCAATTAGGAAGTTATTACATGGGAATGGGGCCTTACATGTCTGCTCATAACATAGACTTTCAGAAATCTCCTGCACTTGCTCTGTTACAATGTCCAGGGCAGTATACACCTGTTATAATTTTTGTTTTTTTGGATGGTGCATCAAACGGAATTCTCTTCTTCTTGATCAGAGGGTTTAATTTTTGTTAAAAACTATTTTTTATTAAAAATGTTTTTTCAAAAGGCAAACGTAAAGTAAAAAGTCAAAGTCAAAGCTAAATTTGAAACGTAGATACTTGCCACAGCAGAGAAAAAGATTCGATTGCCTATGTTTATCTTCAGTAATGGGATTGACACCTATAAATGCCACCTCTTCATTAGTTATCAACAGATTCGAGTAGAAGAAGGAGCGCTATTCTATCTTCAGAAGAGCTGATTGTTTTTTTTTAGTTTTATTTATTAATAATGATAAAACAAATCCCTTGTCTTGGGGTCGATTTGTTTTCCCCTAGCAGAGTTTATTTAATGTATTGAAAAAACCATTTGTAAAGGTAGAGAGGAAGAATTCTGAAAGCTGGCGTAGGAGAAAAAAGATAGAGCTTTATTGTACAGTTTTTGACAGGGATTTAATGGAAAAATACAGCTCTGACTCCTGAGATTCTTGTGGTGTGGATTTAGCAGTTTGTTTTTTTTTATGTTTCATATGTAGCTTGTAATGTTTTACATTTCATTTCATAATCATTTTCTGTTGAATACTTTTAAATGAGAAAGGCAGAATCCCGTTTACTGCTTTGCCTTGGGAGGTATTCATTTTCTATGTTTTCTTCAGTTTGATAAGGATTCAACTATTGCCCTTGTCAACCTCGCAGTGGTCTTTCACTCCATATAATTCCAATTTGATTGTTAAACTTCATGCTTATCTTGCCTCAGGCGATAATCTGCGTTTTTCATTTAATCTCTACTCTTGCTGTCTTTGCCCCACACAGCCCAGAAAACCAAATCATTTATCAAAAAACCCCTTTTTATCAATTTACTAGCCTAGAATCAGTTCCCATTTTAAGTCATCTCAGCCTCTTTGAAAACCTTTTGCCGAGATAGACCCAGAGAGAGCCCTCTCCTGTCCTCCTAGGACTAGCTACGAGGCTGAACTTGGTTTGATGTTGCCTTGAACCTCTCCTTCTTCAGCCTGAGGCAGATTCGAGTGCTAACATAGTGGCGACCATACCGGGGAAGATGGTTTGCTGTTGATGTGACATTCGACTTGTTGATTGTCTTGTCCCAGTACATGAAATCAAGTTGCAGATCTGATGCTAATGGTGGACAGCAGTCAGACACATACGAAGGCTGAAACATTCACCTGGTGACTCCAACTTGATCCAGAGATTCCAGTGCTCGCTGATCCATTTATGTAATGGTAGGGTATGTGGCAAACCCTGCACTGTGTGAAGCTGTAAAAGAAGTAAGAAATCAGTTAGCAGATTTTGAAATTAATGAATATCTTTTCAGTGCCTTGCTTCAATGTTTGAAATCTCCAAAGCTACCTATTGAAGCTAAAATTGGTGTCTGTGAGTTAGTTGTTGAAAGAATTGAGAAGGAAATTCAGTGTTTGAATGAGTAGATCCAGTCATATGATTTCCGAGATCCTAAAAAGTTCTTGGAAATTCTTCCTCCATCGAAACAAGAAATAATAGAGTTGCCTACAGATGTTTGCATTAATAGTGTGCAACTGGAGATATGTATTGCAGAGTTGGGGCAACAAACGGAGTCTGGCTTTCGCGATCCTATTGCGATGTACATGAAAATATTTTTCAGTTTGACTGACAAATCAAACTGTCTTTTACATGATCAGGCTCATTACGTGCATGAAGGGTTGCCAACAATTACATTTGTGTCCTGGTGGAAGCATTCTCAAGCGGCATCATTCTCAGGTTTACTTGAATGGTTGATCTGGCATTTCAGTATTACCTGATCTATTGTTTGTACAACAGAGTAGGGTAGATTTTGTAAATAAATAAGCAGCCAAAAGGCAGCATTTCGTTCTGAGTTTCATTACAGTTTTAGTGTGAAGTTTGCCGAGTCAGTTTTTTTTAGTATTTCAGTCAAGTTTCAGTCCATAAATGAGTTGGAAGTCTTGTGTTGTCTGTTGAAATAATGACTCCATTTCCCAATGGACGGAGGCACTGTCTGCTCTCCCAAAGCTCTGCAGTTCTTGTCACCTCCAAGAAGCGGCAGCTGCCATCCCCATTGGAGCCAATGTTAGACTTTGTCTTGTTAGCCCGCTGCAGTCAAATTCTCCAAAGATCATTCCTTGTTATGCGCAGTCACTGATGTTACTGTGGTCCAGAAAAGAGTCATTTTAATTCTTGAGGAAGGTTCAGTAAGTTTTTCAGGGATGTCATCGTCAATAATGTGAGATTGATTCTTCTTCAAAACCCTATTTTGAAGAAGAAATCATTAAATGTGTTTTTTTTAGAATATGTAATTTGTCAAAATGTTTCAAATTCTCCAGCTCTTCAAATGCCAGCAGTCAATTCGCACCGCTTGAGTTCAAGTCTTCAGCAGGACAGCTCCTCTATTCTATATTCAGTCAAATGGAATCGAATAATATTGGATGAGACACATTTTATCAAGGAAGCTATAGCTGTTGTATTGGAGATCCAGGAGTTTGTATTGCAGCGATATCATGCCCATTATTACAGTCCTTGCATTTGCTCTTCTGTTAGTAATGAAACGCTTTGAGAAATTGCAGTTGCTTGTACAGTTTGCCATTTTCTGGATGCAGCCATAGAAAATTCACATGAAATTATTGATGATGGAATGTCGCTTGGGATTTTTTTTTTTGGACAACAACCTTAAACAAATGTTTT
Source organism: Pinus tabuliformis (assembly GCA_031772625.1). Lineage (NCBI taxonomy): Eukaryota > Viridiplantae > Streptophyta > Pinopsida > Pinales > Pinaceae > Pinus > Pinus tabuliformis. The sequence goes on from CM062814.1 coordinate 652,723,103, forward strand.
TAACATCAGCTCTTCAGTGGTTTGTTGTCGGGTTTCTCCAAAGTAGAAAGCACTCGTGACAGAACTTGTACGCCATGATGGCCATAAAATTTGTTTAGCTATTGGTGATGGTTGAAATGATGTTGGTATGATTCAGAAAGCAAAGATTGAAATGGAGAGTTGAAAGGCCGGAGCCGTGCTTTCATAACTGTGGACAGCGTTGGAGGTGTGCGCTACGCATTGGAGGTGTGCGCTACGCACTGAGGTGGGCGCTACGCATTGGGCCTCACTGGCCAGTGTAAAAATACACAGGCACTACCCACTTGAGGCGCGCTACCCATTGGGCAGGGGCGCTACTCATATAGTGACAGAGCTAAAAAAAATTTCTTGCGCCCAGTCTCGTATCAAATCGACTCCTTCAATTTGCAAAGAGCTAAAAGGGATAATCTTACAACAGATATCCAGTGAAGATGGGGACGGAGTATGCAATCCTCGCATATCTATGGAGTGATCTCGAGGCAGGTGAACAGTGACTGTCAATCATTTCGCATCAAACAATAAACATGGTGTCTCAGTTGTGCGATGTCCATTTTCCTTCTGCATATCTTGTGCGAGAGGATTTTGCTTCCGAATTAGTTTTATTTCTGGTTACCTTACTGTTTTAAAGGTGCAAACAAAGACTGTTACGAAATTATGTAAACCTTTGACTATAGTCCACAATTAATGAGATGTACCCTGGCCCCATTATCTATGCACAGGAAGATGATAGAATCATTGTCAAAGTCACTAACCAGACTCCCTACAATACCACTATTCATTGGCGTGGAGTCAGGCAGCGACTCACATGTGGGTCTGATGGGCCTGCATACATCACTCAATGACCAATTCAAGCAGGATAGACATTTACATACGAGTTCACGCTGGTGCAGCAGAAGGGAACAATGCTCTGGCATGCCCACATCTCATGGCTAAGGGCAACAGTTCATGGACCTATTGTGATCTATCCCAAGACTGGCGTTCCTTATCCATTTCAATTCTCGTATGAGGAACATGTTATTGTCCTTAGAGAGTATTGGTTGATGGATACTCAAGAACTTGAAAGAGAGGTTGTGGAAAGTGGTGGAGGTCCTCCTTCTGCAAATACTTATGTTATAAATGGTCATCCAGGTCCTCTTTATAATTTCTCAGAGCATGATATGTACACCATACGTGCAATTCCTGGAAATACATATCTTTTGAGAATCATCAATGCAGCCCTTAACATGGAACACTTTTTCACCATAGCCAATCACAAGATGACAGTAGTTGAAGTGGATGGAGAGTATACTAAGCCCTTTGTTACAAAGCACTTGATGATCATACCAGGCTAGACGACCAATGTATTGGTAACTGCAGACCAGCAATTAGGAAGTTATTACATGGGAATGGGGCCTTATGTGTCTGCTCATAACATAGACTTTTAGAAATCTCCTGCACTTGCTCTGTTACAACGTCCAGGGCAGTATACACCTGTTATAACTTTTGTTTTTCTGGATGGTGCATCAAACGGAATTCTGTTCTCCTTGATCAGAGGGCGTAATTTTTGTTCAAAACTATTTTTTATTAAAAATGTTTTTTCAAAAGGCAGACGTAAAGTAAAAAGTCAAAGTCAAAGCTAAATTTGAAACGTAGATACTTGCCACAACAGAGAACAAGATTCAATTGCCTATGTTTATCTTCAGTAATGGGATTGACACCTATAAATGCCACCTCTTCATCAGTTATCAACAGATTCGAGTAGAAGAAGGAGCGCTATTCTATCTTCAGAAGAGCTGATTGTTTTTTTTAGTTTTATTTATTAATAATGATAAAACAAATCCCTTGTCTTGGGGTCGATTTATTTTCCCCTAGCAGAGTTTATTTAATGTATTGAAAAAACCATTTGTAAAGGTAGAGAGGAAGAATTCTGAAAGCTGGTGTAGGAGAAAAAAGACAGAGCTTTATTGTACAGTTTTTGACAGGGATTTAATGGAAAAATACAGCTCTGACTCCTGAGATTCTTGTGGTGTGGATTTAGCAGTTTGTTTTTTTTTATGTTTCATATGTAGCTTGTAATGTTTTACATTTCATTTCATAATCATTTTCTGTTGAATACTTTTAAATGAGAAAGGCAGAATCTCGTTTACTGCTCTGCCTTGGGAGGTATTCATTTTCTATGTTCTCTTCAGTTTGATAAGGATTCAACTATTGCCCTTGTCAACCTCGCAGTGGTCTTTCACTCCATATAATTCCAATTTGATTGTTAAACTTCATGCTTATCTTGCCTCAAGCGATAATCTGTGTTTTTCATTTAATCTCTGCGCTTGCTGTCTTTGCCCCACACAGCCCAGAAAACCCAATCATTTATGAAAAAACCCCTTTTTATCAATTTACTACCCTAAAATCAGTTCCCATTTTAAGTCATCTCAGCCCCTTTGAAAACCTTTTGCCGAGATAGACCCAGAGAGAGCCCTCTCTTGTCCTCGTAGGACTAGCTACGAGGCTGAGCTTGGTTTGATATTGCCTTGAACCTCGCCTTCTTCAGCCTGAGGCAGATTTGAGTGCTAACAGTTACAATTGAAGTAAAAAGGAGAGAAATTTCCTCCTCTCTATTCTCTCCCATCTTACCCTATTCTCTTTGATCTCTATTTTCATTTAAATACAGAGAGAGTAAAGAGAAGTTACAAAAAATATGATTACAAAATATTTTCCATTACAAATTTGGATTTTACAAAACAAATTGATCAACAAGATCATATCTGAAATATCTTTCCATCAACTTTCAATAGGAACAAGTTGAATTTGGTATTGCAATTGGAAGAATTTGGAAAATGGTTGCAATAGCAAATCTGAAAAAATCGTCTTTGAAGTACCTTTCGTTTCTCTTAATACAGTCTGAATTGTGGAAATCTACTCATTGCAAAACTAATTTGGTTCGTTCTGGACAAAACCCATGTTTCAGATTTTCCAGATTCTCCTTCATTTGTCTGACAGTTTCAATGCAAAACCATCACTTCTTATTCTAGTGAATTTCTAAGCTGGAATATTTAATTGTGAGTTGAAGATCAAATTTGCAATCTGGAAAAGTTCTTGGAGGTTAAAATCATGATTGATGTTACAACAAATCCATTAATAAACCATCATTGGTAAAATCATGCATAATAATCATCAATTTATTAAAAATAAAGAAGAAAAATAGTATTTATCCATAAGAGCATAAATAATTAGAAAATGGAATTGTATGATAAATTATGATAAATGACGTGATAAAGAATGGTAGAAATGGATGAAATTGGTGTCAGAAAGTGATAATAATAAGGAAAAATTAGTGGTCCACCACATGCAACTATATGAAATTACATTACAATGTTAAACATGATCATAAATACCTCATTTTACCTTTAGGTCATCTAAGCTCCTTCCAACTGCTTCCTTGATTGAAAATATCTTCAATCCCTTGATATGCTTCATTTCTCATGTCATCAGACCTTCATTGCATGAATTCCATAAGTTGGATTTCCTGATGAAACACTTGTTGCCTTCCCAGATTAGTGGATCCTCTGCTGATATTTCTATCAGAGAATCTTTAGGATCTTGCATATCCTCATTTGTAAAATGTTTCCTTTAATATCCAATGAGGTTTCAAGGAGTTATATCCTTCATATTCGACTACCATGGATTTTTTCCTTCATGATTCCCATGATGATGTCATGAATTCTTGTTTCTAATACTTCCATGATGCCACAATGCATCTTTTTATCATGGTCATATCTATAACTAAGGATTTAGGAGGTTATGATAGGACCCTTTTGTGAGAGACACCATCTTGCTCATAGTAGAGGTTTGTTACTCCCTCTTTCCTTGGCCCTTCTTCTTCATATTCTTCGATCCTTTGGGCAATATGAGATTCTTTATATAATCTTCCCATAGCACTGAATCTTAGTTATATTAATCTGTCTTGTTTGAGGACCAAACTTCTCTTCTCATGCTTTAGTCCTTTAACCTTCAGCACTTTTGTCCACAACTTATCCTTTTTCCATCTTGCATAAGTACCACAAGTTGTTAGATGAGGAAACTTCCTTGTCCCAAGGACACTTGTCATCTTGCTTATTAAGAAAATATATGATTGTCTTCTTATCATCTTTATTAGATCTCCCAATTGAGATCTCATGAAGATGACCTTCTTTACTGCATTTTAGAGAGTATGTCTTCTAGAATTTCAATTAGGTCACTGCTGCACCATGACTGCTCCATTGAGATCTTCATCACTGCTACAACCTTCATCGAGATCTTGAACTTGATATGAATACAACTATGCTGAGAACATGTTTATGTCTGGGATATATGTCATACTGAGATCCTCATTAGACTACCATCAAGACCATGATTACAATTGAGATCATGACAGTTTAGAAGGTATGCCGAGACTGATTGATCTCAAAGATCCTCCACATCAAGAGTGTGAGACAGTGATGGTTATGCCGAGACAAAGCATCACTGAGATCCTTCTTCTAACATGAGATTGTGTCTGCACTTTCACCGAGACTGTAACTAAGATTTCATTGCATCGAGGTCTGTTGTAGCTATGCCGAGACTGTGTCACTATGATCCTGTAACTAGGCCGAGACTTCTGAGATATATGCGAGGATATTCTTTGATGAGATCAACGAGACACACACACACACACACACACACACACACACACACACACACACACACACACATATATATATATACATATATAATGAGGCTGCTAGGAGACAAGTCCGAATATTTTTCACTGAGATATCCACTGAGACTTTGCTTGTCATGATTATGTCGAGACTGTGTCTCTTCATTCACAGGTATGCCAAGATTGTTTCTTGCACAGAACTCTTCATTACACCAAGACTGCGTCCTCCTGTCATGCGTATCTCAGACCCTTATAATCATGTGTATTATTATGTGATGGAGTCAGACTAGCCTGAGTTTCTTCCTGCACCTTATACCCATCCGAGGTTGCAGTCAAACCCTTGTTCTAACCTTCTTTGATGTAGATTTCAGTCCTTATATCCATTTGGAAACTTTTGAGAGTATTTTAGTTCACTTCTTTCTTTTTTTTCTAACCCATGCTTGATATTTTGACTGATGAAGCTTGTCATAAATGATCCAATGCTTGCCAACTTCTTTGTGAGGGAGGTGATCTTCTTCATGCCCTTAGTAGAACTTCCCTCTGATAACATGTTAAGAAATCTAGGGAAATTTAAGAATTTGATTTCCCTTAACTATGATAATTGCTTGTGATATTATTTTCTTATATTTTGCTTCTTATTATTAACATGTTTTATTATCATCAACCATCTATCAAAAAAATAATATCAACAATGCACGAGTACACTAGATATTGGCACCAAGCTAGGGCAAAAGCCTCCCCAAATTGTGGGAGGAAAAACCCTTAGAACTCTTTCTTATAGAACCTTTATTGATGAATTACAAGACCTGAACTTTGACTCAAGAACACCTTCAGAAATGAAATGAAAATACCTCCAAAATTTACCCAAGCAAGTCTTTTTTTCTACAACTTTGGATAACACATTAGGTCTGCAACAATACTATGATAGTTTGCAAGTGTGATCAAGGATAGGCTCACCTAGCCTTCCTATATCTTCTCTTTCCTTGGAGATTGATCTCACATATCATGACCCTTTTCCTTGAGCTTGGAGGATGCCTTCTTGATGCCAAGAGAGTGACTGTCCTAGAATAGTGAGGATATATCTATCAACTTCAGTATATAATCCATACGTGCGAGGAGGGTTAGGGCTATTCTAGCCCTTATATGACCTCATTCTCCTTGTAAACTTCTTCTAGATAGATTTCGCCTTCAAACTACTACAAGATCGAGCCTTTAACCCAATAATATGCCCATATAAGATGATGCCCTAGCTCGGATCTGATTGTTGCATGTGTGAACAGACTTTCTAGGCAATTTTAGATGAGAGAACAAACTTCCTCTTGGACTGCGACTTCTTCTCTTTGACCCATTCGCTTCGTTTATCCTTCCTTGAGAGAATGAGATAGATGTGTGTTGGAGGAGGTATCAACGCTGCCTTTATATAGGATTGTGTTCTCATCTCCTAGGCCGACATGATCCCTTGACTAGGTCGATGTGATAGGAGGCTTCTAGATTGTCCAAATAAATTATTTCGAGCAGATTCTTGGAATCAATTCGGTGGGTACATTTTGGAGTATTTCATTAATGATATTGAAGGACGTTTTGACTTACAACAATTACATTTATAAGTGTGGAAATACATTATTTCCTTCATTTTTTATAGCTCAACCTAAGGCTCTCAATGGGAGCCACAACTAGACCAAGAAACTTCTTGAGCATGAAATCCATTTCTCAAGCAAAAATATAAGAATTTTATTGATACAAAATTACATCATTACAATATTTGTCATTATGAAGATCAAACCTAGTTACACTATTTTCAACACTTGCCTTGGGTTTTGTTGGAGTTCTTAGTGCTACCAATAGTAGAAATCTCCTTTTCTACCTCCTCCAGAAGGTCTTCCTCTCCTTTCTGTGCCACAAGGATTTTTGTTGCCTATTTATTTATTTTCTTTGTTCAAATCTTTGGTTTCTCATTTACTTTTTAAATTTTTTCTATTCCCTCTCAAGGCTCTGTTATTTCGGCCTTAAATGGTGTCTACAGGGCTACTAATTAATGCTAGTTTTATACTTACTCTATTTCTACCTTATTTTATTCCTCTTCTAACTCATTCACCTCTATCTAAGGCTCTAATATTTATGTCTCACCCAACTCTATCTCTGATTTTGCAAATTCATCTTGACCCTCTAAGAAAGTTGTCTATCCATGTCAACAAAGTATGCCCAAGGGATCAATTTTTGAAATTGTTCTAGGGAATCGATGACTTTCAGTATGATTAGGCTATGATGGGACAAGTAATTTTTTCCCCTCCACATTTTTCTGAAATCTTTCTTGGATTGGAAGAGAAGATGTACGATTCTAAACCTCTCATGAACATGTAGGTCAACTTGGAATCTGAGTTGATATATGAGCCTACACTAAGAAAAATAGACTATCGGTAATATTCTTTCACAAGAAATATATTTAAGGATATGATATGACATCTCATCCCAAGGATGTGGTAGGAATTTGTTTCTAGTCTTGTTTTTTTCTGCTTCTAGTTTCCCATCAAGGAGGAAAAAACTTATTTTTTCACTCATTGCTTCATGTATCTCATCCTTACTCCATTTTATCCTCATTGAAAAGGTAGTCACTCTACTAATTAGATCTTCAGCAAGATATATGATCAAACCCTTAACCATAGTGACTATTTCATGGCCTTCAACATGTTGTAGGTTTAGAGTAAATTCTAGGGAAACCTCATCATCATAAACTATAAATCTCTCAAAGAACTCTAGCTAGTGACAATTTTAAAAAATATCCATGACATAGGGATTTTGATGAATCCAAGTTTTTTCTGTAGGTTCTCTCATGTTGAATCCCACTCCCATTGTATAGCATAGTTTTTCAAAAATTTGGATAGGAAATTTCTACAATGGAATGTTTGATCCTATGTTAATAAAAGAATTAGGGCTTCCCTGTGGCAACATAGGATATTGCAACTTAGAGAAACGTACATTATTCAAATGGAAAAATAAAAAAAAAAACATCTCATCACCCCATGCAACTCATCATTTTATGTTTTAAATTGGTTTATCATTTTGAACTCTTAGAAACAATAAGCTTATCTAAATGCTCCTTTGTTTAACTATGATCATATTCTTTTAACACAACAAACTCCAATAACTAATGATTCAAGCAATTGAGCACCAAAATATATGCCAAATATGAGCAGGGGAATTGAACTTACTTTTCTTTGAGGATACCCTTATTTCTTAACTTATTCGAGACTAAGTCGTCATTTTGGGAAAGGATTCAATATCCTGTAGTAGCTACTTTGTATATTGTAATAGTTACTATCACATTTCCTCTATATCCTATAGTAGAAAATCTCCAAGAACAATATCTATAATTTACTCCTATAAGGGTTGTGGGCCTCATTAAGAATTTTTAAGCATTGTCGCATGCAAAACATGAAGTGGAAATCTTAGAGTGCTCCCGAGTTAAGTGGAGTTGTTGTCAATGGGTGATGAGAGGGGGCGTAGTGCGCAATGGGTGAGCTTTCCCCCACCTACTTATTTTCATCCTTTCATTCACTCATACTCCACATATTTTTCCATTAATAAGGTACAATGGCTTACTTTTCAAATCATCCGTAGTTTTTGCATTACTCTCTTTCACACTTGTGGAGGACTTAGAGAAAAAGTGAAGTTTCCTATCAAATTTAGTTGACACATATGCTAGGCTATTTTGGCTAAAAATCCCTTTGATTTTTATAGTTTTAACATTTTATAATGATTTGGATAACTTGAAAGGGTGATGTTAAGACATTCATACCTAGTGCCTTACCTTCTGATGCTTCTATAGGTTTCTTTTGATGCTTCTACAAGTGATATGGTGTTGTTGTTTCTTAACAAATGATCCTATCGTAGTCTATAGGAAATCTTGTATTTGATCGAGGTTATTTTTTTAGATGAGAGGTGTATATTTCATATCAATGATGCTTCTGAAGATGTAGAAATTTGTGGCATGCAGTGATATTTTTCAGGACTTTGAAGACTTGGGCATGTAGGGGTTTTTTAGGTCACAAAAACTCTTCGTTCTCATAATTTTATTCTTCTGATACATCTAGGAGATTTGATAATTCAAGGAGAAGCCAATGATGGTGATGGAAATTCTTGAGTGTGGCTAATATGGAGAGGACAAGGATTTTGAGTTGTTTCATAGAGAAAATAATGAGCAATGAAGGAAAAATTGAAGGGTAAGGCATGTCAATGGAATGGATGAGCTTTAGGATGCCTATGATTTTTTTCCTTCACTTGTATGCAAACAAAATCCTTGATCTATAACTTTGTAGAAAAATATGGGCTATCTTGTAGCATTACAATACTTTCTTTTAACAACTCAGGGAAGTGGATAGAATTGCATGAAAAATGGTTAGAAATGTTGAGATGATGTTTTGGATGATGGGTGGTGATGGGAAATGGTGTAGGGGTAATTTTTGGGCATTGTTAGAGTGAAGGAATTGACGACTTGAGTCAAATGTGCAGGTCAGTATATGCAGTTAATATTTATTTTTACCTCTGTGATACCTACACACAAATCAAGGTAGGATAGAACATTTTTTCATCATAATTTTTTCATTTTTTTTTTCCTCTTTTTCCTTTTGAGGCCCGCTAGATGCCTCATGGAGGTTTTCAACTTGTAGGTCTTACCTAGGTGCCTAAGAGGAAGTTTTCACCTGGAGATATTTATTATATTTTTATTTTTCTTAGACTTTCAAGTTGCCTCATAGAGGTTTTTTGCTGATAAGTCTACCCAAAGTTCCTCAAAGGAAGTTCTCACTTAAGGTTTATCTATGTTTTTTTTTTTTTTTTCTTTTTTCTTCTTGTTGTTGGTTGGAGGTTGAATGGATTGGGAGATATGATTCTCTCAATCATATTCAACTCTTTACTTATTGAATCATTAAACTCAACCCTGGAGAGGGGTTTCTTGTAAAATTTCAATCAATAACCATTTTGAAAAAGTGGAATATACTCTTCAACTACTATACTGATCCATACTAAACCATTATCATAACATTTTTTAGTTAGATAAGGTCTAGCCATCTGGTCATGAACTTCCCTTTAAATTATTAAACATACAGTTATACAAGAGGGCTCAATCACCCTCTTGAAGGCTATTATTTTAATATGCTTCACATGCCATAATTTTATTTTTAGCTGGACCACTTTGGTATGCAATAGGGCATGCATCCTATATTCATCAAGTGCATTTAATTGTTGCAACATTTCCTTTTATTCTTTGTTGAGATCCATGTCGAGAAGGGATTCCATCCTTAATGTCTAGTACTTGAACTTGATAGACAATAAGGCCTTGTTTCCATATACTATCTCATAGGAGGTGAACCCAATAATGGTATTCCAAGTGTTGTTCTAGGCCTAGTTGGCCTTAACAAGTCTCTCTACCAAATCATTTTTGTTGTTGCTGATTACCTTGGTTAGAGCGTTCTCCAATGCTTTGTTAGTTTCCTCTACTTGTCCATTTTATTGAGTGTGAGATGGGGTAGACTTATCGTGTTGAATGTGATGTTTCCTCATGATTCCCTCAATTATATTGTAGGTGAATTGAAATCCTTCATCTATTACTAATCCTATAGGAAACCAAAATTTGTAGAAGATGTTTTCACTTATAAATTCAACTACCTTTTTCTATATTTATTGCTTTACTACTTTCACCTCATCCCACTTAGTCAGGTAGTCAGTGCACACAATAATGTACCTATTTTGTCTGGATGGAGCATTAATAGGACCAATGAAGTCAATGCCCCACTTTTCAAATGGCCCGAAAGTCACTTGAGGATGTAAAGTCATTTCATCCCTCTATGTGGGTTTCAAATCCTTTGGAATTCATCACACTGTGTTGTGTATCTATATGCATATTTGCGAATGGTTTTCCAATAGTATCATGCTTGTAGGATCTTGTATGTTTTCATCTTGACATCGAAATGGCCCCCATAGGGTCCATCATGGAAATCCGAGAGGATGTCATAAACTTCATCTTCCCTCACACATATTCTTAGGATCTAAATGGGCCCCAACTTGAACGAGTTACCCCCAATCCAAGTGTAAGAGGAACTCTTCCTAAAATTGTTTCTTTTCTCCTTCAAAGATAAATGAGGAGGGAAATGGAAATCAGTTAGAAGGTTGGCTATGTCAATAAACCATGGAGATAAGAGTTATATAACAAATATATGCTTGTGAGGGAGATGGTCATCCACCAACACTTTATCATTTGTAGGAAATGTTTGTTGGCATTATGTCTAATGTGTTATCCTTGATCGAAACCTACTTGATAAAAATGTCAACATGATAGTTATGAAGATGCTACATGTGATATGAACAAAGGAATATCAATTTAGAGACAGATGGATGGAAAAGATCAAGTGTGAGAAGTCATGGGTCTTGTGAAGCAAAATCATGTACATACGCAGGTCTGGTAAAGGAGAAGTTGTGTACAGAATCCACACCATGGTATTATGAATACCAAGGGTATTTACCATGGTATTGGCCCATAGTAATGAGTGTGACAATGGATATTTGAATCCATCAAATAATACTTACTACATAACCAAGGTAGTTACCTAAGGTATTGACTAAGACAAAGACTATATAAAGAGATGGACATCAAGGTGATAGGTGTGCATGTGATGAGTGGTTTATGAATTATTTTGATCTAAAATAGGTGTGCACCAAGGAGCTTGGAAGAGTCTCATATCTAATAGATCTCAAATTATAACATAGACTAATGAATATTCTTGCTTGATCTTTCATGATTTTAACTAATAATGATAGATCTGTGGTGGTAATGACACTATGACAGAATGTGTGACAGTAAGGTTTGCAGAGTGTGTGCTGTGGTTGCAGCAAAGGAATGATTAAGTGATTAAAAATATATACATTGGTTTGTCACTAATAAGTCACATACATAAGTAGATCTTCTTCTGGGTAGTCATGTATACATTTAACGAAAGTTTAGAATCTATACACAGGTGTCAAGCATGAGAAGCATGTACATACAAAAATATGCTTTGTAAGAGTCGTGTATACATGATAGGGTTTTGCAGTATGAACTAGTGATGATGTTTGATCACTTATGTTTTTTGTTGTCTATCAATGAATTCTCTCTCATAATAATTTGTGTTTAATAATACTAATTGGGTTGAATTGATTATGAAATAGAAGTTGACTAGTGATGATGTTATTGTGTGGTGATATGCATTTGGTTCAATGATGTGTGTTGGATTCAATATATGATTGAGTTATTGATTCAGTGATACAGTGATTCAAATTCAATTATCAATGTTTTTAAATTTGTATGCAAGTTTTCTTCAGGGAAAGCACGTACATACACGGTTATGAATAAAAACAGTAGCGTATAACTTCTTACATATGTTTGATCAGTGTTTCTAGTGACAACATTGGTTTATGTGATGAACACCACATGTTAGTAATTGATTGAATTGATACAGTGATTGGTATTAGAATTATTATTTGATGTTGGGCTTAAATGATGGAGTGGGTTTGATATGAAAATATGATGAAAAGTGGCCTATAGGTTTGATCTTTTGAGTTAGGTGGATCCAATATGAAATATTATGAAACATAGTCCAAAGAGGTGCTAAGGGTTGGAGCCTTCAATGAGGGAGTCAAAGCTTCCTTCCAGTGGTAGCTGGTAAATCTGTTCACGGGGTTGGAGCTCCTTTCCAGTGGGTTTCGGTAAACAATATCAGGGGTTGGAGCTCCCTTCCAGTGGGTGTTGGAGAACAAGAGAAGGTTGTAGCCTTTTGTAGGTGGGTGTCTGTGCATTGGTATGAGTCTGTGCTAGTACAAGATTGTAAGATGTTTTCTTTTGTAATAAAATATGAAGACAAAGAGGACAATAGTAGTGGTTTTCTCCCACATTGGTTTTGCACCTAAAAATCCTAGTGTTCTATGTATGTTTATTATGTGTTGTATTATATTCTCTTCACTACTTATGGTTCCTTCTTAAATGCATAATGACATAATCATGCACTGGTTAAAGATGAATAATTGATGGAACACATGGAAAGTTAGTTATATGAATATACACAGTTTTACTTCACAAGAGTTACATAAATATGTGTGCTACATATATGACAGTAGCATACCGAATGTAGAATAAGAAATGAAAAGTTTGAAGTGAGTTTAAAATACTGATTCACCCCCCCAGTATTTTACCCAAAAATTGGAATCAGAGCAGGTCACTTCATTTGAAGCTTAACTACTTGTATTGGATCAAGGATGATGGGAAAGAAGAAGATAGCTCAAAGGAGGGAGTCATAAAATTGTTGTAGTGACAGTGATATATCAGATGCAGTATCAGTAATAAATGTCAACAAATATTTAGCTTTGGGAGCACCTGACTTTCTATTGATCAAGAATGAAGAAGACAATAACAAAGAATTATCAAGTATGGGTTTTTGTTCTAATTGTGGTATATTTCCTTCTCTATGTAATAATGATGACAATGAATATGACAATGAATCAATTGAAATTTGTCTTATGGGTAAAAGTGAAAGTAAGAATTCTAAAGAGAAAAAAGATTAAAAAAGGATGGCCCTAGAAGTAGAAGAACAAGGAATGTCATAAACAATGGACAATAAAGGTATGTTTATGTTAAGTAATAATAACTATCAGAATGGAAAGAAGAGATGAAGTCTATGTTAATGAACCTAGGATCTGATGTTTGGAATTTAATATGTAATGGTTGCACTAAAATTCCTCCATCAAGAAAAAAATTACAAAAGAATAATGTAACATTAAATGAAATCTTTGGTAACATACCTGATTCAACATTAGGAAAGATTATGCACTATGAAATTGTAAAGGAATTATGCAATAATATTTAGGAATTTAATGAAGGAAAAATAAAGGAAGATTTCTCATCAAGAGAACCAACAGGTAATCTTATTTCTAAATAAAATAATGATGTATCAAAATATAAGTATGCTATGTTAGATGGACTTACTGATTCAAAAGAAGACATGTTAGAGGAAGTTCTTAATCTTATAAGAAAACTCAATCTTAATTTGAAAAGGATTATTAATCTTACGGATAAGCTGCATGAACATGATAACAATAGGCATGTTAAGTCAGTAAATGCTACAATAAAGTATAAACAATATTGTGAAGGACTTGAAGCTGATATCGTCTCTCTAAGAGAAAATCTAGAAAATTCAAACAAGCTAAGTGAAGAGTTGCTTCAAGCATTCAAAGAACAAGAGAATGGGTTGAAGGAAGCGATTATCAAATTAAAGAAGAAAGTGGAAGAAGGAAGAAAGGTTGAAGAAGGAATGAGAAAGCAGTATCTTGAAATGGAAGACCAATACCAAAGAATGGAAACATTCTAAAAGGTAAATTAGAAGAAAAGGATAAACACTTAAGATTTCAAGACAATACTAATATTTTGGATAAAATTCTTAGTAGTCAAAGGTCTCCTTCCATTAAATCTGGTCTTAGTTTCCATGAAATTATAAAAGGAGAATCTAGTTCACAGGCTTGTGCAAGGAAGTTGAAGAATAAAAAATAAGAAATTCTTGTTAAAGAGATAAGATGTCAACTAAATCTATATCAAAGAAAGATGAATTTTCAAAAGAAAACATATGCTCCAAATAATAAAAGTATTAATCAATTATCTCCTGTTATCAATAATGTTTATTGCTTTATATGTTATAATTATGGACATTTTGTAGCCAATTACAAAAGCATATTATTTCAATCTCAAGCAGGTAGTCATCTCACAAGAAGAAAATAAGCTCACAGGTACTCAGGTTTCTTTAAAGGATATTGTTTTACTTGCAACACATTTGGTTACAAAGCTATTGATTGCAATAGATGGATTATGCATCAAAATATTATGATTCCTCTACTCCCTTTTTTGGTAATATAAGATGTTATGCTTGTAATAAGTTTGGACATGTAGCAAAAGAATGCGGGAACAAGTAAATGAAACTTCACATACAACATGGAAAACAATCAAATAAGAATATTGTTACCAAAAGACCTGAGAAACATGGATCCACCTGTACTTCTGATAATAAGTAGAAAGAAGAAGAACAAACAAGGTGTGGCCTTTATCTCTTCTCATTTGAATATGAAAAATAATGGTACATAGATAGTAGTTTCTCTCATCACATGAATGGAGATAAGGACAAGTTTGAGTTTCTTAAGAAAAACAAAGACAATAAGGTGATTCTTGGAAATAGTGTTCCAACAAAAGTTATGGGAAAAGGTAGAATCAAACTTGAGAAGTATGCAAAAGAATTTGATGCATTATTAGTTCAAGGGATATAGCAGAATATTCTAAGTGTAGGTCAAACAACTGACAAAGGATGCATAATTATGTTACATCAACTAAATGAAAAATTATAGATGAAGAAACTGGATAGGTTATATCAAGAGGATACAAAAATCTAGACAAATTATATGTGCTAGTAGAAAAAAAAAAACTCATACATAAATAAGAGTTATAGCTCCTCTTCTTCTTCAGATTTAAATAAAATAAGATGGTCTCTCATGTAGTACATTGATATTAAAATAATACTTCTCACTGTGACTGCATAGTGATGTGAGGTACATGACCTCATGAAGGGCAGGATACGATTATCAGGATCAATGATGTATGATCTTAGGGGGAGCTATACATATGTATATCTTAATGATGATTCCATTGTTGTTTGATATTCACGTTTCTTATATATTACTGACATTGGATCTGATGTAGTAACAGTGAACGAGAACATATAGTATAGGCTCAGGGGGAGTTGTGGTTATAAAAGTTCAACATTTTATATTCTGTACGCAGATATCATGAAGGACAATCGCTTATATACGTGAGTATTGATCTATACAGTCACGTATGTTTCTCTGAGATAAAGAAACATTAGGAAAAACACAGGGGGGGTTTTTGATGTGTTTCAATAAGTTATTAGTGGTTTCTAGTTCTAACATTGATTAGTTATAGTTTGTTGATGATACTTAGATGTTAGAAATTATTTTGGATCATGATTTGATGTAATAAGTCATGGATGTTTTGGTTATTTCAATGGATTTTCTGACTGATGAGTTGGATATGATCAAAATTGACAGTGAATAGTTGGCACAAGTTCAAGGGGAGCATTTTCTATGCTTCTAATAGATTATTGTTGGCATTATGATTTCCTGAGCATTCCCTATTGCATGATGATGTTCATGATAAGTATATAGATCATTGATGATGTATAGTTACTGCTGTTGAAGACACATATGCCATTGTTATTCTATCATTAGTGATGATGAAGTCTTAGATGTTGGTTAAAGTTGCACTTAGTTAAGTTAATTATACATGAAGGGATGTGCATGATATGGTCCTTATTGACATTGGTTGATCATCATGAGTTTATGATTCACTCACTTTTTATATTAGTCTTCAATATTGCATAGGTTCCATATGGTGAATTTATGGATGATGCCTATATGTTTCATGAGCTTCATGTTAAAATTTGTTATGATGTTGTTGTATGCGATATTCTTGGTTCTCATATTTGTTGTTGATTCATGAAAAAATATGTTGTGCTACAAAATATTCATATGTATTTGATGTACATGGATTGTGGCTCTTCCTAAAGATGCAAAGAGAATGTTGACCTTGATGATATGAGGTTAAGGGGATGAGTTGCTGACAAAAATTTATCACACTTATACTTCAATGTTTGGTGATGCTTGGAGACATTTCATATTTAGTCACGTATTGATGATGTTGAAGATTGATGCTACACTCTTTTATCTTACATAAGATCCTTGATGATGAGGATGTTCACACTGCTGCGATCTTCATGTTGCAGGTTCCTATATGGTGTATGATGGTTGTTGATGACTTTCATGGTCTTTCTACCTCATTATTGAGGTCTTTGGTTTTAGTCATAAATGTAATATTTGTCTCTTGATGTAAAGGTTATGTAAAGACTCATGTTTAAACCATTTTAAAATTCAGTCAAGCATGGGCTCTTGGGATCAAGTCATTTATGTATGTACCCATTAGTTTGGGCATTTGATGTACTGGTGAGTCAAATATGTAACCCCAATGTGTTGGGTAATGTAAGCATGATTCCTTAGTGATAGAAAAGGTCATACTTGGTTGATTCATAAAGTCATGTACTTCATTTCATATCTTCCAGAAGATTCAACATATGCTCGAGGGGAGCATGGTCAATATACAATCTTCATCTTCAACGGATCAACCCTACAATGATTCTCTCTACATAGGGGAAGATAAGTCTTCATTCAACATTGATCAACCCTTTTAACTTGATGTCAATGGGGGAGAGAAGCTTGGTGTTTGGAAATATGTCTTGGGAGAGGAGCTTAGTGTGTTCATAAATTCCTTTACAAGAGGTTGTGACCAATCACCAAAGTGGTTGCCATTGAGTCCAAAGGGGGAGATTGTTGGCATTATGACTAATGTGTTGTCATTGATGGAAACCTACTTGATAGATATGTAAACATGATGGTTATGCAGATGCTACAGATGATATGAACAAAGGAATACCAGTTCAAAGACAGATGGATGGAAAAGATCAAGTGTGAGAAAGTATATGCGGGTCATGTGAGGCAAGATCACATACATATGCATGTTTGGTAAGGAGAAGTAACATATAGTATCCACACCATGGTATTATGAATAATAGGGGTATTTACCATGGTATTGACCCATAGTAATGAGTGTGAAAATAAACATTTGATCCCGTCAAAGAATACTTACAACATAACCAAGGTATTTACCTAAGGTGTTGGCTAAGGAAAATACTACATAAAGAGAAGGAGATCAAGGTGTTAGGTGTGCATGTGATGAGAAGTTTATGAATGATTTTGATCTAAAATAGATGTGCACCAAGGATATTGGAGGAGTATCATATCTAATAGATCTGAAAGTATAATAGAGACTAATGAATATGTTTGCTTGATCTTTTATGATTATGACTAACAATGATAGATCTGTGGTGATAATGATACTCTGACATGAATGTGTGACAATAAGGTTTGTAGAGTGTGTGTTGTGGTTGCAGTGAAGGAATTATTTAGTGATCACAGATCTATACATTGGTTT
Source organism: Pinus tabuliformis (assembly GCA_031772625.1). Taxonomy (NCBI): domain Eukaryota; kingdom Viridiplantae; phylum Streptophyta; class Pinopsida; order Pinales; family Pinaceae; genus Pinus; species Pinus tabuliformis. Next base: position 652,740,898 of record CM062814.1, read on the forward strand.
GTCACTGATAAGTCACGTACATATGTGGATCTGATTCTAGGTAGTCGCGTATGCATTCTGCAAAAGTTTAGAATTTGTATGGAGGTGTCAAGCATGAGAAGCACGTACATACACATATACGATTTGTAATAGTAGCGTATACATGATGGGGTTTTTCAGTATGAAATGTTGATGATGTTTGATCTGTTTTGTTTTATGTTGTCTTTTAATGAAGTCTCTCTCATGATAACCTATGTTTGACAATATTGATTAGGTTGAATTAATTATGAAATAGAAGTTGAATAGTGATGATGATACTATGTGGTGATGTAAATTTGGTTCAATGATCTATGTTGGCTTCATTATGTGATTGAGTGATTGATTCAGTGGTATAGTGATTTAGATTTAGTTATCAATGTTTTGAGATCTATACGCAGGTATTCTTCAGGGAAAGCATGTACATACGCAGTTATGATTCAAAACAATAGCGTATACCTTCTAACATATGTTTGATCAGGGTTTACAACATTTTGTTTTTGTGATGAAAAACACATGTTGGTTCAGTAATTGAGTGATTGATACAGTGATTGGTTTCAAAATTATTATTTGATATTGGGTTTAAATGATGTATGGGGGTCCGGTATGAAAATATGATGAAAAGTGGCCTGCATGTTTGATGTTTTGAGTCAGGTGGATCTAGTATGAAATATTATTAAATGTGGTCCATAGAGGTGCTGAGGGTTGGAGACTTTAGTGAGGGACTCAAAGCTTCCTTCTAGTGGTATCTAGTAAATCTATTCAGGGCGTTGGAGCTCCCTTTCGGTGGGTGCTGGTAAATGAGATTAGGGTGTTGGAGCTCCATTCCAGTGGGTGTTGGAGAATGAGAGAAGGTTGTATCCTTCTGCAAGTGGGTGCCTACTTACTAGTATGAGTGTGTGTTATTACAATATTGTAAAATGTTTTCCTTTATAAGTAAACATGAAGACAAAGACAACGACAATGGTGACATTCTCCCACATTGGGTTTCCACCTAAAAACCCTAGTGTTCTATGTGTGTTTCTTATGTGTTGTATTATATTATCTTTACTGCTTATGGTTTCTGCTTAAATGAATAATGACATAATGATGCACTAGTTAAAGATCAATAATTGATGAAACATATGAAAAGTTAGTTTGTTGAATACATGTAGTTTTAGTTCACAAGAGTCACCTACATACACGTGTTGCATAACTTATAGTAGCATATATAATGCAGAATAAGAAATGAAAAGTTTGAAGTGAGTTTAAAATACTGATTCACCCCCCCGCCCCTCTCAGTATTTTTCTCAAAAATGTTAGCCTTGAAATAAAATATGCAACAACATTCTCTTTTTGAGGTTTGTCAACAATAATTAGATCAAATTGTTGTAGCAATAATAAGCACATGATTATGAAAGCATTCACATCTAGTTTGTTCATTATGTATTTGATTGTTGCATGATTAGTATGTACAATGACTTGATAACTAGTATTGTAATGCCTAAATTTGTTTAAGAAATGTACAACAATAAGCAGTTCTTTCTTAGTAATTGTATAACTAAGTTCATTTTTGGGTAGATTCTTATTGATAAAATAAATGGCATTGGGAAGTTTAACTTCAAGCTACCCTAGTGCTGTCGGATTTCTTTACTTGATGCATCTGTATGTATATGGAAGGGAAAGTCCAATTTTGACCTTTGAGGATAGGTGTAGTCATTAGTATTTATTTAATTTCCTCAAATGATTTTTGGGATAAATATATCCAACAAAATACTACATCTTTTTTTAGTATAGAAAATAGAGGAGAAGAAATTTTGCTAAAATCCTTGATAAATCTTTAATAACACCCAACGAGCCTTAGAAAACTTCCAACATCTTTCTTATTTTGAGGAACATGAACCATTTTTATGATGACTATTTTGTTAGGATCCACTTTGATTCCTTTTGATGAGAGAAAATTCCCTAAAAAAATACCTTCATTCATTAAAAATAGGAAATTTTCATGGCATGGGGAGAGGTTCATTTATTTACACCTCTCGAATACTTTTCATAGGTTGGAGAGAAACTCTTGGAAATCATCCCCGTAGGGTGTAAAATCATCCTTGTAGATTTCCATTGAATCATGCACAAGGCCAGAGAAAATACTCAACATAACCCTTTGGAAGGTAGCAAGAGCATTGCACATACCAAATGGAAGAACCTTGTAATAAAAGGTTCCCAATGGACATAAGAAGGTGGTATTATTTTGATCCTCAAGGATTATCGATATTTGATTGTACCCACTGAACCCATCCAAAAAGGACAATGATTTTTTATTTGCAAGAACATCAAGATCTTAATCAATAAAAGGAAATGGAAAATGATCATTTCTAGTGGTTTTGTTGAGTTCCTTGTAGTCAACACAGATTCTCCATTTTCATTCATTTGAGGGAAAATTACTAACAGAGATACCCATTCACTATTCAATATTGGATAGATGAATCTTGAATCCAATAATTTCTGTAATTCATCTTTTCCATTATCTTTTAATGCATGGTTTATTCACATTTGTAGCTGGTGAACATGCTTATGAAATGTCGTGATGTATATATGATGAGTTCATATGGAAATATGAACTCCCTTCATTCCTTTATAATCCCATGCAAATGCATCAACATATTATTTCAAGACAAATAACAATTGGTCATGTTGATCAACTAAAAGAAAAGGGCTAATTTTAGAGGTTTTGGAAGGGTTGATTTGTATGTTTTTTACATTATCCTGTTTAGAACCACCAGTTATCAGATCTACCCATGAAATATCTTGATAATAGCCATGTTTTCATTATATTCATCTTTCAGTCCATCAACATTGATGGTAGTAGGGTATTTATTTTGTAGAAATTTGTCAATTTGATTATCTTCATTGAATTGTCTGCTGCAAAAGGTGGTTTCTAATTTACATGTAGGGTAGGGTGATGATAGAAAAAGGTATTCTTATTCTTATTATTCTAACAAAATAGGAAAATCACGCTCAATGAGGGTTGAGAAGGTGGATATAAGACAAGATAATTTTTTAGGTTTTCTATTAGTGATATCATACTTCCAAGGGCCTACAATTGATGTAGGCATTAACAGTGGCCAACTAAGGTCTTCCTAAGATAAGAGTGTATCCATTAAAATTTATCTTTGGATGAAGGACAAGGAAATATGTGGGATACTCCCAAGAATCAATGGAGATCATAACATATTCAATGATTCCTTCTGATGCTAATGTATATCTATCAACAATTTGTAGCACTATGGTGGTATTCATTATAGATCCCTCAAGATTGTGTTTGAGAATAGTCTCCTTATTCGTGGAATTTATTGTAACTCCAAGTCAATGCATGTTATATACCTAGGGGGTGTAACATGGGGTACAAAGGGAGGTACCTAAGGGAATAATATAATAATGGGATGGGCCATAGTAATAAATAAGGTGGTTAACCCATATCATGTAAGGGACCACATGTAGTTAGTAATAATGTAATGGGCCCATGGTATTAGATAGATGGTATTGAGGGAACCATGGTAATGACCCATGGTATTATATGTATGAGGCCTATAAATAGGCTAGAGACTCCACATTGAGGGATGTCAAGGATTATTGTATGAATAAGCATATGGCTTGTGGAGTGTTCTCCTTCCTTAAGGAGTGAATATATGGTGTTGCCCTACCTTAACGGTTTGATCAATAAAGTGAACCATTTCTATCTATATTCAGATCTTGTTATTTCTTGGGTTTATTTGCATTGTCTTATATTTTCATATCAGATCTATAAAAAGTGGTATCAGAGCACTTTCTTGGGCAAAAGTGGAGATTTTTTTTTAATTTTTTTGCAGGAATTTTCTGGGGTGGCAAGTTTGTAGATCAGATCTATACGTTTTGGGGAAAAATATAAAAAATATAATTGTATATCTAGATTCTTTGTGAAAAAATACCCGATTTCAAAAAAAAAATCGGCAGAATCGGAGTCCGGATGAGGGAGATATCGCTGATCTAAAAATCAGTGGTGTTGCAGACAATTTCTTGGGGCAGCGAGTTTTAGGCACAGATCTGGACGTTCTGGTGCAAAATTTGAAAATATAATTGTAGATCTAGATTCTTTGTGAAAAAATACCCGATTTCAGAAAAAAAATCGGCTGAATCGGGAGTCCGGATGAGGGAGATATCGCTAATCTAAAAATCAGTGGTGTTGTAGACAATTTTTCGGGCAGCGAGTTTGCGGCGCAGATCTAGATGTTCTGGTGCAAAATTTACAAAATCTAATTGCAGATCTGGATTCTTTGTGAAAAAATACTTGATTTCAAAAAAAGAACGGCCAAATCGGAGTCCGGATGAAGGAGATATTGATGATCTAAAAATCAGTGGTGTTGTAGACAATTTTTCGGGGTAGTGAGTTTGCGACATAGATATGGATGTCTCGGTGCAAGATATACAAAATATAATTATAGATTTGGATTCTTTGTGAAAAAATACCTGATTTCAAAAAAAAATCAATCGAATCGGAGTCTGGATAAGGGAGATATCGCTGATTTAAAATCAACTATTTTTCAGCAATTTTTTGTGACGGTGGGATAGTTGCAGCGTGGATCGACAATTGCAGTGCTTAGATCGGAATTTCTACCACATGGGAAGATGCAGAATGGTTGTTCCATTTTAGAAAATAGGTCATAATATGGATTCTGAGCAATATTGACAGAATTGTGGCCATTTCAAATTTTCACCAAGTAAGTGGATTTTTTTTCAAAACCCTCTTCATGGCAGTTCTATGTTTTACAGGAAAAGATATTGGTCCTACTATTGAAGAATACATAGAGAAAACTAAGTCGGTATGGGAAAAAAATTGGAAGGATTCAGTGTGGCTTAATTTCAGAGATGAGGCTCATAAATGGTATTTCTCACTTGATGACAAGCAGTTGTCCAAACTTTCAGATGCAGAATTTGAAAGAGTCCTTTTAGACAAATGGTCTCAGACTAGAAAAAAGGAGAATGAGACACGTAAGGAGTTATTTTCTACAGGTGTCTCCTTATTGCAGGTTCATGGATTGATTCAGAAGGAGAAAATCATTGTATCTATAAATCCTAGTTGCAAGCATAATTTTATGAATGTTAATTTGGCAAAAAAATTGCAAGTTCCAGCAAAATACATTGAAAACACACAGGTGGATGATGAGGATGTTCAAGTGTATAAGGATTTGAAGATTTCTATGGATAAGTATGTGTTGCATGGTGATTTTTATACTTCAGAGATGGATAATATGGATGTTGTTTTGGGATATCCTTGGATGGAATTCGTGGGTACTATCAATATTAATGTGCAGAAGAAATTTATGAAGCTCTGGTATAAAAAGAAGAAAATTACATTACAGGATATTTCCATCAATAAACAGGTAGAGTCCATTCAGATTGACGCAGAAGATGTTCCAAGGACTAACATATCAGATGATGAGCCGTTGATGATCGACAATCAAACACAAACAGAGGCTGAAGCAGAAAAGGATACAGGTGCTCATACATCAGATGAGGGCTCAATGGTTGAAGTAATATTGGAAGATAAGACACCATAGTAGGCACCACAGTAGGGTGAACTAAATAAAAAGACACCGTGGGTTAAAACTTCAACATATCATCACCCACATCACCCCGCAAGAAAACAAACAACAAAATGGCAACCAATTAGTGACAAGGACAACAACCCCCGCATGACAGATAGAGAGGAGCGAAGATCCACCTACTACACATCAACACAGAAGAGCTGCCATGGTCAACTTCCATCTCAAGTGAGCAAGGCACCAGCGAGATCGAGGGTTCACCTTTCTCTTGGATGGCTAGATGCACGTGCATGGTACCAGTGGACTACTCTTTTGAGTAGATCTTATTGTTTGTGTTCTTCTCATGTTTCGGGGATGAAACATGTTAAGGGGGGTGGAATGCTATATACCTAGGGGGGATAACATGGGGTACAAAGGGAGGTACCCAAGGGAATAATATAATAATGGGATGGGACATAGTAATAAATAAGGTGGTTAACCCATATCATGTAAGGGACCACATGTAGTTAGTAATAATGTAATGGGCCCATGGTATTAGATAGATGGTATTGAGGGAACCATGGTAATGACCCATGGTATTATATGTATGAGGCCTATAAAGAGGCTAGAGACTCGACATTGAGGGATGTCAAGGATTATTGTATGAATAAGCATATGGCTTGTGGAGTGTTCTCCTTCCTTAACGAGTGAATATATGGTGTTTCCCTACCTTAAGGGTTTGATCAATAAAGTGAACCATTTCTATCTATATTCAGATCTTGTTATTTCTTGGTTTTATTTGCATTGTCTTATATTTTCATATGAGATCTATAACAATGCACCTATTGGGAACTATAGCATATTTTATGTAGACATCCTCTACCGAGCTCCAAGGATATAATTGCTTTGGGATGATGACTCTCCTAAGTATAAGATCAACTAGTTGCTCTATGACATCAATAGTAGGGGCATCCTTTTTTCTCCTCCTTAGCCTTCTAAGAAATTCCTCTTTGATGAAATTATTATATATAGGAACATCCTTTATGGCATGAAGGATAGGGATATTGACATATATTCTTCAATTCGCCTAGAAGTTTAGATTCTTCTGGGGTGTGTGCTTTGTGAGTGGTCAAAATTTTACGATAGGGACGCTTTGTTTGAGTGACTTGAGGTGTGGGATATTCCTTATCTTCTTCTATATTTTTTATTAGAGAAGGTGGGTAAGAATATGAAAGGACCTTCCTAGACTTATGGTTAATCTATTGAATCTCTACAACTTAAGTTGGATAAGTGGTCTCTCCATTGTAGACTAGTTGATATTGCTTATCGTTTGGATTTGGGTTCCATTGGGCATGCATATGAGGTTATTTCGGAGGATTATTTTGATGTACCTATGGTTGAGTAGAAGGAGGCATCAAGGAAGGTGGTTATAGTTCTTGGGGCCTCCATCTAGAAGATTGATTACCCAATTGAGGAGGTAAGTGTGGGTATGGTTGAAAAGGAGGAATGAAATTTTGGGGATGATAAGGCCATGGAGTGGGTATATAGAATGTGAAGTGTTAGGATGACACCAAGGTTAAAATTGTGCATTTGTTATGCAACTATACCATAGAAAATATAAATCAATGACTTAAATATTATCCTCTTCAAGGGGGAAACCTCCTTTATATTAAATAAATGAACAGTTCTTTCCTAGTATAAATGATAAGACATCCTTTATATATATAGGAGTCTAAGTGGTCACAATATAATTATAACCTACATACAAATAATAATGTAAGGGCACAACAATAACAATAGTGGGATTTTATGGGGCACAACAATAACAACATGGGGGATACATGGGCACAACAATAAATATAGGGGATACATTAACATTAACAATACCAATAAGGGGAATGCACTAGTATTATAGGGACCTAACATGCCCCTATCCTTCAAAATAGTGTTCTCCTAAATGCTTGAGTAGTTCCGAATGATCTTGTATAAAATTCTCATCCTCCGATGTGGACTCTTCAGTGGTTAATTTCTTCCACTTAATGAGATAATTTGAATTTAATTGATTTCGTAGTTGTCAGGTTCTTATTTATGTGACTTATTTAGGCTCAAATATTATTTTTACTTCTTAGTCAAGTTATAACAACACTGTTTGAAATAATATCTTGTCATCGACAACCTTCATTAAGCATGAAACATGGAAAACTAGGTGTACTCGAGAAGATGTAGGCCACTCCAATTTCTATGTCATAGTACCAATCTTTTGCAACACCTTGTAAGGACCATAGTACTTGGGTGATAATTTATTATCCTTCTTATCTTGCTTGAGGGACATTTGTTTGTATTATTATATCTGTAAAAATACACAGTCTCCTACATCAAAAGTTATTTCACTGCGATGTTGATTTGCCTATTTTTTCATTTCATTTTGTGCCAGAGTGAGGTTATCCTTGAAGAGTTGGAGAACTTGTTGTTGATGCTCGATGTGATCTTCCACTTCTTGAACCTTATACTTTTTTGTTAAGTATGATGTGATGGATGGAAGATGATATCCATAAATTTCCATAAATGGGGTCATTTTTTTTGCAACATGGAAGGAAGTGTTATACCACCATTCAGCTAGAGGTAACCACTTGACCCATTGTGTTTGTTTATCATATACAAATCAAATAATATATTCCTCCAAACATTTTTTTCACAATCTCAATTTTCTTGTTAGATTGAGGATGATAAGATGAGCTATGAACTAATTGAGTATCAAGACAAGAAAATAATTTCATACAAAAATTTCCAGTGGAAATGGGATCTATATCACTTACAATAATCCTTGGGTTTCCATGTATCTTTTGAATTGTTTCCATAAATGTAGAAGCAACCATACTAGCTTTAAAAGGATGAGATAATGCACAAAAGTTTGCATACATGGTAAGTCTATCAACTACCACCATGATGACACTTTTTCCTTGAGACTTGGGTAAACCTGTCATAAAATCCATTGAGACCTCCTCCCAACGTTGACCTAGAATGGCTAAAGGTTGTAACAAAATAGGGGTTAATTGTCTCAAATTTATTTTGTTGGAAAACCAAACATTCTGCCACAAACTTCTAAGTATCATCTTTAAGGCCATCCCAAAAAAAATCCTTCTTGACCCTATGGTAAGTTTTTAAAAATCTTGGGTTCCCTCCTAAGGGGGAGGTATGCAATTCCAAAAGAATATTTTGCTTGAGTTGGGAATTCTTACAAAGACATAAGCGATATTTGTACCATAATGAATCATTTTTCCATCTAAATGTATCAGAGGTACTTGACTCTTGCTATAAATTTTGAATGAGTTTCCACACCTCTTCATCATTCTTCCATTCATCCCTTTCTTTAGTTATCCAATCAAGTCAGATAATAGAAACGGTACAAAGAAATGCTTCCACATCCTCATCCGTTCTTGAGAGTTCATTTGCAACAACATTTTTCTTCCCCTTTTTGTAGATGAGTTCAAAGTCATAACCAAATATATTTGTGACCCATTTTTGTTGCTCTTCTAAAGATAATATTTGTTCCAAAACGTATTTAAGACTATCATGATATTTTTTTACCTTCAAGTTTCTTCCCATTAGATAAGGTTTCCATTGCTTTAGTGCATGTAGTATTGCCAACATTTCCTTATCATAAATAAGTTTTTGTAAATACTTTCTTTTGATTGTATGACTTTCAAAAGAAATAGGTCTTCCTTATTGCATTAAAACAACACCAATTCCATTTACTGAGGCATCACATACCACAATAAATATTTTTGTGAAGTCTGGCATATCTAAGACCAGTGCTTGCCAAATTTTGATTTTAAGATGTTCAAAGGCCTTAGTTGCTTCTAGAGTCCAAGAAAATTCATATTTCTTTAGTAATGTTGTTAGAGGTGTTACTATTCTCCCATAATCCTTAACAAACTTGTGATAATACCATTTCAACCTAATAAATCCTCGAATATTCTTTATGGTTGTGGGGATTTTCCATTCCTTAATGGATTTAATTTTATTAGGGTGTACCTTAACACCCTCATGAGATATAATATGACCCAAATATTCCACCTCCTATAATCCAAAGAAACATTTGGAGGCTTTTGCATATAATTGTTTCTCCTCCAATAGTTTGAGCACCCTATCAACATGTTGAACATGATCCTTCCAATACCTATTGTAGATTAGTATATCATAAAAAATAATAACAAACATTTTCTAAGGGTTTGAAAATGGAATTCATCAAACCTTAAAATGTGGAAAGTGCATTAGTAAGGAAAAAAAGGCATGACCAAAAATTCATAATGACCCTCATGATTTTTTAATGTTGTTTTTGGAATGCCTTTAGCCTTTATTCTAATTTAATGATATCCTTAACCAATATCCAACTTGATGAAGTAAACTTCTCCATGTAATTCATCCAACAATTCATCAGTGATAGGAATGGGAAATTTATCTTTAATAGTGAGCTTGTTGAGCTCCCTATAATCCAAACACATACACCATGATCCATCTTTCTTATGCACCAATACCTGGAGTAGAGAGAGAACTTTGAATAGGTTGAATTATACAAGCCTCCAGAATTTATGCAACCATATGTTCAATTTCACTCTTTTGGAAATAGGGATATTTTTAAGGTTTGATGTTTGGAGGAACTTTTCATGGAATCAAATGAATAACATGATTATTATCACAAATAGGTGGGAGGCATTTGGGAGTCTCAAATAATTTGGAATAATTTTCCAAGGCTTTTTGGAGATCTGGAGAAATAGATGATTTCGATGTTTGAACCTCAAGGGAGCATAACTATGCAATTACACCCTGCTGTTATTTCTTTGGAAGATTTGTCATTCCATTAGAGCTGATTATATTTCCTGGTATCCCTGTGATACCCATTAATGCAACTCCCTTTCCTTCCCAAAATAATTTCAAGAAAAGTTCTTGAAAATTAAAAGCTATTATCCCTAAATATTGTAACCATTGGACTCCTAGTATAACATCAATGCCACCCATTCGAATGGAATGCATTGGAATATTCAATAAGTATTCCCCCATGGTTAGCTTGATATTATGGAACTTTCTAGAGTAATATATAGTTCCTCCATTTGCAACCATCACTTGATATTCTAGTTCCGGAGAAAGGAAGAAATTCAATTCCTTGGCTATCTTAAAATGAATAAAATTATAGGTACTACCCGAATCAATCAACACTATTAAATTTTTCTTGTTGATAAATCCTTATATATTGAGAGTTTGAGGAGTGCTAATTCCTACCAATGCATTACAAGATATGGTCATATTCATTTCTTCTTTCTCTAGGGTTGGTTACTGGTATATATCCTCCTCCTTTGATGTTTCTTATTCCTTTTCTTCCTCCTCTTTACAATCTATGTAGAATAATTTCTTCTCAGCACACTTATGACCTTTATTGTATTTGCTATCACAACTATAAAAAATCCTTTTTTCTCCATTTTCCTCCAATTGTTGTGGTGTCAACCTTGTAGTTTGTGGAATGTTGGGAACAATAACACTTCCATATTTATAGTTGTGAGTGGTAAAACTCCTTGTTTCCATAATTTTTCTTTCAACTTTTCTTGCCACCTGAATTCCTTCTCCAATGAATCAAGTTCCCAAAGGAGAACCTCATGTTGGATGTTATCCTTTAAAATCCATATGAAGACATAAATCCTATTCTCCTATGGAATATTAGTTATGCTGATATTCAATTTTTGAAGTCGTCAATGTGCTCCACCATTGAACCCTTTTGTTTGAGATTTATCATTTGGCTAAAGAAGGTATTGCTCTTTGTATCATCATAAAGTGCCATCATTTCCTCCATAAAAATTGACCAAGTGACGAGTGGTTTATGAGAAAAAATCCATCGATACCAGACAAACTAATTGGGTTCTAAATATAAATATGCAATGTGTACCTTTTGTGTGTGTTGCACATCATGGAGATCAAAATATTGCTCCATCTGTAGTATCCATGTTACTGAATCCTTGCCATCAAACTTCCTCATATTGATATTTGGAATGTGGTGGATCTTAAACCAAATATTGGAGTCTCTAAAACCATAATTCATATTCCTTGTGTCGTCACCATGATTTTCATGGATTATCTTGTCACCATTGGGACACCTTTCTTGCATCAACTTTGTCAATCCTTAAATATTGACATTCATCATTGTGTCCATGTTTTTTTTAAACCATTCATGTTGCCTTTTATTTCTATTTTTAAGCCATCCTTGTTTACTTTTAATAAATCCATGTCATAAGTCATCCATGTCCCGTTTTATTTCATCTTTGGTTGCTTTTTGTGGGAGCAAAATTTGTTGCACTTGGTCCCACAATTTTGATATATCATGTTGTAATTATTTCTCTTTTGCATTTATTATTTATGAATTTAATTTTTATTAATCACATGAGTCTTCCATGGAGCATTATATTTATATGCAATAATGCACTCCTTTTTGTGCAAGCATGAATCTACACTACACTTTGTATGTCTTTAAAAAACTTGTTCTTTTTAAAAAATCTCATAAGCTTCATGTTAGAATTGAAAGGAAATCCTGTCTAGTTTTCAAAGGTAGGGATCATCATTTAGGATTCAAAGAACCATTAAATTTTATATATGATGATGAATGTTACGAAAGCTTAATGTTATTAAATACATGGTTAAACAAGAATGTCTTCTCAATTCATTCACATTGGTAGTAGGGATATTTTTGCTCCTTCTAGATCTTCACACATTTTCTCTCTTTTAACTCCTACTTGGGATATAAGACACTAATCAAACTAATGTTTATTGGTTTTGGAGCACCTATGTGACAACCATTTTTCTAATCCCTCTTGCAAATAAATTTCCATGAATTGTAATTCATGTAAATAATATATGGAAATTATGTTTCAATGGTTTTCTTTGGTTAAATCACATCCTTAGTTTTTGTGGGTTATCTAAAACCATTACAATTAAAAGGTCATTCATAATTTTCATGAATTCAAGTGGCTTCCAAAAAATCCAATAAACCATGGTTTCAAGTAGTTTTAAGTAATTTGCATCGTTTTAGGTGATCTTCAATAATTTGCATGGTTTAAAGTGGTTTTCTTTAGTTGTTGTTACATCTCATTTTTTAACTACATGGTATTAATTTCAATGCTTATTTTATCTTATTTTTATTGTTTCATTCTCCATTTGTTTATGATTTTCAATCATATTTCTTAATGCATACAATATTGAGCAAGTAATATGAGAAGTGAGACCATTTGAATTCCCTGTATTTGCATGAACTTCTTGTTCTCTCAATGTCTGATGTCTTTTTATCATCAATTTTATATCTTTATCTTGTATTTCCTCTAAGGATAGAAATTTCTTTCCATTTATAAATCCAAATCTCCAATTTCTCATGTTTGTTGTGAGTCATTGTGTAATTTCCATGCTTTGATATTTCTCCATGAAAGAATGTTTGTTGTTTATTTTTTACAATTGAATTTAGAGACTAATCTATTTGTTGACAATAGAGGCTCGATTGAGCTATAGGCTTGATCGAGCCCTTGAGCCATATCATTTACCATTAGTACCATTAATAAAAGTTGGTAAGGGCATTGGCGGGTTAGAATTTGTAATGGCTCAATCGAGCCTTTGAGCTTGATCGAGTTGCTCATTAACCACATATAATTCTCAACAAGGGTTACTTTAATTCTCAATCAAGAAATTTTAATTCTGAGTTTAAGTGATCGATCAAGCTCTTGAAGTCCTAAAAATTATAGTTTCATCACCTCTTCTACAGATTTCTCTACAACCACATTTTGTACCCTATCAAATTTAGGGCAGAATTTATCCTTAAATGGCAGAGTTGATCATGTTGGATTCGTGAAAGAACCCTCTATCCAATAAAATATGAATTTGAAACTTTGGATTAATATGATGTTTTTCTTCTAATTTCTTTTAAACATAATTCTTGAAATGTTTTTGGACAGTTTGAAAGGGGCTAAATAAAAAATCAATAACATAAAATATACACAATGAAAAAAATTCAAGAAACACCACTATCTTCGTTTACAAGTCCTCTTCAAAATTGCACTCTTGGTTTTTCAAGTTATTTAAAGAGCTGAAAAAAATCTTATGTGAACACACGTGCCAACAAAATGAAATCGAAATATTACTTTGCCAACTTCAAAAAAAAATAAAAAATATAATTTTTCATAGAACAATTTTTTAATATGAAAAATTAGTTATGTTCGTGTATATCATGTTCACATATATATTTTTTGAAAATTACACATTTTAGACTAAGTTATGCTACGTGAACACATGAATACCTCTTAAGTTTTGCAAAAATTTGCAAGGACATATTTTTCATTTATTGGAAAATTGAGGGTTATAAAACACTATTTTTTTTTTGCAAAAATGTATTAGGACAAAAACACAATTCTCCACATATTGTCTTTTTACTCTGAATCAAAATTCACAATGCTTATATGAATTGTGAGGGCTCAAATTCGGTAAAAGAGGCAAAACTTGAAATTTCATCGCCACATTTGGCCCAAAAGAGTAATCCATCTTCATGGGTGAAAGCATGAAGATGGGTTACACTTTTGGGCCAAGTGTAAGGATGAAATTTCAATTTTTTCCTCTTATATCAAATTGAAGCCCTCAAAATTCATGTACGCATTGTGAATTTTGATTTGGAGTAAAAAGAAAAATTGTGGAGAATTGTGTTTTTTCCTAATGACATTTTTTGCAAAAATATTTAGTGTTGTATAATATGTAATTTTTTTAAAAATGAAATTCTTTTCCTTTCCACTTTCACACATCTTAAGAGGAATGTGTGTGTTCACGTAGCATAACCTAGTCTAAAATGTGTAATTTAAAAAATATATATATGAGCATGATCTACAAAGGAGAGAGCTAAGTTTTTCATATAAAAAAAATTACTTTTTTTATGCAAATATATATATATATATATATATATACATATTTTTCATTTATTGGAAAATTGAGAGTTTTAAAAACTATTTTTTTTTGCAAAAAATGTATTAGGACAAAAACACAATTCTCCACATATTGTGTTTTTACTCTGAATCAAAATTCACAATGCTTATATGAATTTTGAGGGCTCAAATTCGGTAAAAGAGGGAAAACTTGAAATTTCATCACCACATTTGGCCCAAAAGAGTAATCCATCTTCATGGGTGAAAGCATGAAGATGGGTTACACTTTTGGGCCAAATGTAAGGATGAAATTTCAATTTTTTCCTCTTATATCGAATTGAAGCCCTCAAAATTCATGTACGCATTGTGAATTTTGATTTGGAGTAAAAAGAAAAATTGTGGAGAATTGCGTTTTTTCCTAATAACATTTTTTGCAAAAATATTTAGTGTTGTATAATATGTAATTTCTTTTTAAATGAAATTCTTTTCCTTTCCACTTTCACACATCTTAAGAGGTATGTGTGTGTTCACGTAGCATAACCTAGTCTAAAATGTGTAATTTAAAAAAATATATATATGAGCATGATCTACAGGGAGAGAGCTAAGTTTTTCATATAAAAAATTACTTTTTTTATGCAAATATATATATATTATATATATATATATATATAATTATATATATATATATATATATATATATATATATATATATATATATATATATATATATATATATATTCCAAAGTTGGCGAAGTAATATTTCAATTGCATTTTACAGACATGTGTTCATGTAAGGTTTTTTTCAACTATTTAAATAAATTGAAAAACCAAAAGTACCCTTTTGAAGAGGAATCGTAAATGAAGATAGTGGTATTTAAAAAGAAATTTCATTGTGTATATTTTATGATATTGATTTTTTATTCAACCTCTTTAAAACAGTTCAAAAAAATTTCAAGCATTATGTTTAAAAGAAATTAGATGAAAAATATCATATGAATTCGAAAATGTCAAAGTCATATGCCATTGGAAAGAGGATTCCTTCATGAATCCAATGTGATAAACTCTACCACCTAAAGAAAAATTGAGCCCTAATTTGGCTAGGGTACAAAATGGAGTTGCAAATATAATTCCAAAGGGTGTTGAAATCACTGATTTTAGGACTTAAGAGGCTCAATCAAGTGCCTAAATTTCAAATTTAAATAGAATGACTAAGGGTTTTGTAAACCCTCGATCAAGTGATGTATGTGATTAACAAGGGCTCGGTCGAGCTATGTAGCTCGATCGAGCCTGTATAATTTTTTTTTGAATGATCTAAAATTTAAATTTTATCTCATTTTAAAATTTCAAATCTTAGTAGAATATTTGTTATAATGTCATGTAAAACCCTTATTCAATTTAATATTAATATTCAAAGAATATTATTATTATTATTAAATTAAATGATGAAATGATATTAATATAGCAAAGATTAGAACGAATTCTCATGAGCTCCATAGTGAAACAGGTCGTTGGGCAGTTCCTAAAATGCCATGGATAGAAAGGATCTGCCATATATGTGAGAATAGGAACATCGAGGATGAAAACCAATTCCTCCTAGAGTGCCTCGCGTATAACCACATTAGATCTCAGTTTCACAATCTTTGCTACAATACTGACCTTCCTAGCCTTTTACAATGTCAAAATTATAGTGAGCTCGGGAGGCTTCTCTCCAAGCTTTTTGAGCATAGGAATAAAATCTTAAATCAAAATAGATAATTTGTTTCTTTAGGTCCGATAGACCATTATTTGGTCTCAGTGGATGTTAACCATCATCATCATCATCATCAATATTAAAAATTTAATATTATTATTAAATTTATTAATTTTGGATTAATATAATATTATTAACTTTAATATAATATAAAATTTATTATATTATAATATATATTAGCACAATAACATTAATAAATATGGTTGATATACACCATAAGAATCGACAAAAGAGTCATTAACACAAAAGAGTCATATAAGTTGACTCAATATATGTTAATTTTATTTAACCTAATATTTTTATAAATCTAACATAATAAAATATATAATATTTTTAAATTCTTGAAGTTTCAACAGTTTCAATTGGAAGACATGAAATGCTCTATGTATCTTTGATGGAGGTAGTTGGAAAATTAGTATTTTAGAAAAATTTAAATAATTTATTTCCATAGGAAATTATCATTTTCCCTCGAGGTGAATGTACAACACACATTTGAAATATTGTATTTTAAATACGTATGATATAAAAAAAATTAAATTGTTGTATGAAATCAAAATAAATAAACTATTACTTAAACATAATATTTTAATTGTCAAAGTATTTTAAAATTTTTGGAATAGTAGAGTGAGTGAGAGTGGGAGAGAAGGGTAAGATAGAGAGGGGGGGACACAAACATGGAGAGAGGGAGAGGAGTGTAATACCCCTTTGGCTCTATATTAATGTCTTACTATATTTAGAATGAATTATTTTTGTATTTGACGACAGGAAAACCATGATTGGTTGAATTGAATGTGAACAGTAAAAATTATTATGATGTAATAAATAAATGTTAGTAATAAATGGAAAAACAAACTGGAAGCTACTTTGGAAAATAAACACTAGAGTAAAAGAGATTCTTTCCAAAAAAAATGGTAACCATCATAGATAGATAACTTTTCCCTAAAAAGAAAATCCCAAGGAGTGGGGGATAAGATTTAATGAGATGGGAGGGAAAGATCCATTAAATTACTTAGATGGAGAAAAACACTAAGTAAATGTCGAATAAAGCACCAAAGGATAGAAAAGCGGGCTTTAAAAAAAAGCCTAGGAAAGTGGGATGGTAGATCCACGAAAGTAGGACACCGCTAAGGAAAAATATGCTATGGAAGAAAATGTATAAAATACATTATCAAGGGAGGAAAGAGGTTGTTGATCCCCTGGAAAGCACATCTTAGCTTTGGGGGAACTGGTGGATTAGTTCATGGTTGGGAGGATAGTGTTTTTCCCAACTACAATCCCAACAACATATACGGTTAGAATTATGGGTACATTTAAGTTTGAATTTACTGCTTGATTATTGTTTTATACAAGGAATTTTATGTTGTGCATGTTAGTGTTTTAGAAGTGGTAAAGTAAAGGCTGCCATGAGTTGTAGAGATGTGTTTAATATTTTAACTAAGAAACCTGTTGCTAGTATATTTTTTATTTCTTGTCTAATTGTTGTTTATTTATATGTATATATGCATCTTAGAATGGTAGGACTCTGAACATTTATTTCAAAGGGTAAGTTATGTGAGTACCCTTCTTTATTCCAACATGCAGGTAAATCTTTTATTTTATATCTATATATATTATTTTTCGTACAAGGGTGAAGGGTTAAGAATGAAATGAGCACACATCAAAATGAGGCACTTGTAGAATGAGAGAGAGAATGCAAAACGCTCCTTCTCAAATATATTTTAGTTTGGGAAACCTTATTGTACATGTTGTTCATATACCGAGTAAAATAGAGCTAATTAATTAGTTGTAATATAGTTTAAGGTAATTCAGCATATATATATATATATATATATATATATATATATATATATATATATATATATATATTATATATATATATATATAGATATATCTTAGTTTTATGGAGTTAAGAAGTAAACCGAGTTTCTCTTAGGGAATCTAAGCGAATCTTGTAACTAAGAACAAATTATTTAAATTTGTTCATGATCTGTCTATGCAGTGAGTGAAACGAATCTAGGAGATTCAATATTTTATGGAGACATGCGTAGAGGTAGAATATCGTCCTGAGGAATTTTTAAAGTATGAATGAATCATAGAAATGATGTTAACACAATTGAAATTATTTTCTTTCTGGTAAATTTACAGTGTTTAAGCCTTAAATATGTTCATAGGGGAAAAAAATTCTTAGAAATAAGGGCAAAAACTCTATCTCACACATATTTGTTACAATAGCAAAATTTAACCCAATTATGGAAATAGAATAGAAATAAAATTTCACACGAAACATTTCAGCTACTGGATTGTAGAGTCAAACTATTAGCATGTACAAGAAAGTTGGATGCGGGCTCGCAATAAAGTATATAATACAGTCTTCAACTACGAAAAAAAATAATAAGAATAGTAAGGGAACAATTTTTTTTGAAGCCTAGAATTTTCTGGACTATATATAAACTAACCTTGAAGTAAAAAAACAATGCGCTTAAACAAATAGCCCATTTTTGAACATAATCAATAGTTCAATGCAAAAAAAACAATGAAAACTAATACCCCAAATTATATGATATTTCTAGCAAACAAAAAAAATAAATAGGAAATTGACTGTCAAAGAAGACCCTCTTTCTGAGAGTGACCTCATTGAGGAAAAAAATATATTCAACATTTTATAACTTTTCTAACTAGGAAGTCAATCAGCAAAGTAAGGAAGGAATAAAAAACATATATTCCTTGGGGGTTTTCGTTATAAATACATCGCGTTATTGCCTCTTGGAAGGATATGAGTATCCACCCATATTTACATACACAATTTACAAGTTTTTGAGCTGGCACTACATGCCTAGAGGCAATTCTCTACCTACAATTCCTTATAATAATAGATTCAAGAACTTCTATCCTCAGGATAGCTAGAGACATGAGATATATTCCATGTCTCAACTAACAATGTGACTATGGTGTCGTAAGAAGACCCCCTTAAATATAGGCATGGAGCACCGACCTATGGGAAGTAGGAGTAGTGGTTATATGCTGAAAATTGACTTCTTTGGCTAGAAACTCAACTAATGTAGGCTCCATTTTACCTGCGGTCATTAAGAAAAAGGAAGACATAACAATAGGTCTCATCACATTGAAAAATAATTGTAGAACATCACATGCTGAGAGGAAAATAAAAAACCCATAAGAGGGAGAATCATACCTAGGTAAGGGAGAGATGTTGATAGTCATGCCCTTGTAGCTGGTGCATGCAAATTTAGAGCTACAAGAAAAAAAAATATGCCTTACAACATGAAAATAAAAAATGATGATTTATTTATTTATTTATATTTATTATTATATTTATTATTTATTATTTTTTTTAATTTTTTATTTATTTTTATTTTTATTTTATTTATTTTTTATTTTATTTTATTTATTTTTTCGGGACAAATAAAACAAATCACTAGTACAAAATGACTAATTAGTTACTAAAAAAAACAACTAAAATTGGCATATAAATGACCATTTTTCAGTCGGTGACCTTAGTAGCTAATTTACAGTATCTTATAACGCGACGAACTTTTAGTCATTAATTGGTTTCCTCAATTTGAACATCTAGTAGTATATTTAGTCATAGATTTTATCATAAATTTTTCATTTGGTTAGTCATTAATTGTCACAATTAATGACCAAATATACAACAAAATATATTACTATATGAATCCTTGAGAAAACCAATTAATGACCAAAGAAATATGAACAAAATTTTGGTTGTGTTATAAGATATTTTAAATTAGCTACTAATAGTCATATATATGCGAATTTTAGTCATCATTTGAAACCAATTAACGACCAAAAAAATATGACTAAATTTTAGTCATGTTATAAGATACTGTAAATTAGCTACTAATAGTCGTATGTATGCAAAATTTAATCATTTAAATTTAAATTTATACTTTCATTAGTCATTTATCTTTTTTTGGTATTTTCATATTCATTTTATAAATGACTTATTTAGTAGTTTCTATTCATTTCATTTAATTTCATTCATAATCCTTATAAATGATTAATTTAGTCATATGTTCATTTTATTCATGTTCATCATTAATTAATATAAACTACTAAATTATTAGTTTTAGATTGATTTATGTGTTCATTATTAATCAACATAAATTAATTAGTATGATGTTGCGACTAAATTTAAAAAAAAAATGCCATACAACGTGCATGTTTGTCTAATATGATAACACAAAGTTACATATGTTTATTACAGAACTAAATAATATTAAGTGCAAATAGAAAAAATATCAACCATATAAATTTTATTATACAAAATATCAATTATTACAATATGAGTTTCCAACTTAATATTGGTTGGACTATGATTTACACATGAAATATTGTTTCACCATTTCAAAACATTATCACTGTGTTGCCAAAGCATTGCAAGTGAATTCACCAACTCTGAAGGCTTGGCCATCACTCTCTATGAGTGTGTCTTATGCAAGATATTGGTTCTAAGGGTATCACTAGATAGATTCTCTTCTCTCTCTCATTTTTCATTTGTCGCTCAATGTTATTGTTCTCCTCTTTCTTCAATTTCTGCTTCTTCCATCAATATTGAGTTCCTCTCCTAAAAATGAAACAAGATACAATGTAGAGTATAAGACATGAAAGACGATGAATACTTGAATATAAAATAAAGTATACAATAAAATATTTATACGACGTATACCTCAACATTCAATAGTGGCCACTATGCGACTAGATGACCTATATAAACAAAAAAAATAAAACATCACCATAGAAAATAACACCTTGGGAACTTAGTATTCAACCTTTAACAAAACCTTAGGTAAAATCATATCAACTAAGTTACATGTTAAAAATATCAGGCAATAGGTAACTTGTGAAAACAAATGAAAAGAAAAAAGATCAGTGTTAAAAATATCCTTATTGCTTGTTCTAAAAGAGTCATGTTCCTTAAATTTGTATATTCTTTTTCCCACAATAAAATTCCCTCGCTATTATGACCTATGTTTCTAGGATCATGAGATTGATCCAACATCATATTGAATTGTGGAGACAAAATGATTCAACTTTCCAAGATGAGTGCCTCACTTGGTTGAATGAAGGTTCTAGTTGTGAGTAGTGTCAAAACCTTAGGGAAGTAGAATACTAAGGCCTAAAAAAATATATCACCACTTGTCCACTGAAAGGAAAAATTTCAATCCCACAATGGCCTCTAGCAGTACATTTCATTGGATGGATATCACACATTGAGAGATGATTGTCTAATACACTGAGAAGTGTACATATATTGTCACAATGCCCCTCACAGTGAGACACTATAGTTGTGTCCTATAACATTAATCATATTATACTATTTAATTATAAATTATGACTATCAAATAACTATTGGTTTGAGTAATTAGTATGAAATTACGTTTTTCGTATTTCTGTATACATGAAAATATTTGGAAAAAAAGGGTACTTTTTGTGACTAGTTAATTTCAAGTGAATCTAAATACAAAGAAATTATTGTGCCTCAGTGTTTCTCTAGAAGTTATCTGCTCATTCTACCAATTGCTCCCATGTCCTCTACTGCTTTTGGTGAATTACTCTTTGATGATGTCCAATGCCAATGCAATGGACATTTATCCTCGATGTTTTTTTGGGCCAAAAGGAATCTCCACAAGTAATAACCAAAAAGTAGCCTCAAATATAATATTGGGGGCTAAAATGCAGTAATTATATGGCAAGCAAAGAAACAATACACATTAATCATCTTCTCTTTAATATTGATTAATAATTTTTTTGCATGATCATGTAATATTAAAGTGTCAAGTAGGGACATTTAAAGTTAGTCATCCATCAAAATCACCATTGAGAGTTCTTAGTATTTAATACTTCCTATTACACACATAGTGATCACCAACTTCAAGCATAGCAATATAAACACAACAAAAATGAAATTAAAAGAAATGCTAGGAAGTCAAATGCGACTATTCTTGAGTTAAGAAAATACCAAGCCCTTCACATTAGCAAGCCATTCTTAGGCATTGAAATATAAAATCCTTCTATTGCATCATTTTCACCTTTTATTTAATTCTTTTAATTCAGAACATAACTTTCGATAACAAAAAAAAATCATTGAAAAAAGTCTCAAAATCCTAACAAATGCTCGAGTGATTATCGTATCAATTAAATAGAAAGGCAATCGTTCTATATGCTTTTAAATTGAGGAATATATTGAAGAATACGAAGCTTTCTCATCCCTTTATCCTAATCAATTGTAATCCATCGGTTCCAATCAAGTAATGAATTTTCCTCCAAGATAGTTAAGATAGTTAAGAGATCACTTTGGAGAATGAATTCTAGAAGCATTGGGATAGTAGAAATGCAATTAAGTAAGAGGAAAATGAAGTACTTTAGTGAGTGCTCCAAAAATATTTGAACACAACTGAAAATTATTTTATACTCCCTCCACACATTTTAAAATAGAAACCATTCAACTGGATCTCATTTATTTTCCACCTTTATGTAATATGTAATTCTTTGAGCAAGAATAGAGCATTCATAAATATTGTCATGAAATAGGATTCTTAATAATCCTAATAAGTTGGGCTCTAAAAAATAAATAATTTCATGTAGTGAATAAATCTTATATGGTAGATTTCAGTGATTAAAATGGAAACTTTATTCTTAATCTCATTACAACAAAAATAAATTCAACCCTAACTAGTTGGGATCTAACAAATCAAGAATTTCATGTAGTAAAGTAAACTTACATGGTAGATCCCAATTATTTGCAATGACAACTTTATTCTTGATCTTATTACAACATAGATAAATTCAAGAGTACATACATATTTCCTTATCTAAGACAAACTTTGAACACATTCTGAGATTTCATAGAAATATAATGATATCATTTACCTGTAGGAGATGAGAAAGCTATCTACATCTAGCACCCATCACTGGACAATAGTGTTATTGAGATACCATCTCATGGCATTAGAATCATGTAGATAGATAGTGTTTAGAGATACCATCCAACACCAATTCAACACTACCTTCAAGCTTCAAATTCATCAATTGATTTACTGCAGTAGCAAATTCTAGTGGGATTTCATTAAATACAACCTGACAAAAGCCATTTATGATACCTGTCGTTGACTTCTCTGGATCTACCCTCCTCTAGAAATAGAATAATTGATATTCCGCAATTTTTGAGGTACTTGCTTCATGTTCAACATGGACTATTGGGTTCTTCACGTCGAAAAGGTTGCAAATATTAGATGTATAATGGAAACAAGCATGCAATTCAAGGTTGATCCTAAAGTCTATTGGGTGAATTATAAAACACCATCTACTTAAAACATGATATATGGTAGTAAAAAAAACCTACCCAAGATCCCACTTAAGAATTCAAAATGTTGCAAATAGGAGATGTCTTAAACAATATCAACTATTTAATTGCATAATGACACTAAAATAGACAAATCTTTAAAATGTTGAAAAGTGTGAAAAAATGGAGTTGGAATATTATAGTTATGCCATGGTAGATATAGTTATGTAAATTGTAACTTCTATCTAAAACACATAAATGTAACTTCTATAGATACATGAAATGTAACTTCTATTTAAAAAAATGGAGTTGGAATATTATAGTTACGTTAGGGTAGATATAGCTGTGAAATGTAACTTCTATATAACATTATAAATATCCTTTTTTATTCATTTAAGAGACTAACACTTTTTATGTTTCGTTAATAACTTAATACTCCACCAAAAATAACATTGAATTGGTTCTTCACCAACCAAGGGTAAATTTTAAACTAGTGTGGAAATGCTTGCTCATTCGCCTTCCATATTTATATGCACAATAAGATACAATATGAATGAGTTGTAAGTAATATGGAGTTTACATGTTATATCAAGACAAACGTTTTCTCATCTCATTAAATCTTATCTTATAGTTGGTGATAGATATAGCCTTTAAAATTATGAGCCATCATTTTCATATCTTATATTTAATGATGGATATAGCTTTTAAAAGCATCAACCTTGTTTGTTATTTTATGTACGATCAATTTAAATGGAAGTTCTCATATTTTTATTCAATATTATCTTGTACAACTGGAAATAAAATGATGTGGGGGTGGTGTTTCTAGTGATTTTCAAACTTGTTTTAATTACCTAAATTTAGCCTATTTAAAATAAACAGGGGTGGTGTTTTTGGTTATTTTCGAACTTGTTTTAATTACCTAAATTTAGTCGGGGTGGTGTTTCTAGTTATTTTCAAACTTATTTAAATTACCTAAATTTAGCCTATTTAAAGTGAATAGTTTCACTTACCATCTTATCTTCAAGTCAGTAACTTTGCTTGAGGGCATCTTCATGACATCCACCATCTTTGAAAATTATGAAATATCAGTAGTATCTTGCACTAAATAGACAATGTTGGCATATAATATTTTATTGTGTTTTTTACTCCGTGTCACAAATTTATCAATATTTTATGATTCTTGGTTTCAATTTCCATGCTAAGACTTGATTCATCATGCATGCTAGGATTTTTAGTTGTTCCCACATCATATTTCTCACTTCTAATTGTATCAAAAACAGAGAGTATGCACAATAACAATTTGTGACATGTGGGTGTTTATTTTAGTCAACGACATGCTTGATTTTTTAACCCATTCCAATCCGACCACAATGAAATTAAGAGAGACAAGGACACAAGAAGGAACATCAATAAATGAAATTAGAGACTTTAGAATGAAACTCAAATTGTACTTGAATGTAATGATAAGTATTTGCAGTTGCCTGGTCAATGAAGAGCATTGAATCACACTGTGAAAAAATACTTGCATTATGAGAATTTGGTTGCACCTGCACTAATCCTCTATAGTAGTTCCTTGACTTGCCTATAGATATAATTTAAGAAACAATCCTACTCCTGCAATTCTTCCCTATATGGATCATCTTTGTCCCCCCTTTTGATAGTTATTTTTCAAGGCAACAAAATAGAAATCTCCAATTGCATCATCGCCTTTCAAAATAATGCTTGAGTATTTTGAGATGATTGTCGAACCAATCTCTACTCATGTCCATGAAATCCTTGATTTTTCTCCATCCTACAATCCTCTTTTCGTAATAAAATTATAAATCCGACATCTGCATTCCTCTTCCCTGACATACCGATTATTTACAGTTGAATATTTTATCATTTCTTCCTTGGTGAAATAGAGAGATCCACTACTTGGCAATGAGATGATTGGTTTCATAAAATGGTGCAGTGCATCCTTCAATATATGTCACAAAACTCCTCTCACCTCACAAAACACTTCTCCTCCACAACAATAAGAGTCCTCTCAAACTCCCTAGTCTCCATCTCATTCATCCCGAAATAAGTGGATATTTCTATGGGTGACAAAGTGTGCTTGGGGATTTAATAGAAGGAACTATCACTAAAAAAAATACAATGAAGCATAATAGTTATTAGGAGGAGGAACAACCTTACGAAGCTACTTCTTAACTAGATCAAGATACTACCGAATTACCTCTTATAACGAACAAAATATAACCTCAATTGCCTATATAGTCTACCTATGCATTGTAGCAATGAAAGCATTGTCAAATACAACATCTACATCAACGTTGGTCAATCTCTTGTTCTAGTCAAGGGCATGCCCAACTTTTGAAAGGTATCAAGCAGGTTAGGGTCCACCTCATCCAGGCTCCTCTTCTTCTTCTACTCTCTCTATTTAGGTTCATAATAATAGAAAAGGTCTTCGAAATTGATGGGTGGGTAAAAGTTATCATACCATTTGGGTTATTCCATTTTTAATAATTGTTTTTAAGCATTGAGTCTAAATTGAAAAATCCATTCAGTTTCCTTCTTTTTAACTGAAATTAACCTAAGATTTGGAGAGTTGTAAGGTTTATTGGATGTAAGTATATTCTACATAAAACATAGTAACATGGTTTAAAATTGTGGGCATTGAGATCAGAATCTAAGGATGAAACATAAAATATTTTATGTTCATGATTAGAAGAAATTTTAATTTCATGTAACAAAGTTGGAGGAAGGTATAGTATTTTCCTCCTACCATAAAATTTTCTTGCATCACTTGAGCCCTTTGAATTTGTCCATGGTTGATTACATTACCCAAACAATCAACCACTAAAAAAAGGTGAGAAGAAAAAATAAAATTTCATGCATTTTGACCTTAGAAAAGTTAGGGAGGAGCAAACTGATCTCTAAAATAAGGACATGCAAAATGCTTACTTGTCCATTTTATTTTGATGAATTGTTGGCCGCAATCAAGATGTGCATTATCATAATCATTAAACCCTTTGTACAATAAGGACATGAAAAATGCTTGCTTGTGCATTGTCTTTTGATGAATTGTTGGTCGCAATCAAAATCTGCATTATCATAATCATTAAACCCTCAACTCTAAATGAAATTTGTGCTTTGATCATATAAACCCTCAAGATTGTTTGCCCATAAGAACAAAATCATCTTAGTAAAAAGGAATTTATCTTCAGAGTCCAAATTCATACCCATGTACAGATGGCCAAAATCTCCATGCCTAATGACCTTGCCCTTCCTCCATCTAATCGTTGATGCTCTCCTATGGTGTTTCCCATGCAAACTCCATCTGGGATTTGAATCCCATGAAATCCATAGATCACGTTATGAAAAAGAAAAGAAATATTTATAATGGAAAAAATAAAAGAAATATTTATAAATATAAAATAAAATATATAAATTGCAATTGGATTAAATGATTTATTTTTAATAAACAATTGTTATTTTGCATAGGACACTAAATTAAAAAGATGAAGAAGAAGTTAAAATGATATTCGGATGAGTGTAAACATTTAAATATGGCCTCAATTAATAATAAAAAGTTAAATTAATAAAAATAATAAAATTCAATTTGTTATATTTTGATTTTGTTATTAACTTATGAATAGGCTATGTTACAATACCATGGGCCAGTTCCATGGGCCAATACCATGGCTTATCAATAATATAAGTACAAAATCATAACGTATTTCACAACTAAAATATTTTATAATAATATGACAAGATTCTTAACCATGGATACTCACCCCCACATTATGGTAGATATTATTAACTTGTTAAAAATAGCCTTCATTATAATACCATGGGTCAATACCATGGATTATCAATACCACATGCCCAAAAACATAAGTTATTTCAAAATCAAAATATTTTATAACAATATGACAAGATTGTTAACCATGGATATTAACTTGTAAATTGAGTCTATTACAATACCATGGGCCAGTACCATGGTTTATAAATACCACATGCCAAAAAACCATAACTTATTTCATTTTTTTTTTTTTATTTGAATTTAATTTTGCAACATTTTTTTCAATTGAATCTAAAAGGTAAAATGTTACAATTTGAGACATATCTAAACCCTCTATCCTCACGACTACTAAAAATATTCCCATAGAAATCAAATTAAGGTTTCAATAAAATTAAGCTATGATGGATCTATGTCAGTTCTATATATATATCCATCTTAGCGAAGGATCCAAGGGATGTGAGCAAGAAAATTGATTAATTATAATACATTAAATATAGTGCATGATTTTTTAAATTTTTTCATTATTTTATTTTCATGATTGATCCAAAATATAGGTTTAATATTTTACAACCATTTAAGTTTTTTAATTTAGATAATTTCTTAAACACAATACAATGTGATCAAATTTAAGAGAGAGTTGGGGAGAGCATGGAGAGAGGGAGGGAGATAGTGAAAATGTTGGAGGGAAGAGAGAGAGAGAGAGAAAGAGAGAGTGATGGGGGGGGAGAAAGAGTGAGGTGGGAGAGAGAGAGAGAGAGAGAGAGAGAGAGAGAGAGAGAGAGAGAGAGGGATGTAGTTGGAGTGGGAGAGAGAGAGAGGAAATAAAGGCATAGAGAGATAGAGGTGGAGAGAGAGAGGAGTGAGAAGGGAGAGATGGAGGGAGAGTCAGGGAGAGAGGAGAGGAGGGAAGATAACGAAGAGGAGATGATAGAGATAGGGAGAGAATGGGAAGGGAGATAGATGGAGACATAGAGATAGAGAAGGACAGGGAGGGGAGAGATAGTGATAGAGTTGAACAGAAGAGAGAGAAAGAGAGAGAGGGAGAGTGATTTGGGGGGGAGAGATATAGGGAGGTGGGAGATAAGGGATAGAGAGGAAGGGAGATAGAGATGAGGAGAGAGAGATGGAATTGGAGGGGGCAGGAGAGGGAGGGAACAAGAAAAACATAGAGGGAGAAAGGTGGAGAGAGAGAGGGGGTGACAAGGGAGTCATGGAGAGAGAGTGAGGGAGAGAGGAGAGTGGGAGGGAATAGAGAGAAAAATATAGATAGAGAGGGAGAGAAGTTGAAGAGAGAGATAGACAAAGAAGGGGAAGAGAGGGAGAGAGAGTGTGTGTATGTTTATGGGGTGAGATAGAGAGATGGAATAAAAAAGAGACACAAATACAAATATAGATATTATATAGTATTATATAAGAAACCTACATCCATATTAACCCTATAACTATCAAGCGTCGAGAGGGAGCCATTATCTCAAGGTACGATAGTTCCTCAAGTTTTGTGTTAGAAAAAAAGTTTGCACCTTGACAGATTGGATCCCTCTCGGCGCTTGATA
Organism: Pinus tabuliformis; assembly: GCA_031772625.1. Taxonomy (NCBI): domain Eukaryota; kingdom Viridiplantae; phylum Streptophyta; class Pinopsida; order Pinales; family Pinaceae; genus Pinus; species Pinus tabuliformis. The sequence continues at coordinate 652,769,800 of CM062814.1, forward strand.
TATTCGGGCTTAAGATGGATCTAGGTCAGTTAGTATGCAATTAAAGTAGTTTTGTTTGATATTATAGTCTTAAAATTTAAAATTTATCTTCAAATTAATTTCAAATTGGAACTAGATCCAATTAGATTCAATGAATAGATTTTTAAAAAACACATAATTTTTTTTTATTTAAAAATATATTTTTAAAATTACAAATTATTAGAGATAAATAATTAAAAGTTGGCTCACCTATACACCATGTGAGGATGAAGAAGTGTTTAAGGAAGGATAACCTTTCAACCAATCTTTAAAAACCTTTCAATCCCCTATCACTTGTAAGTTTAGATTGCTTGACACAATTAAGATGACTAACATAAAAAACTGATTCATATTATTGTAGTACTTGTTAGGTAGTTGTATTTTTATTCTTAGACTAAATTAGTCATTCATGTTAGTCATTTTTAGTGGTATTATGTATTAGCTAGCCACATATTTGAACCCATTACTAAATTAGTGATTTATGTTAGTCATTTTTAGTTCGGTTACTAAAGATTGCTCATTTTTGGTAGTATTTCACTTGGAAAAGCTATGGTGACTAATGTTTTTAGTCACCTAGTCACTAATTTCTCATTTTCTACTGGTGAATAATTATCCAAAAACACCCAACAATGGGCGACTTAGAAATAAACAATGGGAAGCTGGAATAGCCAAGAAAACAAAATCTCTTAATAAGAAAAGGATTATCTCGAAACCCAACTAACCCACTATTGTTGCCTGTAAGAAAGAGTGCTTTTCCACTAAGTTTGAATTTTGAAAGGCACTTGGAACTGAGGAGCCAATGAAAATTTTGGTTAGCAGGAAAAAAAAAAAGAGAAGAAGAAGAAGAAGAAGAAGAAGAAGAACCATACTACAAAAATTACGGAAGTTTTTATCTTGTCAAATAATACCATATGTGGTTGATTGAAACTCACCTTGTCAATTACTACGGGGACCAAAACAGACTCCAACATCTCCTTTTCAATTGATATTTTTCATCCCTAAACCTAAGATGGGAAAAAGGAAAATATGCACTATATAGTTAGGACGAATGAAATGCAATGAAATGAAGATTAAATTCGCTAAAGTCGTATTAATATTTTTTACCCTATACTCAGCAACAACACTTGGGAAGATCTAGGTTTAAACAGTGTAGAGTATGGTTTTGGTGGTATCCTCTTAGTGTGACATATCTAGAAGGACTCGTAGAGAAAATGTGACGGAAAGGGGAGCCGAGCAAAAGGTTAGGGTTACTTTTATTAATCCCTTGCATTGGATCATAGGAGAGCATCCTTACTGTCCATCTAACATCATACATATGCCTTGTGATTATCACATGACCACCATGAGTTGGTAAACTTAGTATGGACACATCATTCAAGGAACAATGCATTGAACATTGAAAAGCCTTTGGATTCCAAAAATATAGCCATAGTCAATAAATCAAAATCTAGTTGAGAAATGAATCCCTTCTAGAGAATTCAACATCATGTTAAGGATATAAGGTTTCCATCGCCTATGTATTAAAGTGAACATATGGACACTAGATCAACATCCTTATTCACAAATGTCAACCGAAACTCAATGAAGTGCAATCACAATCCTTAGCAAATAGGACTTATGTATGTCTCTATCCCCTAACGTAAACATTACTGTCAAGTTATATTAATGCTTTACGAAGTAAAGTGGATTGGACATGTACTAGTTATGGGGATTAATGAATTGAAGGTGTATAGGGATAAGTGTAAGCAGAAAATAACTTATAGATAAATTCTTTTAGCCTTTATAATGAAGTCAAAATAAAATAATTAATGTCTAGATAAACAATATACCTACACACTCTATTTTTCCTTCTGCACTATCTAGGCAAGGAGTAACAATAAATACTAGGGTATCAATTTTCACAAGAGAAATTAAGTAGAGTATATATGTTAGAAAATATATATAAAAAAATTAAATTACAGTAAAGGATTAAACTTAGGTCGATGAAAAGGAGATATTCCCCAAGAAAGAGAGGGAGCTTGAGAGATGGAGTTAGAGGAAAATATAGGGAAGGAAGAAGTTCAAGACATATAGAGAGAGAAAGGTGGATAGAGAGAGAGAGATACAAGGGAGAGATGGAGAGAGAGTGTGTATGTTTGGGGGGGAGATATAAAGACAAAGAATTACTCTAGATGGAGAGATGGGGGAGAGAGAATGAGATAGGGAAGGAGATAGTCAACATAGTTGTAGGACGAAGCTTGAGAAAGAGTGAGTGAGTGAGTGAGTGACCTGTGAGAGAGACAGGGGGAGGTGGGTGAGAAAGGAAGAGAGAGAGGACTTGAGAGGGAGGGAGAGAGAGATATGGAGTTGTAGGGGGAGAGATAGGGAGTTAAAAGAAAGATATACAGAGATAGAAAGGTGGAGAGAGAGGAGGAGTGGTAAGGGAGATGGAGAGAGAGATGTAGTGACAAGGGAGATGGAGAGAGAGATGTAGTGACAAGGGAGATGGAAAGAGAGAGAGAGAGGAGAGTAGGAGGGAAGAGAGATAAAAGGGGAGATATAGAGGGAGAAGTGGGAGAGAGAGAGAGGGATAGGGAGAGGGAGGGATATATAGATAGATATGGAGAAACATTGTGTATGTTTGTGGGGTGATATAGAGAGATGAATGAGAGACAAAGAGAGATAGTGATATATATGGAAGGGGGAGAGAGGGAATAAGAGAGAGATATAGGGAGAGAGGGAGAGATAGGTAGATATGAAGAGAGAGATTGTGTGTTTCTGGGGGGTGATATAGAGAGAAAATCAAGGAGAGATCGAGGGAGATATCAATAAAGATGGAGGGGGGAGAGAAAGGGAAGAAAATTTCTTGCACTAGTTGCATTGATTGTAGTGTATAGTGTTGATTTCTAATCCTATTTGATTTCTTCAAATTAGATGCATTTATTTATGTGTAGATGTTGATTTTTAATTCTATTTCATTGCTTTCATTAGATGCATTCATTTCATTAAAGATGTTAATTTATAATCTTGTTTGATTGAGCTTGCATTAGATGCAATGTTACTAGTGTAGACGTTGATTCATAATCCTATTTGATTTCTAGCACTAGATGCATTGATTTCAGTGTAGATGTTGATTTATAATCCCATTTGATTGCTTGCAACATAGATGCATTGATTTCAGTGTTTATGCTGATTTCTAATTACCCTATTTGATTGTTTGCATTAGATATAGTGATTTTATTGTAGATGTTAATTTCTCATCCTATTTAATTGCTTGCATTAGAGGCATTGATTTCAATGAAGATGTTGATTTTTGATAAATGATGTAACTAGATATATGGTGTACATTAATTTCAAAGTAATTAGTTTAACATTGTGCATTGATTTCAGTGTAAGCACAAAAAATATTGATGACGTGAATTATGACTTAAGCTTTGGTAGATAACCTCAAACAAAATCAAATTAAATAAAACTTGTATTTGTAACTTTTACATCTCTGCATCTTTCAAAATTGAATATATAACTTATTTTAATCATATTTGAGTTTCTAAAAATTGAATAAATTTTAAATTTCCATCATAAGGAATTGATTGAAATACTTGGATAACTACTTGTAAATTTAGGAAAGTTGATAACATTATATAAACTGATAGAAATGTTACCATATATTGTTGTTTGACCTATATATTAAATTTCAATATGACTGACTTATATCATGTTATGACTAAACTCTTGTAGATAATCTCAAAATAAATAATGTTGAATAAAACCTATTTGTTGTTTACATGACATATTTAAATATTAAAATTGAATAAAGCCTATTTTTTGTTTACATGTCATCTTTTAATATTAAAATTGAAATAAAATTTATTTCAATCATATTTGTGTTTCTTAATTGAACCTTGAGATAATAAATTGATTGTAATACTTAAAAAAGTTGTCCATTCAATGGTATATGGGTGGGTCACAAATTTTTTCACACACACACACACACACACACATATATGACTTTATAATTCAAACAATTTATTTTTAAAATTGAATTGTAATAACGTACACATTGATTGCACTAAAAGACACTTTCTACAAGTCAATATGAAGCATGATTGGAATTATTTCCATGTTCAATATTAAATTTATACATGATATAATTTAGTTCATTTTAGGTATCAAAGTGAATTGAATCATAACTTAATGTTGTACTTATTTTCTTAGTTTATGAAACTGGAAATCAAAATTGAACATATCTTTTACTAATAAAAGCTATAGTACATAGAAAAATTATTAAATTAGTGAAATAAATTTAAGAGATCCATTTAAAATTTAAAATTAAATAAAATCCATAAACAAGATTAATACAAATCCATAAACTGAAATAATGAATACATGTGTCAATAAACTATCCATATATGAAAATATATACAAATTACAAATATCACTCGAACATCCATAAACTAAAATAATAAGTATCCATAAACTAAAATAATATCCATGATGTGCATCCATAAATTGTCCATGTGTGAAAATATACAAAGTTTTTATCACACATGATAATATACCATATGAAATGAGGTTGGATATATACAAATTATTACACTCTAAGTACCATCAGAACTCCTATGTGAGTTCTTCCATGCAAAATAAGTGTCCATAAGCTGGTATTGCAATATAATACATTCAAATTCAAACTAATTAGGCATATACTTGTACAAAACAAACAATATGGAAATAAATGATATTGAACCACATTTTTAATTACATATACATGAATCTCCTAACCTCAGTCAATTTCAAATGCAAGTCAGATAGGATGGGGTTCTAATCATGAATCTAGGGTTGGTGCTCCCTGCTCGTGGCTCAATGATTGGGGCTTGCATCTATGGATTTGCATCATTAGTGCCTCTAAACCGAGCATCCTAGCCATGTCTCCACATAATAGTGACAATCAACAAAATTCTACATATGGGCCTGTGTACACAATGGCAAGGATAAATTATATTTAGTCTACAAATTAATTAGCACATTTACATAAATTAAAAATTAAAATATTAAAATCATAGGAATAAAAATGTTTACCTTAAATGTCGGTCCATATGGTTGTACATACAAATTCTCCTCCACATTAGTGAACATATAAGGTGGAGGTGGAGGTGGAAGAGAATCCATGGAAATGTGTTATGGTTGAGGATGCCCTGGCTGATCAACTACCTCATTGAATGACCTCATAAGATCATCCATGTAGGTGGGACATGTCTACAAGTTATCATGAAATTATTAATATAAATGCAATCTAATGCGAACTAGAAATTATAATATTAATAATTATCATAATTTGAGAATAAGATTCAAAAGTTTTATATATATATGTACCTAGTGTGTGTCATGTAGGCCATGCATTGTCCAAGTCTCACTAATTGCATCATAATACATACATGTATGTGTGAAAACCTGGTCAAAGGGTAAACTTGCGAGAAATGCATCATCATATAAGGACACACATGGGTCATGAGGTAGTGGTGGTGGTCTCCTAATCTCTCCATCTAATGCAACACATGCACTAGCCAATTACACCCACATGTTGTTTGCAATAGTCTCTCGTGTCTCACAACCAAGGTGTGAAACATACTCTAGCTCTATCGGTAATACCAAAAAAATGAGATCCAGTATTAGTGTAATCCAATCGCATATGCAACACAAATTCTGCATATAAATTCTTAGCAAAATAAATGGCGACCTGGTCATGGTTGGGGAACTTTTCTTAAGCTCCAATGAATCTATCATACATGAAAGAGGCTAAATGAAAATTAATAAAATATTTCAGTGGGATGAAACCCTTATGCCTAGAAGGGAGATTCATAGGGATCTCAAACAATTCCCCACGAACATCAATATCCTTGGTGGCCTCTTTCACCACCTCCCAAGAATCTGGGTCTCTAACCTTGTGCCTCCTGGCCTTATGTATGAACTGTAATATGTGGCTATGTGGTCCCGATCTTCGGTATGTATCAATCAATTTAGTAATGTTATCCAACATCAAAGAAATGAAATATGAGTCGGTGAATTGGAAAGGATCTTCTATACCTCTATAGTGATTGGTGTATGGAGGGTCATAAAATCCTCTAACATGATCTGAGATGTAGCATCATCCCATAGAGCGATTGATGCTGCACTTTGAACCTCAAGTTCAGCCTACTAAGGACTGGTAAATCATAAACATAATTTAACATATATATAATTAACAAAGTATATAATTCAAACACATCATTTGAATACAATTTAAAAATTAAAGAAAATTTCAAGACATAAACACATAAAGTTTAAAGAGGATTTAAAAATGTAGAAAGTGTACCTGATACGGGTGAAGAAGGTCCACTAGATGTAGCATGATCATCATCAGAGACAAAAACACTGCCTCTGATACTCCAGTTGGTGTTAGAGGCAGGATCTAGGGGAACATGAACTCTCGATGGGCTACGTGGTTTATCACGAGCCCGACCACGTATAACAAAGCCTCTCACACTAAGATATCTTGTAGTTGAGGTGCATATATGGGATGCCTAAAAATATTACATATAATGCATATAAACCAATCCAAGAAAGAAATGTTGACAAAAAACCATTTCTAAACTCAAGCAGAATAATATAACCCGAAGACCTAAACTTTAGAGTCCACTTTTTGATAATTTATCAACCAAAGAACATTGAGTTCCATGTAAACACAATCGAAAGAAGTGATCAAATCTACACTCACACTTTTTCTCGTTTCTACATAATGCATTGTATTCATAGTGCATAAATATGTAAATATATAAGTAAAAAGTTGAAAGAAACTTCTTTAAAAAACTAATAAAATTTCATGCCAACCCAATACTACAATAGATTTTATGTTCTTAATTCTTGACTTTGACACATGACATGTACTAGGTGCAAGCACATAAAAACAATGTTTCTTGTACAACACACTATGTAATGAAACAATATGATACAAATTAGAAATGAGTCTAAATGCTTTTATTCACTAGACCAAATGCACTTTTCATGATGGAATTAATGTATCTATCAATGATACATTGTTGAAACATGAACTTTTATATATAGTTATATGTTAAATTATTATATATATATATATATATTATATATATATATATATTATTTATATATATATATATTATATATTATATTTATATATATATGTTATGTTTTTTAAATAATATGCTATGTTAAATGTTATAGTTATGTTTATGTTATAGTTATGCACAATGTACATGTGTCACTATGTTAACTGTTATGAACTTTGTGTTATGTTACATATATATATATATATGTTATATATGTTATGTCAAATAATATTAATTGATAATTTTTTTTTAGATTATCTATATATATATATATATATATATATATATATATATATATATATATATATATAGATAGATAGATAGATATAGATATAGATATAGATATAATATTATAGTATAATATTTAAATTATATATCTAGTTATATTAATTATATTAGTAACTATTTAGATAAGTTTAATGATATGTTATATCTATATATTATAAATATATATATGATGTAATAAATTTATAATATATATATTTATATACATATAGATATGATGTAATAAATAAATAATATATATATATATATATTTATATATATATATATATATATATATATATATATATATATATATTTATTTATAATTATATAATTTTAAATGAGTTGTAGTTATAGTTATGTTATATACTATGTTATACTATGTTATTCTATGTTATATATCACATGCTATGTTATATATGTATGTTATGTAAAATAAGTTTATGTTATACATGTTAAATAGTTATAAAGTTCTATGTTATAATTTATGTTATGAACTATAGTTATGGTTATGTTGTAATATATATATAATATATATATATATATATATATATATATATATATATATATATATATATATATATATCTATATATATATATATATATATATATATATATATATATATGGATGTTATGTTATGTTATTATTAATTTTAGGTATGTTCTATGCTTAGAGCAATTTATTTCAATTTTCACAGTTAGCTTAATATCTTTTCCATATTAGCAATCACATCAACATTAAAATAAGCCGCAGATAAAACATAAACATAAATCAAAGAAGACAAGCCAAGATAAGAGGACACAAGATGAGGTGCTAGCCAGGGACAAACCCCAATGTGGGGAACCCTTGATCAATTCTTCTTGATGATGATGATGATGATGATGATGGTTAACGTCCACTGAGACCAAATTGGTCTATCGGACCTATACTTTCTTAATTTCTAATTGTCTGGCTCCTTGTCTTTCTTGGCGAGATTGGTGATGTAGCTTTCTTTTTCTTCTCTACAGTCTTCCAACTTTCTTTATCTTGCATCTCCTTCATCTCTTCTGGTTCTTGGGACATTGGTGTCTTAGCTTCGCGATCTATTGTGTTCGTCCTTTTGGAGATAGTCGGAGAAGAGGTTTGGTCTAGGAGATCTGTTTTGCTGTTAAATGAAGATTTATTTTCCGCGTTATTCGAAACCGCATAACTGTCGATGCTTGAGGGGTTGTTAAGTTCACCTTTTTGTTGTTGGGCGGGGCTTTCCCCCTGCTCGTCTTGAGAATTGTTTCTATCTTGCCCGATTGCTTGTGATTCAGAGTTTTCTCGAGAGTATTCTTCTTGGATGACAGTGTAGTGTTCTTTTTGTGCTCCTTCCCACCATGTAGATCTGTGGTGATTTTTTCTAGCAGAATTTTTCTGGGAAGCTTTTGGGCAATTTTTGGCAAGGTGGCCTGTCTCAAAGCAAGATCGACATCTGAAGAGGACACTTTCATAATCGAGTTTCTGGTTCCACACATAGTCTTTACTTGTTAGGTGTATTTCAGCTGGGAATCCGGCGCTGAAGTCCATTTCCACACATATGCGTGCATATGTGGTTCTGACATATTCCTCTGTTTCTGGGCACCTGCAGTAAAATTTCCCAATTGCATTTCCAATGGCTTCTAGCGAAGAGAGATTCCAGAGATGCAAGGGTAGGTTTGGCAATCTCACCCAAACTGGTGCTGAGGTTATGACTGCTGTTGAGGGATCGAATGATGGGTACCATGGCCTCAAGAATAGGCCTGATTTATCCCAAAACCAAGGGCCAGAATCTAGAATACATTGTCTGCTTTCACGGTTTTCAAAATCTACTATAAAGAAACCCCTAGCACAGGGGTAGATATTAATTGCATCAGGAATTAGAGGCTTCCATACCTCTGAGATCCAACTGTGGAGAGCTGTCAGCTGCGGCCAAAAACCATTGAATCGGCATACTAGGGCACTTTCAGAGAACTTCAAAGCCTCATCGAGTGAAGCCTGGACCAGCTGGACAGTGGGAGCTGGGGCTTCACTGACAATATGGGCAGGAGCTTGCCCCGAGGCAGACAGAGAGCCAGCAGCTATTTTCGCGAAGCTGGGAGCCATCTAGAAAATGTTCTCCTTATCAAACGAAGTAACTTTGACTCTACGGAATTAGGGTTTGCCGTAGGGTTGAAGCATACACGGAAGTTCTTAATCTGCCGACGTTCTGAATCTCCGAGCTTCTGGCGAATCGATTCTGTTAAGGGCCGCAGATCCTAGCCTTCAATACACTGTCAAAAAAGCGAGAGTGAGCCGCAGATCTAGTCTTTGCCGCAGATGTCAGATCTAGACGAGCCGCAGAGCCGAAGATATCTGCTCAAACCGCAGAGCCGAAGAAATTCTGGGCCGCAGATGGAAAAATAATATAGTTTCACCGTGATCGAAAATAATATAGTTTCACCGTGAGCCGCAGATGGAAAATAATATAGTTTCACCGTGAGCCGCAGATGGAAAATAATATAGACGAGCCGCAGAGCCGCAGATCTAGCCGAAGACTAGCCGCAGAGCCACAGAAGAAACCCGCCGCAGAGCCGCAGAAGAAACCCGCCGCCAAAGAAACCGCCGAAGAGAAAGACTAGCCGCAGAGCTGCAGTCTTATATGTTCTTCAATAGTTCAACAGAGAGAGAGAGAGAGAGAGAGAGAGAGAGAGAGAGAGAGAGAGATAGTACATTTACAATAGAAGTCAACACTTTGACTTATCTAGATAAGAGCATAGATCATCTCTAAGCAACTGATACATGAGATTAGTTGAAGACATGTTACTTCAATTGATTCTCCAAGGTGACTCCTTCACCTATCATTATGTTGCATCTCGTCATCATGCTACCCCTCACCGTGTTGCACCATGCTACACTCATCATCATAATGTTGGACCTCATGACCTTACAGTACACATCATACTGCTGCACCTTATGATGCACTACTATCTCATGTGTCATATGATTGCATCACAATGCTTGCCATTGTTATCCATGTTGGCCATGCTTGTCATGCTGCACCATGCTTGCAATGTTGTCCATGCTTGCCATGTTGTCCATGCTTTCCATGTTATCCCTACTTGCCATGTTGTCCATGCTTTCCATGCTTTCCATACCTTGCCTTAGCATTCCTTTGCTATCCCATTTACTAGCACATGTCATAAGTGCTGCATCATTTACCACTGTTGCCTAGTTGTATTGTTGTAGATATTTTCCCTAATAGTCATGTAATCCCACTGCATCAATGGTTATGGAATCACCCTATAGCCCCTATCCTCCATACAAATCAGTAAGACAAACTTCTAAAGAATGCGGTTCTCCAAGGAATAAGCCTCCACACCTACGCTACTCCTTTTGGCTTTGTTTAGCCCCAAATGCAGCACCAAGAAGTATCCTAGTTGTTGGCTAAGGCCTATGACCTAACACAATAGTTGTTGTAGCTTTCGGCCTCCCTCCAATCCTTCATCACATTACCCTAAAACAACATCAATCTATCCTTAAGCTTTGTGGCCCTACAACCCTTCAATCCAGCCCTTAAACAACACTTGTGAAGCCCTAAAACAGATCTGTTGTACCTACATCAATTCGACTTCTCCTCCAGAAATGCCATGCTGCTCCTCAGCCTACACACTTGTTGTGTCTCGGCCTAATATACCTAGCAATACCACTTTGAATAGCTCTTAACTTACCCTCAAACAACCCTTTCTCACCACACTGTCACCTACAACAAACCTTTTGTAGTAGTTCCTCATTGCGGCCCATAAACATAGATCCTTCAAGACTGTGTAGACACCAGTCTTAGGGTTGTCTTCCTAGATAGTGTTAGGGCTTCTCACTAGACTGTGTCCTCTAGATTAGGGTAGCATATTTCTTCTTCTTGATTGTGGCTAGGTTATGCATGGAAGCTAATGCTAGGACCATAGCTAGGGAAGCCTCTTTTCCTCCAACGTCTAGGGCTTCCACTCCTAGATTTATCTTCCACTAAAACTCAAGACAAGTGGAGAGAAATCAAGATATAAGTGTGTGTGAAATGAATCTCAAGTCATCTCCTTTTATACTAAAACATTGAGCACATGTGGGGCTTATTTGGTTGCTGGCCGACCTTGACGAATTGTCTTATAACACAAATAAATTCATAACTCTGTGAATACTTATCAGAATTGGATGATCTTTACATAAATCCTACACCTCTTTATGAAAGGGATCCAAGAAAAATATTAGCTACCATAAATAAGATGACCCACATGGAATTTGGCCCTAGTTTCCAATTTTAACACTCCCTCTCAAATAGGGAGAACTCCATCCATTGATCCATCTGTCCAACTATACTATCTCTGCCATTATTGCCCTACATTGCTCTTCTCTGCTCTACTATGCTAAGCAATGTAGAAGAAGAATTGACCAAGAATGTCTCATACCATTCCCTACTGACCCGAAGTTAGTTGCATATGAAGAGAGTGTCATACCACTCTTATTGATCTTAGATCAGTTCCAAGAGAGTGAGTCATATCACTCTTACTGACTCGAATTTAGTTTTATTGATCCCAGATCAATATCACAAGAGAGTGTCTCATGAAAACCACTCATCCAGCCCCTAAGTCACCATGGGGTATCACAGGGGAAGGATGAGCCATTCACCCTGTACATAGCACACCATTAGGGGAGGGTGAGTTGCCTTATGGTCGCTTGTTGCTCTAGTAAGTTTCCCAATCCCCCCAAAGCTCCCAGAGCTCAATGCATGTAACATGCAGGACCCTCATAAGAGAGTCTCTCAATGACTCTAAGTCATTTAGGAAAGTCACAAATTTGACCTTTCCCCGGGGCTTGGACAGAATGTCTGCGACCTGTACATTAGTCTCAATGCGATGGAGCCTCCTCGGTCATCGACATACCATATCCTAGATAAGGTAGTATATGATGTATATATGCTGGAGCAATCATAGAATATGAGATTCCTCAACAATCGAATCCCCCCTTGGTTGACACAGAGGATCACGGTGGTATCCATCATGTGTACAAATGGCTTGCTAAAGAGCTTCCACAACCAGCAAGCTTCACACGAGATCATACTCGTAGCTATGTATTCGGTCCCATTGGTGCTTGTAGCAACCTACTTTTGCTTCTTGCTCATCCATGATATCAAAGTAGAATCCAAAGAGAACTAGCACTCAGTTCTATTGGGATCCTCTAGACTGCCTGCCCAGTCAACATTCGAATAATGATGCAGCTTCACATTTCTAGTAGTGTATCTCAATTCATGAGATATTGTGCCTTGAATATATCTTAGAAGATTCTTGGCATCAATCTAGTGAGGCTCAACCATAGATGATCTCATCATGCTAACTGCAAAATATATGTCTGGACGAAAGTTCACCAAGAACGTCAATGCGAATGAATTTATGAAACTCAGAGGCATTTCTAAAATCTGGTTTGGCATCACTACCATTTAACTTCTAAAATTTAAGATCCTTAAGGTAGTCACGGGCTTGCAGCTTACCATTCCACATCCAAAATCCAAATCCCTCTTACATCTGCAAATGAGAGGGTCTACACATATCAGAAATAGGTCGTCCTCAAAAGGTGTTGGTATGAAAGGTCTATCATCCACAACCTTCGAGCAATGGTTTGGATCGGTTTCACTCCTAGTGAATCTCAGCTTCATCAGATAGATATGAATCCTCATATACTATGCCCAGGGTCTTTTTCTTCAAGCCATAGAGGGCTTTCTTCCACATGTATACATGAGATTCCTGATCATGAATCTCAAACTCCTTGGGTTGTTCCAAACCTGTGTTCTTGCTACATGAGGGGAATGGTCCCCTTGTAAGATTTTCCTTCGGTACATCTCAGACAAGTACCATCGTGCTCTTCTTGAATTCAGGCATCCCTTTCCATTAATGAATGCCACCCTGAAACCTTTGACTTCTATTGCCAAAATGGGCACCAGGTTCTTCTTGTGATCAAGTACATAAAAGAGATTTTGTAAATGAATTGAGTTACCCTCATTCAATTGAGGGGTAACATTCCCTACACCCTTTCCAGGATAGGTGGCATCGACTCCAAGTATAATCCCATCATTGTTTCCATCTCTACCAAATTAGAGATAACACCCTTCTATCCGATGAAGTGCCTTGAAGCACTACAATCAATAATCTAGATTCCCAAAGAGTCTGAAGGAGAGGGCTAGTACAAGATAAAGCTTATTTATCTTATCAAAAATAACATTTGATTCTTCATACCTGGGGTTCCTTGATTTCTTGAAGAGTTGGTCATTTCCTTGATGACCTCCATTACCTATCATTCCTATGATCATTGAAGATGTCCCTGGAATCATTGTTATCATCATGAAGGGATGTGTCCCTACCTTTCAGGCACTTCTTCGCACATAATGTCTGAACTTATCACAAACAAGGCATCTGCCTTTCCTTCCACCCTTAGATCTAGACTTCCCATTGAAGTGATCTTTAGGTAGGCCATCAGAAGCTTCCGATGTGCCATTCTGACAATATTCTCTGCTTTGACTTCACCCTTGGTGAATTTTAAGAGGGATGAGGAATCCATTGATCCTTTTGTCCATTCCCAACTATCTTCGGTGATTGATCCTTCACTCTTGCTTGGGCTTTGTCTTCACCTCACTCTGATACCATGTTAATTTTAGGTATGTTCTATGCTTAGAGAAATTTATTTCAATTTTCACAGTTAGCTCAATATCTTTTCCATATTAGCAATCACATCAACATTAAAGTAAATTGTAGATAGAACATAAACATAAATCATAGAAGACAAGCCAAGACAAGAGGACACAAGATGTGGTGCTAGCTAGGGACAAACCCCAGTGTGGGGAAACCCTTGATCAATTCTTATTATATGTTCTTCAATAGTTCAACAGAGAGAGAGAGAGAGAGAGAGAGAGAGAGAGAGAGAGAGAGAGAGAGAGAGAGAGAGATAGTACATTTGCAACATAAGTCAACACTTTGACTTATCTAGATAAGAGCATAGATCATCTCTATGATACGTGAGATTAGTTGAAGACATGTTGCTTCAATTGATTCTCCAAGGTGACTCCTTCACCTATCATTGCGTTGCATCTCATCATCATGTGACACCTCACTGTGCTGCACCATGCTACACCCATCATCATAATGCTGGACCTCATGACCATGTTGTACACATCATATTGTTGCACCTTATGCTACACTACTATCCCATGTGTCATGTGCTTGCAGCACTATTCTTGCCACTGCTATCCATGTTGTCCATGGTGTCATGCTGCATCATGCTTGCCATGTTGTCCATGCTTGCCATGCTATCTTGCTTTCCATGCTGTCCATGCTTTCCATGTTGTCCATGCTTTCCATATTGTCACATGCTTTCCATGTTGTCCATGCTTATCATGAAGCCCATGCTTTGCCTTAGCATTCCTTTGCTATCCCATTTACTAGCACATCTCATATTTGTTGCATCACTTGCCACTGATGCCTAGTTGTATTACTATAGCTGTTATCCCTAACAGTCATGATATCCCACTTCATCATTGGTCAAGGCATCACCCTACAACCCTTATCCTCCATACAAATCAGTAAGACATCCTTCTAAAGACTGTGGTTCTCCAAGGGAATAACCCTCCACACCTACGCTACTCATTTTGGCTTTGCTTAACCCCAAACACAGCACCAAGAAGTAGCCTAGTTGTTGGCTAAGGCCTATGGCCTAACACAACAGCTATTGTAGCTTCGGCCTCCCTCCAATCCTTCACCACACTTCCCTAAAACAACATCAAATTTTCCTTAAGATTTGTGGCCCTACAACCCTTCAATCCAGCTCTTAAACAACACTTGTGAAGCCCTAAAATAGATCTGTTGTACCTACAACAACTCGACTTCTCCTCCAGAAATGCCACGCTACTCCTCGACCTCCACACTTGTTGTTCCTCGGCCTAATCTACCCTGTTGTTCCTCGACCTAATATTCCCAGCAATATGCACTTGGAACAACCCTTAACTTACCCTCAAACAACCCTTTCTCACCACGCTGTCACCTACAACAAACCTGTTGTAGCAATCCCTCACCGTGGCCCATAAGCAGAGATCCTTCTAGACTGCATAAACATCAGTATTAGGGCTGTCCTCCTAGATAGTGTTAGGGTTTCTCACTAGGTTGCGTCCTCTAGATTAGGGTAGCGTATTTCATCTTCTTGACTGCAACTAGGTTATGCATGGAAGCTAGGGCTAGGACTATAGCTAGGGTAGCCTCTTTTCCTCCAACATCTAGGGCCTCCACTCCTAGATTTCTCTTCCACTGAAACCCAAGACAAGTGGAGAGAAATCAAGATAGAAGTGTGTGTGAAATGACTCTCAAGTCATTTCCTTTTATACCAAAATGTTGAGCATATGTGGGGTTTATTTGGTTTGCTAGCCGACCTTGACGAATTGTCTTATAACACAAATAAATTCATAAGTCCATGAATATTTATCGGATCGCATGATGTTTAGATCAAATCTACACCTCTCGATGAGAGAGATCCAAGAAAAATATCAGCTTCCATAAATAAGATGACCCACATGATTTTGGCCCAAGTTTCCAATTTTAATAGTTATGTTATGTTAAAAGTTGTAAAACTAGGTTATGTTATGTTTTGTTATATATATATATATATATATATATATATATATATATATATATATATATAACTTTAAAGATTAATAATTTATTTTTAAAATTAGAATTGTACTATATTTATTATTAAAAAAATATTTTATATAGAAATTGATTTAAATTTAAAATAATAAAATAAAGTAAAATTTCTCATTTTATAAATGAAGGTGAAGAACCATATTCATCATGTAAATATCAAGCTCCTAATTTATTTATTTATTGGTTATAGTTTCGTTGTTTTTCTATTTTGGAGTTTTTTTGGGTATATTTTCCGAAATTTAAAATGCATTTTAACTAACAAAAAATTAAAAAATTTGAAAATTTATTTCACAAAATTCCTAAAGAAAAAAATTAAAACTTAAAATAATTAGAAAAATTTTTTTTTTTTTCTAGTCAAAATAAAAAAAATATGCATTTAATACAAAAAAAACACTGCAAGTAAGAAATAAATTTAAAATTCTAAATTATAGTTTTCTGGTGGTTTTGAATTATTTTCTAGGTTGTTTTTAAAGGTTTTTTTCTATGGTTTTCTAGATTGGTTTTGTGGTTTTCTGATTTGTTTTGAAGAGTTTTCTTTTTTGGTTTTTTTGTTTTATGGTTTTCTTGATTGGTTTTGTGATTTTCTAAGCTTTTCTTAAGGGTGTTTTTGTATGGTTTTTATTTAATTTTTTATTTATTTATTTATTTTAGTTTTATTTTATGTTAATTAATTGGTCTTGATGGTTTTTTGTACATGGTTGTTTTTTTTTTTAAATTAATTTGTTACATTTGTGAAGAAAATTAAATACGAAAGACAAATAATAGAGCACCTACCTTCGTTCAGTCTCTGTGATGTTGGCGGAGTGGTTGGAAAGATTTATTTGAACTCTACATTGCTTAATCGATCTCCAATAATCTCGATCAAGCTACTCTAAAACTCTCGTTCAAGCTCCCACAATCTATGGAAATGGCACACACCAAACTGCGTGAGAAGTATATATTAAAAAAAAGGGCTCGAATGAGCACTATAACTTGATCAAGTGCTATAGCTCGATCGAGAGTATAAATTGATCAAGGGTTAGTTTTTAACCCTTGACTGAGCTTCCTTTTTAGCACCCAAGGAGATCGATCAAGCACTTAAAAAAGGCTCAATTAAGTGCTTAAATTTCTCTTTCGATCCATTTATTTTTTTACTCAATCGTATCATCTTTCACCCAAAAGTTTAACCTAGCTCCATACTTTCGCCCTCATGCTTTCACCCAAAACAATAATTCTTATCTAAGAAGCATTTTAAATGTTGAGACATAAGATCATTAAACTACCTCACCATCTTGTGCATGGGAAGGCTTGTGTGGAAGTGGTTGCCCAACCAC
Organism: Pinus tabuliformis; assembly: GCA_031772625.1. Lineage (NCBI taxonomy): Eukaryota > Viridiplantae > Streptophyta > Pinopsida > Pinales > Pinaceae > Pinus > Pinus tabuliformis. Next base: position 652,787,207 of record CM062814.1, read on the forward strand.
CATCGATCCCCTTCATTATTTCCCTAATCATGGCATGAATCCCACCACAACCTCTCACCTAGCTCTCACCCTAATTGAGGTCTCCCTATGGATAGTTGATTAAATAATGATATATTTGTTTTTAAAATTTGATACAGTTATTTTATTTATTTTAAGTATATATATGGGTAATTGATTAAATAATAATAATTTTTCTTTTTAAAATTTCACATATTTTTTTATTTGTTTTAAGTATATATCATATTTAACCTGATTACACTTATAAAGTTGATATGCTGTCTATTTTGGAATAGGGCTTACAAAGTTGACAAGTGTGTTTATTTTGGAATAAGGATTCCATAATTTTAATTTAATTATCAATAATTATGAGGTGGACGAAGGGATTTAACTTGCACAAAATAATCTAAAATATTCATAGTAGTATACATAAATCAATGGTTGAGATTATCTCTAAAGTAGTTATGCCCTTTTTTCCCATTTAACTAAATTGATTAATTAAAAAAAGGTCATATGAACATACAAAAGTGTGTATATATTTAACTTATATATTATTTTTTTATAGTTAATAATAATAATTTAGCCCTGATGGTTACCTCAGTTAATCGAGTCCCCATCGTTAAACCACCTTTGCTACTGAACATCATAAGTTCAATTCACTCGACACTCTCGAGGTCAGCTCAGTGGTTGAGCCAACATGAAATGATCATTTCGAGTAGATCTACCTTGTACAATTATTTTGTGGACATATATGTCATTGATCTCTAGTGTGTGAACCACATAATAATCATATTAATATTAATAATAATAATAAGAATAAAGTCACGAGTTAGTTAGTTTGTATAAGTATTTTTAGTTTTAGCAATGCAATGTGACATATTATGAAATAAATGTTTTGACACTTATTATGGATTTATGTTTATCGGAGTTTACCAACTATTTAATTTATATCTCTAGACTAGTAGCTATGTCAATTTTGCAATAGGGTTTTTAGAATATTCCTTTAATTAACAATAATTAATAAATTGATCGTAGGAATTTAACCTTATGGATATAGATGGAATGTTTTTAGTAGTAGTCATGATAGAGGGATGAGGGTTGAGATTTATCTCAAAGTTAGTTATGTCCTTTTTTTCTTTCCTATGTAACTAAAAAATACTATAAAATTAGCCTAACGAGAGGTATCAAATGCATTGAGTTGCAAATCTCTTTTAGAGTGAAAAGAGATTTGATCCCTCTCGGCGCTTGAGAGATCCAGAGTTAATATGGGTCTAGGTTGGTATAATTTCTCCCTTTAAATAGACAATATTCCACATGAATACCATGGGTCATTTTTTTTAATAGGGTTATTGTTATTTTGTTATTTTTATTTTATTTTGAGGGAGTTAAAATGTTTACATTACATTAATATGTTTATTTAATTTAATTTAAATTTTATGTAATTTGATAGAGTCAAAATGTGTATAGGACAAGACAAGACATTACAACATCTATTCCATACTGGGTTGGAGTGCACCTCTCACCGCAATTAAATTAAATATAATATATAAAATACTTTCACTATGAAATGAGTTATGGTATTTTGGTAAGTGGTATGGTTATATCATTATGTTGGCCTATCTAAATTAACAAAATGTATTTACAATTTAAGAATCCCTATATATTATATATATATATAATATATAAATATATATATATATATATATAATATAATATAATAATATATATATATAAATATATATATATATATATATATATATTTATATTATTTTCATAATTAATAACAACAATTTAAAACAAAATTGTGATTTAATTATTTTTTATGTTTTTTTTTTTTTTTAATGTGGACAATTTAACATGGATCATATGACAATGTTTGAAGCATATATTAATGTATATTTGGAATTTGGTAGCCTTTTAATTTATATGGATGCACTAGGTAATTTTATTTTTATTATCATAAATTCATATTTAGCATAATGCATCTTGTTTCTATTTTTTATATCTTAATTAAATACTGTAAATCTCCTTTTTCTCACATATTATTTTTATAAATTGACATGTTAAAATGTTTTCTCTTAAAATATACTCTAACAAAATCAAATCTAGCGACTAAAAATGAATGGTTTAATAAGTTAATAATTTGGATAAATATAAAGTACAAAATTAGCTCTAACAAAACCATGGGAAAAAACTAATAGAAGAAATAGATATAAAGTAAAAAACCATAGGCTATAAACTAAACTATGGGCGATAACCCTTCTCTCAAAAGCTAGTTTAACACAATCAAATCCAATGACTAAAAACGAATGGTTTAGTAAGTCATAGACTCAAGTGATATTTTTGAGCTGATGATTTTTTACAACTCAGTATAGGGGAGATTGTTGACGCAATGTAAGAAATTTTATCAATATTTTAAATGTTGGGAAAAAAATAATAAAAAAAATAATTTAAAAGTGTTTTTCTGGTTACAAAATCCATTTCTACATTTAAAAGTTTATTTTAAACAACAATGAATCACAATCTTGATAGAAATTGTATTGCTAATTCCCGCCAAAAAATATTTTGTCTATTAGTTAGTGTAACGAACAAAGTTTGTATACTTGCAATAATATTCAAAATACTTTGAAGACATAGACCTCCATTGTAGGAAAAGTAATTGTATATTGAATATTGCATAAAGGAATTGATGAGATATGAGATATAATGAGAATGATGGCCTACTTATATACCCTAGGTAGGTACCTATTCACTAACGGTTATGTACTTAGGGACATACCTTTTTATTAACTAATTTTAATTAATTAATCATTGATCATTATTATTGTCATTTACATTATTTGTGTTGTTTTTATACATTTAATTTGTAACATTTCCTTCCTCTTTAAAAGATTTATCCTCAAAGCTTACTGATGAAAAACATTGATCTCTTTTTCAACTCATCATGGAACTGTCGTCTTCGCTGTTGCAAGAGGATACTATCCTTAGAGCAATAAATATTTTTTTCGACTTGAAAATAGTTATGACCATCATAGATTAATCTTTTGTAGGATCTTATGGTCAATGGAATTTTGTAATGAATTGTTATCATATGACTCGATTATGCAAACTTCATTATTCTTTGGAACATAAATCTGTTGTTTTAGTTTTGAGTGACATTGGTACGTAAATTGATTGGAAAGTCTGCTATTGCGTTTCAGATGTCGATAAGGAGTTGTCCTGGTTGGACTTTCCCTTATCATGTTAGTGGTAGTTTCTTGAATTCTTTAGGTGTTGTTGTTGTTGATTTGGTTACTAAATCATAATTTGGAAATTCTATCATTTGAGCTACAATTTCTAAATATTTTTTCACATAAGTAATTTTATCCTCTCCTTGAGTTATGATTTTTACTAGATCAATATTCATTTCTTTATCTTAAACTTGGACTAAAATGACTAAATAATTTGATACTATTTCTTGAAGTTGTTCGAACTTGTCATTTAGTGATTTCTTGTCACTTTTAAGATTCTTTGTTTGTGTAAATAAGGTTTGGTTATGATTTATTAGATGTGAAATTTTGTCATTTTCTGAATCATAGATTTTGTCCTTAATATCCTTCTCTTTATTTTTGATATGTTCTAACAACCTTCGATTAAGAGTTTTTAAAAGAAAATTTTTCTTTCTTCTTTGACAGGTTCGCATTTAATTTCTTCTTAGAACTTTCGTTCTCTTGCTTTAACTTTTGCTTCTTAAACTTGAACTTTTTCATCTATTCAAGAAATTTCTATAATGGTCTCTTAGGCGCAAAATCTCTTCATTACTCTTTGTTGATTTTTCATTAAACCGATCTTTGAGATCTTTATATTTCTTCTTTGATGCTTCATTCTTTTGTTGAAATTTGGTGATTTCTTCTTTTAATCATATTATTTGCATCTTTTCATTGTCTTGATGTTCTTCTATACTAAATAATCTTCCACACCTTAGACATCTTAAATTGATTTTTTTCTTAATATAAGTATATCCAATTTCGTTTAAACAAAATGGACATTTAGTCCAAAATAATGGTTGTTGCATGGGACGCATCTTGACTACTTCCTTCATTATTTTTGAATTAGGCTCTATTTTTCTTGACTAGATAACCTTGGTAATTTAAATTTATTATATATATATATAATATATATTATATATATATATATAAATATATATATATATATATATATATATATATTCTTAACAATTGTTTTTTTTTAACTCTCTTCTATTTTTTATATATATTTTTTAAATTTTCATTTTCTTTTTCTTTTTGAAAAGTTACAACCCTAGTGAAACATGTCTGTTCACCTTTTTGGGGTATAATATCATATATATGTCCACTTGTGTGCCTTTGACTTGGTTAATTTTCTCCATGTAAAAATCAAAACTTACCATTCACATAAAGAGATTGTGTATTCATTTTGTTCTCCTTTTACCTTAAAAATACCATGTGCAATTACCACGAGATGCTAAAACCACAAGCTTGTAAACCACTTAATGAAGAATCAAGATAATCTTATATACTCTTCCTTCTTTTACGTATAGTTTTAAAGATATTTGGAAAGATTCCCTTTTGAATTTATCATGCACTTTTTATCAATAATGTAGAACCTTTTTATAAATGAATGTTCTCCTTCAAAATTGATATTGGACTATTTCTCTTTACTAGAATCATTGAAATGTCCATGGCCAAAGGCCTTTTTTATATTTAATTTTTTGGGGTCAAATGCCTAACTGGCGATATCAAGAATCTCCGAACTCTTAGCGAAACGATTCAATTAAACGACAACAAGGTTGATGGGAGGTTGATGGTCAAAGGCCTGATGATCACCCAATGTGGTTTTGATATCAATGTAACAGCAAAATGTTTGTATAAGCAATGGAGTAATCTTTAAAGTACTTGGAAGACATAGAAATCCATTGTAGGACAAGTAATTGTATAAAAGAATTGATGAAATGTGAAGTATAATGAGGATGAGGGCCTACTTGTATACCCTAGGCAGGTACCTCTTCACTAACGGTTATGTTCTTAGCGACATACAAATTTATTAACTAATTATAATTAATTAATCATTAATTATTATTATTGTCATTTACATTATTTGTCTTATTTTTAATACTTAGAATACCCAAAATTAAGTTTAAGTTAATAATTTTTATTTTTATTTACAAGTTTAAATTTCAACCATTAATAATTAAGCATTTTAAAAAATAACAAATAAATATTATTATATTTTCTTTTTTCAAAATTTCCATATATATATAACTTGAGTGTATAACTTACTAAACCATTCATTTTAAGCATGGTTTAGTTATAGCCTATGGTTTTGTAATTATATATATATATATATATATATATATATATATATATATATATATATATATATATATATATATATATATCTATATATATATATATATATATATATATATAGTTTTGTCTTTTATATTTATCCAATTTACTAATTTTGTTTGTTAAATTTTCTTTTATAAATTAAATTTTATTTTGTATTAAAATAATTAATAATTAATATAATTATATATATTAATAATTTAATAAATACAAAGAGTAAGACCCATTAAACACTTTGAAAATATCTATAATAAATAATATATATGAAAACGTTCATCTCAATTTATAAGTGAAATTAAAAAATTATAAATAAATAAATCAAGAATTAAACACAATAACAAAAAATCACAATCTTATTAGAAATTGCATTACTAGATTCCAAGAAAAAATCCATTTTGTCTATTAGTTAGATACCCAAAATTAAGTTTAAGATAATAATTGATTTTTTTTATTTACAAGTTTAAATTCCAACTATTAAAAATTAATAGTTAAAAAAATAATAATAAAATATTTGATTATAATTTTTTTCAAAAATTTCAATATAAATTACTATTCATATATTATAGTTTATATTAATTTTAAAATAATATTGAGCAAACAAAACACTAACACTTTAAGGTTAGCTTATTTCAAACATGAAATAAAAATTAGAAAATATATAATTTTTAAAAATTATTCTAGATACATATTAATTCCATATCTACTAAGCCCTAGAGGAATCAATCTCTTGAAATACAAACTTCTATTAAAATTAAACAAAAATTTGATTTCTCTCAATACTTGTTATCCAAAATTAAAATGAATCTAGGCTAATTTTGTATAATTCAATCTCTTGAAATACAAACTTCTATTTAAATTAAATAAAAATTTGATTTCTCTCAATACTTGTTATCCAAAATTAAAATGAATCTAGACATTTTGTGTGAGAAGTACTATTGATTTTACACAAAAAGTATCATAGAAAAAGAGAATTCAACTAAATTTTCTTTGATAAACAATTAAGCCAAAAAACAATAATATATTTTTGACTTTTAGTTTCTCTCCATATTTGTTATCCAAAATTAAAATAAATTTAGACTAATTTTGTGTGAGAAGTAAAATTGATTTTACAAGATAATTTAAAGATGCCAAAAAAACATTGAGAAAAGTACCATAGAAAAAAGAAAATTCAGCTAAGTTCTCATTGATAAACAATTAAGCCAAACGACAATAATATATGTTTGGCGAGTACGATGCAACTTATAAATGGGCAATTAAAGCTTGCTTGTTTGCAGGTAAGTACAATGAACTTCGTGTAATAGTGAGATTCTCACATGAGCTTTGCCCAGAAACATTGACAAGTGGTTGTTAAACTTGGGCCAATGATAACTATTAGGGTATATCATCTGTCAGAGCCTCAAGGACCGTGATACAGATAAAGTGGATAGATATCTATTGGGTATCTAACTAATATCTCTAGGTAAGGGAGATGGAACCAAAATGTCTATCGAGTCAAAATTACTGATATAAAATCTACATGGTGTTTTTCAAAAGGTAGAGTCATTACTGACAGAAAATCTAAATCTACATGGTGTTTTTCAAAAGGTAGAGTCATTACTGACAGAAAATCTACATGGTGTTTAATATTTAAAACATTCTCAAAAGGTGGAGTCACTACTGACAGGAAAAATCTACATGGTGTTTAATATTTACTCATTCTCAAAAGGTGGAGTAACTCCCAGTGAAGTCATGTGATGTGATCGAATCCCTGTTATTTAATAATTAATCTTTTGAACTTACACGATTAGGAATAAAAGTGTGGGTAAATTTGAGGTCACACGAGAAAAACGAGGGATGAAAGGAGGCATAAAACGGCTATTGCAATTATCAAATCAACTAAATTATAATCCGTGAATTTTCATAAATAAACAAATTATAATGCGCGAATTTTCATAAATAACTGAATGGGTTACGTATGGCATCTACACCAGCTGACATGCAGATATCATGCAGAGACTCATTTAGCTTTTTGATATATACCCACCATTGGATTACCGTGGGCTGACGAGATTCCTGTGTATTACTGTGGGCTGAGGATCGGAAGGATTCAAGTATCTCATACATAAATTAATTAAATGAAAAAAAGTAAGTGGTTTTTGTCACCCCGCGTTTCTTGAGGGAATCAGTGCACGGCCCATTGTCATAAAGTTGTTTGAGGTTTATCGTCTGATTTCATATGTGAACAGTTGGCTCTTCCCTCGGTCGGTTAATTTTTGATAAATATATATTTACACATGCGATTTCGTTAAAAAAAAAGGCTAACATGAATTCGCAAATTGTTAACCACAAAAAGAACATATGAAGAAAGTTTAAAAAACAAACAAGGAGGGCCGGTGTTAAGACCAGATTAATTTTTTGACCATTTGTATGTTTGTGTGGCTTATATTAAATTTAGGGAATCATAGAAAGAAAATTACTATATTATAATTTTATTTTAAATTATTATTATTAATAAATAATATAAATTTAGCATATAAATTAAAAATATATATTAAAAAGTTATAGAAATTATTTTAAATTATTATTATTTATGAATAATATAAAATTTAGTTTATTAGTTAAAAGAAATATATATTTAAAAAGTCATGGAACAAATGTGTACTTCATAATTTTGGCATTTAATTTCATAGTACATTTTGTCAATGTATAAGAAGTATCACTAAGAAACACTATGTCTCATTATTAGTGCATTATAAAGCATAATACATCAATATCATCTAAAAAGATATAGCAATATGTATTGGTGTACTTCATAACTACATTAGTATTAGTGCATTAGTGGGATACTCCATTATTATTGCGTTATAAAACATATTGTACCAAAATGGTCATCTCATATTAATGATGTGTCTTGTCTATTGACACCTAATCTTTAGGGATTAGGAAAATATTGCAAATATTGTAAATACAAAAAAAATGAGAAAATGAAGAGACATTGGAATATGAGTTCCAATAGTCTCTCTCCCCTTGTATATATTATTGATTTTCCTAATAGAATGCATCATTGATGGAGTTACCAATACTTGACCTTACATGGTATCAAAACACAAGTCCCATTTTAGCATTTCCTGCTCTATAACTCCTGTCTACTACCATGTTCTCTGCTTCCACTAGGAGTTGTCCTTGCTTTTGTCCTCTATATCTCTGCAAAATGTTGAAGGGTGCAATCTTTGTGTGTCAATTCTTGGAGCATTGAGTTATGTGTGATGGATTGGAGAAGTTTATTTTATGTGCACTCATTGTGAATGAATGAAAAGTGTGTTAAATCATCATTTGAAGATTTGAATGTTGATCCCTCTTCAATTAAAGTATTCTCTTTTGAATTCTCTGTGTTGAGCCTTGAAGTCCATGGAATGTAGCATTGAGAGCATTCTGAGAATGCAACAATCATGATAAAATAACTCTTGAAGTTCATGTGTTGAAATGGGTATGCTCTTTGCTACTGGTAGTGTTTGTATGTCATATGCGTTGAAGCATGGGTTGGGCTAAAATTGAGCTTTTTGAAGACATTGAACATCTGTGTGTTGTTTAATTCCTGGTATGTGCATTGGTGTGTATGTTTGAAGTCTGTGAGTTATGGTTGAATGGTATGTGAATTATTGAAGGTCTCCATTCAAGTATCGTGGCCATTTGGTATCATCACAATAATGTTTTAATGCATTCATTTTTTATATGGATTGGTGCATTGGTAAATGGTATCATATATGCGGTAATCTACATATACGTTGTGATGGGCATTGGTTCTTATATGTGATGGTTCATTTCATATGCGATGGTATATGTGATGGTTCATTTCATATGTCATGGTATATTATAGATATATATAAAAGGAAGTATTGACATCTGCACATAAAACATTGAAACATTTTGCTATATTAGATTGTTATTTTTAATAGAAGGTATTAAGAATGTCGTTCAGATAATTACAAAAACAAAAAGACAAAGAGTAAGGCTTTGATTTCTTTGGAAATTAAAAGCTCTTTGGAACCCTTTCCATTGTCAGTAGATGGTTCTTTTTTGAAAATGCATTCTCTTATATCCATATTTGGAGTAATTCTCATTGGAAAAGAGAACTACCATGAATGGTCCAAAAAGATAAAGCATACCCTCATTTTCAATGAATTGTGAAAAGGAGTTTGTGAAGGAGCAGGTGGCAATCCTCCTGACAAACCCACATCTGACAAAGAAATCTCCATATGGGACAACAAGAACAACAAATTTTGTGCCTTGATTGCTACATCATTTAACGAAGAGGTGGATCACCACATTGCACCATTTAAAAATGCATTTGAAGCTTGAAAGAAGTTGAAAAACTTATATGAGTCACACTCAAAGCTTGAAGTATTCCAATTAATGATCAAAATCTTCAATCTTGAATTGAAAGATGATGATCCCCTTTCCCTAACCTATGAAATTAGAACTATTATGCATGCTATAAAAGCTACTAGAGTTAAATTTATGTTCCTCTCACAACTTTCATCAAGGCACTATATCCCACATATTTTCATTATCTTGAATCCTTACAAGAAATTGGCAAACTTAAGGAGATTTCCTTTGACTCTCTTGTGGAGGAGTTTGTAGAAAGAGAGAAATATTTTGGGAAGAAGAAGGTGTGTGCCTTGCAAGGAAAGAGAAGAATAAGGCATAGGATTCTTCTAGAGGAAGAGGTGGCATAAGGGATGTGGAAAGAAAAATAACATAGGCAAGGGGGGGATTACCAAAGAGGAAGACCTGATCTTCATTTCATACATTGTAACATAAATGGACATGATGCTTCCACATGCATGCTCTCTTGGAATAGAATCAGACAAGAAAGACATGAAGAGAAAGGAAAATCACTAGATCTAGGGAAAGGTAAACCACCCAAATCCGCTGATTATATTGTGGCACATTGCAATATTAGAGTAATTGAAGACTTGTTTAATGCTTCACTTGCTTCATCGAAAGAAGCATGGTTCCTTGATTTAGGAGCAAATTTCCACATGACCTTTCAAAGAGATTTCTTTGAAGAATTTAGTGACAATTTAGATGGATCATTCTACTTTGTAGAAAAGTAAAAACTTAGGCCATCGAGGCTCAAATAGTATGGACTCCCTAAACTTATTCTACATGATGTTCTCTACCTCCTAGAGTTATGAAGAAACTTGTTGTCCCCTATTCACATCCGTTGGCAAGGGAACTCCATTCACATGTTTGATGGAAAGGTTAAGGTGAGAAAAGAATCATACAACTCACTTATCATGACTAGGGCAAAAGAAGAAAGTCTCTTGAAGCTCCTAGGAACCTTTGCTCGTGCAAAACAAATGCATAAATTTCTCAGTATGATGAAGGTACACTACCATCCAGTCTCTTATGGAATGTTATATTTGGACATCTGAACAATGACATAATTCGTTTATTGAAGGAAATTGGTGATACTGGTTTGCCAACCATTCCTAGGAAACTTAAGCAATGTGATGCTTGTATCTTAGGAAAACACAACAAACAATCATTTCATGATTCTCATTCCAGAGCACATAGAAAGCTTGAACTCATTCATTCTGACTTGTGTGTCCCTATGCCTATTCCTTCTACAAATGGAAATAAATACATGATGACTTTTATTGATGACTATACCAGAATGTGTTGGGTATATCTATTGAAGAAAAAATCTGAAGCTTTTGAAACTTTCAAAAAATTTCATGCATGGATTGAAAATAATACACAATCTCATATTGGCTCTATTTGTACTGATAATGGAAAAGAATATACTTCAAATTAATTTGAAAACTATCTTTGCTAGCATGGGAGACAACATCAAACAACAATGCCTTATAATCCTCAACAGAATGGTGTAGACGAAAAAATGAACATGAAAATCTTAAATATGATACATTCAATGATGTTTTTAAAAAATGTGAAGCTAATTTTCTAAACTGATGTAGTTCTATGCACAATGTATGTTAAAAATTGATGTTCATCTCATGCTCTCAAAAACAATACTCCCTATGAAATGTGGTATGGCCACATTCCTTTGATGAGGCATCTCAAAGTTTTCGGTTCCACCTGTTATGCCTTAATACCTAAGGAACAAAGAAATAAATTTGGTGCAAGGAGTTGAAAACATATCTTCTTGGGGTACTTAGAGACCTCCAAAGCATATCATCTCTATGATGAAGTAAATAAGAAGTTTATACTATATAAAGATGTAATTTTCTTGAATCTTCCAAGATTAGAAATGTTTTTGAGCAGTAGCTTGATCGCTTGGACAAATTTGGGCATGAAAAATATTTTTAGGAATGTGATAATGAGATTCTAGATCTTTAAGGGGGCATCCCTATCTTGGATCAATCTATGGATTATCCTTCTGAAACACTCTCTCCCCCTCATGAAGCTCCAACTATTAATCAAGTAGACACTTATAGTGAGGTGATTGAGAGAGTTTGAAGGATAAATATTGATTTAACCCCATCTTAGTCAACTAAACAACTTGGGCCATCTCATAATGGTCCTCTAAAATGGCTCATAAAGACACTTGAAAGTGTTCATCGTGATGAGGTTAGAAACTCATGAACAGGAAGCTCTACTAGACATAATAGAGGTGATGTGGATGATTTTTATTTAGCTATTGATATGGATTTTTATTATGATTCTAAATTAATTTTGTCTATAGATTTCGAACCAAATTCATTCAAAGAAGTTGCTTCTTATGATGAATGGAAAGAAGAAATGCATAAAGAGTATGATGCTTTGATAAATAATGGAACCTGGAAGCTAGTGAACCCTCCATTGGGAATCAAACCAATTGGCTACAAGTGGATATTCAAAAACAAGTTTAAAGTAGATGGCTCACTTGAAAAGCATAAATATAGGCTCGTGTAAAAAGGTTTTTCATTTAAGGAAGCGGTTGATTATGAGGATACCTTTTACATCACAACAAAATGGCTACCATCTGGATTCTCTTTTCCTTGGCAACTCAGAATGGTTGGAAAGTCCAACAAATGGATGTAAAAACTGCTTTCTTGAATGGAGTTTGAAAGAAAATGTTTTTATGTCTCAACCAGAAGCATTTGTTCTGAAGGGACAAGAGAAAAAAGTATGCATGCTTATCAGAACCTTGTAGGGCCTCAAATAAGCACCATGAACCTAGTATGATAAATTTACTGAGAATCTTCTCAAAACCAAATTTCAAACACTATGATCTTGATGATACAACTTTATTTTTCAATAAAGTTGGAAAAACCACTGTATATATTGTGGTGTATGTAGATGATCTACTGATGAAAAGGAATAATGAAAATTACATTGCATCCTTAAAGAAAATATTTAGGAAAGGTTTTGAGATGACATATTTGGGATATGTTCATTGCTATCTGGGTATTGAAGTAACCCAACATCCAAAGTTTATATTCCTGTCTCGAAAGAAGTACATTGGATATTTGTTAAACAAATTTGACATGGATGAGTGCAATCCTTCGACCACTCCAATGGAACAAAGTTTAAAGCTCACATCCAAAAAAGGAAATGAAATTGAGAATGCAACAAAGTATAAATAACTCATAGGAAGTCTCAACTACCTAACTACTACCAGACTAGAGATTTCATTTTCCACTGGAATCCTTTCCAATTTTATGAAAAAGACTAGTCAGGGTCATTGGTTTGCTACAAAATGAGTTCTAAGGTACTTGAAGGTAACTCAATACTTTGGGCTCAAGTATACATAGGTGTATGGCTTGAGCTTGATTGGATACTCTAATTCATATTTTGAAGGAGATAAAGAAATTTGAGTATGTACTTCACGTTATGTTATGAGTCTTGGATTAGGAGTTATCTCTTGGAGGTCACACAAACAATCAACTCTAACAAATCCTACAATAGAGGCATAATATGTGGTAGTTGAAGCAACATACAAGGAAATTGTGTGGCTTAGGAAAGTTCTTGAAGATTTGTAGGAGAAACAAGTGCACTATACTCCTCCTTTGATTGACAATAATTCCACAACAAAATTGGCCAAGAACCCAAAGTTCCATGATAAAACTAAGCATATCAATGCACAGTATTATTCGATTTTACATCACGTTGAGGCCAAGACTATTCATCTATTTAATTATTCCACAAATGAGCATATTGTAAACATCTTCACCAAAGCGCTTGGAAAGAAAAAAGTTTGAAAGAGCCATAATGATGCTTAGACTCACCAACATACCTTTAGATTAAGGGGGGGAATTTTGACACCTAATATTTAGGGATTAGGAAAATATTGTAAATACAAAAAGTGAGAAGATGAAGAGACATTAGGATACAAATTCCAATAGTCTCCACCTCCTTATTTATATTACTAATTTTCCTAATAGAATGCATAATTCATGGAGTTACCAATGCCTAGTTTGACATTGTCTTTCAAGACACACTAGTGTGCATATTGGTGTATTCAATGACTGTAGTTACACTATTATATCTTTCTAAATGACCCATAACTAGTGCATTATAATCCATGATGCACCAAATGGATGGTGTGCCACTTCTTAGAAGAGGCATTAGTGTGCACATCACTATGTTTCATGACCATAATAGCATTGGTATGAGTATTTAACTTTCATCACTATGTGAAAAACCATGAAAACATTACACATGAAGGTATGAAGAACATGTAGAACTCACATAGAACTCCTTTTATTGGTATTTTTTTTATGTATGGTTCATGCATTGTTTTTTATCTTTGTAGTTTTGTCATTATATATATCAAGAGTTATGCCTATCTCTTGGTAAGAGAGATATTATGATGATTTTCAAATAAAAGTGCATGCAAATCTTGCCTCATGCAAAAGGATGGCAAGGGGTTGTTCAAATATTTTTACTACCATGCATTTCACACAAATCAGGGATTACTAACTAGGGATGTGTAGATGTGGAGTCCACAAAAGGAATTCTTTTTACTATAGGTGTAGCCAATATTATTGAGTGCATTGACTAACATATATTTCTTGACAAGGCTCTTGATTGAGGGAGGATATATCTGACCTTTGTTCAAGGTTAGGTAGAGACAAATCAATAGATCATCCAATTAATTCATATTATAGAGGTCAAGAGGGTTGGAATGGAGGCTTGTCATATATCCTAGACATTCATGACCTTTTTACCTAAGTAGTGCCTATCATGATAGCATGCATTTATGACTTATTGAGAGTTCAATGGATCATGGGGGTCAAATGTAGATTTTTGAGTGAAATTTCTCTAGTCGTTTAATTGAATTGACATTTTTAAGGAGAGAGACCATAACGCTATATTTGATTCAATGATTGGTCTGAGATGGAGGAGAATTTTCATTTTAGATCCATCTTGTATTTCCTATTCTTTGAGGAATTATCCTCCCTGTATCCTTGCCTAGATGCCCATTTTACAGTATTAGGAGAGTCAATGACCTCTTCCTTTCTTTCTCAATGATTTAACCAAGACTTGGAATTTTATGCCATCATCTCTCGAGCTAAAAGTAGCTTTGATTACATTTCAATGAATTTATAGAAATCCTCTTGTATTCCATGTTGTTTACCTTGTTCTTATACATTATATACCTAGTCATAACCATGTCCTCAACACAAGAAATTCTTTGTATGAGGATAGTAGGATAGGGTGTATTTCCTTAATTTGATATTACAAATTATAAAATTAATTCATTTTCTTTATCTTTCTCCACAATACCTTAGACATGTTGCAAGGCCAAACTTCACAACCATATAAGATAACATGAATGATGAGAGTCTCAAAGAGAAGTTTCTTCTTATCCCATAGCCAAAGGTTTCATAGTTTACAATTATTTTCAAGTCCATAATAACATATTCACCTTTGTTTATCCTATTCTCAATGTTATAGTTTTAATTAAGTCTGTGATAATTAGTTCTAAAATATTTGTATTGAATCACTTCCTCCAAGCTATTGTTGTCACACATGAAAACAACATATGTGATATTTTATAATATAATTATCATGACCTTCATTTTGTCAATGTAAGCATTCATACTTATACTAGAGTAGAAATCCTTGAGGACTTTTTGTTTCTTGATGAGAAAAAATTAACTTTACATCATAAGAGCTCTATCATTGATGTAAAGAAGAAGGATAATGACTATATGAGATCGACACAACCTATTTCTTCTTAAAAATCCTATAACTTGTCAATGCATTTGGCAAAAAGGGTAGGGAACATGGAAAAACCTTGATTATCTCCTTTATTGCAATTGAATTTTTTAACAAGTCTTCAATATTCCTAAACATGGCAATATTTTCCTCATACAACCTTACCAAAACAACTCAACTCTAAAGGAAATTTTATCTCTTCTAATCTACTCCATAAATTACTCCTAGGCATTGTGTCAAAAAGATTTCTAATATCAACTAAACAACACAAGAATGTTTTTCTTATTCTAGCACTCTTCAAGATTGTTTTCCTTATTCTCACACTTTTTTCCAATGCTCCTGATTATAATAAGGCCATCCATAATTAAATAATAGCTCCTAAATTTTTCCTAGCCTTTAACTCTTTTTCTATGACTTATGCTTTGATCTTCTCTTTCAAAGAAGTTCCATATAAATTAGCCATAAGAGGACTAATCTTAATAATTATATCTCATCATAATATGATATGAATAGATATATGAAATTTATATATATTAAAGAAAACCTAATAAAAATAAAATTAAAACAAAAAAAATAGATAGGGAATCATATAAGTTTTTTCTATAAACAAATGCAATTTATTTTTAAAAGAAGAATTAGTCAATTCCTTATCTAATTTATGTTGATTTAATAACAATAATAAAAATAAAAGAATTAAGTGTGGGAGATGAAATCTTTTGAGATATTTTAAAAATGATTTACAACTTAAAAGGATTTGATTCTTTTGGATGGATTTTGAATTAATAAATTTATTTTATGATAGCAATCTTATCCAACACTGAACATGTATTATATAAAATTTGTTCATCACAACGCTAAACATATATTATATAAAATTCATTCATCACAAACAATAAAGAAAAATAATAAAAAACATGTGTTTCTTCCCAAGACATCACAGTTTAAAAATTAAAGGGGGCTAGATTATGTTAATCTTTATAAAAATCAAATTGCATGAAGGCAAGTCCCTTATCCCACAAAGAAGAAGTACGATACAACAATTATATTATTATAATAAAAAAAAATACCATTAAACCATGTAATAAACATTATTATATTTTACAAAACATCATATTAAACCAACATATAAAAATAAATATTATTATCTCCTTATATTAATTTTGTAAAATGTAATATTCCATGGGTTGTGATCACTTTATTATGAAGTATTATGCAAATCATGAAATTCAAGGTTTGAATATTCCAATGGATAATTGACTAAATAATATTTAACATAATTATTCCAATAAAAATAGTAATGATAGAAGGATAAAAATTAAAATTTACCAAAAAAAAATAATTATGTTTTTTTTTTTTTTTTCTATTTAAATGAAAATTAATATGTATATATATGTTTTTTTCGGAAGTAGTATTGATAGTATTAATAAACTTCTTCAAAGACATTTTTTGCGACCATGATAAAGTATTAGGTATATCATTTTCCAAAGCAAGTGCCCTGATACAATTAAACTGGATGGATATCTATTGGATAATATATATATATATATATTTTTGAGGGGGCCGGGCCTTGCTGCGCCCTAGGTAAAGTAGGTGGAACCAAAATGTCTGGTCATGTCAAAATTACGGACAGAAAATCTAAATGGTCTTTTTATTATTTCCTCATTCTCAAAAGGTGGAATCACTGGGCGAGCTCCCAGTGAAGTGATGTGTAGTGATCGAATCCCTGTTATTTAATAATAAATCTTTTGAACTTACAGGATTAGAAATAATAGTTTAAGTAAATTTGATGTTCGTGCAAATTTATAAATGAGTTATTCAGTTGTAGATAATTTTTGTGGCGAGTCTTTTAATAGACCAGTTATGAACGCAGGCGGATGGCGGAAAGCGGGAGGGATACATCACGAGAAAGTTTTCCTCTATTTTCGTGCGAGGACATACATAATGACCACCACTGTTGGACTACCACGTGAAAAACAAGCGATGAAAGGAGGCCATGAAACGGCTATTGCAATTATGAAATCAACTAAATTATAGTCCGCGGATTTTCATAAGTAACTGAATGGGTTTTACATGGTATCTTACACCAGCTGACGTGCAGATATCATGCACAGACTTATTGAGCTTTTTGATAACTACCCACCATTGTATTACTGTGGGCTGAAAGAGATTCCTGTGTATAACTGTGGGCTGAGGATCTGAAGGATTCAACTCTCTCATAGATAAATTAATTAAATGAAAAAAGTCATGTGGTGTTTATGTCATAAATCGCCCCACGCCTATTAAGAGAATCAATGCACGGCCCATTGTCATAAAGTCGTTAGAGGTTTCTCGTCTGATTTGATATATGGTCCGTTGGCTCTTCCCTCTGTCGGTTAATTTCTGAAACATATCTATTACTGCACATGCCAGCTCGTATAAAAAGCGCGACCATGAATTTCCAAATTGTTAACGTCAAAAAGGAATATATGAGGAAAGTTGAAAACACAAGAGGACAAGGAAAAGCGCGTTAAGACGTGTTTCATTTTGCAACAACCTGAATAATTTCCTTTGGATAAGAAGGGTGAGATTTCATTGCCGTGCTTCATATCTCGTCTCTTTGCCAGAAATGAAGCAAACAATTGGAAAATCTATAACATATCTCATCTCTCTGGAAGAAATCAAGCAATCAATTGAAAAATCTACTTAAAGTGATTGAAAAAATTAGATTGCGAAAAAAATTAAATTTAATAATTTTTTTTTAAACATAAAATTTTGATATAATACTTCTTGACTAATCACATTGTGTTTTTGAGTTCAGAGTTTACAATAAGTGTGATTCATCATGATGATACTCATGCTTTATTAAATAAATAGGTAAGAGATGTTGAAAGAAATAAAGTAATTAAAAATAAAATAAACATAGTTTGTTTTATAATATAGAGATCTGTAATTTCTTCAATCCTTAATATAAAGTTGATATAGGGAATTTAAAAAAAATTAATAACAAAAATATATTATTCCAATGTTGGTCATAAATAGATGTCCACTCAAATGCACCTTTGGATGCCTAGTGCCTATATGGATGTAAAGTTTGGGATGCTATATCTTTATATAATTTTAAAGAAAGATAGAATAGATCCAAAAAAGAAAATTATAGTTTATAATCTTAATATTAAAGGAAATACACCCTATCTCATCCCCCTAGTAGGAGCCACCTTTACCCTATTGAGTGTATGTCCATAGTTAAGTACTTATATATAAGAATAAGATTAAAATGGATGAAAGAGTGTCCCCAAAATTTCTTGTGACTGGAGATAAAAAAACAAGAGAGATGACTCTAGATGTAAGTCTTAGCGAAATCATTGGGAAATATATGCACATGTTATTCTCAAAGATACTAACAATATTAAAAATATTATAACACCTAAATTCAAAGAGAATACGTGGTTCCATAAAGCATTAGGATAAAAAGGAAGCTAAGACACTACAAGGAGGTGGTCTACTATAGTCTAGAAGATCAAAAATATATTTTTTTCAATTATGATTAGCCCAAAATGGAAAACCTACATTTCTAAAATATGAACCAACTCCAATGAGCTACATAGTGAAACTAGACATTAGACAATTCCCAAAACATCTTAGGATGCAATAATTTATCATCACTAAGAGAATTGAAGATAAATGACACTTTCTCCTAGAAATGTCTCTTAAATTTCCCTATATATGCCAAAACTATATCTCAATTTCAAAATATATGTCACAATACCAATGTTCTTGACCTCCTTTGTCACCAAAACTATGGAAATTTTGGAATGCTTATGATAATTCCTTTTAGCACAAAAATAATATCTTAAAGAAATATAAGTAATATTTTACCTTTTTTAATGTTATATGAATGAATTTTAGTCTCAATAAACATTCTTCCTCAACAACATCATCACAATTGTATAATCCTTGTCCACATTAAGAAAGTGGTTTATATATGCCAATACACATCATTATTAGTTTTGAAATGTGGAAAATGACACAAGTCAATATATATCAACCACTTTATGAATGTGGTTATGCTAGTTGAAGGGTGATGTACATGGGGTGAATTAGTAGACCATGGTTTACTATGATTGGCAAGGTTGACCGTGGTCAACGATTTATGTAACAATGTATTTATGTTACATTAATATTGATAATTATTACATTAACATTACATTAATCTCTATCAACAATGGTTGACCATGGTTAATGTTACATTAATTTTTCCAACAATTATTGATCATGGTTGATGCTACACTAATGTTAATGTAAATGCTATATTAATGTTACATTAATGGTTAAAATTAGTTGATGAGGTTGACCATTATTAACCATTGTCAACCATTAATGTAATAGTGCATTTATATTAAATTAATGTTACATTGTCGAACAAGGTTGACCAAGGCTAAACTTGGCGACCATGTTTGACCATGGTTATGCTTTCTTAACAATGTTTGAACATGGTTGACCATGGTTGAGCATGCATGTTTGACCATGGTCAAAATATGGTTGAATATGGCTAAACAAGGTAGACCAATTTATTATATAAAGTTACTTAGACTAATTTATTATATAAAGTTACTTAAGTCAAAGTTATTAACTTTAATGATTGTATTAATAACTATGCCCTTGTTGACTATGGACATGATGCCTATGGTTTATTATGGTTGAACTGATTCCCATGTTACCCATGGTCGACCATCTTAACTATGATAGCCAAGATTAACCATAGTCAAACATGTTGACCATTGATTTCATGAAAATGCCTACCAATTGTTCATGAGACTTACAAAAATGTAAAAGAAAAATTCCATGGTCATAGTTTAATGACTTACTCTACACTATTTGTTTCCATTGTTAACAAGCTCATGTATGAAATGATGGAGAGTGTCAATATGTATACATTTGAATTGAAACAAATGATTCTTGGATAGTGCAAGTCTTGAGATATTGTCACAAGAAATGGGAGTTTCCTACTCTTCTTTTGCAAGGGAACTTAAGAGTCCTCTTAACTATATTATGTGACATGTTATTTATGTAGTTACTACATGTTATGCTTCAACATATTATATTGTGATGATGGGTTATTTCATGGATTCCCATGAAATTAAACCTATACCTAAATAGAATGCATAAGAAAAAGTTCTTTCCTGATCATCAATGATACATTTAAAATTAAAATCATTGTCTATGTCCCCAATAGTCTTTGGCAGTCTAATATTGAATTCTATAATATATTGTACATGTAGTGTACCTTAGGATTATTTTACCAACCTTCTAATGAGAGCCTTTGGGAGAATCTATAAATATATAAATTAAGCTTACTCTATGCATGATATTTGTCCTAGTAGTTGTAAGATACACTAGGCTACCCATAGGTCTTTTATACAAAGTAGGATTAACTAATGATCCTTTATCTACTTAAATTTATACCTATTGAAATTGATGCATTTGTTGGTTTATTTTTATCCATTTTGAACCTCTTCAAAATATCAATCAAATGCTTCTACTAACAAATAGAATTATAATGTGTAAATTACTCAACCTCAATTAAAAGAAAATACTTCATACTACCAAGATCAATCATTTCAAACTCTATCTTCATGACTTCCTTGAAATGATTCAACATCATATTTCCTATGTATATAATATAATCAAAATAAAGGGAAACAATTAGAACATTACCTTACTAAAATATTTTAGTATAAAATGTCCATTCATTATTGCTTCTATTGAACTATTGCCAACTCATGGAGCTTACTTCTCACTATAGAAGGATTTCTTTAGTTTATAAACCTTGTTCCATTGACCTTCACTTGGAATCCTAATGGTTATTTCACATAGACTTCTTTTAACATGTCATTTTAAAAAGTTAGTTTAACATCTAGTTGATAAATAAACCAACAATTTTAGGCTACATTTGCCAAGACTACCCTAATTGTGTCTAACCTTACTACTATAGCAAAGGTTTTTCCATAATCAATATTGGGATGTTTAGTAAACCCTTTTTAGCAAGTTTGGATTTATGCTTGTCAACTTTCCCTGCTACCTTAATATTTTTTGTAAACCCATTTAACTCTAATATTTTCTTTCCCCATAGGTATATCTACTTAATTCCAATTCATAATTAAACCCATTGTTCTTCCTTGAATACTTATTCAAAGGTCATTGGCTGACATGATAATAGAGAAAAGTGTGCTTCCCATCATAGGGTGTGCATAAATTTCTGTCAAACTTCTTATCTATAGGTTCCTTAGAGAGGCTATTGTGTAATTTAAATTAGTACTAAAAGAAGGACTATGTATTTGATAACTTTCTTATCTTGAAGATTCTCTTTCCACCTATGACCTTAGAAGTCTTAATGCTGGATCTCCTATAGAATTTACCCATTCATCTACTTGTAGTTTTATTTAGGATTCATGTTGAATTGTTTCGTTATTAAAAGTTTTATTATTATTAATTATTAATTATTAAATAAATTAGATCTCTTCCTCTTATTACAAAATAGTTTTTTTTTTTTTTTTTTAATTTTAATTTTAATTTTTTTTTTAAAGTATAATTACTTCTTTTTTAGCTTTGAAATTTATTTTTAATCTCTATATTTATATATATGAATTTGATATTGAAATAAATTAACATAGATATTCAAATAGTTTATTTAATTTTTGGATTCAATTCTTTTTCCAAAGTATAAGAATTATTATAAATCATGAAAATATAATATTTCTTTTTACTTTCAATTACTTTATCAACTCCTTAAATTTTATAGAAAATTATGTTATTTCAAACATCTACATATTTTATTTATGCGTAAGAGTGATAGTAAAATATTTTTACCGCATCCCCTTCATATTGAGGTGTTTCAACAATGAATCTCATAAACACAATATCGATGATATTATTGATATTTAATAATCTTTTTAATCAAAATTAATAAAAAAAATGTATATTCATTTTTGTGTTTTATTAATTCTGATATTGATATTTTTTAAAAAATAAATATTTAATTTTTATTTTACGAAAAGTAGTGTGAAGTCAAAGTTGAGTAAGCAAGGAATTCTACATCTTCTCCACACTTAGTGGGTTATAGAAGCCACCTCTAAGCACAATAAATACCATTTGAATTTGATATGAATACACATTTTAGTATAATAGTAATTACGATTTGAAAACTAAATGTTAGTATCTCTTCTAATTATTATATATTTTAAATATAAAATTATAATAGGTTCATAATATTAATAATTATAAAAAATAAAATAAAATAAAAATATAATAAGTTTTAAAATTTAGTATCAAATTTTATAAATTTACAATCTATATTTTTTGAATATATATATATGTAAAATATATTTTTTGGGTCATAATAATTTTAGACAATAAGGTGGTGTATGAGATTTTTTTGATTGTGAAACTAAGATCGCCGAATTCTAAAATTTAGTAGGATGATAATGATGATGATGATGATATATATATATATATATATATATATATATATATATATATATAATCTTGAGAAGGTAAATGATTACTAAGGATTGTCTAGCATTTTATTTCTATGCTGAAAAAGCAATAAGGGAAAAATTCAAAGATCACTATAATTTTGCTAAATTTAAAGGCTAAGAAGGTTGGTAATACGAAAAATATCTTGAAAACTAGATTCAATGTGAGTATGGACAATATAACAGAAAGTGTTTTTGATCTTCAACTATCATAATGTCACAGGTGACAAACTGATATTGCTTTTGGAACTAATGTGTCGCAACACTGGTGAAAATTCCATATAAAAATATATATAAGACAACAGTTGATGGGACACATATTCCAAGATTAATAGTTGGTACGACATCTTAGGGGGTACTGATTTGGTTTTTTATGTCTAAGGAAATTGGCAGAGACAATGGTTAAGGCTTTGGAAAGGAAACTTTAACCTTTTGGCACATTATTTATGAAACTAATGGAAATTAGGAGAAAAGGAAGGTGACAGCTCACAGGTTGCATGTGAGGATGAAATTGAAGGAAAATGATAGAAAATGGAGAAAATAGAGTCATCATTGATAAAAAGGCTTATGAGGATCATTTGGCAAGCTCTTAGTCAGTTGAATTTTGAAGATCTCTCATTATTCTCTCTCTCTCTCTCTCTCTCTCTCTCTCTCTCTCTCTCTCTCTCTCTCTGTGTCACTCTTGGACACAAAGATTCTTGGAGCACTTTGCATTGGAGCAAGAAAGGAAAAGAAGGAAAGAGGAAGCAAGGATCAAGCAGGGAAAGGCAAGATCAAGAAGCTATAGCAAGCTTCATCATAGGTATCAATTTTCATGTGCATTTTCCTTACCAGATTTGGCATGCATGGTATTGCATGTGGTTCTTTTGCTACTCTTGCATGGGTTTTGCCAAGTGCAACAATGTTTTTAGCCTATCCTTGCCATTTTCGAATAGCCATGGTGTGATGGGGTTCTCATGCTTTGGTTGAGCTAGATTACTGGATGGATTCAAAGCTGAGATGGGTGGATCTCTAAATGATAGAGAACATGGCTTAGTGGTCCCTGAACCAGACTACGGATAATGGTAAATCCACTGGCCTAGTGACCCATTAGCGAGACTGTGGGTTGCGGTAAAGACAAGATTTTGTTGCCTTGGTGGGCCTAGGAATCCTTTCTCGTGAATGATAGGATATACAATAAAGCCAAGAGGTGGTTTTATCTCCGTTGGGCCTAGTAATCCAAGGTTTTAGATATGCGGTAAATTCTGGAGAGTGGGTCTCGCTTTAGGGCCTAGTGATCTGGGTTAGGATTGTGGTAAAGCCTAAGAGAATAGGAGACATGAAAATTCCCCATGGTGTAGGTGGAAAAATCCGGTGGCACCCATGCTTGTTTGGGCTAGTGATCGAGTGGAGATCATGACAAAACCCATTATGAGGTGTTCATTGTGTTGGCCTAGTGATCTGGGATGGATTACGGTAAAGCCTGGTTTCTCTTGATAAGGGTGAGGCGTTTAGCCTCGATATGCCCTGGTTGTTTCTTTGGTTGGAGTCACACATTCATGCTTGGAAGATGGCATGAGGATGAATGGCTAAAGAGAGATTTGGCTCAACCATTCTATGGTCAAGTGGAATGTGGGAGTCCCATCCCAGGTTTGGTTTTTGTATCATTAATGACAAGTTATTTCTCCTTTTATTTCGATTAGTATTTTGATTGATTATATGTGGTCGATATGGTTGTACTTTGATGAGTATTTTTGTTGTTATTATGTTGGTTATATGTATGTTTTATGACAATAGCTATGTATGGTTGTCAACATGTTTTTACTTGTAAATGAATGATGGCCTAATAGATGGTAATGCATCAAAAGGCATGAGGTAAAAATGGTTCTTAGCGATCCTCAGATAAGTACAAGATCCATATGTTTAATTATGTTGTTTACACCTATAGATTACATGCTTGCGACTCTTTAACGGAATTTCTGTTATGGCTAACAGAGGTCTCATTAAGGTCTTATTTAATCTATTTCTTTTGTATCATTGTTTCCCTGTTCTTTTACTACTCGTAAGTTATCATTACATTCTCGGTAGTGACCTAGGCTCTGGGCCTAAAAAAGTGGCTCAAATCCCAGGGACACTGGTATAACACTAACAAATTGGGTCTCTGAACGCTGGCAAGTAGGGTTGTGAGAGCGACTTTGGGCTTTTGGACGCTGTGATTCCTATAGCATGAGAGCGAGTAAGGCTTAAGATGTGTAGAACATCAGTGGGACCTAGGGACAGGATGTCTGAGTGGCTGAGATGTCTCTTGAGGGTTTTGTTGCTGACGTGGATAGGTTGGTTGATGTGTTCTGTCGATTCCACTTCCTTAAGGTCACATAGGAGGTCAAATCCAATCATAGTAGCATCTTGTCGCATGTTTAGCCTGGTTTGCTAGTTACTTCGATATATGTGTGAGGACGGTGTTATAGAGTGGTATCATGGCATGGTTCACCCCTCAGAATGGATGAGGGATGTGCATTGGTCATGCATGAATTTCAGTTGCATTTGTGTCTCTTCCACTTACATTCCATGTGCTTATTGAATTACATAATGTTGATCATGGTTGTAGTAAGGTTGTCATGAGGAATTTGATATTGATTTTGTGGAACACATCATCATGAGTATATGACTGGTTACATGTTCTTATATGTCACTTGATTACATTCCTTATATGTTAGGTTACATTCCTGTATGTTTGATTACATGTATCAGTGTTGTAAGTTGCTTCGAAGAATTGATTTCTTATTCTTGACTACATGCGTTCATGTGTATGTGTAGTTGATTAGGGATTTCTTATGCATGTGGCAATGTGTACAATGGAGTAATGGTTGTTGTCATGCATGAGGTCATGGTTTGTGTAGTTGATATGGTCATGCATTGATGACTAGACTCTAGCTAGAATGATGTGTATATGGTTTGGTACTCATGTGTTATATGTCTATATGCAGTTGTTATGCATGCATGGTATTTGTTATAGTTATGCATGAATAGCAGGTCAAACATGCCTTGTGAAGTCATTATATGCAAATTAGGTCATCATGATGCTATTGGTTGTTATGATGCTAATGTATTGGCTGAGATAGGGTAGGAGATGCAAACTATCAGTGTGAGGTTACAACATTATACTTTGGGGTGAGAGCAAATATTCATATAGGTATTGTATGTTTAGCATGCAAGTATGTAAGTTAAGGATTGTTATATGAATTAGGTTTATATACATTAGGTTATGTATATGTCTTTTGATGTTATGGTTACATACATGATAGATTATGGTTGATTAGTAAAGCCATATGCACATGTGTCAGATAATCAAGAATGATAGTAACCTATCGTTGTATGCATTGCTATTGTTGTTTTATGTTAGATAAGTTGATGATTTAGGTATGAGCTGACATATTTGTAATATGGTGTTGTACTAATTTAGATTGACCTTGCATATGTGTGAATGATAATTTTGTATGAGATATGATGTAAACATGTGAGCTAGTGACTATTTTGGATATCATGACCTTATTTATGTTTGAGTTGATATCTTGTGAATTTATATCATGCTAACTATATTGATCATGTAGACGAGATAGCCTCTCCTGAGATACATTAAGGTATGAGTTTGCTTATGTCATATATTTGGTACCTGACTATTTGATTATGTTGTCTAGCTGATTTATTCAACATGGTATGGTTGCAAGTTGGTTGAATGTTTGATGAATTTCATAATATGAGTATGCGTTCAATTGATCTTGTTTTAAGATGGTTGTACTTATACATATGTGTTGAGATAGTTGATATGTAATTGAGTATAGTAGGTGACAGTTGTAGCATTATGTCTAATGACTATGAGTTGACTATGGATTATGACATGATTGTTAGTCTTGGTAAAGGTTTATTTCAAAATGATAGATATTATTTTCTCGATATTTGGAACATGTTGTTGACATGTCTGAGCAGTTGCAGCAAACATGCTTGGTATTGGCATGAAAAGGTAATAGTTGATGTGTTTATATAACTAAGCCTCGATTACAACAAGGTAAAATGGTAAAAGAAAGGAATTGGGCAAGAATTCCTTGGGTTATGTCTGGAAACCTTAATTCCAAACGAATGAGTTCTCTACACATAGGATGTCTTATTAATCTTGTTTTGTTTGAAATTATGTGGATATGTGATATATTCATGGACATGTAATTGACAGGTATATTAGCTAGTCTCTAGTGGGAGGTGGATTTGTCAAGGGAATTGAAGTCCCTTGAGTGATGGAATGGACATGTTCAACTACAAGGCAACATGCTTTGCATAAAATGATAAGGCATTTGGTGTATTGTTATATTTATTTATGCACTACCAGTTATGTGTTTATGGTGGTATGATGCAAGGATTGCATGTCAAAGAGGTTGCCATGAAATCTCGAAGAAGGCTCAGGTCGACCTTTTCTTGGGTACCATGGGGATTGAGTCATGGTGTCTATTGTTAGTGTTGTGATTTTGGTCTTTAGTGATTTTATTGCTCTCGATTTGAATTTTTGTTATATCTAGTGCATGATCATGCCAGTTTGTTTGTGGTGTTTCATTGTTGTTGGTTTTCCATTGTTTTCTTCTTGATTTCTTCTCGGTATTTCCTTCATTGTTTTGAGAATCTTGGGAATTGTTTGGGAAAATAGGAAGTTAATAGAGCTCAGGGAGAGTCGTGTGGTACCCAACAGGTAATGTAAGACTCAGATGAAGCTTTGTGCATGAGTGAGTGTAGCGGAAGGTAAGACTATGACAGTAGGTTGGACTGGTTGATCCATAGTGGTAAATATATGATTATAGTACAAACATGTGAAAGGTAACTAGAAAAGGTAAAGTAAATGTATCTGAGGCATTGAATGTATTGGATATGTTGGGAAAAATTATTCTCAATGTTGTGGATGAAGTGCACAAATAAGGAAGTTCTCTAACCTAGACCTTATAATATCTGGCATTTTTTTTATGATCATGATTATGTTGATGTTTATATGTATACATCTATGTGTGTATGTATATCGTTTTCTGACAGGAGCATAATTATTTTATGATAGTGTTTATGTATATATAGGCATGTATCCATCTATCTATGTCACTCTTTGATAGGGTCATCAGAATTCTTCCTCAGGGAGGAACGATTGCTTACTCATGTGAATCTTAGGAAGAGCTTCCTGGCTATGAGGAATCAAGTGGGAATAGTAGTCATTGTTGGCATTATGAGACAAGTGTTGTCCTTGATGGAAAATCACACAAATGATAAATTATAGTACAGCAAATTTATTTGATAAATTATAGTGCAACAAAGTTTCCTTCATGTAGAGAAAAGTTCACGCACTTTTATGCAGAGAAAAGTTTATTCCATGTAGAGAAAAGTTCACGCACTTTTATGTAGAGAAAAGTTTATTCCATGTAGAGAAAAGTTCACGCACTTTTATGCAGAGAAACGTTTATTTCATGTAGAGAAAAGTTCACGCACTTTTATGCAGAGAAGAGTTTATTTCATGTAGAGAAATGTTCACGCACTTTTATGCAGAGAAAAGTTTATTTCATGTAGAGAAAAGTTTACACACTTTCATGCAAGAGAAAAGTTCACACATTTTCATGGTTGGTTCATGGTATTAGTCCGACAGTTTTTGATCCTATGGTTTTGGTCCGTGGTATTGCATCCAAAAGTGTTGATCTCACGCACTTTCATGATTGGTTCATGGTATTAGTCCGACAGTTTTTGATCCTATGGTTTTGGTCCGTGGTATTGCATCCAAAAGTGTTGATCTCACGCACTTTCATGGTTGGTTCATGGTATTAGTCCAACAATTTTTTTGATCCTATGGTTTTGGACCGTGGTATTGAGAAAGGACTAAGGATATAAAAGAGGAAGGAGATCATTTGGCAAAGTATCTTATGAATTATTGAATATCTGATAAAGTGCTAGATCTGGAATATGGTGATTGGGTTATGGTGCAGATCTGGATTTGAATGAAGAAGGAACCTGAGCGTAAGGAGAAGGATAAGTTCTATTGATGGGTCAAAATCTTAAGGCTGGAATAGTGGTATGTGGCACACGCTTGATCTATAAATATAATAATCTGGGTCTGAATTATTGATGCATGTTTTATTGTACACATGTTATGATCTGGGTATGTCTGATGTATGGAACAACTGCAAAGTTATAAGGAAATATTTGTAGATCTGTATGCGGGTTGGCTTTGGTGAAATCAGAGGTTGATGATGCAAGTGTAGTTGATGGGTTTTTGATGTTCTTGGATCCAGTCTGAAAATTAATGAAAAGTGGTCCTTGAAAGAAAAGAAGTAGGGGGGTTGTAGCTCCCTTCCAGGAGAGACTGGAAAACGAGAGAGAGAGTTGTAGCTCTCTGCAGGTTGTAGCCTGTGTACTGGTAAAGGACTGCACCAGTACAAAATCATTGTAAAAGGAGTTTCTTATTAAAAGAAGATAGAGACATATTGCAGCAGGTGGTTTTCACCCACATTGGGTTTCCACCTTATATCTGGTGTTCTTTTGTGTGACTATTTGCTTTTCTTGTTCCTGCTCATTATTTTATGATACTAACGTACAAAGTAATGATCAATATTTGAAGAATTATTCAAAGTAAAAATAAAGAAGATATATTGAAAAGAATTTGATAATACTGATTCACCCCCCCTCTCAGTATTATTTCCAACAATTGGTATCAGAGCCAGGTCCTTCTGAAGAAGCTTGATCGCTTGAAGGAAGATCTAACATCATGAGCAACTACGAGAGGGAAGCATCAATCAGGCCACCGATTTTTGATGGGACAAAATTCATATATTGGAAGGTAAGAGTTACTTCCTATCTTCAATCTTTGGGTATAGAAGTATGGGACATTATAGAAACAGGGTATACTTTTCCATCAGCTACTCATACAGATTCAGCTGAGAAGAAGAAATATGGAACAAATGCAAAGGCAGTTAATACTCTTCTAGGATGTCTATCTCAATGTGAATTCGTGAAGGTTATGCAATATAAATCCGCAAAAGAAATATGGGACAAGATTGTTTTGAGCTACGAAGGAGATGAACAGGTAAAACGTGCAAAACTTCAAACCCTCAGGATTCAGTATGAGAATCTCAGAATGTATAATGATGAAAGTGTGGCTAACTATTTCCTTCGGGTAGATGAGATTGTTAATTGTATGAAAAACTTGGGTGAAGAAATAAAAGAGGCTGTTGTGGTTGAAAAAGTCCTAAGATCATTGTCCCCCAAGTTTGAATCTAAAGTATCTGTAATAGAAGAAAAGGAAAATCTACGAACTCTTACTATGTCTCAGCTACATGAAATTATAATTGCTTATGAAATGAGAAAAGGAGGTCCATCAGATAGGAGAGAAGCTGCTTTTAAGGCTTCAGGCAAAGGAGACTGCTATGAATCAAGTCACATGCCAGAAGAAGAAGAAGAATCAAATTTTGTTAGAAATCTTCAACGGGGTACTGGAAGGTTCAGAGGTAAGATACCTTTTAAATGTTGTGCTTGTGGAAGAGTAGGTCATTATGCTGCCAAATGTCCTCATAAGGATAAGATTGACAAAGGAAAGGAACCTGCTAGATGGAACAAGAAATAGAATGCAAATAAGAAAAGCTACTACACTCATGAAGACAGTGATGGTCTATCAAATAGTGATGAAGATGAACGAGGTAATGACTATAAACTTTTAATGGCATTTGAAGATGATGATTACATGGATGCTATAGATGTGGATAGTTTTTATGAAGAGATTTCTAGACTTAAGACATGTATAGAAGAAAAGAATATGATCATTGATACTCTACAATTTCAAATTGATGAAAAAGAAAAATATCTTGAAAAGATAGAAGGTGAAATTGTTGACCTTAGAAAAGAAATTGAGAAAACAAAGGCTATTAATCTTAAGTTTGTCAAAGGATCTGAAACTCTGGATGAGATCATCAATGTACAACGTTCTCCGCTAAACAAGACAGGTTTGGGGTATAATGGAGAAACATCTCAAGCATCCACCTCAAAGAGTTATCTTGATGCAACAAGAAGGAATGAGCAAAAGCACAATGGAGAGCACCAGGTAAAGCAGGGACGAATTACATCAAGAATGAACAAAGACTATTAGGTAAACCAGGGGCAATCTGTCTTAAGGATGAACAAAAGCTACAACCAGCCACATGTAAAATCTTCTCAATTTGCTTCAAGAATGGATGACAATAGAAATTACAATCATTTGGCCGGTAGATTTGATAATCGCAGAAGTTTCTTCAATGGGCAATGTTTCTCTTGCCATAACTTTGGTCACAAAGTAGCTCAATGTGTTGCATATAAAACAATCATGACTAGAGAAGCTCAAAAACAAAGAAGTATGATCGGGATTACAAAAAGGACCTATAACAACTTTTCGGCTCTTGAAAATGAAGTTGAATGTTCTATTTGCAATAACTTTGGTCATGAAGATTCTGAATGCAGGAGCAGGTTTCAACAGACAAAGGAACAAGCCTCAAGCACTAGAACATGGAGAATAAAGGAACCACAAACAGAAAGATGTGGGATAGCATTTTATGCAGAAGGACAAGAAAATCTATGGTACATTGATAGTGGATGTTCGAAACATATGACAGGTGATAAAGAAAAACTTGAATCATATTCTGCTTTAGAAAAGGGAAATAAAGTTTCTTTTGGAAATGATACTCCTGCAGCTATAAAAGGAAAAGGCACTGCTCAGTTAAAAGAAAAGGTCAAAGCTGGAAATGTTTTGTATGTTGATGGATTGAAGCATAATCTTCTAAGTGTCAGCCAGATGTGTGATCAAGGAACCGAGGTGATATTTAGATCAAACGGATGTCGTGTTCGTGATCTTGATATAGGTGAAACAGTGATCAAAGGTAGAAGAACTCCAAATAATCTATACATATTTGAAGAAGGACAACAACAATGCTATTTGAGCAAAGATGATGAACACTAGTTATGGCACCGGAGGTTGGGGCATCTAAGCTTTTCACAAATAAGGAAAGCATGCAAATATCAGGCAGTTCGTGGTCTTCCAGATATCAAAATTCCAGACAACACCATATGCAAATCATGTCAGTTTGGAAAGCAAACCAGAACTAACTTTCCAGAGAAGGAAGGATCAGCTAGCATGCCTCTTGAGCTAGTCCATACAGATGTATGTGGTCCATTTAGGAAAAGGACACCTCGAGGAGAAGAATACTTGATATTATTCATTGATGATTTGTCCAGGTTTGTTTGGTTAGGACTTATGAAGCACAAAGATGAAGCATTCGAGAAATTCAAATCCTTCAAAGCCTTGGTTGAAAATGAATCAGGTTACAAAATTAAGTGCCTCAGGTCTAACAGAGGTGGGGAGTTTACCTCAAATGAATTTTTCGATTTCTGTGAAGAACATGGGATAAGAAGAGAATTCTCTACAGCTAGAACTCCTCAGCAAAATGGAGTGGTGGAAAGGATGAACAGAACAGTCCAACAAATGGCTCGTGCTATGCTGGATGAGTCTGGAACTCCCGCAACTTTCTGGGGTGAAGCCGCATATGCTGCGGTTGTTATTCTCAACAAAACAAATGTCCGAGTGAACAACACTCAAACTCCTCATGAGCTCTGGTATGGTGAGACTCCTTCGGTAAAGCACTTCAAAATCTTTGGGAGCAAATGCTATATTAAGAATACTGATGAGCAACTTGGCAAACTTGAACCTAGAGCAAATGAAGGGATTCTTCGTAGTTATTCTCCACACAGCAAAGCATATAAGTGCTACAATAAAAGACTTGGAAGAATTGTTGACAACATTGATGTAGTGGTTGATGAAAAGGGATACATTCCTAGGCAAGTAAATCATGAAAATATCGAAGAAGATGAAGACTACCCTCAAAGACAGAATGATGAAGAAGAAGAACCTCAAGGAGCACCAGAGGAATAGATAAGAATAGAAGAGAAGACTCCATCCCGGTACGTTCAGAAGAATCATCCAGAATCTCAGATTTTGGGGCAGAAAGAAGCATGTGTACAAACAAGAAGAACAATTGCAGAAGCTTCGAGCTATTTGGCATTACTCTCCTCCACTGAACCACAAAATGTAAAAGAGGCATGCAAAGATGAATGTTGGGTCAAAGCAATGGATGAAGAACTTGAGAAGATTGAAAAGAACAACACTTGGGAGTTGGTTCCTAGACCAAAGGATAAGAATGTTATAGGGACAAAATGGGTCTTCAAAAATAAGTTGAATGAAAATGGGGAAGTAATTAGAAACAAGGCAAGACTTGTTTGTAAAGGGTATGCGCAACAAGAAGGAATAGATTTTGAGGAAACTTTTGCTCCTGTTGCAAGACTTGAGGCCATCCGAATGTTCCTTGCTCTCTCAAGCTTTCAAAAGTTCAAAGTATTTCAAATGGACGTGAAATCAGCCTTTCTTAATGGAGACTTAGAAGAAGAAGTATACATTGAGCAGCCAGATGGGTTCATTCTTGGAAATGATCCAAATCTTGTATGCAGATTGAAAAAGGCTCTCTGTGGTCTTAAACAAGCTCCAAGAGCTTAGTACTATCGTTTGGATAAATATCTTCATCAACAAGGTTTTTCAAAAGGATCAGTAGATAGCAATCTTTATATAAAAATTGAAAATGACAAATTGCTAATACTTGTTGTGTATGTAGATGACATTATCTTTGGCAACAATGAAGAATCTATGAGTCAAAGCTTTGCCTTGGTGATGCAGAAAGAATTCGAAATGTCCTTGCTTGGAGAATTGACATATTTTCTTGGCCTGCAAATCCAACAAAAGGAAGGAGGGATCTTCTTGTCTCAAACCAAGTATCTCAAGCAGATTTTGAAGAAATATGGCATGGAAGATGCAAAACCAGTATGTACGCCCATGGTCACAGGATGTAGCCTCAGTGAAAATGATGAATCAGCAGCAGTACATCAACCAACCTACAGATCTATGATTGGAAGTCTACTTTATTTGACAGGTACCCGACCAGACATCATGCATGCAGTGGGAATAGTTGGAAGATTTCAGGCAAATCCAAAGGAAACTCATCTTCAGGCAGTAAAGAGAATCTTCAAATATCTTCAAGGGACTCAAAATTATGGCTTATGGTATCCTAGAGATACAGATCTCACACTTCATGCTTATACTGATGCAGATTGGGTCGGAAGCGTGGATGACAGGAAGAGCACAAGTGGTGGTGCATTCTTTATGGGTTCCAAATTAGTATCTTGGTTCAGCAAGAAACATAGTTCGATTGCCTTGTCTACAGCTGAAGCAGAATATGTTGCTGCTGCATCTTGCTGCACTCAAATCCTTTGGATGATGCAGACCCTGCAGGATTTTCAAATCACTTGTACACCACCTATCTCCATCTTATGTGATAATACAAGTGCAATCAGCATTTCAAAGAACCCAGTCATGCACTCAAAAACCAAGCACATACCAATCAAGTATCACTTTCTCCGGGAACAAGTGCTTGAACAAAAGGTCAAATTGGAGTATGTTCCTTCTAAGGAACAGGTTGCTGATATACTCACCAAACCATTGCCTAGGAGACCTTTGAATACCTCAGGCAAAAGCTGGGGGTTGTTGATGTATCATCTTGTTGTTGAATCTCTTCTGATTGTTGGTTGTACGCAAGGTTCATCTGAAGTATATGCGTACATTGGTCGAAGATCGAACGGCACAGGTTCAGGGGGAGCATATCATGCATTGTTGGCATTATGGAGGAAGTACAGAAGGAGATCATGGATGCTGGTCTGAATATTGCTGCAATACGTCTCTATCTCTTTCATGATGTATAAGTCTTGGTTCTTCTTAAAGAACCTCTTTTGCAGATCTTTCCTACAGTCAGGGGGAGCATGAACAACACATTTTAGAAAGAGCAGAGCTTTCAGCATGTAGCATGAACAGATTGGTACACCTTGGCATATACAAAGGGGGAGATCATTCAGAGATTTCAACAGGTACTTAGGGGGAGTATGAACAGTGAAATGCCTTTCTAGGAAAGAGAATATCTTGGTTCGCCCTTTGCCCTTGATGTCAAAGGGGGAGAGTGATTTGGTATTGTTGCCATCAAGTCCAAAGGGGGAAATTGTTGGCATTATGAGACAAGTGTTGTCCTTGATGGCAAATCACACAAATGATAAATTATAGTGTAGCAAATTTATTTGATAAATTATAGTGCAACAAAGTTTCCTTCATGTAGAGAAAAGTTCACACACTTTTATGCAGAGAAAAGTTTATTCCATGTAGAGAAAAGTTCACGCACTTTTATGCAGAGAAAAGTTTATTCCATGTAGAGAAAAGTTCACACACTTTTATGCAGAGAAAAGTTTATTTCATGTAGAGAAAAGTTCAC
The DNA here is from genome assembly GCA_031772625.1 of Pinus tabuliformis. NCBI lineage: Eukaryota > Viridiplantae > Streptophyta > Pinopsida > Pinales > Pinaceae > Pinus > Pinus tabuliformis. The sequence continues at coordinate 652,822,610 of CM062814.1, forward strand.
GCACTTTTATGCAGAGAAGAGTTTATTTCATGTAGAGAATGTTCACGCACTTTTATGCAAAGAAAAGTTTATTTCATGTAGAGAAAAGTTTACGCACTTTCATGCAAGAGAAAAGTTCACACACTTTCATGGTTGGTTCATGGTATTAGTCCAACAGTTTTTGATCCTATGGTTTTGGTCCATGGTATTGCATCCAAAAGTGTTGATCTCACACACTTTCATGGTTGGTTCATGGTATTAGTCCGACAGTTTTTGATCCTATGGTTTTGGTCCGTGGTATTGCATCCAAAAGTGTTGATCTCACGCACTTTCATGGTTGGTTCATGGTATTAGTCCAACAGTTTTTTTGATCCTATGGTTTTGGACCATGGTATTGAGAAAGGACTAAGGCTATAAAAGAGGAAGGAGATCATTTGGCAAAGTATCTTCTGAATTATTGAATATCTGATAAAGTGCTAGATCTAGAATATGGTGATTGGGTTATGGTGCAGATCTGGATCTGAATGAAGAAGGAACTTGAGCGTAAGGAGAAGGATAAGTTCTATTGATGGGTCAAAATATTAAGGTTGGAATAGTGGTATGTGGCACATGCTTGATCTATAAATCTAATAATCTGGGTCTGAATTATTGATGCATGTTTTATTGTACACATGTTATGATCTAGGTATGTCTGATGTATGGAACAACTGCAAAGTTATAAGGAAATATTTACAGATCTGTATGCGGGTTGGCTTTGGTGAAATCAAAGATTGATGATGCAAGTGTAGTTGATGGGTTTTTGATGTTCTTGGATCCAGTCTGAAAATTAATGAAAAGTGGTCCTTGAAAGAAAAGAAGTAGGGGGGTTGTAGCTCCCTTCCAGGAGAGACTGGAAAATGAGAGAGAGAGTTGTAGCTCTCTGTAGGTTGTAGCCTGCGTGGTAAAGGACTGCACCAGTACAAAATCATTGTAAAAGGAGTTTCTTATTAAAAGAAGATAGAGACATATTGCAGCAGGTGGTTTTCACCCACATTGGGTTTCCACCTTATATATGGTGTTCTTTTGTGTGACTATTTTCTTTTCTTGTTCCTGCTCATTATTTTATGATACTGACATACAAAGTAATGATCAATATTTGAAGAATTATTCAAAGTAAAAATAAAGAAGATATATTGAAAAGAATTTGATAATACTGATTCACCGCCCCTCTCAGTATTATTTCCAACAGTCATGACAAATATATGAGGTTAGTATCATGTGAATATAAATTTATATTGTATGTTTGTATTATGCCTATGCTAATGTTATGGGCATGTTATACTAAGGGATACATCAGCAAAGTGATATCATTATGTTCTGCGACATGTTGGACAAGCATGGATAAGACACTGGAAGCAAGGTTGCTTCGTAGAGACAATGTGGTTTTGGATCTCTAGTACTATTATTGTGCACATGTTGTATATGTTATACATGTTGCATTGATGATGTGTGCAAATGTAGTGTTGTGTATATGTAGTGTGTGTACATGTTGTCTATGCAATTTTATGTATAGGATGATACAAATAGTGTTGTGTGAATATTGCATATGGTATTGTGTGCATGATTGGATATGAAGTGCTATGTACAAATGATTCTATGTACATGTTGGATATGTAGTGCTATGTACAGTTGGTGTTATGTGCATGTTATACATGTGGCACTATGTACATATGGTTTTGTGTTCATGATTGTACACGTGGTGCTATGTGCATGTGGTGTTTTGTACATGATGTACAAGTGGCACTATGTACATATGGTTTTGTGTTCATGATTATACACGTGGTGCTATGTGCATGTGGTGTTTTGTACATGATGTACAGGTGGCACTATTGGAAAGTGGTGATGTGTACACGTCATGCATGTAGCGCTGTGTACATATGGTGCTGTGTACATGTTGTGCGTGTGGTACTGTGCACATGTTGTGTAGGTGGTGCCATGTACATGTGATCTTGTGCACACATTGTGTAGTTTGTTGGAGTGTACATGTGATACATATGGTATTGGTGTATATGCATGTATTGCATGGTTTTGTATGATGTGTGTAGATGTGTGTGTGTGTGTACATGGTTGAGGAGAAGGAACTGGGTGTTTATTGGGTGTGGAAATCGATCTGGAGTGCATACAGAATAAAGACAATGGTAGAAGCCAACGATTGATGAAAGGACAATTATCAATATTTTATTTCAGTTTTATCAGGCATTTGATTTATTATTATGGTATATGATGATTATATGTGATCTATGATTATGGTTTATGATGATTATATGTGATTTACAATGTTGATCTATGATGGCTGCGTTTTGAGCTAACCTGAAGTGATATGCTTATACATGGTGCTTTGATCAAATATGCTAGTTTGACTTGTTGTGACCGAAAATAAACAACATTGCAAGTGTACCTTATTGACGAGCCACCATTGAGGTATGATTTGAAGTTATTTAAATTTATTTTGAATCTAATGGAAATTATGTGCTTGGTATAGGAATGCATGACATGATTGAGTGGTCGAAATCGACTGCAAGAATTAGCAATGTTAGCAAAAGGATTTGGAAAATGTAACAATATGTTGGTAAAGAACTTCAGGAGTAGGTTCATTGTGGGATATTGTTACCCAATGGCGTCTATTGATTTCCATGAGCATGCTATGACCGGTATGATGGTTTTGACATAGGTATATTCCTTGGTTGTTTGATCTTTTGATGTGACAAATCATTGCCAAGGGATGGATTGCCTAGGATAGGGGATGTTGGGGAACGTGGAAGGTGAGTGAATATATGGTAGGGGTGGCCAGATTTCCCTAGAGACTGTGTAGTAGAGAAAGGAAGGTCACAGATATATTTGTTTTGGTCATGAAAGTTTCTAGATGGAATTAGATGCACATTGGGAGTGCACCCTAGAACAATGAGCCGGTAACTGTTCATAGAGGGGACAATTAGTGCGAGATTATAGTGTTGGACGTTGGATGCAGATTTGACTTTGCAATGGATTTTGTTATTACATTGAGGGTGAAGGTGTGATCCTCTAGATTCCCTTGTTGATTGATATGGGCATCATAACCTTTTATTTGCTAGTTTAGAAAATGTGCCTATGTGTATATTTGGTTATTGTAAATACTGTAATGAGTTGTGTTATAAAACTCCCGTATGCAATATGGTTGCCATCTGGTCATGTTGTCATGATGTTTTGCTTTTAAGTAGGTCATTCATTGTAAAGATTGCAATGGGTTGTGTTATAAAGCTCCATGGGTAGTATGTTGTTTTTTAGAACTCTTGTTATTTATAGGTGTCATTGAACATCGAGGATAGTGTTCCCCCAAGGGGTAGGGTTCTGTAATAGCCCTGGTGAAAATTCCATGTAAAAATATACACAACCATGGCTGATGGGACAAATATTCCAAGTTGAATGGTGGATACAATATCCTAGGGGGTGTTCATTTGGTTTTTTATGGCTAAGGAAATTGGCAAAGGAAATGGCTAAGGCTTTGGAAAGACAAAATGGCTTTATGAAAATAAAGGAAATTAGGAGAAAAGGAAGGTGAAAGGTCACAGGTTGCATGTGAGGAGTAAATTGAAGAAAAATGATGGAAAATGAAGAAAATAGAGGCCTCATGGATAAAAAGGTTTATGAGGATCAGTTGGCAAGCTCTTAGTGAGTTGAGTTTTGGAGCTCTCTCATATTCTCTCTCTCTCTCACTCTTGGACACTTAGGGTTTCTTTGATCACTTTAGCACTAGAGAAAGAAAGGCAAAGAAGGCATGATGAAGAAAAGATCAAGTCGGGAAATGTAGCATCAAGCAACTATATCAGGCTTCATCGCAAGTATCGACTTGCATGTGTATTTTCCTTGGTATGTTTGGTGTGAATTGTATTACATGTGGTTCTTTTGCTATTGTGGCATGGGTTTTTCTAGGTGTAACAGAGTTTTTAGCCTAGCCTTGCCATTTTTAGACAGCCATGGTGTGATGGGGTTCTCATGTTGTGGTTGAGTTAGATTTCTGGATGGATTCAAAGCTGAGTGGGGTGGATCTATGAATGTTAGAGCACATGGTCTAGTGGTGCTTAAATCGGATTGTGGATGACGATAAAGCCAATGGCCTAGTGACCCCTAAGCCAGATTGTGGGTTGCAGTAAAGCCAGGATTGTGTTGCCTCGGTGGGCCTAGGAATCCTTGCTAGTGAATGGTAGGATATACAGTAAATCCAAGAGGTGGTTTTCTCTCCATTGAGCCTAGTAATCTTCGGTTTGGGATATGCAGTAAAGCTTGGAGAATGGGTCTCATGTTAGGGCCTAGTGATTCGGGTTTAGATTATCTAGGAGAGAGGGAATTTCCTTATAGTGTAGGTGGAGAAATACAATGGCATCCATGCTTGTTCGACCTAGTGATTGGGTGGAGATCATGATAAAGCTTGTTATGATGTGTTAGATGTGTTGGCATAGTGATTCAGGATGGATTATATTAAAGCATTGTTTCTCTTAATAAGGGTGAGGTGGTTTAGCCTCGGTATGCTGTGGTTGGTTCTTTGGATGGAGTCCCACATTCATGCTTGGAATATGGCACGAGGGTGAATGGATGAACATAGATTTGGATCATCCATTCTATGGTCGTGTGGAACATGGAAGTCCCATCCAGGGTTTGGTTTTTGCATAATTAATGAAAGGTTATTTCTCCTTGTATTTCTATGAGGATTTTGATGGATTATATCTGGTCAATATGGTTGTACTTTCATGAGTTTTTTTTTGTTATTATGCTAGTTATATGTATGTTTTATGACAACAGCTATGTATGGCTCTTAGCATGTTTTTTCTTGTAAATTAATGAATAATGTATCTATGGAATAACAGATGGTAATGTAGCAAATGGCATGAGGGAACAATGGTTCTTAACGATCCTCAAATAAGTATAAGATCCCTATGTTTAATTATGTTGGTTACACCTATAGATTATATCCTTGCGACATGTTTGACGAAATGCCTGTCATGGCTAGTAGGGTTCTAATTAAGGTCTTGTTTAACTTATTGCTTTTGCATCACTATTTCCCTGTTATTTTATGGCTCCTAGGTTATCATTCCATTCTGGGCAGTGACTTAGGCTCTGGGCTTGAAAAAGTTTCTCAAATCATAGGGACGCTAGCATGGCATTGACAAATTGGGCCTCTAAATGTTAGTAGGTAGGCCTGTGAGAGTGACTTTGGGTTTCTGAGCACTGTCATGCCTATAGGATGAGAGAAAATGAGTTTTAATATGTCCAAAACATCAATGGTACCCAAAGATAGGATGTCTAGGTGGCTGATGTGGATAGGTTGGTTGATGTGTTCCATCGATTCCACTTCCTTAAGGTCACATAGGAGGTTGAGTTAGTAGCCTATCATCGCATGTTTACCCCTGTTGGATGGCTAGTTGGGTAGATGAATGAGGATGGTGTTATATAATCAACACCCCTTTGTTGATTTTTTGGGTAGTTCAGGTTGGTATTCCCACCTACTCCAAGTCATTCCATAAAAAAAGAAGAAGTTTTGAATTTACATTGTCTCCAAAAGTCAAGTGAGCCCTCCAAGAAGTGCAAGTCATTTAGCCCCAAAAGACACACCTATTTAGTCTCATGAGACTACTATATAAAGGATACTCATCCTCCTCCTCAAGTAACTAATTTGAGTCACACATCAAATATATTCTTTTATTCATCTATGTGTTAAAGGAGAGAGATAAAAGGGAGACCAAATTTGACTAGAACAATTTGACATTGACCTATCTATCTTATCTCTATTATGACCTCAGTCTGACTTTACACATGTGGAGTGAGGGATGAGTTTTGTTTTTATTTTCTAGGAATTTATTTGGATAGAAGGTCAAATATTTCCATAGAGGAGCACAAGGCTGAAATTCAGCTTAGTTGAGTAGAGTTGACCAAAAATTTTTGAGTAGCAGTTTAACTAGGATTGTGGATTGTTATACAAGGTTTGACCTGGGTTTTGTTGTTGGTCAGTATGACTTGATTTTGACTTAAAAGATAATATTGCAATTGGATAGTTTCTCAAAGAAAAGGTTTCTAGGATTTTCCCTAGAAGAGGGCTTTACTAGGGTAAAAGTTTGCGTCTCTTGTGCTTGGTTGTCTCTTTATGATCCCAATATCATTATTTTCTGTAATGTTGATATCTTATGTGTAATTTATTTATGATTAATGTGAAAAAAAGGAGGATTAAATTAAGAAATCATTAGAAGTAGTTATCACATTAAAATGTCTTGTAAAACTCAATGTGGTATCAAAGTGTAGGTGAAAGGGCACCGTTGAAAAATCCATCTTTTTTGAACTTATCCTTTGTTATCCTTTCTCATTTTTCCGAGTCCAATCACAATTCTCAAGAATCATCCTAATGTAGCTCTAGTCCAAGATTTGTTCATGATTGAAAGGAGGATGAATTACATTTAAAAAGGAGGATGCAATAAAATATTTACTTTTTTTGTCCTAGTTTATGAATGACTATGAAAGAGGGCCAAAGTCCTAGACTCAAGGCCAAAAGGCCCCAAGCTATCTCTTAGTAGGCTAAAAGACCTTAGGACTAGGCCACAATAACAAAAAACCACACAAAGAAGGAGGCCAAGAGACCTCCAGGGGTGATAAAAAGAAGCTAAGAAGCCTAGGAAGACATGCTCAAGATATCCTAGTCTAGTGAAGAGAGGTCTGTTGAAGTTTACTAAAAGTCACATAAAGGAGTCTCTCTTGTAAGTTAAGGTGGGATTTGACTAATGCTTTATTGAAGTCAAAACTAGATTTCTAAAATTCTTATTTTTTCATGAAAATTATATCCAGAGGGAGAGAAAACCCCAAGATCCTAATTCATTTCCTAAAGGGGAATATCCATAATGAAAGGAGGTCTAGAATCTTCAGAGTTATGGATCTAGACTACATGATTTGTACTCAATCTTGCAAAATGACAAGAACATGTCATGGTTGATAAGTGTATTTTTTTTTTCAATATTCATGAAGAAGCATTTCAAGTATTACATGCTCATGCAAATTGAAGATTTTTTTTTTTCCTCGGTTGATATTGAAGATATTGAAGCATCTTATTTTTTAAGAAGCATTCCTTATTTACATGCAATATTTTGTTTTGTGCTACTATTCAAAAAAGAGGCATATTACAAACCTAATAAAGGATCATTATACATTTTTTTGGAACATATAATGGATTCCTTGTTTGGCTGATAACAACACCTTGCTGACGACTTCATCTCATATGAAATTGCATGGGACTCCATGGCACATACTTGTCTTATGATGAGCTATCCCATGTGTATTGTGTACAAGAAGGAATTTTTCACATGATATATTTGATGAGCTTATTTGTCTTAGGGTTTGTAAATCCCATAAGACCTAAAAAATATGAATAAGGGTTTTTCATACTATTATCTAGGTATTTGTGCACTATAGAAAGATGTTATAAGGTCACTACCTCACTACTATTGTTTTGTAGCATATAAGCCATCTTGAAGTAAGGAAATCATGATAGTTTTGAATTTTGATGAGGCCTAAAGGAAAGATAACTCTTACTTGTTTGGCATAATGAAGTGTGATATGTTGGACTGAAGTTTTTTTTATCGACCTATGTAGAGATATTTCCTTTGGTTGCATTATACTGCATAAGTAGAGTGTTGTTTTCAAAGATGTAGAAATATGTGTCTCTAAAATGCTAATTCTAATAATATGAACCTTGTACTACTGTGGAAATATCATGTATGACTAAGTAAGGGATCTTTTCATGTATGTTGAAGATGTCTTGCATTGTACTATTGTGATTATGATTGTATCAGTTGAAATGTTGTTGGTGCTAGGGTACCATTGTTTGATTATGGATGTTGCTAGAACATATTAGTATATGGTAGAGTTTTCCTTCAAGAATTCGAGATATGATAAATTTGATTTGATTCAAGAAAGTTACTCAAGAGACAGAGGGAGTTAGAAGAAAGGCTCTCATAGATATAGGAAAACAAGTCATAAAACTTGTGCTATGAGCACTTCTTGGAAGAAATGGTTTGTAAACCCTAGAAAACTAGAAGTCTTGGATTAGAAAACCCTAGGGTTTGTGGATAAGACCTAGACCTAGACCTAGATATTATTTCTTCCTAAAAAGGAAACCGTAGCTCATGCAAGGAAGGAAAGGAAAGTAACATGTTGATGATGAGGATGAGGATGATGAGTTTGCAGATGGATCAAGAGGGAGTTGACAATTTATCTCCAATCCCCAGAAGAAAAGATAAGTAATCTATACCTCTCTCTTCCTTGAGTATTAATTTTTTACTATTACTTAGCCTCTTGTATTTGTTTCTTTTGTTTGGTCATAATGGTTTCTTCCATGACCTCCTAATGAGGATTGTAGGTACATTGTGAAGGCTACCAAGGATATGGTAGCAGATGGAAGCATTGGAAGAATGAAGCAATGCTTGTGGCAAGAAGATTCTCCCAGGATAAATGATTTGTGTTCAAGAGGGATAAATTGTAATAACATCTATAATCATACCAGATGAATGGAAGGGATCCTAATTCAGTGGGAGTAAGAATGATAGTAATTTTTAAGGATCTCATAATGGAGGAAATTATAATAAGACATGAAGGGAAGTCAATGGTAACTTCCAAATGAATCTAGAAGATCAATCATATGGTAGATGTCAGCATAAATAAAGATTCATGGCAAGGAGGGTGTCCCAGAAAGAGGGAGAGGATGATGAGGAAATATTTGCTCAGATTGTTATAAGAAATCACATGGTAAAGGGAGAAAGTAAGATTGATACAACATGATTTACTTTAGGATCAAGTAGTTGTGGTGATGGATTCAGTCAAATCAATCTATTTATTTTTTAACCAAGGCATATGGCACAACATGCATTGAGATACCAACATGATACATGTCTAAAATGATGAAGTATAACTACAAGCATATATAAATTAGGAAGAAAGTGTAGATCAGGATGTTAAACAATGTAAACTTTGAAACATGAACTATAAACTCAAAACGGGAACTCTGGCAAAAAAACCCCGTAAAAACATCAAAAACAGTGCTAAAAACAAAAAGTGTTGGTGCTGGAATAACACCTTTTTTTTTCTAGGGTAAATTTTCAACATGTTTTAAAAATTGTGGTGAAAACCAATTTTTTGTGCAAAAATTGTCCAAAAAACACCCTCAAAGCGAAGTGTTGATGTTCAAATAACATTTTATTTTCAATCGTAAATTTTGTGCAAAAGACACCCTCAAAACAAAAAGTGTTGACGTTGGGATAACAAAAAAAATTTCAACATTTTGAAATAATCAGCTGCCCGCTGCCCAATGGGGGTGCATTAATTTTTTTTTTTTTAAATAAAAAACACAAAAAATTGTTTAGAAAAAAAATAAAAGTAAACTTTTAATGTTTTTATTTGTTTGTTTTTAAATTAACAATGAAAAATTTGTAAAAAACAATTTTATTTATTTTTTTAATCAAAAACATAGTTTTTTATACGTTAAAATGTTTTTTAATTATTTTTTTGTTTTTGTTTTGAATGTAAAAAGAAATATATTATTAAAATTTTCATTTTTTTTTTTAGTTTTTTTTTTCTAGTAATTTCAATTTATTTTTGTTTTTTTTTTAAATGTTTTTAATATTAATTTTACTAGTTTTTTTTTTTTTTTTGGGTTAATTCTCTATTTTTGTTTAATCTAGTTTGTTTTTAAATTTTTTTTTTTTTCCTAGTTTTTTTTAATGCTTTTTTTTTTTATTTTTTCTATTTTTAGTCACTTAACTTATATATATATATATATATAATATTTTTATATATATATATATATAATTTTTTTTTTTTTTCATATTCTTTTATGGTTTATTTTTTTTTTTAACTTTTTATATTTTTTTTGTTTGTCTTTTTATATATATATTTTTATATTTGTTTTTTTTAACTAATCAACATTTAAAAAAAGAAAAATAAAACAATTTGAAAATTCGTTAAGTAATCATAATTTAAAAAAAAGTTGGAGATAATAAATTTTAATGTGTGAAAAATAAGTCCTTTAAAAAAAAGGTATGTTGCATCAACACGTTGCATCTACACAGTTCAAAATCAGCATGAAAATCACTAATATTTAAAAACAAATATTTATATTTGATACATAAGAAAATTTAAAATGTCAAAAATATGCTCCCAACAAAAAGAAGTGTATACAGTTTAACCACTTTTGAAAATCGGGTCACGTTTTACTACCCCTACGAAACGGGTAATCGTATCAGTTATTTAAAGTGTTAAAAACTATGCTCTAAAAAAATATGTGTGTTTTGCATCGCCCCTTTTCAAAATCGGGTCAATTTTTTGCTATCTCTACGAAACGGGTAACTGTATCAGTTCCTGTTTCAAAGTTTACATTGTTGTTATTTAAAGATGATTAGGAAGAAAACATTTGTTGCACTCACCATTGTAGACGTTGAGTATATTGCAACTAGTTTAGTAAGTTATGAAGTAGTATGGCTTTGAAATCTACTTACAAGATTGTTTGAACAGGTGTAAGGGATGATCATGATGACATATCAAAGAACATTGAGATATAGTATCACTATATCTGAGACATTATATAGAAGGGAGTAGTTAGTCTCTAATGCACTTTTCATAGACGATCAAGATGCTGACATTATCACAAAGCCTCTATTCTAGGGTGAAGTTTGAATAATTAAAGGATAATACTTGATTAGTTGAGAACGATTCCCTTAGTTAGAGGGAGTGTTTAGGCTATAGCATCAAGGAAAAACATTCTTTGTAGATCAAAGATACTAACTAGGTTTCCATGTAATGTGGTTAAGGAAAATGGTCCTGAGATCATTAAGGCTAAGAGTGCTCTATATTGGAGTGAGTGCTAAAAAGGCCTAGAGTTATCCATATTAGAGTGATTGTTGAAATGGCCTTGAGTTCTCCATATTGGAGTGAGTGCCAAAATGGTCCAAAGAGCATGAAGGCCTAGAGTGCTCCCCAAATTTCCAAGATTTACTTGGATAGTGGTAGAGTGAGTACCTCGAGCATTGATTAGTGTATTATCATTCAATTGGTATGTAATAATGGTAATGGCCCAGGGTTTCAACATAGGTCATAAGTTTGGACTAGGTTTAGGGTGACAACTTGGATAATTGGTGACCTAGGACTAGTCTCGACCCTAGAAGGCCTTTGGCCAGTGGGCGGCTAGATGCATTTTCATAGAGAATGTGTCAAGTGGGTTACTAGATTTCTTTCCATGATGTTGATGCAATATGATTTCCACATGGTTTTCTAATAGAACATGAGGTGTATGGATTCATAAAGATTGCAAGCTCTTTCAACCTTTTCTTTGGATGGATAAATGTTTCCACAATGAGATACATCTAAAGAAGTCAAAGTGAATACCTCCCTAGCTAAGAGGGAGTGTTGGATTTTGGGGTAGCTATGGTCAGTATTCCCACAACTATGGTTTGAACCCATAAAAGAAAGAAGAAATTTTTAATTTAAATTATCTCCAAAAGTCCAGTTGGCCCTCCGAGAAGTACAAGTCGTCTAGCCCAAAATGATACATTTATTCTGGTTCATGAGATGACTATATAAAGACTACTCATCACCTCATCAAGGAACTAATTCAAATCACACATAAAATATATTCTTTTGTTCATTTATGAGAAGTGGAGAGAGAAAAAGGAGAATGAAGTCAATCATAATAGTACAACGTTGAATGAGCTATCTTATCTTTGTTTTTACCTCATTCTGACTTCGTACATGTCGAGAGAGGCTGAAGGTTTTTTTCTTAGATATTTCGTTGGGAAATAGATCAATTCTTTTTGTAGAGGAACAAGAGGTCGAAATTTGGCCTAGTTGACCAAAGTTGACCAAAACAATCTGTGCAGTAGTTTCGCTAGGCTTGTGGATAATTTGACAGTTTGACCTGGGTTTTGTTGCTTCTCAATTTGCCTTTATTTTGATTGAAAATATCAGATCATATCTCTTATTTAATTGAATAATTTATCTAAGAAATGGTTGTTGGGTTTTTCTTTAGAAGAGGGTTTTCCCAGGGTAAAATTTTGCGTCTCTTGTGTTTGGGTATCTCTTAATCATCCTACTGTCATAATTGTTTCAAATGTTGAGATATTATATGTAAGTGCTTAATGATGAATACAAGCCCAAGAAGGATTAAATTAAGAAATCATTAGAACTAATTATTAGATTAGAAGCTACTGTAAAATTTAGCACCCTATCCACTTTGAAGCTCATGAGATTTTGTTTTTATTTTAACAATGTTAATTTTGTTTTAACATAATAATTTTTAAAATTAATATGAAAATTTATAAATTTATAAATTTATAATTTATATGTTTTGAATAATTTTTATCTAAATATATCTATATATATATATATATATATATATATATATATATATATATATATATATATATATATATATATATATATAAAATTAAATTTTGGGCCACCATAATTTTAGACGCTAAGCTTCTGCATGTGACTTCTGGATTGTGAAAGCAATGATCCCAAAATCTTAACTCTACTGAGGACTCTATGATGATAATGATGTTGATTAATATCTATTAACACCAATATGATTTGTGTGTGTGATGATGATTAATATCTATTGAGACCAATATGGTGGGTGTGTGTGTCCATATATATAGACAATCAACAATCTATTGGAGAATCTAATTCCGACCAACTTCTAGGTGTCAAACTTTCCATCCAAGTGTCACAGTCAGTTAGAGTTCAGTTCAGTTTGATTGAGTTGTATTTCAGTCTCACTATAGTCATTTATTGTTGATGTATCGTATGTAATCTTATTTAACTGTTGATAATATTGAGAAGAGCACCTCCACTCCACGCTTTTCATTCTTTAACATGGTATTAGAGCTCAATCTGCATAAGACTGCCTGATAGCATCAAAGAGAAGAGGTGAGTCTGCATTAGACTCCTTAAGAGAGCTTTAAGAGAAGAACGAAGAGGCCAACTACCGCTAAGATAGTGAAGGCCAAGAATCTAGAATGAGAAAGATCATTTCCCTAAGCTCTAGAGAAGGTCGTATTTTTTTAAATAGAAATTGTATTGTAAGACACCCCAATAATTGTTAGTGCACAGAGTCAAAATTTTCATCTTAAAAGCCAACACCCTTAAGTAATCAGTAAGAGAAGCCACACAGATTTTTTTCTCTAACTTTTGCAAGAACCCATTGTACCCCCACAAAGATATCAAACATGATGAATACCAAAAGGTTACTGAATTGAAAAATTCAAAGACTCATCGCATCATTTCATTGTTAAAATATGTGATGATAGGTTATTGGAAAAGACAACAGAGCAAAAAATGAGTGACTCTTCATCAAATGAGTGTGTTGTGGTAAAAAACACAACACCCCCATTTTGAATTTATTATTATCATAATAACTATGGGGAACCTTTTGAATTTGCATTTGGATTTTGAATCATTGAATTGTTTCATCTTAGCCTAGTTTTCCTTAATATTACTAAGTTTGTTGTTAATAAAACTTTGTTTTAAATCTTAAATGATTAGGATTAATTAATAAATAGCCCCTGAGACCAAGCTCATGTTAGAACATGTGGGAATGACTCTTTAATAAACAAATAGCGGAGCTTTGGGCTATCAGAGTATTATTTTGAAAACCTTTATAACCAAAATTTGAGGAATATAAAGTGAAAACTAACAAAAAAGTACACAATACATATAATAAAACACTATAAGAGAAATACCCATATTGGAGTTTTTGTTATGTGTCAACTCTCAAAACTTCCGATATGAAAGATATGTGATGTTCCGATATCATATAAGCTCTGATCTCTGGTAAGCGATACATGACCCCTCCTCCGAATTTCGATATGTACCAATCTTTGATATTTTGGGCAAGATATGATTAAATATTTGGTTTAATTGTGAAATCATGTCCACTCGTATATCAGAACTTTTGGAATGACATACATCTAAAACTCTGATATCCATTCGCGTCTGACATTTGTCACACTTTGGTTTGGTCATTGCTATAAAGTTATGGAAAGTCACTATTATAAGGTTCTCAGACCATCTATTGTGATTTTTCTATGCGATTGGTTATGATTTTAGTTATTTCCAATAATATAGTCATGAGTTATGTTATTTGAATTACAGGGATAAACACAGGGTCGATTATGGAAGATCTTTGACTTCTGATCTCAGTCGAACAAATGATCCACTACAACACTAAAGAAAGGAAGAGAATGTTGTAAAGGCCATTCAAGGATTCTATTGGAAATAACCCTTCGGCTTATTCAATGTCTGTTTGAATCATATTCAAATTAATATTCCAAGATCTTATAAGTTCGGCCAGGATATCCATTAAAGATTGGTTTATTGTTTGAATTAATTTTATGTAGTTTTTAGTTGATAAACATGGGAGGATTTTTATTATTTCAAAAATGTATAAATACCCATGTCGATTATGAGATTATGGTTCTGATTTGAATAAAAAAAATACACTTATATGTGCACTACTATTTGTAAGCGATCTTTTATTTTAATGTGGAACCATCAAGAATTTATGGAGAAGGCATAGAAGAATTCCTCTTGGGTACTATTATTCTGGATTTCTTTTGTCTCTATTTTTCAAAAGAAATTGTTTATTTTATTCATTCTTGTGTATTGAATCAAATTTGGTATTTTTCACTATTGAAGATACTAATGAAAGCGATATTCAGTTTTGAATGATTCATTGAGTTTTACATGTCTGTTGTCATTAAAAGATAATTTTGATTAACTATTTAATCAAGATTACTTTTATCATTTAAGGGGATTACTTCTAGTTTTACTTATTGATCTATATTACTAAGTAACATTGGAAAATTGTAAAAGCATGTAAACTCAATAAAGCCTGGGCACATTTAGTTAATAAGCTTATACTTTAGATTATGTTAGAGTAATATGTATGCAATACAAAGCTAAGAGTTATAGTTTATCTTTCATTTATTTCTAGATTATAAACTTGTTGTATGAAAGGGTAACTAGTCCCATAATACTAGTCGGAACCACCACTTCAACAAATATAAATCTAAGTTACAGGTCTTAACTCAGTGGATTTCCCAAAATGTTGATAGGACAATTTTCTTGATCAACATTTTTGGCGCTAGAAGGAGGACCTAAGGCTGTGAATGGAAAGAAAATTTAAATAAAAAACTTCAAATCATTATAAGAGTCAATCCCTACCCAAATCACCTATAGCTTCCATATCTTCTTCTCTGAATCCCCGATGTGAGATCGCTAAACCATCTAATAGATATCCTAGTGCTGAAAAGGAATTAACCAGTGAGCATTCTGTTAATACTCCTTGGCTTGATCAACCAAGTGAAATTCCTGAAGTTGAAAATTTGATTGAAACATTGGGTAGTTTTTCACTTTCTGAAATACATACTGATCAACCTAAATCTTTTGAAGGAAGTATTATGTCCTCATTAATATTTACAAGAGTCTTAACTTGTTCCAAAAGTGAGAAGCTTGGGATTCCTCCTTTTGAATTCTCATTACCTTACTTGTCACACCTTCGTTTCCCACATCTGCTTCACCACCATCATCCAACCATCCTCTAATCATCTCATCTACTTCTTCCCTTCAATCAAATTACTCATCTATAGTTGGAGCTTCATCATCTACTGTTATTACTACTTCAGCTCCATCAAATCCTATAGTTATCCCAACTCCCACAGGAAATCCAAGAATGGCTAATCAGACATGGAATAATCCTAGGGTAGTTTCCATGCCACCTCCTCTACATCCGATTCCTAAACACCTTGAAAAATGGTTTCGAAATTTTAATACAAAAAGAAACACTTCGGCTAGAGAACACATTAATAATTTCATGCTCGCTATCAGTTTAAACATTGTAAATTAGGAAGATGTTGTCTGTAGGTTGTTCCCATACACCTTTGAAGGATCAACAACCTCATGGTACTTTTCTCTTCCTACAAGTTTGATTAATAATTGGGATACTTTTGAAGAATATTTTCTTAAAAAGTTTGGTGATGATAAAATGACTGCAACTCTGATAAATGAACTATATAATTTGAAAATATCACCAAATGAAAAGGTCAAGGATTTTAATTTTAAACAATAAACTCTTGAATAAAATGCTTGACACATCTCGACCTAGCGATGATGTTCAATTCAAATGGTATATAAGTGTTCTTTTAGCTAACATTTTAATATTTGTAGACATGGCCAATAAAATAACATTAACCGACAACATGAAAGAGGCCCTTGCTGTTGAAAAACACATTTTGTCTTTGGAAAAGAAACTAGTGTCTGATGAAAAGAAAGTTGCAAAAAAAGGAAAAGGAAGATCCAAAAAATAAGTTTTAGAAAGATGCATTCGATGTTGAAGGTCTTCAAAATATTATCAAGGCAATGAAAAATGAAATCGTTGATCTTAAGAGACAAGTGGTAGAGAGTTCTTCCAGAAAAGGTTACAGACCCATGAAAATAAATCCACCTGCTCAATCATTACCTTTTGCACAAATTTTAGCTATTGATTTTGATGAAGAAGAGGAAGACATAATGATGTCAGTCGAAGAGGAAGACATAATGAAATCAGCCGAAGAGGAAGATGAAGAAAAGGTAAACGAAGCTAACAAATTATGGGATTTCTTGAAGTTTTCTTCAAATATTGAAATAGAGGAAGAAGAAATCCTTGTTAATAAAAGCAATAAAGAAGTTGTTGATAATTCATAGAAAGCTCAAAAAACTATAGCTACTTCTTCTGGTAATAAAGGTATTCCTAAAAATAAATCCTCTTCTAATTCTCCTAGTTCATCTTCAACATCCAAAACTCTATTAATTTCTGATAGAATTGATTACAACATAGTAGAATATATGAAGAAAACTAAAGTGAACATTTCTATGTTTGAAGTTTGCAAATCAAAACAACAACACAAGTTACTTTTAAATGCGTTAAATGTTGTCCCAACTCCTTCTTTTCCTTTTGCTACTGTCATTAATAGGTCTTCAAAAGTGAAAAATCAACCTTCTAATTCTGCTCTTGAAAAATTTGATCCTTCCTATTTTATTATGATTAGTGATCGATCAAACTCTCGTACACCGCATTTTCTATTAACTTATGAAATTTTCAATAAAAACGTTCACAATTGCCTAGTAGACTCAGGAACTTCTTCCAACATAATGCCATATTCAATCTATCTAAAGCTAAATGTACAACCTTAGAAGTCTGTTGTCTAGATTGTGCAACTAGATAGGACAAAAGTTAAAGTTATTGGAGAATTGAATAGGGTGTTAATTCGGTTGTCTTCTAATTCCAAAGTTTTCCAAACTATTGACATTTTAGTGGCTGATATCCCTGAGTTATATGGTTTAATCTTTAGCAGAGATTGGTTTGGAAAATTGCATGGTTACTTCTCCACTAACTAGTCTCACCTGTGGCTTCCATACAATGGTAAGCCAAATCAGATTAAAATAGACCATGAAAAACACATGAAACTCACAATCACTGATCTTGAAGAGGAAAATGAACCTGTTGCATTTACCAATAATATTTTGGGAAACTACACAACTGAGTCATTCTTTGGCTGCTTTTCAACCGATACTTCTCCTTTACCTAAGGAATCTATCTCTTCAGAGATTGTAAACTATTCCCAAGCAAATTCCTCAAAATGTGTAAATTTTGTAGATACAAATGTAAATAGTGTAAATAATGATGTAGATAGTTTTTGGAAACTTTATTTCGATGGGTCCAAATCTAATGAGGGTGCAGGAATATGTTGCATTTTGGTTCAACCAAATAAAGAGAAGATCATGATTTCTTGTAGACTCCACTTTGAATGTACTAAAAACGTAGTTGAATATGAAGCATTAGTTCATGGATTACGAAAAGCCATTAGCCTTGGAGTGAAATTCCTAAAAGTATATGGTGGCTCTGAAATTTTGATAAAACAGGTATGTAATAATATTCATTGCATTTCAAGTCATCTCAGGCATTATCATTCATTAATTCAAGAATTTATTTCTCATTTTACAACATTTAATATAATACCAATTCCTAGAATTCAAAATGATAGCGCAGATTTGTTGGAAAATGTAGCATCCAAGTTGATCCCTCATGAAAGTTTTAGCCTAGATAGATTTTATATTGAGTTCATTTTCCATCCTTCTATTCCCGACAATATCACAAACTGGAGAGTGTTCAATGATGATGAAGTTATAATAAACTTTCTCACCTCTAAAGGAACTTACACTGATCCAGTTATTGATGAAGAAGAACATGACATAAATTTTAACACTTCTTCTCATGATAAACTCAATGAAAATTCTTTTCCCATAACAGTAGTAAAAATTGAATATATTTATGATCTAAAAGGCTGATTTAAAATAAAAATAAACTGTAAAATCCATAGCAACACATTAAGATTTGAGATAAATAATCTTGGGATTAATTAAGAACCAAAGAACATTAATTTAGGCCTTGGATTAACCCCTGATGAGAGACATAGTGTTATTCAATTATTATGAAAGTATAGGGATGTTTTTTCTTTGAATTATAATGATCTTAAAACTTTTGATACATCCATTGTCCAACGTACTATTATGATGTCATCAAAAGTTAAACTAGTCCAGCAAAATCTCAGGAAAATCCATCCCAATTTGGATGCTTAAATCAAAGCTAAACTTAATAAACTACTCACAGATAAAATCATATTCTTTGTTTGGCATTCAAAATGGGTATCAAATTTAGTTCCAAACTAGAAAAAGAATGGTGACATTAAGATCTGCATTGATTTTCATAATTTGAATAACGTTTCCGAGAATGATAATTTTCCGATGCCACCTATGGCATATGTTTTACAATCTGTAGCAGGCTCACAACTAATGTCCCTTTTAGATGGATTTTCAGGTTATAATCAAATTATGGTGCATCCTGATGATAGGCTCAAAACAACATTTAGCACAGTTATGCAACCAGCTCACAAAATAGAAGAAAGCATAGAGCAACGACTTCAAAATCAACCTCTTCGAGGGGGAACCCTCCTTTACATTACACAAATGAACAATTCTTGGATAATAAAAATGATAAAACCTCCTTTCTATATATAGGAGTCTAAGGGGTCACATTATAATGAAATCCGACATAAAAATAATAATATAAGGGCACAACAATAATGACAGTGGGCTTCTATGGGGCATAATAATAACAGTATGGGGACAATAGGGGCACAACAATAACAATAAGAGCTACAATGACAATAGTAATTGGGGAATCACTAGTATTATAGGGACCTAACATGCCTCTCTCCTTCAAAAAAATGTTGTCCTCAATGCTTCAGTAGTTTTGGATGCTTTTATATAAAATTCTCATCCTCCCATGTGGAATCTTCAATGGATAAGTTCTTCCACTTGATTAGATACTCCGAAATTGATCGATTTCGAAGTTGTCGAGTTCTTATTTCTGTGATTGCTTCAGGTTCCAATATGATTTTTCCTTCCTCGTAAAGTTCTGGAAATATTGTTTGAATTGGGAACTTGTCACCTATAACCTTCTTTAAGCATGAGATAGGGAAAACTAGGTGCACTCGAGAAGTTACATGACGCTCCAATTTGTATGCCATAGTACCAATATTTTGCAACACCTTGTACAAACCATAATACTTTGGTGATAATTTATTATCATACTTAGCTTGCTGAAGGGACATTTGTTTATATGGTTGTAGTAAGAGGAATACCCAGTCACCTACATCACAACTTCTTTCCCTGCGATGTTGATCTGCTTGTTGTTTCATTCTATTCTGTGCTAAAGTGAGGTTATCATTTAAGAGTTGGAGAACTTGTTGTTGATGCTCGATGTGATCTTCCACTGCTTGAACCTTAGAATTTTCTCTTAAATGAAATGTGATGGATAGTGGATGATATCCATAAAGTGCCATAAATGGGGTCTTTTTTGCTGCAATTTGGAAGGCAGTGTTATACCACCATTCAGCTAAAGGCAACCATTTGACCCATTGTGTCTGTTTATCAGATACAAATCAAAGAAGATATCCTTCCAAACACTTGTTTAGTATCTTAGTTTCCCCATTAGATTGAGGATGATAAGATGAGATATGAGCTAATTGAGTACCAAGAAAAGAAAATAATTCCGTAAAAAAATTTCTAGTGAAAATGGGATCTCTGTCGCTTACAATAATCTTTGGGTTTCCATCTGGCTTTTGAATTGTTTCCATAAATGAAGTAGAAGTTGTACTGGCTTTAAACGGATGAGATAATGCACAAAAGCGTACATAATTGGTAAGCTTGTCAGCTACCACAATGATGACACTCTTTCCTTCAGACTTGGGTAAAACTATGACAAAATCCATTGAAACCTCCCCCCAACATTGGCTTGGAATGGATAAAGCTTATAATAGACCTAGGGTCTTAATTGTTTCAACTTTATTTTGTTGGCAAACCAAAAATTCTGCCACAAACTTTTGAATATCTGATTTAAGGCCATCCCAAAAAATTCCTTCTTAACCCTATGGTAAGTTTTTAAAAATCCTGAGTGCCCTCCTAAGGGAGAGGTGTGCAATTCCATAAGAATATTTTGTTTGAGTTGGGAATTCTTACATAGGTATAAGTGATATTTGTACCATAACGAATCATTTTTCCAGCTAAATGTATCAGATGTACCGGGATCTTGTTGTATCTTTTGAATGAGTGCCCATACTTGTTCGTCATTCTTCCATTCATCCCTTGCTTCATTTATCCAATCTGGTTGGATAATAGAAATGGTGCAAAGCAATGCTTCTACATCCTCATCCTTTCTTGAGAGTGCATCTGCCACAACATTTTGCTTCCCTTTTTGTATATGATTTCAAAGTTATAACCCAACATATTTGTGACCCATTTTTGTTGCTCTTCCTAAGATAATCTCTATTCTAAAAAGTATTTAACACTGTCATGATCTGTTTTAACCTTGAAGCGTCTTCCCATTGGGTAGGGTCGCCATTTCTTAGGTGCATGTAGTATTGTAAACATTTCCTTCTCATAAATAGCTTTGTGTAAATAATTTCCTTTGATTGGATGACTTTCGAAAGTAATGGGTCTTTCTTCTTGCATTAAAACAACACCAATTCCATTTCATGAAGCATCACATTCCACAATAAAGGTTTTTGTGAAGTCCAGCATAGCTAAGACCAATGCTTGGAAAAGTGCCTCTTTAAGATTTTCAAAGGCCTTCGTTGCTTCTGGAATCCATGAAAATGCATCTTTCAGCAGTAATGTTGTTATAGGTGCTACTATTCCCCCATAATTCTTAACAAACATGCAATAATACCCTATTAACCCGAGAAATCCTCGCAGATGATTTATGGATGTGGGTATTTTCCATTCCTTAATGGCTTTAATTTTTCTAGGGTCTACCTTAACACCTTCATGAGATACAATATGACCTCGATATTCCACCTCTTGTACTCCAAAGAAATATTTGGAGATTTTTGCATATAATTGTTTCTCCTCCAATAGTTTGAGCACCTTGTCAACATGTTGAACATAATCCTTCCAAGACTTGCTGTAGGTTAGTATATCATATAAAAATACTAACAAAAATTTTCTAAGGAAGGGTTTGAAAATGTAATTCATCAAAACTTGAAATGTAGAAGGTGCATTGGTAAGGCCAAAAGGCATGAACAAAAATTCATAATGACCCTCATGAGTTCTAAAAGCTATTTTTGGAATGTTTTCAGTATTCAATCTGATTTGATGATATCTTGAACGAAGATCCAACTTGGTGAAATAAATTCATCCATGCAATTCATCCAATAATTCATCAATGATAGGAATGGGAAATTTATCTTTAATAGAAAACTTATTGAGCTCCCTATAATTCGGACACATGCACGATGATGCATCGTTCTTGTGCACCAATACTACTCAAGCAGAGAAAGATCTTTGACTAGGTTGAATTATATGCTCTAGCATTTTTGCAATGATACGTTCAATTTCACTCTTTTGGGCATAGGGATATCTGTAAGGCCTGATGTTTAGAGGGAACACTTCATGGAATCAAATGAGTAGCATTATCATGATCGTGAATAGGTGGGAGGCCTTTGAGAGTCTCAAATACCTTGGAATGATTGTCCAAGACCTTTTGGAGCTCTAGAGAAATAGATGATTTCGCTGTGGGAACCCATAGAAAACATAATTGTGAAATTACGCCTCATCATTCTTTCTTTAGAATCTTTGTCATCCTATTAGAGTTGATTATCTTTCCTGGTTTCCCTGTGATACCCATTAATTCAACTTCCTTTCCTTCCAAAACAAATTTAATGAAAAGTTCTTGAAAATTAAAAGCTATTGTACCCAAAGATTGCAGCCATTGGACTCCTAGTACAACATCAGCACCACCCATTGGAATGAAAAGCATTGTGCTATTCAATACATATTCTCCCATGAATAGCTTGATATTATGGCACTTTTTAGAGAAATTTATGGTTCCTCCAATTGCAACCATCACTTGACACTCTGATGCTGGATATAAGAAGAAATTCAATTCCATAGCTATCTTACAATGAATAAAATTATGGGTACTTCCCCAATCAATCTATACTATTACCTTTTTCTTCTCGATATGTCCTTCTATCTTAATAGTTTGAGGATTGGTAATTCTTGCCAATACATTACAAGATATGGTCAGATTCATTTATTCTTTCTCTAGGGTTTGTTCCTAGTGTATATCCTCTTGTTTTGACGTTTCTTGTTCCTTTTCTTTCTCCTCTTCACAATCTATGTAAAATAATTTCTTCTCAACACACTTATGACCTTTAGTGTATTCACTATCACAACTGTAACAAAGCCCGTTTTTCTTGTTTTTCTTCCAATTGTTGTGGTGTCAACCTTGCAAGTTGTGGAAGTCTAGGGGCAACAACACTTCCATATTTATAGTTGTGAGTGGTAGGCTTCCTTGTTGCCATAATTTTGCTTTCCATTTTTATTGCCAACCTTAATGCCTTCTCCAATGAATCAGATTCCCAAAGGCGAACCTCATGTTGGATGTTATCCTTTAAAGTCCATATGAACACATCAATACTATGCTCCTTTGGAATATATTTTACCCTTATATTTAATTTTTGGAAGTCCTCGATGTGCTCCATCATTGAACCCTTTTGTTTGAGATTTATCAATTGGCTAAAAAAGGTGTTTATTTTTCTATCCTCATAAAGTGCTATCATTTCTTGTGTAAAAATTTCCCAAGTGACAAATGGTTTACGAGAGAACAACCATCGATACCATACAAACTGATTTGGTTCCAAATATAAAGTTTCAATGCGTACCTTTTGTGTGTCTTGCACATTATGAAGATCCAAATATTGCTCCATCTGTAGTATCCATGTTATCGGATCCTTGCCATCAAACTTCCTCATATCGATGTTTGGAACATGGTGGGTCTTCAATCTAATGTTAGAGTCTATGAAATCATGATTAAAATTTATTTTGTTCTCATCATGAGTTTCATTTACTAGCCTTTCGCCATTAGTAAGCATTTCTTGTAGCAATTTTGTCAAATCTATCTTCAAATCTTCCATGTTGCCTTTAAGTTTTTCTTCTATACCATCCATCTTAGCTTCCATGTCATTCATCTTAGTTTCCATTCCATCCATCTTAGCTTCCACACCTTTCTTTAAACTATCCATCTTAGGTTCTGTTACTTTTTATGAGAGTGAATTTTGTTGCACTTGGTCTCATAATTTTGATAGATCTGTAGGTTTTAACCCCGTACAGAAATTACTTGCATACAAATTCTAAAACAAAGAAAATAAACAATGCAAGAGAATAACACATAAAACACATATACATAGATATTTCCCCTGGATCCCAAAACCGGGACTACCAGCTTGATTTTTCATTATGTTCCTTTCAATGTTACAATACATATTTATACATGCCGAAACATCCAATACCATGGACCGAAAAACCATTGCGTCCAAAACCATGTGCAAAAATCATGCACAAAATCATAGGTAGGTCCGCCCAACCTAACATAGGTTCCAAAACCAAAATTTTTTGGGGCGCTGCCCCCGACCCCATAGAGTGGGGTTATCTGCACCCCTCAAACCCCCTATGACTCCCCCCGCTACACAATTGGCGCAATGAAGGGGGGCTCCGCCCCCCTTCTAACCCCCCGGCTAACTATGTGGGCTAGTCGTGGAAAGAATATAACACAACCCAACATTCTCCCACTTGTTGTTTTCTTTCCATAGAGGGCCACAAGAGAGCTTAGTCATTTATCTAGCCCTGCAAGGCCCATTGTTTCTCTACACCAAGAGAACTTCTCAGAGCTCACAGATTTTTTTAATGCATCTGCAGTATTCTTCAAAGTTTCCACCTTTACCAACAACACCTTTTTTTCTTCTATCATATCCCTCACAAAGTGATACTAAACATCAATGTGCTTTGTCATTGAATGATATGTAGGGTTATTTGCCAAGAAAATTGCACTTTGGATGTCACAGTCTATCCTTATAGCTCCCTGTACTAACCCCATATTTGAACACAATCTCTGCAACCAAACTACTTCCTTCCTTGCATGAGGGGCTGCCATGTATTCTACCTCTGTAGTTGATAGTGCCACTACAAATTGTTTCTTACACATCCAACTGACTGCACCTCCAAATAGGTTAAACACATACCCACTTGTAGATCTTCTTTGATCCAGATCTCCAGCCTAGTTTGCATCAACAAAGCCACGAATATCCAACACTCTGTCCAATCCTAGTCTTCCTTGGTAGCACAAACCATAATCACTAGTGCCACACAAATACCTGAAAACCCGCTTCACTGCTATCCAGTGCTCCTTCCTGGTTTTTACATAAACATGCTCAATACTCCCACTGCATGTGCAATGTATAGTCTAGTACAGACTATTGCATACATCAGGCTAGTGACTGTACTTGCATATGGAACACGGGACATGTCCTCTTCCTCTTCTTGTGTCTTGGGACACTGTTCAGCAGATAATTTTACACCTATAGGAATAGGAACCTTCATAGGTTTACTATCTTGCATATTAAACCTCTGCAATATTATCTCAACATACTTCCTCTGGTTTAACCAGAGCGTCCTCTTTGCCTGATCTCTTTTAATTTCCATGCCCAAAATATAGTTTGTAGCACCAAGATCTTTCATGTCAAATTTGGAGGATAATTGGGTCTTCAAATCCTGGATAATTTCTTTTTCATTTTCAACAGGCAACATATCATCCACATACAAGACTAGATAAATAACACGGTCACCAATTAATTTAAAATACACAGAGTGATCTGCTTTGCTTCTGGTGAAGCCAAGTCCCTGTATAAATGTATCAAAATTTTGATACCACATCCTTGGTGACTATTTTAACCCATATAGAGACTTCTTTAACTTGCATACCAGTTCTTTCTTACCCTTCACCGCAAAGCCTTTAGGTTGCTTCATGTAGATCTCCTCTTCCAGATCCCCGTGAAGAAATGTTGTCTTCACATCCATCTGTTCTACCTCAAAATCAAAAGCAGCAGCAACAGATAAAAGTAATCTAATAGAAGTTACCTTAGCAACATGAGAAAAAATATCACCAAAATCAATTCCCAGCACCTGGGAATAACCTTTTTCTACCAACCGAGCTTTGTATTTCTCCACCTTTCCTTCTAAATTTGTCTTCTTCTTGAACACCCATTTGCTACCAATGGGTTTCCTTCTAGCCAACAACTCCACTAGATCCCAAGCCTCATTTTTGTGCAAAGATGCCATTTCATCAACCATGGCCTCTTTCTAGAGTTTTCCATCCTCTGAATCTACTGCTTCCTTCATAGTTCTGGGATCATCATCAGTAATAGATAAAGCAAAATTTGAACAGAAAGCAGATGGACTATACCTTTCTGGTTTCCTTCTTTCTCGAAATGATCTTATCACACCTGGAGTTTGTGGCTCTTCATCTTTTGATTCCTCCTCTGCTGTAGAGTTTGATTCTTCCTCCTTTAGCTCAAACTCTATATTCTCAGGTTCCTTTGGTTGGACTTCATGTTTAATAACATCTTTCACCTCTCTGAACACCACATCTTGGTTGTACACAATCTTCCTTGTTATTGGGTTCCAAAGCTTATAACCCTTTAAACCATCCTTATACCCAATAAATATGTACTTTTCAGATTTACTATCCAACTTGGTTCGTTTCTCCTTTAGAACATGTACATATGCATCACATCCAAATACCCTCAGATGTGAAAGAGAGGGTTTCTTACCAGTCCATACCTCTTGTGGAGCCTTATCCTCCAACTCTAATGAAGGTTATCTATTGACCAGGTAACAAGCTATCTCCACCACCTCTACCCAGAATTATTGTCTTAACTAGACACCACTGAGCATGCTTCTTGCCCTTTCCATCAACATCTTGTTCATTATTTCTACATCTCCATTTTGCTGAGGTGTATATGGAGTAGTCTTCTGCCATGATATACCACACTTCTTACAGAATTCTTCAAATTCCTTTCTGCAAAACTCTCCACCGTTATCTGTCCTCAGCACCTTTATCTTCTTCTCTGTCTGGTTTTCCACAAGAGCCTTAAATTCTTTAAACCTATTAAAGACTTCAGATTTCTTCTTAAGGAAATATATCCATGCATTCCTTGAGAAGTCATCTATAAATGATACATAGTACATAGACTTACCTAGTGATGGAACCTTCATAGGTCCAAACACATCACTGTGCACAAGCTCTAATATCTGTTTCGCCCTCTTACCACCAGAGGGGAAACTCACCCGATTCTTCTTCCCATATACACAATTTTCACAGAAATCAAAATCAAGAGAGCTATTACTCATACCTTCTACCATACCTTTACCATGAAGTATTTGAAGGCCCTTCTCTCCAATATGTCCAAGCCTTTGATGACATAGCACGATCTTCTATCCAGAGACCACTAGATTTTTTGCTCCACTTTTAGGAACCACGGAACTGTTGCACCCATCAACAACAGTGCTACCTTGCAGCTTGTACAAAGTTCCAATTCGAGCTCCCCGCATCAATACCAGTGCCCCCCGAACCATCTTGCAGGTATCCTTCTCGAACACTATTTTTACACCTGCATCATCCAACTTGTTTACAGAAATTAGATTTCTGGCCAATGTAGGAATATGTAGAACACCCAGAAGTGTTCTAACCCTTCCACCTTGCAACTTTAACTTTACTTTTCCACGACCAATGATTCTAGCCTTCCTATCATCCCCTAAGAAGACATCACCACCATCATATTTCTCATACTCGCAGAACCACTCTCTATGGGGAGTGAAGTGAAAGGATGCACTTGAGTCAATCAACCATGCCTCATGATCTAAATGTGTACTTGAAGAAGCCAAGTAGACATCCCCACCTTCATCTGAGGTGGTTTTCGCCTCTGTAGAAGGAGCATCATCAGATCCATTTCCTTTGTTAGGAGCTTTAGATTTATAGTCCCTTTTGTAGTGCCCTTCCTTTCTACATTTCCAACACACCACCTTTACAGGTTTTCTTGGAGATTTAGATCTCCCTCTAGATTTAGATCTCCCACTCGATGACTTATTTTTGTTTCTGTTCTGGGACTTTCCTCCAACAGACAAGGCAACACCATTCTGGCTCTCCATATTTTTCCGTCTCATCTCCTCCGTCAACAAGGATGAGACTATTTCATCAAACTGCAAGGCAGTTGCATTGCTACCTATTGCAATAACCAAACTATCCCACGAATTTGGTAGAGAACACAATAGACTGATGTACTTATCTTCATTTGAAATTTTAATATCAACAGATAATAACTGACTTACCACAGTATTAAATATGTTCAGTTGTTCTGTCACCGAGTTTCCATCTTTCATCCTTGGGTTATACAACGTTTTCCGTAGGAACAGTTTATTCACCAGAGACTTAGATTGGTACAAAGTCCCTAACTTGTCCCACAAAGCCTTCGCTGTAGCTTCCCCTCATACATTCAGCAACACTAAATCTGAGACGCACAATCGTATTGTGCTCTTTTCCTTCCGATCTAACTTCTTCCATTATTCATCAGACACTCCCGTTGGTTTAGTACCAGGATCTACCGTGATCCATTGATCTTTATCCATCAATAGATCCTCCATCTTGAGTTTCCATAACTCAAAACTCTGACCATTAAATTTCTCGATCTCTATCTTTCCACTGCTCGCCATCTTCTTTCACCACCAGAATCGATCCTACAGATCTCCCACTGAACAGGGTCTACCACAGGCCTGAGCGAAACCCCTCAGCAACAAAGGCATCCCCTTGAAGCCAAAACAGCTCTGATACCAAATGTAGGTTTTAACCCCGTACATAAATTACCTGCATACGAATTCTAAAACACAGAAAATAAACAATGCAAGAGCATAACACATAAAACACATATACACAAAGATTTTCCCCTGGATCCCAAAACCGGGACTACCAGCTTGATTTTTCATTATGTTCCTTTCAATGTTACAATACATATTTATACATGCCAAAGCATCCAATACCATGAACCGAGAAACCATTGTGTCCAAAACCATGTGCGAAAATCATGCACAAAATCATAGGTAGGTCTGCCCAACCTAACATAGGGTCCAAAATCAAAATTTTCTGGGGCGCTACCCCCGACCCCATAGAGTGGGGTTATCTACACCCCTCAAACTCCCTGTGACTCCCCCCGCTACGTAATTGGCGCAACGAAGGGGGGATCCTTCCCCCTTCTAAGCCCCCAGTTAACTACGTGGGCTAGTCGTGGAAAGAATATAACACAACCCAACAATATCATGTTGCGTTTCTTCCTCTTCTTCATGAGTCATGCTAGATATTTTAGGTTTCTTACTAGGTGTTTCCCTTTTCTTTCTTCAGGGCATCAATTAAAGATAATAATGCTTCACTATGCCCTTTTAATTCCTTCAAATTGTTTTTTCAACCAAACTTATGCAAAATTTAAGAAAACACTACACACCTTTTTTTCACTTTGTAGGAGCTAGATATTGAATTTGTTGTATCTCTATAATTATGGAGCTCCAAGGTCTAAAATTACATCCTACGGTATCCCTCTGAATCCTATTTCCAACCCGACAATTCTGATCAATAATGGATTCCCCAAGGAAACGATGACCTGATTATAGATTGGTTCAGTAGAGAAAACTTGTACGAATTGCCACGTGTCACTATTTCAACCTTGGGACCTAATATTGATAAAAGAAAACTACAAGCCGTCCTCTTTTTACAACTTTCGATGAAATTTCAATCTGATGCTCAGAGAGAAAGTTATTACTATTTTCCCTAGGTCACCTGTTTGAGATATAATTCGGGAGCCTGAAAAAACCCTAACTTACTTGGATACTATATCCGAAACTGTAGCAAGAAAAGATTTGAAATTTGGACCCAAGGTTCATCAAGATTTAAGCTCAAATGGGTTTTAATTTCAACCTTTGAAACATTGTATAAAAATAGGTATAATTAATATTCCACGATGACCTGTTTGGAGCAACGAAACCTTAGAATCCAAAGCTATGATACCAATTGTTATGCAACCAACTCACAAAATAGAAGAAAATATAGAGAAACGACTTCAAAATCAGCCTCTTTGAGGGGGAAACTTCCTTTACATTACACAAATGAACAATTATTGGATGATACAAATGACAAAACCTCCTTTCTATATATAGGAGTCTAAGCGGTCACAATATAATTAAAGCCGACATAACAATAATAATATAAGGGCACAACAATAACAATAGTGGGCTTCTATGGGGCACAATAATAACAATATGGGAACAATATGGGCACAACAATAAAAATAAGGGCTACAATGACAATAATAATGGGGGAATCACTAGTATTATAGGGACCTAACAAGAACCAAGTGGGGCAGTTATTTATACCAAAAGGTTCCATTTGGTCTAGTCAACACTGGAGCTATGTTTCAGTGAGCAATGGAGATTGCCTTTACATGATTAATTAATAAATATGTAGTGATTTACCTAGATGATATTATCATTTATTCAAAAAAGAGAAGTAATCACGTACATGATTTGAAATTAATATTTGAAAGATGTAGGAGATATGGTATTTCATTAAATCCCAAAAAGTAATTTTTTTCTTTAAATGAAGGTAACTTGTTGGGATTTATTGTTTTGAAAGATGACATTTCTATTGATCTCGAAAGAATTAAAGCAATTTTTGAAATTCCTTTGCCCCACAATAAAGAATCCATGTAATCATTTTTAGGGTAGATTAATTTTGTGAAATGTTTTGTGCCTTATTTTTCACAAATCATCGCATCATTAAAAAATTAATTAAAAAGAAAATGATTTATAAATGGGGTTCAACAGAAAAATCAACATTTGATTCTATTAAACAGGTTGTTATTAACAGTCCTTCTCTTTATTCTCCTAATTTTAATAGAGAATTTGTATTATACACTTTCGCTTCTAATCATTCATTGGAAACAATTCTAACCAAAAGAAATGAAGAAAATGAAGATGCTCCTATTGCATTTTACAACTCTAATTTACAGGGAGCCGAATTAAATAACTTTGAAGTTGAGAAACAATAATTTAAAGTGTGAAAAGAGATCAAATATTTTTTACCGTTTTTGTTGAAAGTATATACTACTTTTATCGTGCCATTTCCAACTGTTAGGCAATTGTTAGTGTAGAAGGATCTTGGTAAGAAAATAGCTAACTGAATAACTGCACTAAAAGAATATGGTTTAGAAATCAAACC
Organism: Pinus tabuliformis; assembly: GCA_031772625.1. NCBI lineage: Eukaryota > Viridiplantae > Streptophyta > Pinopsida > Pinales > Pinaceae > Pinus > Pinus tabuliformis. The sequence continues at coordinate 652,853,388 of CM062814.1, forward strand.
TGCCAAAATTGTAAGAGGCCAAGGATTTTGTAATCTAGTAACAAGTTCTCCTTTGATTTCATCTTGAGAAGACACAGGTAAAGAGGAAAAATCAGCTGAGGCATGTTATTGATTCAAATTCCCAATATTGATATTTAATTTATTATTTGACTTATGGTCATGCCCAAACTGAGTTGGCACCATTGAAGAAGAGAGATTTGAGCCTCAAGGAAAATAATTATCATCTTTTGAATGGTATTTTGATTCACAAAAATTATGATTCTATGCTTCTTAGATGTTTAGAAAATGCTGAGTGTGAAAAGGTTTTGGAGGAACTTCACGATGGGCAAGCAGGTGGTCACTATGGAGAAGAAAAAACAACTCACAAGATTCTCCATGTTGGCTATAATTGGCCAATGATGTTTAAATATGCTTACTCCTATGTTTGAAACTGTAAATTCTGTCAAATTGTTGTTGGAAGAGAAAATAAGGTTTCTTTTCCTTTACAACCTATTACAACTGATCAACCATTTGAACAATGGGGCCTTGATGTAGTAGGTGATATCATTCCAAACTCTGCTAAGCAGCATAAATATATCATTATTGCGACAGATTATTTTATGAAATGGGTTGAGGCTATTCCTGTAAAGGTTGTTAATTCTGAGGTCATAATTGATTTTATTGAGTAGTACATCATAACCATGTTTGGACTTTTGAACTCTCTCATTGTTTGATAATGCTACTTATTTTTCCGGGAATGCTATGACTGAGTTTGCATTAAAGAGAGGCGTGAAAATTAAGTATTCATCTAATTATTACTCACAAGGTAACGAATTAGCTGAATCAACTAATAAAAATATATTAAGGGTAATTAAAAAAACCATTGATGATAAACAAAAGAATTGGCATAAATCTCTTTCTTTTGTTGTTTGGGCTAAATTAATTTCAAAACATCTTTAGGGACATCTCCTTACAATTTGGCCTATGGCAAGGAAGTTGTTTTTCCTACCAATATTGGATTGCCATCATTAGCCTTTGTTCAATCAATTGAAGCCATACCATGCTCTTCTCTACATTATTGATTGTCGTAAATCATTAAGTTAGAGGAAGAAAGAGAAAAAGTAGCTAACATTTATGCCAAACATTAGAAAACTGTAAAATCATGGTTTGATTCAAGATTGTTCGAGCATAAAGATTTTGATATTGGGGACTTAGTGCTAAAATGGGACAAAGCCCATGAGGAAATTGGAAAACACTCCAAATTTCAAAAATGATGGCCTGGATTGTTTCAAACTGTGGAAAAATTGGGCCCATCTGCCTTTATGCTACAAGATCTACATGGAAGAAGAGAATCCCTTCGTGTAAATGGGTTAATTCTAAAAACCATTTTTCTTGCAATTCATGAAATTGATTGTAAATATGTAAATACTCATTTGTACATATCGGTGTGTTTATTTTGTTTTATTACCACCTCCTTGGTTTGAAACTTGGTAAATTTATTTTACCAATTAATGAAATTCTTAAGTAAAATGAAAGATATTAAGTTAATTATCAAAATTGTTATTTCTTAGATTTAGATTTGAAGACCTTATTCCATGTTTTTTTTCCTTTTTTCATTTTTGATGATCTCTAATTTATAATATAAGAGATAATCTTGTTGTACAATAACCTATATCATAAAAAAATCCTAAAGTAGCAAAGGAAAATGAAAAGGTTTAGTGCTTTATCACACTTCTATATCATCCCAATCTCTTAAGGAGAGGATTTGTCTCCCCATCTATGTTAAAATCATTAGAGTGTCAAATAAATTATATACGTAGAATATAGCGAGTCTCCTTAGAGATCCAACCTACCATGATGATGGGCATTGATTGTAGTGACATTATCGTATTTGGTTACCACGCAAGGATAATGGATTAGAACAAATTGTTGTAGGACAAGAGGTCTCATCATGAGCTGACTTGTTCATTACTATTAATACTAGTGAATGACATTGTCGAAATCTGGTCACCAAAGCCAGGACAATGGCTTTTAGTGTAATTTAATGAAAACTATATTTCCTCTGAAATATAAAGCAATAAATGGGATACTGACTTTTCCTTGGGTTAAAAGGTAACCCTGCCAATGATATGGACGCCTACTAGTAGCAGTGATTCTACCTATGATAATAAGAGTTCATCTTTTTAATAATCTCAATTAAAATATTTTTCTCTTTAGTTAAAGTTGTTATCAATTAATGACTGTTGTAAACATGAATTTTATTTTATTATTAATACTGGAGATGTACAAAATGATTAAATTCCACTATTCTTTACTGAGATTTCATTGAAAAACTTGAATTTTTGCATTTTGATTCATTTAACTTCATTCCTTTTTCTTTGGAGTTTCATCATCATTTTCAGAGATTACTGGTTCTTCCCATGTGTCACGATTGTTGTGGTAAAAAGCACAACACCCCCATTTTGAATTTATTATTATCATAATAACTATGGGGACCATTTTGAATTTTCATTTGTATTTTGAATCATTGAATTGTTTCATTTTAACCTAGTTTGCCTTGTTTTATTTTTAGTTTTCCTTAATCTTATTAATTTTGTTGTCAATAACACTTTGTTTCAAATCTTAAATGACTAGGATTATTTAATAAATATCCCCCAAGACCAATCTCATGTTACAACATGTGGGAATGAATCTTTAATAAACAAATAGTGGAACTTTAGGCTATAAGAGTATTCTTTTGAAAACCTTTATAACTAAAGTTCGAGGAATACGAAGTGAAAAGTAATGCAAATAACACACAATGTGTGTAACAAAACACTATCAGATAAATACCCATATCATAGTTTTTGTTATGTGTGACCTCTTAAAAGTTCCGATATGAAAGATATTCGATCTTCCAATATCATATAAGCTCCGATCTCCGATAATCGATACAACACCCTCCCTTTGACTTCCAATATCTACCAATCTCTAATATGTCAAACCCAATATGATTAAAGATTTGGTTTAATTGTGAAATCACGCTCGCTCGTATATCAGAACTTTTGGAATGACACACATATAAAACCTCGATATCCATTCACATCCGCCATATATCATAATTTGGTTTGGTTGTAGCTATAACGTTCTGGAAAGTCACTATGATAAGGTTCTCATGCTATATGTTGTGGTTTTTCTTTGCGATTGGTTATGATTTTGGTTATTCCCAAAAAAATGTTGATGAGTTCTATTATTTGAATTATAGGGATAAACCCAAGGTTGATTATGGAATATCTTTTACTTCCGACCTTAATCAAATAGATGATCCACTACAGCGCTAAAGAAAGGCATAAACTATTGTAAATTCCATTCAAGGATTCTGTTGGAAACTACCCTTTGGCTCATTCGAAGTCTGTTTGAATCAGATTCAAATTAAGCTTCTGAGATATTATAAGTTAGGCCAAGATATCCATTGAAGATTGGTTTATTGTTTGGATTATTTTTTATGTAGTTTTTAGTTGATAAAAAAGGGAGGATTGTTATTCTTTCAAAAATGTATAAATACCCATCTCAATTATGAGATAAAGGTTTTGATTCGAATTTAAAAAAGAGATTTATATGTGCACTACTGTCTATAAGCGATCTTTTATTTTAATCTGGAACCATTAAGCATTTCTGGAGAAGGCATAGAAGAATTCCTCTTAGTTACTGTTATTCTAGATTTCTTCTATCTCCGTTTTTCAAAAGAAATTGTTTATTTTATTCATTCCTGTGTATTGAATCAAATTTGGTATTTTTCACTATTCAAGATACTAATGAAAGCGATATTTAGTTTTGTATGATTCATTGGCTTTTACATGTCTGCTGTCATTAAAAGCTAATTTTGATTAACTATTTAATCAAGATTACTTTTATCATTTAAGGGGATTACTTCTAGTTTTACTTATTGATCTATATTACTAAGTAACATTGGAAAATTGTAAAAGCATGTCAACTCAATAAATCCTGGGTACATTTAGTTAATAAGCTTATAATTTATATTATATTAGATTAATATGTATGCAATACATAGCTTAGAGTTATATTTTATCTTTCATTTATTCCTGTATTATACACTTGTTGTGTGAAAGGGTAACTAGTCCCATAATACTAGTCAGAACCACCACTTCAACAGATATAGATATAAGTTACATGTCTTGACTGGTGGATTTCCCCAACTGTTGATTAGGACATTTTTGCTCGATTAACAGAGCATTAGCACAAATTTTATTTCTAGCACCAAGTCAATTGGGAGCACGAAGCACCAAGTCATGGGAGCACATACAATGAAAAAGGAAAATAGGAAAAGTTAATGTCTTATATGAAAACAGGTGTTGGGGGTGGAATCGTTGTTGATGCATGGAGCATGAATTTTAAAGCAAGAATGAGTCATAAAAAAATCAATGAACAAGATAAGTCAAGATCCTTGTTGACAATATTCGTAAGCCTTTTTTTCAAAAAAGATGCTTTTAAGTAAGGGATTCATAAGCCCTTTTTTCAAAAAGATATTTTTAAAGACAAATTACGTCATACATTATTCATGGTATTTGTTCGGATGCTTTTCTTTTTAAAAAGGGTGACTGAAATGTTTATTAAGGGTGCATGAAATTTGTTGAAAGGGATCTGAGGGTATTGTTTAAAAAACACTCATGTTTTTTTCAAAAAGGGCTTCAAGGTATTGTTTTCAAAGAGATCATGTAATTCTTAAAAGGCTCATGTAATTTATTTTTTCTTCAAAGTCAAAGGGGGTATTGTTCCAATCAACTCTGGGAATTATGAAAACTATTTAAAAGAAATGTTTTGTGAAAGCCTTTGTGTAAGTTTCACCTTTGTAGAAACTTTGTAGACCTACCTTCTTTGTAGAAGCTAAGTAGCAGAGAAGTCGATATATTTGCAATTTGATTTTCTTGTTGAGTTGTAGTGAATTGGTGCTCAACAAATGGGAAAAGAGAGGAGGATGAGAAATTTAAAAAAATGGCAAGAGAGGTTTGACACATTTTTCAAAGATTTGGAAATGAAAAGGCTAAAGAACTCCTTTGCATTAAATTCCATAAAATAAAGCGTAGATGATAGCATTCTTCCCCTCATTGCAGATACAAAGACAATCAAGGAGGCTTGAGACACCCTTGATAGGAATTTAGTGAAAGAGGAATTAATCAAGTTGAAGATGAAGAGTTAGGTGAATCCACTGTGCTTAGCCACAATTCGATGACGAATGTGAATAATTTGCAAAAGAAGTAGATAAGGAGCACACAGATGCTTGTGAATCCCACTATGCACAACTGCAAGTGGATGAAGATTTGGTGAATCCAACAGTAGTGTTCGTTGACAACAATAAAGCTTCTATTGGAGCTACCAGTGTTATGGTGAATCCAACAATTGAATTTCTTGATGCTAGCTTTGATGAATACTTGTTGGCTAAAGATGAATGGTTGTAGATGATGCAACAAAAACATGATATTAACATGATGCTATTCGGTGAGAGAATCCCACTTGAGTCTGAAAACCAAGTGGAAGATAACCTATTAATAATAGCACATGTTAGTAAAGAAGTGGAAAATACAGAGACAAAGGCAGAGAAGGAAGTTCACGAAGAGAGATCTCTCATTGCAGAATAGAAATAATATGATCCTACAAATGTTTTTTAAATATTAATTTTTATTTTGAATGTGCAGATGTAAGCAACAACAAGGAAGAAGCAATAAATTTTGAAGAAGAAGTAAAGTTCCTTGAAGCATGGCTTACAACACCATGTCATAATGAGGTCTATGTAGAGGTTGTAGGAATGAACCTTGAAGATAGCTTGGATGATGAAACAATTAAATAAATTTTCAGGTATTGGAGACCTGAAGAGATAATTTTTTACTATAAACTTGTGTTGCAACACAATATTGATTATGAGAAGCACACAAAAGAAGATGACATTTGGGGGCAGTCCACATACAAGAAGATTTTTGCAAAAGTTGAGGACATGCTTAGGCAATATGGAAAAATAGAAGAGCTACACCAACAAATCAACAATTTGAAATTTGAAGAATACAACAAAAAGAAAAAGTGAAAGCAATTTAGAGGATACAGGATTTGGAAGAAAAGAAAAATAAGAGGAAATATGGTTGATGTCATTTTTTAAAACTGTAACCCTAACTGAGACATAAACCAACATGCATATTAGTTTCAATTTTTATGTGGTTGTAATTAAGGGGGAGTGTCAAAGAATCTAATTCCAACCACCTTCTAGGTCTCATAACTATACATCCAAGTGTCACAATCAGTTAGAGTTTAGTCTAGTTCAGTTGAGTTGTACTTTAGTCTCACTCTGGTAATTTATTATTGATGTCTACTATGTAATCTTATTTCGCTGTTGATAATACCGAGAAGAGAACCTCTTCTACACACTTTTCATTCTTTAACACAATCATCATGTGATTATTAAGAGAAAGTTTAGTGGAAGATCTATTATCATAAAGTGGTTGCAGTACTCTACTAAAGATTTGACATCTGATCACTTGGTTCTTCTTGTTTGTATTTTCTATCTATACGTAAAATTTTTGAATGAAATCTGTTCTAACCAATATAGATGCATATAAATGTGACATAGATGGTTCATAACCACAAATAGAGAATCTAACGGGAAAGTAGAAAAAATTGAGAGGGACAGGGAGAGTCCTTGCTAGTCAGGTTGGGCCTTGGAGAACCATTGACTAACACTGAAATAATTTAGGTACATTAATGCCACCATAAACCACAATTCATTTTGTTACAATTTGGATGAACAAGAAGTCCCATTGTGCTTTCAAAGATTGATTCTTGATGTCAACAGAAGAATGAGATTTCATCACAATTATTACACCATTGAAGGATTTCCTTCCTTTAACGAATAATGCCTACTCGAAAGAGATCATTTTTTGTGTGAATGAAAGAAACTAATTTTTAAATCCCATTAGCTAAAAAATTGTAAGTTACAGTGTTTATAATGCGAAGTCACATTTTCATCTAATTGAACAGTGATGATAACATATATTGGCCCTCAATTTTGATCATTTTTGCCTATCCTAAATGCATTCATTTACCATCATATTCCAACCTATTCCACTCACATATGCTTCATTTTACCCTTATTTTGCATATTCAGGTAATTAGATTAAGTTTTTCATTTTTTAGAAATTTTTGTAAAAATTGGGTTTTAAAATTAATTTTAGACTACATTAAAAATTCACGTAATAGCTCCATTAAAGTGATATGTGTGGGACACCTGGGTGCAAGATGAATGCATACTATGAAATCTTAGAAATGACGGATGGATTAACATCTATTGGTTCGATCAAATTTAGCAAATACAGGCCCGGTCAAAGCTAATGAAACTTGACCTGTCACCAAAAAAATCCTATTAAAAAGGGGAAGTTTTAGGATTTTTTGGAATTCTTCCAGATTTCTTCTAACTAATGGATGGCTTCGACCTAATGAAGTGGGATAACATTAATGATGGTTTTTTCAGACTTTTTAGCTTATATGATTATTATTTTGCCTATTTAAAGAAAGGCATTCATAGTTAGAACATGTAGAAAAACTTGAAGATTATTATTTTGAGATAATTGAAGATAGAGATTTTGTTTCATGATTTATTTGTGTTTTCCAGAGTGAATGAGTTGTTGTAGCTGAGTATTTTAACAGTGTACCAACAAGGTTGGAGGCCCCCCATACCAAGCTAAGTACACTTTGTTGTATGATGTTCATATTTGTGCATATGTTAGTTTAATTCTTCATGTTTATTATATTCATCTGCTGCAAAGATTTTTAAATATCTTTAATGTGAATTCATTTTATGGCCATGTGTTAAGTGAAGATTGCTTCCTTTTAGTGATTAGCTTGAATGTGGAAGGACAACTAGGTCCCTTAGAAAATATCCTCTTCCCTATGAGCTAGGACTAAGATTGAACAAGATTCACTTCTTTCAAGCTTTCTTAGATTAAATTCTTATGATTTCATTACATTCTCTTATGCTTACTTAGATATTGGAAATGTCATTATAGAATTGTTGAGGGAGGACAACTTGGTCTCTTTGAAAAGGGCCTCTTCCTTATTTTTCTAAAATAGTCTAATTTCATTGACCAATAATGTATTCTTTTATGGAATAGATTTAGATATTTTTGCTTAAGTTGTGAAGAGTGATTTATATTTATAATATGTATTTCCATTCTCATAAATTCTTTCTATATTAGTCCTTATCCAAAAATCCATAAATTGTGGTTTGGTTCTAAGATTACCAACTTGGATTGATAGTAAAATACATGCCTTAATTTACACAATAAATTGAGCTGACATTTTTGGCACTATTGTCGGGGAAGCATATTTTGGATATAACTAATTAGGAAGATCATTAAAAAAAAACATAAAATGAAAAACATAAAAAATAAATAGGATTTTTTATTATGGTTATTCATGCTTAGATATAGAAATTAGAAAGGTAGATCCCCAAAATAAAACCCCCAACCAACTAACAAAAACTCACTAACAACAAAATCGATTTGCAAAACAAATATCTACAAAATATGATGTTAAACTAGTCATTTAGAGAAAGAGCGTATGCCACCACAAGGATCTTCTAAACCCTTGTCCACAATTTAGAATGATCACTAGGGATGATTCTTCATTTCAAAAGATAGAAGAGGAACAAAGCATCCATGAAGAGGATCCACAAGTAAAGAACCTAGAAGCTTATTCTAGTTATCTTTGTAAGGAGATCAATAAGTTATGGATCACATGCAATGAAGTTCAAACAATAGAGCTAGAAATTGAAGAATATTTAGAATATGTATCACAAGGTCCCTTATGCATTCATGATTTTGAACAAGTTCCACAAGAAGAAATTTGTGTTATGAGAGTCAAGTAGAATCAAAGACTTAAAGATTAGACTCAAATTTGGTTTCCACTAGTCATTTGGCCACAACACCACTCCATTTTTCAACATTCTTTAGCATCAAATCTTTATGACCAACTAATTTTTCATTTCCAAGCATTCATTAAGGTATATTTTTCAAGCTTGGATGTGAGTCTACCTATGATCTTGTTACACAAATGGATGCATTGGAAATTCTCTTATACTTGAGAAAATGAATTATTTTTATACAATAGAATATTATAGAATAGAATAAATAGATAAATAGGTGGAACCAGTTCGCAATAAGACTTTTTGTCCAAACTCTCATGAATAAATTCTTCAAATCATGGTTCAATATTCATTTGGAAGGATGTCATGGCAAAATGCAGGATCATTTTGAAACCATGTTTTTAAACAAGGTATCTCTTGAAATATACTTTTTAAATATCATTTCAAATCATTTTGAAACCTTGTTTATACTGGAATTCGTCATATGAATTCACTTTAACTTGGCTTTGGACACTCTAATTGGACACAAAACAAATTTTTGTGAACAAAATGCCACCAAGAGGTCTAGGCTAGCCACCATTCCTCAAGGTGTAAATAAATGCATTTTCTTGTATATTAGTTTTGGACTTTCTTTTAAAACATTTATTTAATTATTTTACATATTTCTTGGAAGAAAAGAGACTATACACCTCTCTTCATCCATCATCTCATATTGTATTTCAGGCAAATGCTATGTTTTTGCAGGTCATAAGAAGAATTAAGGAGTGAACTCCATGGATTAAGGACTTTTCAATGTCAATTTTTTAAAAATTCATATATGAGAATATGAAATGAAAGTATCCAAGTCAAAGTAAAGTGGAATTCACCCGATGTTGAGTTCATTCAAAGAAATGCAAAGCTCTTGAAGCTTGCTTTTAGTTGTTGACCAACAACACCAACAAACCCTACAACATGAATCAACATTGAGGAAAAAGGCATGAAGCTAATCATCAGAAGAAGAAGTCAAGTTTTGTACGATGAAAATTCACATCCATTGCCTAAGAAGCCTTTCATAAGCCATATTGTTCATGATTTCATTCATCTACCATATTGTATGCTAAGATTCACAATCATTTAGATCTAGCATGTTGAAGCCCAGATCTATTATCTATCTATCCATATATTCCTAGATAATGACTTCAACCTATCTTACTTTCATAAGATTTCCATAATTCCTTACACCATTATATCCCACCTCCATCCAAAAAAAGTGAAAAAAATAATAAAAAATAATAAAGGAGTTTGATTGTGAAAATCCAGGATACTGACACGATACAAACTTAAATTCATATCGAAAAACCTACTCGATTGGCCAATATGGATTCTCTCTTTTATGTTTGTCAATTTCATTTTGCATAATCATCCTCCAAAATTCAAACACTTGAGGACAAGTCTTAAGATCAGCAAGGGGGAAGATTCATAATAAATCAACAAACCATGCAATGGTTTAATATCAAGCAGTAGTACTATAGCAGGGACCTGTTTCAAAGAAAATCAACATTTATCACTAAGGGACTTGTTTCAAATAAGATCAATATCATATACAAAAGGGACCTATTTCAAATCGACATCAAAGGGGCCTAAAGCATCTACAAGCATCTATCTACAGTCTAGTATTGAAAAGAACTCATTTTGAAAAGTCAAGTGCTGACAAAAGAGTAATAAGCTATCAAATCAAAGGAAAGTACTGTAAGCTTAAAATCATTTTTAAAGCCTTTGATTTTGAATTCTTTTTCCTAAGATTGATAATTTAGTTTAAAAACTTGAATATGAAAATTCCTAGCCATATACATTATATCATCACCCTACATATTCATTCATTTCATCACTTAACCATACATTCATTCACCTCATCATCAACCACATCACTTGCAATTTTTAACCAAAATTGTTGGCCACGTCTCCTTTTGAAAAAAAAATTGCATCATGGAAAAATTGTCTATACAAAACAAGAAGGATTAGTCTTAGATGCCTACAAAACAAGAATGTGTTAGTGAATGATGCAGTAATATATTTGTTTGATCTACAATGATATGCTTTTTACTCTATTTTTGGATTTGAAATGACCTTAAATGGTCATTTCAAAAGAGTCACCTTGGAAGAGTAACAAATATGTCATGTAAGGAAAAAGGGTATGAACAAATTATTACCAAAAGGAATTGGAAAATCACTAAAGGGATATAAAATTCAAGAACATGATGAAAATTCAAAGAGAATTAAAAATGATGAAAATGAAATATGCATCAAAGAGGAGAAGGACATTACATTCATAAAAGAAATAAATAAAAAAGAGTTATATGCATAAAAAAAGGGCAAGTGAAATATATGATGGTGCATATTAAAATTGATTTTCAAAATCGATTTGGGTTATATGCATTGAAATTATTATAGGCCACATTTTCCATGGGTGAAAAAGTTCAAACTTTGGTCAAATGTTAAAAAACATGCTACACAGAGAGTAAGCGTTCATAGCAGCAAATGTAGAGGAAATTGTTCAGAGGTCGAACACAACACTTTCATGCTGAAAGAAGGGAGGAATTCAACCTACACAGAGAGGAAACCTGTCAATATCTTAATGTAGATAATTTAACAGAGAATTGCGCAATGGTTCGGGTAGGGAATGTAACCCTTTGGAATGAAAAATAGAGGAATAGGGAATGTGTAGATTTTTATGCTAAAAATATTGACAGAGAGTAGAAAAGAATGCCGTGTTTCATTAATTATAACCCCGCCAACTAAAATGTTTAAATATCCATCCAAATCCCATTAAATTCGCAGAGACAACAAGTCGAGTTTGAATAGGAATGAAATGCAATTATTTCAGGTTTTTAAGTGATATCCAAAGTCTGAAGATTTGCATTTAAATGACTGTCAGTGTAGGCGACAAACTCCACTTCACATTTACATTTGTATTTGAGAAACTTTAGTTTACATTGACAAATGTGGTGGCAAGTCCAAGTTCTCAATTGCGTAGTGGCATCAAAGGCCTGTATTCAAGTTCCAGGTGTAAGGTTGCTACACATAAAACTCTAGTTGAATTAATTAAACTCAAAAACAAATCCAAAACGAATGGTAATAGCTCGAGAACAAGCAGAAATCAATTTATTCCAAGATTTTCTTTCTGAAGGGACAACAAATGGAAATGCTAAAAGTAGAGATGAATTGTGATTGCCCTATAGGTTGATTTTCATTTCTATTTCTAAGAATCAATTTCCCAAAAGGCAGTGAATGAATGAGTGCATGCAATGGTTAATTTGAGCATTCTCCAACATTTCAATTTCTCCAGATGATTACAACTCCAGAATTTCAATTTCTCCAGATGAGTACATCTCCAGAATTTCGATTTCTCTAGCATGAGTAAATCTCCAACATTCGATTTATGAGGAAATAGAGAGGGTTAATTTGAAAGAAATTGTTCATTAATTTCCAGAATTCATTTTTTTTTAAATTAAGCATTGAGTGGTGGTGTTATTAAATTAAAGGAATTAGTCATGTTGATTTCAGTGGTGGAGATAGACTGTTGTGCTAAAGAAAAAAAAATAATTTCATTGCTGGAGATGGATTGTTAGTGGCAAAAATAAATTTAATTGCAATGAGTAGAAGACTATGAAATTGATTTCAAAAATAGAGCCTTATATTTGTGAACAAACAAACAATGCATCTCTAAAATCGATTTCTCCAAGTCAGAGACTTTTCCAAATTCGATTTCTCTAGGTCATAGACTCTTTTCCAAATTCTATTTCTCCAGGTCATAAATCTTTCATTTCTAAAAATTGATTTTGAAGGAAAGTATTCATTTATAAAGTCCATTTTGAGGACAAATAAGAGTACATTTCTAAAAATCCATTTTGAAGGAAAGTATTCATTTCTAAAGTCGATTTTGAGGACAAAGAAGCGTACATTTCTAAAAATCGGTTTTAAAGGACAATATTCATTTCTAAAGTCAATTTTGAGGGACATAGAAGAGTTTATTCCAAAAATCAAAATAATTTTTTGAGGACAGAGAACAGTATTATCCAAAATTGATTTAAAAAAAACAAAGAGGATTGTTTATTTCAGAATTTAAGGATCTCTGAAGGTAGAATAAGATTTGATTTGCAAATATGGTGTTTATTGAAGGTAGAGTAAGATTTCATTTGCAAGTATGGTGTTAATTAAAGGTAGAGAAGGTTAAAATTCGATTTCTGAAATAAGTATGGTTTTGATTTCAAAAGTTGAAGGCATAGATATCCTTTTACAAGAAGCTCAATAGGAAGCTTCATCTTCAGGGCTCAGAGCCACAGGTACATCAATAGGTCAGTCAGTATACATGGACATAATATTAAAGAAATGGAGGAGGCAAGCATGAGGACATGCTTGAACATCACCAAGGGGGAGATCTTGGCCCTCAATTTTGGTCATCTTTGCCTATCCTAAATTCATTCATTTACCATCATATTCCACCCTATTCCACTCACATATGCTTCATTTTAACTTTATTTTGCATATTCAGGGAATTAGATGAAGCTTTTCAATTTTTAGAAATTTTTGTAAAAATTTCATTTTAAAATTAATTTTAGACTGCATTGAAAATTACTGTAATAGCTCCCTTAAAGTGATATGTTCAAGACACCTGGGCATGAGATTAATGCATATTTGGAAATATTAGGAATCACAGATGGATGAAAATCTATTGGTTCGGTCAAATTGAGCAAATACAGGCCAGTCAAAGCTGGTCAAACTTGAGCTGTCACCTAGAATCCCTATTAAAAAGGGGCAGTTTTAGGATTATTTGGAATTCTTCCAGATTTCTTGTAACTAAGGGATGGATTTGAACTGATGAAGTGGGATAATATTTATGATGGTTGTTTCAGACTTTTTGGCTTATATGGGTATTATTTTTCCTATTTAAAGAGAGGCATTCATAGTTAGAACATGTAGAAAAACTTGAAGATTATTATTTTGAGATAATTGAAGACAAGGATTTTGTTTAATGATTTATTTTTGTTTGATGGAGTGAATGAGTTTCTGTCGCTGAGTATTTTAATAGTGCACCAACAATATTGAAGGGCCCCCATACTAGCTAAGTACACTTTGTTGTATGATGCTCATATTTGTGCATATGTTAGTTTAATTATTCATGTTTATTATATTCATTTGCTGTAAATATTTGTAAATATATTTAATATGAATTCATTTTATGGCCATGTGTTAAGTGAAGATTGCTTCCTTTTAGTGATTAGCTTAAATGTGGAAGGACAACTAGGTCTCTTAGAAAAGAGCCTCTTCTCCGTGAGCTAGGACTAAGATTGAACAAGATTCACTTCTTTCAATCTTTCTTAGATTAAATTATTATGATTTCATTACATTCTCTTATGCTTACTTAGATATTGGCAATGTCATTATAGAATTGTTGAGGGAGGACAACCAGGTCTCTTTGAAAAGAGCTTCTTCTTTGTTTTTATAAAATAGTCTAATTTCATTGACCAATAATGTATGCTTTTATGGAATAGACTTACATATTTTTTATTAAGCTGTGAAGAGTGATTTATATTTATATTATGTATTTCCATTCTCATAACTTCTTTCTATATTAGTCCTTATCCAAAAATCCATAAATTGTGGTTTGCTTCTAAGATTACTAACCTTGATTGATAGCAAAATACATGCCTTAATTTACACAATAAACTATGCTGACAACATCATCATTGGAATTTATATATACATTTGAAACATATCTTCCATCTTTATATCAATAATAAATTAAATTAAAAAGAACTATTTCTTAATAAATAAAAATTATAAAATAATTATAATAACTATAAAAAAAATAATTAAAAACTAATATATATTCATCCTTATATATAAATAATTAAATTTATAATTTTCTATGTTTTTAAATGTTTACTAAGTCAATACATTGATTTAGATATGTTTTAAATAAAATGGATTTCTATGTTCACTAAATCAAATAAGATATGCTTTAACTTTGAACTTAGTGAAGGGTTAACTTTTAACATCTTCGTGTATTCATGTATTTAAAAAGGTTAAAATACATTAGTGTTGTTTTTAGAGTTGTAAATATAAGTTATATCTATCTATCTATCTATCTATCTATCTATATATATATATATATATATTATAGAGATTTCTATAAACAAAAAAAGTTATATGTTATTGATTACAATTGAGATCTAGGCCAGAGGTAGACTATATTGAGAATAAAGAAAATAGCGGCGAATAAATATCCTCCATCATGAAAATTACGTACATAGACTAAGTGTTAAGCCAGAGAAATTACACCCAAAAACTTACCCTCACCCTCCACAAAACAAAATTCCCACCATCACTATTTCTTACAAAGGCATATGAACACCATAGAAGAATAAACACTATAATATAAGAGATACATAGTAATAGAGATATGCACAAGAGCATAGACTCCAATACATAGTAATAGAGATATAGACAAGATCATAGACTCCAAGATCTCCTAACTAAATGCCCAACAAAGAAAAACCAAAGCGCTATCGTGAAACAGAGAAAATAATTGAATCCAAAACTTGGTGACCTAAATAGTGCATAAAAGTTGGATTACTTATACCCCAAAACTGATCTAATAGGCATAAAATCATAAACCCACTAGGATAATCATGTATTTGCATCATAATAGCCATGGTTCAAAGAGAATAGAACAAGTGTTCCTATTATGAACAGGGGTAACGCAGTGGCAGCATAGAAATTTTATTTTATTCCAACTCACTACACCAATGATACCCCATCCACCATGTATTTATCTCCTACTTTCACATGAAAAATCCTGAGGGGAATCACTTCAAAGATTAAATACAAACCTTAATTTGAGCAGCCATGTGAAAATATGAGTGCGCACAGTTCTCACTGTTGGTCAGGAGTCCGACTCCATAACAGGTTGGGGTCAGGACCTTCATTCGACTCTCCCAACTCAGAGTCTTTTCCAAATACGGTTGGGGTCAGTGATGGAATTTGATGAGAATTTTTCCCATGATAGGAAAATTTTCCCATATTTGATTGCTGAAATTTTTGGATGCTCGTTTTTCTTGACGTGCCCATAAGTGTGGAAGACATATTTTTGACATTTAAAACGTTTTCCAAAATGTTCTTACTCCCCTTTATTTTCCATCTAACAATGATTTTTGGAAAGTTGACTCCTCAGTGCCTCACTAAACAAAACAACTGCCAAGTTCCCAACTGCCATTCTGCAGCCACTATCGATTCAAGAGTGGATTAGAAACTGTAATGGAAAATTACCTTCCTTGGCAAGTCCACAACCACAATCCATCTTGGCATCTTTCTTTCAACTACCCTTTTTATAGGGAGTACACAGCAAAAACGCCTTCCTTTTCTAGAAATTATGCCAAATTCCAATCAGCAGCAGTGGCCAGTGGCTAATAAACATCTTAAACTATAGATCATAGTATTTGGATTCAAATTAGGAATGATAACTTTCCAAATTTTAGATAAATTAATTTGGGCAGCAACCACCTTCAAATCCTTGGAGTAGTGTAGTCTTGCAGCAACATATCTAGACAACTTCAAGGATTTATGTGGCCCTCTTCCTGGGACAACTGGTTCATTGCCATCAAGTGGCTTCCTGATCTTCTATTCCAAATTTCCACTGTGCTAGTCTGAATTCATGTTAATATTCCTAGTGGTTGGCTTCAAGCACATAAGAGCTTTAGGTGGTTTACTTCTGTTATAGATCTAACCCAAAATTATATGATAATAGAAATAAACCCAAGAAATAACAGATAGAAATAGATAGAAATGATTCACTTTATTGATCAAACCTTTAAGGTAGGGCAACACCATACATTCACTCCTTAAGGAAGGAGAACACTCCATAAGCCATATGCCTGTTCATACAATAATCCTTGACATCTCTCAATGTGGAGTCTCTAGCCTCTATATAGGCCTCATACATACAATACCATGGGTCATTACCATGGTTCCCTCAATACCATCTATCTAATACCATGGGCTTATTACATTATTGCTAACTATTTGTGGTCCCTTACATGATACGGGTTAACCACCTTATTTATTACTATTGCCCATCACATTATTATTCCATTGGATACCTCCCTTTGTATGCCATATTATCCCCCTTAGGTATACTACATTCCATCCCCCTTAACATGTTTCGTCCTCGAAACATGGGAAGAACACAAATAATAAGATTTACTCAAAAGAGTAGTCCACTGGTACCATGCATGTGCATCTAGCCATCCAAGAGAAAGGTGAACCCTCGATCCAGTTGGTGCCTCGCTCGCTTGAGATGGAAGTTGACTGTGGCGACTCTTCTGTGTTGATGTGTAGTAGGTGGATCGTCGCTCCTCTCTATCTATCATGTGGGGGTTGTTGTCCTTGTGGCTAATTCATTGCCATCTTGTTGGTTGTTTTCCTACAGGGTGATGTGGGTGGTGATATGCTGAAGTTTTAACCAACAATGGAGCTTGAGTGGTATCTAGTACATGTTGTGGTGCCTGCTATCGTTTCTTATCTTCCAATATTACTTCAACCACTGAGTCCTCATCTGATGTATCAGTACCTGTAACCTTTTCTGCTTCAACCTTTGTTTGTGTTTGATTGTCGATCATCAAAGGCTCATCATCTGATGTGTAAGTGTCATTAGAGCTTTGTGTTCCTGCCTCCATAGTCTCTGCTTGGGTCTTAATGGAAATATCCTGCAATGTAATTTTCTTTTTTTTATACTAGAGCTTCGGGAATTTCTTCTGCACATTAATATTGACAGTACCCACAGATTCCATCCAAGGATATCCTAAAACAACATCCATGTTATCCATATCTGAAGTGTAAAAATCACAATGCAACACAAACTTATCCATCGAAAGCTTTAAATCTTTATAAACTTGCACATCCTCATCATTAACCTGTGTGTTTTTAATGTGTTTTGCTGGCACTTGCAATTTTTTTGCCAAATTGACATTTATGAGATTTTTCTTGCAACTAGGATTTATAGACATAATGATCTTCTCCTTCTGAATCAATCCATGAACCTGCAATAAGGAGATACCAGCAGAAAATAACCCTTTAGGTTTCTTGGTTTCCTTCTTTCTTGTAAAAATAAAATCTTTGCTAGGTTGTGTGCCTGTTTGTGTGAGCTTAGTAAGAGGACCCACAAAATTAGATTTATAGTCAAAGTGGTCACAAATAGATTTTGTGAACATCTGCCAAGTAGTTGTCCTTGGATGGCATTTTTGATGACACTGCCACCATTGCCATCTTTCGTGGTCCAAGTACATGATTCCCACACTCAGCTGAGTCGCATCATCTATGATGTGATTCAATGTGAAATATTTCTCCATTTGTGCTAGCCATGTGGCTGGATGAGAGCCATCAAATTTATACAAGTCCCTCAAATTTTGATCTAGGCCCGCCATCACAAAAAAAATTTGGCGAAAATTTGAAATGACCACAATTCCATCAATATTGCTCAGAATCCCTATTATGACCTATTTTCAGAAATAGAACAACCATTCTACATCTTTCCATGTGGTAACCATATAGATCTAGGCACTAGAATTTTAGATCCATGCTGCCACTGTCCCGTCGTCACAAAAAATATCTGAAAAAAGAGATGATTTTAAATCATCGATATCTCCCTCATCCGGACTCCGATTCAACTGATTTTTTTTTTGAACTTGGGTATTTTTTCACAAATAATCTATATCTGCAATTAAATTCTTCATATTGTGCACCAAAACATATATATCTATGCCGAAAACCTGCCGAACTGAAAAAATGTCTGCAACCCAACTGATTTTTAAATCATCAATATCTCCCTTGTCCAGACTCCGATTCGGTCGATTTTTTTTTTTTTTCAAATTGGGTATTTTTTCAAAAAGAATCTAGATCTACAATTAGATTTTGCATATTTTTCACTAGAATGTACAGATTTGATCTGCAAACTCGCCGCCCAAAAAATTCCTGCAAAAAAAAAAATAAAATTTCGCCACTTTGCCCAAGAAGTGCTTTGATACCACTTGTTATAGATCTAACCCAAAAATATATGATAATAGAAATAAACCCAATAAATAATAGATAGAAATAGATAGAAATGATTCACTTTATTGATCAAACCATTAAGGTAGGGCAACACCATACATTCACTCCTTAAGGAAGGAGAACACTTCATAAGCCATATGCTTGTTCATACAATAATCCTTGACATCTCTCAATGTGGAGTTTTTAGCCTCTATATAGGCCTCATACATACAATACCATGGGTCATTACCATGGTTCCCTTAATACCATCTATTTAATACCATGAGCTTATTACATTATTGGTAACTACTTGTGGTCCCTTACATGATACGGGTTAACCACCTTATTTATTACTATTGCCCATCCCATTATTATTCCATTGGGTACCTCCCTTTGTACCCCATATTATCCCCCTTAGGTATAATACAACTTCTCAGACACTTGCACTCTCAAAGCATATTCCCATTCAGACTTACACACGTGACCCATCTTAATATTAGCTCAACGTAACTATGAATTGGCGCCTCAGGTTAGGAAAACAAATTTCTTTAGAATCGAGCTTTTAGTTTTTTGATTTTTTAATGGTTATTATGGTCATTCTTGTGCTAGTTATGTAAGCATTTAAAGTTCCTATCACATGATAACTTCTAATGTTATGAAACCAGCTCACAAAAAGATAGAAAAGATAGTTGAACGCCTTAGAATTCAGCCTCTTCGAGGGGGAAATCTCCTTTACATTACACAAATGAACAATTATTGGATGATACAAATGACAAAACCTCCCTTCTATATATAAGAGTCTAAGGGGTCACAATATAACCAAGCCGACCTAACAATAATAATATAAAGGCACAAAAATAACAATAGAGGGATTCTATGGGGCACAGTAATAAAAATATGGGGACAATAGGGGCACAACAATATTAATAAGGGATACAACTACAATATTAATGGGGGCATCACTAGTATTATAGGGACCTAACATGCACCTCTCCTTCAAAAATGTGTTGTCCTCAATGCTTGAGTAGTTCTGGATGCTTCTATATAAAATTCTCATCCTCCCATGTGGAATCTTCAGTGGATAAGTTATTCCACTTGATGAGATACTCTGAAATGGATCGATTTCATAGTTGTCGAGTTCTTGTTTCTATGACTGCTTCCAGTTCCAATATAATTTTTCCTTCCTCGTCAAGTTCTGGCAATATTGTTTGAACTGGGAGCTTGTCACCTATAACCTTCTTTAAACATGAAACATGGAAAATTGGGTGCACTCGAGAAGCTGCAGGAAGCTCCAATTTGTATGCCATACTACCAATCTTTTGCAATAACTTGTACAGACCATAATACTTTGGTGACAATTTGTTATCCTTCTTAGCTTCCTTGAGGGACATTTGTTTATATGGTTGTAGCCGTAGGAATACCCAATCACCTACATCAAAACTTCTTTCACTACAATGTTGATCTGCCTGTTGCTTCATTCTATTCTGTGCCAACACAAGGTTATCCTTTAAGAGTTGGAGAACTTGTTGTTGATGCTCGATGTGATGTTCCACTGCTTGAACCTTAGAATTTTCTCTTGAATATGATGTGATGGATGGTGGCTGATATCCATAAAGTGCCATAAATGGGGTCATTTTTGTTGTAGTATGGAAGGAAGTGTTATACCACCATTTATCCAGAGGCAACCATTTGACCCATTGTGTCTGTTTATCAGATACAAAGCAACGAAGATATCCTTCCAAACATTTGTTTACTATCTCAATTTGCCCATCAGATTGAGGATGATAAGATGAGCTATGAACTAACTGAGTACCAAGACAAGAAAATAATTCTGTCCAAAAATTTCCTGTAAAAATGGGATCTCTGTCACTTACAATAATCTTTGGGTTTCCATGTAGCTTTTGAATTGTTTCCATAAATTCCATAGAAACTATACTGGCTTTAAATGGATGTGATAATGCACAAAAGTGTGCATACTTGGTAAGTCTGTCAACTACCACCATGATGACACTCTTTCCCTCAGACTTGGGTAAACCTGTGATAAAATCCATTGAAACCTCCTCCCAACGTTGGCTTGGAATGGATAAAGGTTGTAATAGACCTGGTGTCTTAATTGTTTCAGCTTTATTTTGTTGGCATACCAAACATTCCGCCACAAACTTTTGAATATCCGATTTAAGGCCATCCCAAAAAAATTCCTTCTTAACCCTGTGGTAAGTTTTTAAAAATCTTGAGTGCCCTCCTAAGGGAGAAGCATGCAATTCCAGAAGAATCTTTTGTTTGAGTTGGGAATTCTTACAGAGGTATAAGCAATCTTTGTACCATAACGAATCATTTTTCCAGCTAAATGTATCAGATGTACTGGAATCTTGTTGTAACTTTCGAATAAGTTCCCACACTTCTTCGTCATTCTTCCATTCCTCCCTTGCTTCATTTATCCAATCTGGTTGGATAATAGAAATGGTGCACAACAATGCTTCCACATCCTCATCCTTTCTTGAGAGTGCATCTGCCACAACATTTTTCTTTCCTTTTTTGTATATGATTTCAAAGTCATAACCCAACATCTTTGTGACCCATTTTTGTTGTTCTTCAGAGGATAATCTTTGTTCTAAAAAGTATTTAAGGCTATCATGATCCGTTTTTACCTTGAAGTGTCTTCCCATTAGGTAGGGTCGCCATTTCTTAAGTGCATGTAGTATTGCCAACATTTCCTTCTCATAAATAGCTTTGTGTAAATACTTTCCCTTGATTGGACGACTTTCGAAAGCAATGGGTCTTTCACCTTGCATTAAAACAACACCAATTCCATTTCCGGAAGCATCACATTCCACAATAAAGGTTTTTGTGAAGTCTGGTGTAGCTAAGACTGGTGCTTGGCACATTGCCTCTTTAAGATGTTTGAAGGCCTTTGTTGCTTTTGGAGTCCATGAAAATGCATCTTTCTTCAACAATGTTGTTAGAGGTGCTGCTATTTTCCCATAATTCTTAACAAACTTGTGATAATACCCTGTCAACCATAGAAATCCTCGCAAATGCTTTATGGATGTGTGGATTTCCCATTTCTTAATGGCTTTAATTTTTCTAGGGTCTACCTTAACTCCTTCATGAGATACAATGTGACCCAGATATTCCACCTCTTGTACACCAAATAAACATTTGGATCTTTTTGCATATAATTGTTTCTCCTCCAATAGTTGTAGCACCCTGTCAACGTGTTCAACATGATCCTTCCAAGACTTGTTGTAGATTAGTATATCATCAAAAAATATTAACACAAATTTTCTAAGGAAGGGTTTGAAAATGGAATTCATCAAACCTTGAAATGTAGAAGGTGCATTGGTAAGGCCAAAAGGCATGACCAAAAACTCATAGTGACCCTCATGAGTTCTAAATGCTGTTTTCGGAATGTCTTGAGTCTTCATTCTAAATTGATTATATCCTGAGTGAAGATCTAACATGGTGAAGTAAATTGATCCATGCAATTCATCCAATAATTCATCAATGACAGGAATGGGAAACTTATCTTTAATAGTGAGCTTGTTGAGCTCCCTATAATCTAGACACATGCGCCATGATCCATCCTTCTTGTGCACCAATACTACTGGAGCAGAGAAAGAACTTTGGCTAGGTTGAATTATACTAGCCTCAAGCATTTCTGCAACCATACATTCAATTTCACTCTTTTGGGCATAGGGATATCTGTACGGCCTGATGTTTGGAGGAACACTTCCTGGAATCAAATGAATACCATGATCACGATAACGAATAGGTGGGAGACCTTTGGGAGTCTCAAATACCTTGGAATGATTGTCCAAGACTTTTTGGAGATCTGTAGAAATAGATGATATCAATGTGGAAACATCTAGCGAACATAATTGTGCAATTACACCTCATTGTTCCTTTTTTAGAAGCTTTGTCATACAGTTAGAGATTATTATATTTCCTAGTTTCCCTACAATACCCCTTAATTCAACTTCCTTTCCTTCCGCATAAAATTTCATGAAAATTTCTTGAAAGTTAAAAGCTATTGTACCCAAGGAGTGTAGCCATTGGACTCCTAGTACAACATCAACACCTCCCACTGGAATGGAAAGCATTGGGCTATTCAATACATATTCTCCCATGGATAGATTGATATTATGGCACTTTCCAGAGCAATTTATCGTTCCTCCATTTGCAACTATCACTTGACACTCTGGTGCTGGAAATGGAAGCAATTCAATTCTTTTGCTATCTTACAATGAACAAAATTGTGGGTACTTCCTGAATCAATCAACATTATTACCTTTTTCTTCTTGATATGTCCTTATATCTTGATGGTTTGAGGAGTGGTAATTCTAGCCAATGCATTACAAGATATGGACGGATACATTTATTCTTTATCTAGGCTTTGTTCCTGGAGTATATCCTCTTCTTTCGACCTTTCTTGTTCCTTTTCTTCTTCCTCTTCACAATCTATGTAGAATAATTTCTTCTCAGCACACTTATGACT
The DNA here is from genome assembly GCA_031772625.1 of Pinus tabuliformis. Taxonomy (NCBI): domain Eukaryota; kingdom Viridiplantae; phylum Streptophyta; class Pinopsida; order Pinales; family Pinaceae; genus Pinus; species Pinus tabuliformis. The sequence goes on from CM062814.1 coordinate 652,876,832, forward strand.
TTTAGTGTATTTGCTATCACAACTGTAACAAAGCCCTTTTGTTCTTTTTTCTTCCAATTGTTGTGGTGTCAACCTTATAGGTTGTGGAAGGCTAGGGGAAACAACACTTCCATCTTTATAGTTGTGAGTGGTAGGCTTCTTGGTTGCCATAATTTTTCTTTCCATTTTTCTTGCTAACCTGAATGCCTTCTCTAATGAATCAGGTTCCCAAAGGTGAACATCATGTTGGATATTATCCTTTAAAGTCCCTATGAACACATCAATCCTATGCTCCTCTGGAATATTTTTTACCCTTATCTTCAATTTTTGGAGCTCCTCAATGTACTCCATCATTGAACCCTTTTGTTTGAGACTTATCAATTAGCTAAAAAAAGTGTTGCTTTTTGTATCCTCATAATGTGCTATCATTTCTTCCGTAAAAATTGCCCAAGTGATAATTTGTTTACAAGAGCAAAGCCATTGATACCATACAAACTGATTTGGTTCCAAATATAAAGTTGCAATACGTCAAGGATAATTTTAGGGGCGAATGTTCGCCCTTTGGCGAAATTAAGGGGTTTTAAATTTTTAGTGGGCGAATATTTTGTATCATAGTACATTTTTACAAATCACCTCAAATAGCCCACCTTATTTTAAGGGAGAGGGTAAAAAAGGTAAATTTAGCCCTTGAAATTAGGACTTACAACCTTCCATTGGCCCATTTTCAAGAATAGGTTTTATTTAAGTGAATCCATTCGCCCATTTTCAAGAATAGGTTTTATTTAAGTGAATCCTATGGGCCAAATACCATATTTATAAAAGAGGTATGGTAAATTAATAAAAATATAAATAAATGAGAGGTATGGTAAATAAATAAAACATTTTTTATATTTACTCCATAAGTCACCTTATATACATGTAACGGTGTAAACAAATAAAAATATAAGTAAAGTGGAGGTATGGTAAATAAATAAAACGTTTTTTTATACTTACTCAAACGGTATGGTAAATAAATAAAAATATAAATAAACTAGACGTATCGTAAATAAATAAAACCTCTTTTTATATTTAGTCCATAACCCTCATTCTATTTATGAAGGCTCAAGAAAGAGGTTTTATTTAAGTGAATCCTATGGGCCAAACACCATATTTGTAAAATAAATAAAAATAAAAATAAATAAAAATATAAATAAACTAGACGTATCGTAAATAAATAAAACCTCTTTTTATATTTAGTCCATAACCCTCGTTCTATTTATGAAGGCTCAAGAAAGAGGTTTTATTTAAGTGAATCCTATGGGCCAAATACCATATTTGTAAAAGAGGTATGGTAAATTAATAAAAATATAAATAAACGAGAGGTATGGTAAACAAATAAAACATTTTTTTATATTTACTCCATAAGTCACCTTATATTTACGAACACTCAAAAAATGGGTTATATTTAGGTGAAACCTATGTCCAAAATACTATGGGACAAATACCATGGACTAGATTGTTATTAATACCATGCAAAAAACCATTATTAACCCTAATATTAGAATTAATAAAAATAAAAATGGCACATGGTATTGACCCATGGTATTCACCAAAATGGCACATGGTATTGACCCATGGTATTCACTTGGAATGTAGCCTAATGAAATGGGGAATTAAACCAGCATGTAGCCTATGCTAAGATTCACTAGGACTTTACAAAGTTTTATTATTTAGTGAAAGACTCGCCAAGATCTTACAAGATTTTATAATTGAGTAAAATATTCGCCATGCCTGGTGAGAGATTCGCCAAAAAATTATATATACATATTATATTATTGATAAAATCGCCTTCCATTTTTCCTATATACCATGGAGATTCGCCCATTTATTATATTTATAAATTTAGGGGGGGTTCTTAAAATTTTCCCTGCAATACGTACCTTTTGTGTGTTTTGCACATTATTGAGATCGAAAAATTGCTCCATCTGTAGTATCCATGTTGCGGGATCCTTGCCATCAAACTTCCTCATATCGATTTTTGGAATATGGTGGGTCTTTGATCCAACATTAGAGTCTATGAAATCATGATTAACATTTCTTTTGTTCTCATCATGAGTTTCCTTTACTACCCTTTCACCATTAGTGACCATTTCTTGTAGCAACTTATTCAAATTTATCTTCAATTCTTCCATCTTATCATCCATGCCATCCATTTTAGCATCCATGCCATTCATCTTAGCTTCCATGCCATCCATCTTAGCTTCTATGCCTTTCTTTAAACAATCCATCTTAGCTTCTACACCTTTCTTTAAACCATCCATCTTAGCTTCTACATCTTTCTTTAAACCATCCATCTTAGATTCTGTTACTTTTTGTGCAAGTGACATTTGTTGCACTTGGTCTCATAATTTTGATATATCATGTTGCATTTCTTCCTCTTCTTCATGATTCATGTTAGAAATTTCAGGTTGCTTACTAGGTGTTTGCCTTTTCTTTCCTCGGGGCATCAATTACCGATAATGATGCTTTACTATGCCCTTTGAATTCCTTCAAACTAATTTTTTAAACCAAGCTTATGCAAAAATTAAAAAAAACTACACACCTTTTTTCACTTTGTAGGAGCACGATATTGAATCGATGTATCTTTGTAATTTCGAATCATCCAGTTCTGAAATTGTGACCTACAGTAGCCCTCCATGTCCTCTTTCTAATTCCACCAGTCTGATTGAATTTAGATTCTCCAAGGTAGAGTTATGCACAACCACCCAAGATGACCTAATTATAGACCTTTCCAGAAGAGCTAAATTGTATGAAGTGCCACGTGTCACTGTTTTGACCTTAGTATCTAAAAAATATACACAGGAAACTACAGTCTATCCTCTTTCTGTAACTCATGAAATTTCAATCTGATGCTCGAAACAAAAGTTATGACGATTTTCCCAAGGTCACCTGTTTGGAATGTAATTCAGGAGTCTGCAAAAAAGCCAACTTCCTCAGATAATATCTCTGCAAATATAGTGAAAAAAGCTCTAAAATTTGGACCCAAGGTTCAGCACGATTTTGTCTCAAATGGGTTTTTTGTTTCGCTTCTGAAACGTCACAGAAAAAGAATTATAGCGAAAATTCCACGATGACCTATATGGAGCAGCGAAACTCTAGAATCCAAAGCTCTGATACCAAATGTTATGAAACCAGCTCACAAAAAGATAGAAAAGATAGTTGAACGACTTAGAATTCAGCCTCGTCGAGGGGGCAACCTCCTTTACATTACACAAATGAACAATTCTTGGATGATACAAATGACAAAACTTCCCTTCTATATATAAGAGTCTAAGGGGTCACAATATAACCAAGTTGACCTAACAATAATAATATAAAGGCACAAAAATGACAATAGAGGGATTCTATGGGGCACAGTAATAACAATATGGGGACAATAGGGGCACAACAATATTAATAAGGGATAAAACTACAATATTAATGGGGGCATCACTAGTATTATAGGGACCTAACATCTAATATTTCCAAAATATATTTATATAATAAATTCTTAGCATACCATACCTCTAGCTATCTCTGACTCTATAGCTCAGACTTATAGTTGTATTATGCAACACTTTTTCCATTTAATGAGAAATTATTCTATCAAGTGTTTGAATATGTACTATTTTCAGGATACGTGTAATTTCTTTATTTTACCTGTGATTGTTTTGTACTTAAACTGTGTTAATTTTCATTTGACATGTAAATACCCACATCCAGTTCTTACTGGGAGACATTTTTCAGAAATTAAGAGTGAAAAAATAAACCTTATTGGGAATGAGTGTGGCATATGCTAGCTCGAGCTAAGATTTGTTTACAAAGCATTAGATGTAAAGGACCGGATATTACATTGGTTGACGAGGGATAAAACAATGGCATGATTCTTGTCAATTGATTCCTCTTCAAGCATTAATTGGGAGCCACTGAGCATCGATCTTGGAATTATCCTCCTCAATCTTCTCATCCTAGGGATTAAGAAGCTCCTCACTAACCACAATTTTTTCTTCAATTATTGTTTACTTTCAAGGGTCACAATGTAGCAGAGTATTGCCCACAAATAATCATCCTATCATATTGTCTCTTTATACTCTTCACATAATTGCAAAATCTTCCCATTCAATAATTGAAAATCATAAATGATCACAAAACACTCCATTTCATTCTTAAGGGGAGTAATATATGATAACTTTGCATGGTTAACGCAACTTAGATATGCATATGCAATTAATTTAAGAAATATGTTATGAATCTATCTCACAAAAAGATAAAAAAGATAGATCAACGACTTAAAAATCGGTCTCTTCGAGGGGCAGCCTCCTCTACATAACAAAAATGAACAATTCTTGGATGACACAAATGAAAAGACCTCCTTTCTATATATAGGAGATTAAGGGGTTCCAATACAATTAGAACCTACATAACTATAATATTGTAGGGGCATAACAATAACAATAGCGGGCTTCTATGCAGCATAAAATAACAACATGGGGACTATATGGGCATAATAATACAATAAGGGGGTTGGACTAATAACAACAAGGGGTTACAATAGTAGCATAGGGACTTAACATGACTCTCTCCTTCAAAAAGTGTTGTCCTAAACACTTGAGTAGTTGTGGATGCTTCTGTATAAAATTTTCGTCATCCCATGTGGAATCTTCAACAGGTAAGTTCTCCCACTTGATGAGATACTCTGAAATTGATTGATTTCATAGCTATTAGGTTCTTATTTCCATTACTGTTTTAGGTTCCAATATGATTTTTCATTCCTCGTCAAGTTACGACAATATTTTTTGAGCTGGGAGCTTGTCAGCTATAACCTTCTTTAAGCGTGAAACTTGGAAAACCGGGGGCACTTGAGAAGATGCAGGGAGCTCCAATTTGTACGCCATATTACCAATCTTTTGCAGCACCTTGTAAGGACCATAGTACTTTGGTGATAGTTTATTATCCTTCTTAGCTTGCTTGAGGGACATTTGTTTGTATGGATGTATTCGTAAAAATACTGAGTTGCCTATATCAAAAATTCTTTCATTGTGATGTTGATCTGCCTGTTGTTTCATTCTATTCTGCACCAAAGTGGTGTTATCCTTTAAAAGTTGGAGAGCTTGTTGTTGATGCTCGATGTGAACTTTCACTGCTTGAACCTTTTTCTTCTTGATATGTCCTTCTATCTTAAGATTTTGAAGAGTGGTAATTCCTGCCAATGCATTACAAGATATGGTAGGATTCATTTCTTGATGCTCGATGTGATCTTTCACTTCTTGAACCTTTTTCTTGTTGATATGTCCTTCTATCCTGAGAGTGTGAGGAGTGGTAATTGTTGCTAATGCTTTACAAGATATGGTCGAATTAATTTCTTCTTTCTTTGGGGTTGGTTCCTAGTGTATATCCTCTTCTTTTGATGTTTACTGATCCTTTTCTTCCTCCTCTTCACAATCTATGTAAAATAATTTCTTCTCAGCACACTTATGACCTTTAGTGTATTTGCTATAACAATTGTAACAAAGCCCTTTTTCTCTTTTTTCTTCCAATTGTTGTGGTGTAAACCTTGTAGGTTGTGGAAGGCTAGGAGAAAAAACACTTCCATATTTATAGTTGTGAGTGTTAGGATTCCTTGTTTCCATAATTTCGCTCTATATTTTTCTTGCCAACCTGAATGCCTTTGTAACAACATTGGTGAAAATTCCATGTAATAAATGTTGAAAACAATAACCACAGATGACTAGGACACATATTCCAAGCTGAATATTGGGGAGGGCATCCTAGTGGGTGTTCATTTGGTTATTTATGGTTAAGGAAATTGGCAAAGGCAATGGCTAAGGCTTTAAATAGGAAAAAAGACATTTTTGTGACATTTATTTATGAGAATAATGGAAATTAGGAGAAAAGGAAGGTGAAAGGTCACATTTTGCATGTGAGGAGGAAATTGAAGGAAAATAATGGAAAATGAAGAAAATAGAGGCCTCATTAATAAAAAGGCTTATGAAGATCAATGGGCAAGACTTGATCAGTTCATTTTTGGAGCTCTCTCATTATTCTCTCTCTCTCATACTCTTGGTTACTTAGAGTTTTCTTGGAGCACTCTTGGAGGGTGTGGCATACTTGGATTCTTGGAGCAAGAAGGAAAAGGAAGAGCAGGAAAGTGCAAGAAGGCATTGACATCAACAACTACATCATATTTTCTTGTAGGTATCGAGTTGCATGTATGATTTATTCACTAGTTTTGGCATGCATGGCACATGCATGTGGTTTCTTAGTTGTGATCTATCATTGACATGGAGGATTGCTTGGATCGATAGTGGATTGCCTAGCCTTGCCATTTCCTAGATAGCCATGGTGATTTTGGGTTTACTTTCATTTCTTTGTTTTTGTTGGTTCTCATGTTTCCTTAGCTTGGGTTGAGTTATTAGTCCTGGAAGCCCTGGTTGAACAAACACTCTAGAAGCCCTGTATAGCTTAGGTTGAGTTACTAGTCCTGCAAGCCCTGGTTGAACAAATGCTCTGGAAGCCCTGTAACAGCTTGGGTGTAGTTACTAGTACTAGAAGCCCTAGTTGGACAAACACTCTTGAAGTCCTTGGTGGGTTGAGTTACTAGTCCTGGAAGCCTTGGTTGGACAAATGCTCTGGAAGCCCTGTATAAGTTGTGGGTTGAGTTACTAGTTTTGGAAGCCTTGGTTGGACAAATGTTGTGGAAGCCCTGTATGAGTTGTGGGTTGAGTTACTAGTTCTCGAAGCCTTGGTTGGACAAACACTCTGGAAGCCCTGGAGGGCTTGGATGGAGAACAATCTGATGATGGTTTTTGGTGATGTCCAACTGTGAGGTGGAATCACTATTTGATGGGTTGAGGTGGGTGGCCTCTGGAAACCCTAGATGAGTTTTGGTTGATGTGCTCTATGAGATCCCACATTCATGCTTGGAATATGGCATGGGGGTGATTGGCTGAAGAGAGACTTTGCTAAAACAATGTATGGTTGGGAAGAATGTGGTAGTCCCATCATCGGTTGGTTCATTGCATTTATTAATAAAAAATTCATTCCCTTGATTTTCATGTTCAAATCTGTGTATGTATATATATGTATGTATATATATATATATATATATATATATATATATATATATATATATATATATATATATGGATTTTGATGGCTGATATGTTTATTGTATTTCTATTCCTATTATGTTGTTTATATGCACATTTAGCCTGGAGGGTGTCACAGAGTGGTATCAGAGCATGGTTCAAACACTTGGACTGGATGGGCTCTATCATAGGTAAAATGAAGAACAAAGGTTAAATTTTAGACCTTTCTATCATATCTATTATAAATTTTCTTCTATGGAATATTAGAAGTCTAAAATCTATCCATATTGAAGGTAAATCCCACTAATAATGTGGTAAAATTTTCATATATCGGTTCACAATACCTCAAGAATTATGATCTAAGGAAGATGACCTTCCTGAATGCACCTTTAAACAGGTCACATTGGCATTTCTGTAATAAATTTTTTTATGTAGGATTTCAGAATCTGAAACATCCTCCAAATTGAGGGGAAATACCAATTATTATGTTGTAGAAATTTCAGATGTTTGGTCACAGTATTTTAGGAGATATGAGCAGAGGGAGTCGAGCCTTTTGAATGCTCCTAAAATGAGGTCTCAAACAGGTCACACTGACATTTTTGTTATAAATTTTATTTTGGGCACTCTCAGGAGCTAAAATTGTTTCCAAAATGAGAGGAAATCACGGTTATATTGTGATAAAAATTTCAGACATTTATTCGCTATATTTTAGGAGACATGACTAGTGTAAATCGAGATTTCTGGATACTGCTAGAATTGTGCACCAAATAGGATTGTGTTGGTATTTTGTTATAACTTTTTATCTATGAAATCTCAGAAGTTGAAACTTGAACCATAGTCAAGAATAATTCCACTGATAATATAGTTCAGTTTCCATAACTTGTACTACTACAGTTTAGGATATATGCATTGAATCATTCGCTATATTAGTTTGCATGCACAGTGTTTGATGAAATGCTTAAATGGTTCAATGATTAATTGCATACAAGTTGTTTGATAAAATGCCCCAATGAGTATGTTTTTTGTGGTTGGGGATAGTATTGATGTGTAATAGTATTTATGTAGTTGATATATTCTTACTTGTATGCAAATATTTTTCTATATTAGCTTTCACGTAAAGTGTTTGAATAAATGCTTACATGCAAATATAATAGTATAGTAGTTGTTTGTGGAAAATGTAAAAGTATGGTAATTGTTTGAAGAAAATGTTATTTTTTCTTGGATGGGATAGTATTGTAGTATGATAATATGGATGTAGCTGAACTATGTCTATCTTCATGCAAATAATTTGAAGAGTTACGTGTAGGGAATTTGAAAGGTTGCATGCAAGGAATTTGAAAAGTTGCATGTAAGGAAATGGAAAAGTGGCATGTTTTTAGTTATGATGTTACAAGTCGAATAAGTGCAATATTTTTTACTTAGTCTCATACAAATGTATGAGAAATAAAAATCAATTTCTTTTCAAGTATGGTTAAATTTAATAGATATTTGGAGGTCATGTTTCCATAATTGGACATTGGAGATCGGACCATTATAGTAGCTTCCTCCTTCTACCTTAGTGTGGACCATGGATAGTAAGGGGGTATGCTTATAGGTTGTAAGCATTAGTGAATATTGATTTCAAATTTATAGACACGATGTATTGATTTTTTGGAACATTCGACTGATTGTGTATGGATTATATGTCACTTACATGTTGATTTCATGACAACTACTTACATCCTTGTATTTTAGGTTACATTTTTGGATATTTTGATTACATGTATCAGTCTTATAGGTTGATTACAAGAATTTATCGCTTATGTTCGACTACATGCATTTATGTGTAGGTGTAGTTGATTTGGCATTGATTATGCATATTGTTGGTTGCATGTGGAAATGTGCATAATGGAGTAATGGTTGTTGTTATGCATGTATGGTCTTGGTTATGATTATGCATGTATAGTAGGTAAAACATGCCTTGTGAAATCATTGTATGCAATTTAGGTCACCATAGTGCTATTGGATGTCATGATGCTAGTATGCTGGCTGAGAAAGAGCAGGAGATGCAAATCATTCTAATGAGGTTGCAGCATTGGACTTTGGGATAAGAGTAGATGATCATACAGGTCGTGTATGTTTGGCATGCAGGTATGTAAGTTAAGGATTATTATATGCCTTACGGTTATATACATTAGGTTTATGAACATGTATTTGATGTTATGGTTACATTCATGATAGATGTTATATGATTAGTGTGGTTATATGTACATGTGTCAAATAGTCAAGAATGATAGTACCCTGTAGTTGTATGCATTGCTATTGTTGTTTTATATTAGATAACCTGATGATTATGTTGTATGTTGTGGATGAGTATGATATATAGCTTATTGTTGTTATAAGTTATTAACTTGATGATTAGGGTCATTTCATTGAGATATTGATGTCGTAATTTGGATTGGTCATATGTGTGATGGTTATGTTCATTGCATTGAAGATCTTGATGTTATATTTATTGTGTTAACCTAGTTTAACCTATGCAGATGGTTATGGTTGTGATACTCAAGTATGAGCTGGCATATTTGTGATATGGTGTTATACTAATCTAGATTGATCATACATATGTGATTATTATGCATGAATGACATATGCTTATGAGCTTGCAATATGAATATGTTAGTTAGTTATTGTTATGGATATCATGATTTATGTTGACATGCTGTAAAGTTATATCTCGCTAACTAGATTGATTATGCAGAGAAGATATCCTCCCATTAGGTACACTAAGGTGTGAGTTTTCTTATGTATTATACTTGGTGTTTCATAGTTGATTATGTTGTTTATTTGGTATTTGATTGTTTGGTGCCTATTATGTCATCTAATTGATTTATATAACATGGTATGTTTGCAAGTGGTTGAATGATTGATGAATTGTTTAATATGAGTATGTGTTCAAATGATTTGTTTTAAAATTATTGTACTAACATGTATGTGTTGAGACAGTTGATATTTACTTGAATGTAGTTGATAGTTGTAGAATTATGTCTAATGACTATGGATTATATCATGATTGTTTGTAAAATTTGATTTCAAACTTATACATATGATTGTCTTGATATTTTGAACATGTGGTTGACATCTGTGAGCATGACGCAGGGAGTTGCATGGCAAGAGAGGTTGCCATGAAATCTTGAAGAAGGTTCGGGTTGAGATTTACCTGGGAACCATGGGGATTGAGTCATGGTCTTTGTTGTTAGTCTTGTGCTTTTGGTCTTTTATGAATTGTTGAGTTTGATTTGAGGCTTTGTTTATGTCTAGTGTATGGCCATACAACTTTGTTTGCGGAGTCATGTTTCTTGGTTTTTATGGTCTTCTTCTTGTTTGTTTCTTGTCTTGCCTTTTATGTTTTGAGTCTTCGAAATTGGTTGGGAAAGAAGGAAGTTGGTGGAAATCGGGAGAGATGTGTGGTACTCAACTGATGATATAAGACCTAGATGAAGCTCCGTGCATGAGTAAGCACAGCCGGAGCTAAGACTATGACAGTTGGTTGGACTGGTTGGGTCCATTGTGGTAAATGGATAGTAGCAACGCAGACACAAGAAATGTAACTAGAAAAGGTAAAGTAAATGGATCAGAGGTGTCATATGCTTTGGCTATGTTAGGAGCTATTTCTCTCAATGTCTGTGCATAAATAAGGAAGTTATCTTAACCTAGACCTTATGTTATCTAGTAATTATTTTATGATCATGATTATGTTGAAGTTTATATATGTATACATGTATGAATGTATGTCGTTGTCTGACAAGATCTTGTTTTATGCTAACATTTAAATATGTATGTATGTATCCATGTATCTATGTTACTATCTAAAAGGGTTGTCAGGGATCATTCTTATGGAAGAATGATTGCTTATGCAAGAGAATGACTTGAAGAGGTTCTTGTTCTCATGAGGAATCAATTGGGAAGAGTAGTCATGGCAAATATACGAGGTCAATATCATGTGGATATTATTTTGTATGGTATACTTGTATTATGCCTATGTTTATGTTAGAACAGGTAATGTTGAAGGATACATAAGCAAAGTGAAAGTAGTGTGGTCTACGACATGCTAGGGTAAGCATGGATAAGACACGGGAAGCAATGTTTCTTGGTAAGGGCAATATGGTTTTGGATGTGTGGTACTACTATTGTGCATATAATATATATGTTGTACATGTTTCATATATGTTGTGTGCACATGCAGTGTTGTGTATATAGTGTGTGTACATGTTGTTTATACAGTGTTATGTATATTATGGTATAGATAGTGTCGTATGAATGTTACATATTCAATACTAGGTATAGATGGTTCTATGTACATGTTGGATATGAGGTATTATATACATATTGTACTGTGTGCATAATGGATATTTGGTGTTGTGTGCATATGGTGCTATGTGCACGTTGGATATGCAGTTCTATGTACATATGATGCTATGTACGTGTTGGATATGAAGTGCTATGTACAAGTGGTGTTGCGTGCATGTGGTACATTGGTACTATGTACATATACTGTGGTGTGCATGATTGTACAAGAGGTGTCGTGTGCGTGTGGTGCTGTGTACATATTGTACAAGTGGCATTGTGTCCATGTGGTGCTATGGACATGTCGTGCCTATGGCACTATGTACATGTGGTGTCACGTACATGTCATGCATGTGGTCCTGTGTACATGTAGTTTTGTGTACGCATTGTATAGTTTTGTAGTGTACATGTTGTGCAGGTGGTTCCATGTACATGTGATGCTGTGCACACGTTGTGTAGGTGGTGTGGTGTACCAGTGGTACTGTGTACATGTTGTACATATGGTACTAGTGTACATGTGGTATTGTGTGCATGTCATCCATGCTGTGTTATGGGCATATGGTATTATGCATGTGCATCATGTATTTGTGGCATTGCAACATGTCTACTCGTTGTGTTGTACTCTGTGTAGGTACATGTATTGGGTGGTATTTCACATCAGGTATAGATGGATGCATTGTATTGTATATACTGGTTGTAGGTGTATGTGTTGTATGTCAGGTGTAGATGCATGTATTGCATGGTGTGGTATGTCATGTGGTTATATGTGTGTGTTGCACACTATGTGTCTATGCACATGGTTGAGGATAAGGCACTAGGTGTTTGTCGGGTGTAGCAACTGATTCGGAGTGCATACAGAATAAAGACGAAAGTAGAAGCTAATGATTGATGAAAGGATAAGTATGGATATTGTATTTTGGTTTTAGTATGCATGTGATTTATGATTATGGTCTATGATGATTACATGTGATATATGGTTTTGATTTATGATAGTTACATGTCATTTATGATTTTGATGGTTATGTTTTGAGCTAACCTAATGTGATATTTTTATACATGTTGATTTGGTCAAATATGCTACTTTGACTTATTGTGACAGGAAGCAAACATGATTGCAAATGTACCTTATTGACGAGCTACCAATGAGGTATGATGTGAATTTATTTTAATTTATTTTAAAACTGATGGAAGTTATGTGCATAGCACAAGAATCATGAACATGCCTGATTGGATAGTTGAAACCAACTAGAAGAATTAACACCTTGATATGGTGGTTTGGTGGTTTCTTATGGTGGTTTGGTAGTTGCTTTATGATGGTTTAGTATTTTATTTATGTTGGTTTAGTATATGCTTTATGGTGATTGATATATGCTTTATGATGGTTGATATATGCTTTATGATGATTTGATATGTGCTTTATGTTGGTTGATACATGCTATATGATGTCTTGATTTATGCCTTATGATGTTTTGATATATGCTATATGATTATTAGTGTATGATGGATATATGTTTGGCATATGATTTGGCATATGCTTTTGTATATATATTTTGATGACGTTATTATATGTACACCCGTGTATGGATGTAAATACCGTAACGAGCTATGTTATAAAGCTCCACTATGAGGTATGGGTGTAATGCTATTATGCTATCATGTGGTTATGTTAGCATGATGTTATGATGTCATATGAGTTTTCTTAAGTAGAATGATCATTGTAAATACTACAATGAGCTGTGTTATAAATCTCCACTATGCGATATGTTGTCATGCCATTATGATGTAATGTCTTGAGCAAATCATTCATTATAAATACTACATCGAGCATGGTTATAAAGCTCCATGAGCAGTATGTCTTCTTTCAACAGGTTTTTGAGGTATATGTGTGATTGAACACCGAGGATGGTGATCCCCCAAGGGGGAGGGTTCTGTAACAACCCTGGTGAAAATTCCATGTAATGATTGACAAAACAATAACCATGGATGACTGGGACATGTATTCCAAGTTGGATGGTGGTTAGGACATCCTAGTGGGTGTTCATTTGGTTGTTTATGGCTAAGGAAATCGGCAAAGGCAATGACTAAGGCATTAAAGAGGCAAAAAAGAACTTTTGGCACATTTATTTATGAAAATAATGGAAATTAGGAGAAAACGAAGGTGAAAGGTTACATTTTGCATGTGGGGAGAAAATTGAAGGAAAATAATGGAAAATGAAGAAAATAGAGGCCTCATTAATAAAAGGCTTATGAATATCAATGGGCAAGACTTGGTTAGTTTAGTTTTGGAGCTCTCTAATTATTCTCTCTCTCTCTTTCATTCTCTTGGTTACTTAGAGTTTTCTTGGGGCACTCTTGGAGGGTGTGGCATACTTGGATTGTTGGAGCAAGAATGACAAGGAAGAGTAGGAAAGCATAAGAAGGCATCGACATCAACAACTAAATCAGATTTGCTTGCAGGTATTGAGTTGCATGTATGATTGATTCACTAGTTTTGGCATGCATGGCACATACATGTGGTTTCTTGGTTGTGATCTATTATTGGCATGGATGATTTCCTAGATCGAGAGTAGATTGCCTAGCCTTTCCATTTCTTGGATAGCCATGGTGATTGTGGGTTTACTTTCATTGCTTTGTTTTTGTTGGTTCTCTTGTTTCCTTAGCTTGGGTTGAGTTATTAGTCCTAGAAGCCTTGGTTGAACAAATTCTCTGGAAGACTTGGTTGAAAAAATGCTCTTGAAGCCTTGTAACAACTTGGGTTGAGTTACTAGTCCTGGAAGCCCTGTAATAGCGTGGGTTGAGTTACTAGTCATGGAAGGTTGGAAAAATGCTCTGGAAGCCCTTGGTGGGTTGAGTTACTAGTCCTGGAAGCCTTGGTTGGACAAATGCTCTGGAAGCCCTGTATAAGTTGTGGATTGAGTTACTAGTTCTAGAAGCATTGGTTGGACAAACACTCTGGAAGCCCTAGAAGGCTTGGATGGATACCAATCTGATGATGGTTTTTGGTGATGTTCGACTGTGTGGTGGAATCACTATTTGATGGGTTGAGGTGGGTGGCCTCTGGAAGCCATAGATGAGTTTTGATTGATGTGTCCTATGAGATACCACATTCATGTTTGGAATATGGCACGAGGTGATTGGGTGAAGAGAGACTTGTCTCAACCAATCTATTTTCGGGTGGAACGTGGTAGTCCCATCACTGGTTTGTTCACTACATTTTTAATGAAAAATTCACTCCCTTGTTTTTCATGTGCAAATGTACTGATATATATATATATATATATATATATAATATATATATATATATATATATATATATATATATATATATATATATATATATATATATATGGATTTTGATGGTTGATATGTTTATTGTATTTCTATTCCTATTATGTTGTTTATATGCACATTTACCCCAGAGGGTGTTATAGCTTTCTCCAATGAATCAGGTTCCCAAAGACGAACCTCATGTTGAATTTTATCCTTTAAAGTCCCTATGAAGACATCAATTCTTTGATTCTTTGGAATATCATTTACCCTTATATTCAATTTTTGGAAGTCCTTAATGTGATCTGCCATTGAACCCTTTTGTTTGAGATTTATCAATTGGCTAAAGAAGGTGTTTCTCTTTGTATCCTCATAATGTGCTATCATTTCCTCCGTGAAAATTGACCAGGTGACAAGTGGTTTACGAGAACAAAGCCCTTTATACCATAAAAATTGATTCAGTTCTAAATATAAAGATGCATTATGTACCTTTTGTAATAGTTGTACACCATGTAGATCAAAATATTTCTCCATTTGTAGTATCCAATTTACTGGATCCTTACCATAAAACTTCCTCATATCATTTTTTCTTGATTTTAGGATCCTGATCTTGAAGCGATTGTAACTTTGTAACTTTGTATCCCTAATTTTTGAAACTATGTGCTGTGGTAGCTCTCCGAGTCCTCTTTCTAACCTCACCAGACTGACCAATATTCGATTATTCAAGAAAGAGATTTCAAATCTCCTACGATGACCTGATTATAGACTAGTTTAGTATAGCGAACTTGTATGAAGTTCCACATGTCACTGTTTCAATATTTGGACCTGAAAACAATACAAAAAAAAGTACAGTCCATGCTCTTTCTGTAACTTCTTTTGAAATTTCAATCTGATGCTCAGAGAGGAAGTTATGACAATTGTCCCAAGGTCACCTGTTTGGGATGTAACTTGGGAGCCTGTAGAAAACCTAAATGTCTTGGACCGTATCTCGAAAAATATAGCAAACAAAGATCTAAATTCTGGTCCTGAGATTCACCCAGATTTAAGCTCAAATGAGTTTTAATTTCAAATTCTGAAACTTCATAGAAAACAAATTATAGAGAAATTGCCATGGTGACCTGTTTGAGATGGAATTTTGGAGCTTGCAAAAACTCTAACTTCCTCAGTTCATATTATTGAAAATATAGCGTCACAAGATCTGAAATTTAGATCCAAGGTTCAATGCAATTTCATATCAAATGGGTTTCTTTTTTAGCTTTTGAAACGTCACAGAAAAAAGTTATAGTGAAAATTCCACGATGATCTGTTTGGAGCACCGAAACCCTAGAATCCAAAGCTCTGATACCAAATGTTATGAAACTAGCTCACAGAAATATAGAAAATATAGATCAACGACTTAAAAATCAGCCTCTTCTAGGGGAAACCTCCTTTACATTAAAAAAAATGAACAATCCTTGGATGATACAAATGGCAACACCTCCTTTCTATATATAGGAGCCTAAGGGGTCCCAATACAATCAGAGCCTTCATAACAATAATATTGTGGGGGCACAACAATAACAATAGTGAGATTCTATGGGGCATAATAATAACAACATGGGGACTATATGGGCACAATAATACAAAAAGGGGGTTGCACTAATAACAACAAGGGGTTACACTAGTAGTATAGGGACCTAACAAAATATGTCTCTCATTTAGATATGCAACTACTTGCTAAGTTGCTACACATTCTAGGTACCCTCTGATTATAGTAAAAAAAATCACTATATATTATAGTGCCATATCTTAAATGAACCTGTAACCCTTTTGAAGAGGACCTACCTAATAAACTATTTTTATAAACTCAACTATTTCTAGATGGTAACTATGTATATCCCATCGAGATGTTGAATGGCAGTAAAGTGCCTCAACTAATTTTGTGAAACATAATTTTCATTTAGGGATTTGTAATTTTTTATGAGAAGTTTATTAGTAATTCATTACCATGTTACACGTCAAGTTTAGACGCCATATGGCCATCGATTGAAGAAATGAAAGCCAACATGCACTCCTTCCTGTGTGAATTTGTCTTGGACTTTGAGAGTTTCTCTAGAGTACGTGTTATAATTATCTAGTTTTTAAAAATTTAATTTAATTATTAGCTAAATGTTAAAGGGTAGATATTAAAAAAAAAGAATATCCAAATTTTATTTTACAATTTCCATGTACTTTTCAAAATAAAAAATTTCTATTTGCATAATAATCTATATAATTAACACATTTTTATAAATAATAAGGGCCGAATGTAACACTATTGACAATATGCTCTCCTTAATCATGCCCTCAACAACAACGACAGGATAGTAAAACTATTTTAAAATTTAGAATGATAAATAAAACAAAAATTGCATTAATCTTCCATTCATAATTAAAGGCTATTATTATAAGTTGTGAACATTAGGCATATCTAATTCCCAATTATATTAAAATGACAAAAATAAAACAATGTTCCACTTTGTTTAGCTGTATAAGCTAATGATGATTTAAGAAGAGGAATATTTAAATGAAAGCTTTATGAATATTTTTGCTCAAATCACTCTCTGCAACGTTTTAGGTACTGAATTTAGTAACTAATTAAGAAAATGAAACTTCAAAATTTGAATTAAGGATACAATATATGTAGAAATAAAGGGATGTCTAATTATTCGGGTGCTTCTTTAACAACCACTTTGAAATTGCATATTTAAATGATCATTTAACCTTTACTATTTATGTATAAATAATTTCTCTAAACACTGATATGCTGGTAATAAAAATAATTTAAATTTGAGTTTTTTAATCGATATGTATAAATTCTTCATATGTAAAGTAAATAATATTTTAAAAATTTAAACTATTTTAAATTGGACTAATATATGATTTGGTAATAATGAATTAGTATGAGCCTTTAATATATTTATGGATAAAGATAATGAGTAGTATTTTAATTCAATGACACATATAGATATAGGTAATGAAAAGGAGGAGAAATCATGATAGAGGTTAAGCGTGGTTTGAGGTTATTAGTATGTTAAGCATAAACTTTTAGGGAAAATCTAACTCCACAAATTCATGACCATAACTATGAGAGCTACAGTTGAACATAGATATGCTTTGAAACAGATATGGGTGTATTTTATTTATGGAAAATTGGCAGTATGGAAACATATTTTAAAGTATGGAAATTTTGAAATATGGAAACACATTTTAAATTATGGAAACTTATTATAATGATTTTTTTCTTAATAAGAATAGAAAATTACCCATTTTCTAATATTAACTTTTAAAATTTTATATAATTTTATTTATTTTCAACCATATTGTGGTTGTGCTTTACAATATCGTAAATATTTTACATCAGTACAATTTTTGTTGATTAGTGATTATCTTTGTTCATTACTTTAAATGCCAGGTAAAAATGTCATGTACTATGAAAGAGAAATATTCACATATCTAAGATAGATATCCAAGGATTCTTGAAGCTTCACCATAATTAGAGTTACTTTGAAATCGAAGGCGAAATTGATGTCATGTGATTTATATTAGATGGTGACATGGTGCACTATTAAGGCATTTTTTGTTGTAGGGTTTTAATTTTCTAAGAGTTCTATTTGTAGATAATATCTTTTAAGCCAACTATGTTAAGTTGTTGTTTGTTTTTTTTTAAAAGTTTTTTAAATTATTAATTTATTATAATTGTTTTGCATGTAAGTACATTATTTAAATAGAAATGCCTCTAAAAAGGAAGGGTCAATTAACTATTGACAAATTTTATGGATATTCTAAAACATCAAAGACTTCTAATGTTAAAGATATTCCATCTATACCTGATTTGAATGATGATGCTTATGAAGATATGGTTGAAGAATTTTTTGTTGATCTAGAAATTATTGGCCATGAAAAGGAAGGATAAGATGGTGGGTCAAGTAGTTCCAGGAGGAATACATTCTCAAAATGTGAATTCCCAAAAGAGTGGACGATAAAACATCCTTGGGTGTATATTATCAACATTCAAGATGGCAAGACTTGTATGAAGTAAAAAATTTGTGAGAAATATAAAGCTCAAGGTTTGTGGGGTATTGGAGATGGATGTAATACCATTCAATATGATGTTGTGACAACTCATGCAAAATCTATTATTCATCAAACATTAACTCAGAGAAATTTGTATGAAATTGAAAGGTTGGCAAAGCCCATTATAGAACACATAATGGATATAAGTGAGGATAGTAAGGAAAGGGACATAACCACCATGAAGTTAGCATATTTTATTGCATAAAAGGATATTTCAATTACTGCTTATGAATATCTTTGTCATCTTCAAATGAATCTACATACACCTAATATTCCTTCTCGACTAGATTATTCTTCCTACATAAATAGGAAAGCATCTATTGAATTGATTCACTCTATATCAATTTATGTTGAAGAGATGCAAACTAGAAAAATGTTAGAAACTCCATTTTTCTCAATAATGTTAGATGAAAGTATAGACAATGATTCACAACTTGTTGTGTATTTTACATATATAGACTTAAAAGGTTTGGGATCTCGAGTCTCACAATTTATGAAAATGATTAGTGTTCCTGATGGAAAAGTAAAGACTATATATGACACCATCATTAATTTAAAGAAAGCAAGGTAGTTGAAAAATGAGAAACTAATAGTAGTTTCAATTGATGGTGCTTCATCTATGATTGGATGCGAAAATGGATTTATCACATTGATAAAGAATGATCTACCAAATCATATTGCTACTCATTGCATTACACATCGTGAAGCACTTGTAGAATCTAATGCTTCAAGAAAAATACCAGAGTTTTTTATTTTGAGAAAATAGTGAAAAAGGTATACTCATGGGTTGGAAATTTGGCAAAGAGAAATAATGAACTCATTTCTTTATTAAAGATAATGGAATTAGAATCCTTGCAATTTCTTCAAATTCATGGGATTGGATGGCTCTATAGGGGTCAAGTGGTTGAATGACTAGTTACATTAATGCCTACTATTTTGAGCTTGTGGAAGAGAGAAAGAAATAATTCATGGTATCATAAGGCAAGAAATTTTTCTGTTCAATTTTGTTTGAATATGATCGCTGATGTTTTGAAGGAGTTGAATAATCTAAACACAAAATTGCAAGAAGATAATGTGGATGTCACATCAATTGGAATAGCTATTGACCATGCATTAAATACTCTTAAAAGATATTTCTATAGACGAGATTCTTTTCCAAAAGGTGTTGTACATCTTACTAAATTTTTTAAAGACTCTAAAGATGGTTTCCTTGAAAATGTTGACAAAGAGGGGAATGCCCATAGACATGATTGGTTGTATATTCCAATCCATGATGAACAATTGTCACAACCAATGGAAACTTGCATTGATGGATCCCTTGAGAGTTGCATACAACTTACAAGAAATTATGTCCAAGCATTGATTGAGACTTTTAATTCAAGACTTTCAGATCTTCATCTTTTTAATGTAGCAAGGTTTTTTTAGTCCTTGTCATTATCTATCAGGTCTTTATGTCATAGAAAATAATGCAAAGAATTGGCTTGAAATAAGTTTTTCACATTTGCAACATAAAACATGTAGTGAAGGTGAAAATGTACTAACTTTTGATATTACAACTTGTAAAAGAGAATTATATGAATTTATTGATGTGGTTTATTTGAATGGTGAAAGATTCACAATGAAAGATGCATGGATAGTATTTTCTCAAACAAAAGATTGACACTCTAGGTATCTAAATATGCTAAAATTATGGCGAGCAATGCTTTTCATACGAGCGAGCACCATCGCATGTGAACGAGGGTTCTCTAAAAAAAATATGATCAAATATATAAGGAGAACAAGACTATCAATTAACACACTTGATGCATTGATGTGCATATCATTATTAGGTCCTAACATGGCAGAGGTGGAATGACAATGAGTTTATCAGATTTGGCAAGATGCAAAGGAAAGAAGACTTTTGACAGGTAAGAATGATTAAGTTATATGGTTTTTCACTTTACACAAAGTTTATATATATATATATATATATATATATATATATATATAATTGTCCTCTACTATATTTATATTTTTGATATGAAATTTTAATGTTCTTTTTATATTGATGGAATGTGGAATACAAGCATGAATAGTTACATGGATGATGACTGATATAAGAAGAAACTGAAGATATATTTTGAAAGTTTTTTCATGTGTTTTTGTTATAGGTTGATGCCACATGAAAAATTCTGTTAAGATTGAAAAATGGCCACATCTTACCAACCTTTTAGAAAATGCAGTAAAAGATGTGACACATTTGGATTTCATCATTTTGGTGCTATGGCATAGCTTTTCTCCCTTTATGCTTCTCAATATGGATTTAAATACAAGGAGAATATTTTTAACATATATCTGATTCCCCTCTTTCTTTGGCTTTAATGCATAACTTTCATGCAACTTGAGGCATTTCTTTGCTTTCATTATCATTGGAGCAATGGAATTTAGAAACTTGTAAGTTGTGACATTAGTTTGGTGTAACTAGATTTTTGTGTAAACCATCATTCAGAATAGTATGTATATGTACCAATTAATAATTTGTTTCCAAATTCCTTTCTCTTATTAGATGGTTGGTTTCGGTGCTATGTTCTTATGCCTTTTTAGGGTGTCATATATTTATATTTTGTATCAAACTTTATATTAGATAATGTCAAAAATTATCTTCAAATATGCATGGAACTTAGTCTTATTAGGGAACTAAATATTCACATGGCATAATATAAAATTTTGGTTTTAAATGATAATTTAAAGATATTCAATGGATAACCATCAAGTATTTTACCTAGGATTGATTATATACTTTCAATAAGAAAATTTCAAATGTTCAACACCTTTTGTTGAAACCTCCACAATTGAGTTTTTTCAAATTTTGTTTTTTTCCTTACGATTAATATATGAAATTTTCTAACATAATTATGTTATTGAAGGGTAATTTTTTAATCAAACATTTATTGGTGAAGGGTTAATTTATTATGAGAACATCACTCCTGAAGGGAAATATTTTAAACATAACTTTTCTTTACGGGAAGCATAAGGAACCAAAATGTCAAAAAAAAATTGTATGGCGATTAAAGAGAAATCCAATTTCCAACCTTGGTCAAGATTCTCTACCATGTGAAATTTACGTCAAAATTTTAATCAAGAGCCTAACCTCAAATGGGACCACAAATAAGGTTGGTAGTCAAGATGCGATTGCAACCATAGAGAAAAAAAGAACATAGATGACTTATGTCTACTGCTACAATGGGACTCGCACAAATTAACCACAAACTCTATGCTCATCTTGATTCCTCTTTTATGAAGATCCTTTCCTCAACAACAAAAATTTTCATTCCTCCTTAACCAGAATTCGAGTGTGATTGGTCAAGCTTTTGGGACTCACCTTTGCTCGAAGACCGGTAAGGGTTGAGCCACCCAATACACCTTTACCTTGCTATGATTAAATCAACATAGAATTTCCTTCCAAGAAATTAGATTTTCCAAACTTGTCTTTATCCCCATGACTAAAAAAAAATTCAAGCATACATTAAATTAATCCCAACATAAAAAAAGGAAAATATTCATTTATTCCTTTATAAAGTCATCTCACATCCAACACTCTGGTGTTTTCCTTCCAGATCAAGAAGATAGGAACCACAAAGATAATTCAAGTGAGAATTTAGTAGAAAAACAACAATAGAAACAAAACCTTTCAGGCATAATACAATTAATCAATCCTTCTCTTGGTCTTCCCTCACATCCGCAAGGCCTTTCAAGTCACATATATATAAAATGAAAAGTAAGAATAACCTCATGAACAAGGATAGGCATGCTACCAACAAAAGCCTTTCCACAATCAACAACAAGACATTTTCTAGAAGGGAATATTTAAAAACATAAAAACTATCCCACAAAGAGAGATGTTTATGTTATAACAAAACAAATAAACATGCCTAGTTGTCCCTCCAAGGATACATAAACAAATAAACTATGATATTTTTACAAAATATTTGATGACAAAATAGGGAGTGGAGGGATTCTCCTGCATCAAACTTCCTAAAAAAAAGGTTTCCTGGAATTTTTTCCATGATATATGTAACAATGCTTCCATGCTTCAGGATCTTTGATTCATCCATCCAAACTACTTCTTTAGCTGGAAGACCCTTCCACTTGACCAAATATTCATAATAATTTTTTTGGTTGTTTTAATGAGATTTTGGTGGAGAATCAGTTCCATCTATAACATCTGAGATGTAGGTAACTATGTCTCCCACTAAATCAAATATTCTTCATTTTTTGTTTCTACTTCAGGTTCCTAATAAGGGTACAAATTGATAACATTGTATATAGGGAAAATTCCTATTTCCGGGGGTAGTGTAGTCTCATAAGCATTCGGTGAAAACTTCCTGAGGAATTTGTAGGGATCAATCTTCTTCAACTTCAGCTTATTGTGATCACCCTTTGGGAACCTTTCTATCCTTAAATGAACTAAGACAAGATTCCCAACTTCAAAATTCACTTCCCTTCACTTTAGATCATCCCTCTATTTATATTTAAGATTTATTTCCTATAGCTTCTCTTTAACTTGCTCGTATATCATCTGCATTGTTGTAGCAAACTCCTCTACATCTGCACTTCAATTTTCTCCTTTCCCAAAATTTCTGAGTTCAGAAATACCTCTAGCATGCATGCCATACAAAATCTAAAAATGAATTTTTCTTGTGCTCCTATTAGGAGAATCATTATAGGAAAATTCAGCTTGTCAGATAA
Source organism: Pinus tabuliformis (assembly GCA_031772625.1). Classification (NCBI taxonomy): domain Eukaryota; kingdom Viridiplantae; phylum Streptophyta; class Pinopsida; order Pinales; family Pinaceae; genus Pinus; species Pinus tabuliformis. The sequence goes on from CM062814.1 coordinate 652,900,330, forward strand.
ATTGATCCCATTGTTTATTATTCTCATGAACCATACACCTTCATAAATTTCCCATATTTCTATTCACCACTACAGTATACCCATTTGTTCGGGCATGATAAGTTGAGTTGTAGGTTAAGTTTGTCCCAAATTTCTTCCACAAATTTCTCCATAAATGTCTAACCAACTTGGTGTCACAGTCTGAGAAAATTATCCTAGGAAGTCCATGTAGTTTCACTACTTCCCATAACTTTTTTTTTTTGCAATATGGGAAGCATCATTGGTTTTGGAACATGGGATGAAATGCACCATTTTGGAAAACATGTCAACTACTACAAAAACTAAATCATGACTCCTCTGACTTCTTGGAAAACCTAGAACAAAATGCATATGGATGGCTTCCCAAGGCCTACTTGGTATGGGTAGTGGTTGGTATAGTCCTGCATTTTGTTGTCTCCCTTTAGCATGTTGACAAATTCTTCACCTATCCACAAAACTCTTACATTTATCCTCAGACCCGACCAATAATAAAATGAACTTAATTGTGCATAGGTTTTGTCATGGTCAAAATGACCAACAAGTCCCCCACTATGTTTCTCTTTCAACAAATTATCCCTCATTGATCCTCTTTGGATACATAACTTGTTTCCCTTGAACAACAATCCATCCTGAACCAAATATTCAAGCCATGGGCTTCGATCTCTAATCGTAGGGTTTTCACAAGCTTCGTAGATCTCTTTAAAATTTGGATCCTCCTTATACAATTATTGAAGATGCTCATATCCCAGAGTAGTAACTTGGAACACAGGAAAAATTAAACATCTCATGTTCAAACCATTAGTAACTTTGTTGGTACTTCCATTTATATACTTTAAAACAAAAGACAAATTCTACATGTACTCCACCCATTTTGCATTGTTTTGATTCAACTTGTCTTCTTTGCTGATAAAATGCAATGCATGGTTGTATGTATACATGGTGATCTCTTTAAGCATAAGGTAATGTATCTTCTTATTAAGAGACTAATTTACTAGATAAAATTCCTTGTCATAAGCAGAATAATTTTTCTTGGCCTCATTCAATTTCTCACTAAAATATGAAACCAGTTTATCATCTTGGCTAAGGATAGCTCCAATTTTTTTCCACTAGCATCAAACTATACCTAAAATAATTTTAGGAATTAGGAAAAACTAATATGGATTTCTTAGTAATTATCTTTAGGCCAACTATGTCCAGAGCCCTAAGGTACGGTACCTACATGAAGGCAATGGAAATTGTGTGCCCTTCTCGCACTTCAGCAAAGTATGCATACATAAAAGTACTTACTACAATGGCAGTCAAAGTTGGGTAGGATAGAATACTCCACTCGGTTACTCCGTAGGAAAAAAAAAATATTCTTCCCTTCAATGCACCCATTTTTTTCCTTATTAATTGTCTCTACTATTGGTGCACAAATGTGGCTGCAATTTCAAACAAATTTTATGTAAAAGATGGCCAATTCATGAAAGCTTCTTAACTCATGTATGATGTTTGGGGAAGGCCAATACTTAATGGAGTTTACCTTCCTAGGGTCCATTTTCATCCCTTTAGCAGAAATTACAAATCCTAGATAAACCACCCCTGTCTTAAGAAAATAACACTTTTTAAAATTTATGAGATGCTTTTTCTACTGCAACTTGTTTAATACTAGCTTTAAAAACCTAAGGTGTTTTTCTTTGTCTGTTGTACACAAGGATATGATCCAGATAAAAAATCAAAAACTTGTCAATAAATGTTTTGAGAACCTTATTCATGCATAAAAGTGTTGGGTGCATTATTCAAGTTAAAAGGCATAACCAACCATTCATACAAGACATCATTGGTTTTTAATGTTTTCTTGCAATGATCCCCTTCTCTCATATGAATTTGGTGATACTATCTCTTTAAATCCCTTTCAAAAAAATATTTGGAACCATTGAGACAATCCATTATGTCATCCATGTAGGTTAAACGAAACCTATACCTTATATTTATATTGTTAATAGCTCTAGATTCAATGCGCATTCTCCAACCCTCATTTTTTTGGACTCAAGACAACTGGCATAGTACGGGCTCAAACTCTCTCTAAACAACCCTTTGTCCAACAAATCTTTGACATGCTTTTTGATATCCTCATTTTCCTTAGGGGTCATTCTATAAGCTACCTTGTTAGGTAGACTAGCTCTTGGAATTAAATCTATATGATGGCTAATACTTCTTACAGGAGGCAAGGCATTGGGTAACTCATCCACGATAATATTAGCAGATTCATCTAATAATGATTGAATTTCAGTAGGTAAACAATTTAGGTTTGTGTGTAAGGAAAGTTCAAGGCTTACCAATTACATCGAACTACACCTCCTCTTCTTGCTTGATTTGTTGTAGCAAATCCTTCCGAGTCATCATTAATATACTAGAACCTACATCCTCTTTGGATCCTTTCTCCCCCAATCGTAACAACAAGTTGTCCTTATTGAAAGAGTAGGCGTTCTTTCTCCCATTGTGAATAAAACCCCTGTCATGCTTCCATGACCTTCCTAATAAGACATGCCAATCATCCATAGGCATGATATCGCACAACACCTCATCCTTGTAGCATCCAATTTGGAATTCCACCTTGTTCTTCTCATTGACCAAAATTTGATGTCCCTTTGCATCCATGTCACTCGATAAGGATTGGGATGTGCCACCATTTTCCCTAATTTCTCCACCATTTCCACATAAACAATTTTGCCAGTGTCGCCACTATCTTTAATTACTTTGCAGCCATTTCATTTATACTTACAAACTATTATAAACAAATTCATTCACTAAGATGTCTCTTGCTTCTCCTTCTCTCCTTTAATTAGAAACCTCTTCAGTGTTAGAGATCCATCCAACTTAGGGGTTTCCTCATTTACTTCTATTTTTTTTGTCTCATCCATAACTTCTACAACATGTACTCCTCTCTATTCTACTGATTTATTTTCAGGATAGTTCCATGATAGATGGTATGTCTTTCCACATATATAACATCTAACTTCCCTGTCTTTGCCTCTATCTCTTGGAAAAAATATTATGACCCTTGAATCTCCTCTCCTTAAATATTAAATTCTTGAACTCCTTGCTTCTTCTCTTGGAGTCTGGGATCTTCCCATATTGGAAGTTCCTTTCCCTCTAGCTAGACTCTTTCCTTTGTTGTGTTGGCTTTTCTTCCTAGCCAAATTTTCTTTTACCCTTAGTGCTTCTTAATATACATCCTCCATAGACTTCAAGGGTAAGAGGTTTATTTCATCTTGAATCTCAAACCTCACTCCATTTATGATTTGGCCACCTTCTCCACATCTTCTTCGATGTGACCTACTCTTATACTCAACTTATAAAAATCCTTTGTATACTCTTTCACTGTCATCAACTTTTGCCTCAAATTTTGGATCTTCCTGAGCATATTCAATTGGTAATCCTTTGGCATAAATTTTTTCTTGAATTTAGCCATCATCCTATCACAAATTTTAATCTTTTTCTTTCACTTTATTCTCTAGTCTACTTGCAACTCATCACACCATAGTGCTACATGTCCTCTCACTTTGGTCACAGCATACTTGACCTTTGGGTCCTCCTCAACATCCTCATAGTCAAAATATTTATCCAGAGTGCTTATCCAATCCAACAAATATTCCACATTTAGATTTCCCTCATATATCAACACTTCCATTTTTCATTTGGTCTTGACCTTGGTGACTAGTTTAATCAATTTCTCATCTTATTCCTCTCTTCCTTGCATTGTTTCCACATCTTCCTCATAAATCATATCATCACTCTCACTGATGTCTCCTATAACAGGGTCTTCTTTTTGGCTAGTTTCCACAACCTTCATCCTTTCCTGGAGATGCCTCAGCTCTAATCTCTAGTCATCATCCATCTCAGCCCTTCTTCGGCCTCCACCTCTGGTTTCCATGTTAGTGACACACTTTTAGTAGTGTCTTAGTTTCTTCTTACTGTGAGAGACTTTTTTCATAGCTCAGAGCATGCTATGATACCACAAAATAACACAACAACAAGGTAGATTTTCTTTTTCGAATTCACTACACCAATGATAACCCATCCACTATGTATTTATCTCCGATTCCACATGGAAACTCCCAAGTGGAATCACTTCAAAACGTAAATACAAACCTTAATTTAGTGGTTGTGTGAAAATCTAAGTGCACACAATTCCCACAACTAGTCAGGAGTCAGATTGCACAATAGGTTGGGGTCAAGGCATTCGTTCCACTCTCCCAACGCAGGTCTCTTCCCACTATGGCAAGACTCGAATATGGTCTTGGTTCTCTTCCACATGAACTTTACATTAAAATTTTTATCAAGATACCGACCTGTGACATGACCAAACATAAGGTTGGGAGTCAGGATACGATTGCAACCACAGAAAAAAATAGAACAAAACTGACTACCAACTACCACCACAACGGGACTCACGCAAATAAATCACAAACTATATGCTCATCTCGATTCCTCTTTTATGAAGATTCGTTCATCCACAACAAAAAATTTCCTTCCTCCTTAGTTAGAATTCGGGGGTGATCGATCGAGCTTTCGAGACTCAACTCTTATTGAGGAATAGTAAGGGCTGATCCACCCAATACACCTTTGCCTTGCTACAATTAAATCAACATAGAATTTCCTTCTAAGAATTAGAGTTTCCAAACCCATCTTTATCCCCACAAATAAATATAAATTCAAGGATATATTAAATTATTCGTAACATATAAAAATAAAATATTCATTCATTCCTTTATAAATTCACCTCATTACCAACACTCTAGCACCATCCTTCCCGATCGAGAGGATAGGAACCACAGATATATTTCAAGTGAGAAATTGGTAGAAAAATGAGAATAGCAACAAAACCTTTTAGGAATAATAAAATTATTCAGTATTCTTCTCTCGGTGTACCCTTGCAGCCACGAGGCCTTTCAAGTCACACATATACACAATACAAAATAAGAATAATCTCGTTACTAAAGATAGACATGTTTCAACAACAACCTTTCCACAATCGACAACAGGACATTTTCTAGAAGGGAATATTTTCAAACAGAACACCAGTCCCACAAAAGGGACACTTCTATGCAATAATTAAAAAAACAAACATGCCTAGTTATCCGTCTAAGGACACATAAACAAACCAACTACAAGATATTTGCAAAATTTTTGATGATGGAACAGGGAGTGGAGGGATGCTCCTACATCAAGGGGAGTCTGTGAGGTCACTTAAGAAAGATTCTGAAATCATAACCAATTCCACCTTTTCCAAGTGAGAATCAAGATTTTTGAGACAAAAGTAGATAGAGTTATGAATCATACATTTAATATCCTTGAGAGAGGAGAAGACATTATAATTCTCAATCTTCTTTTCCCCATACAGAAGCCTCAAGAAAGTAGAAGTTTGTTGATTGATAGCAAGAGAACTAAGGAAGTGCAACCTTCGCCTATGGAAATCACCCAAATTAGGAAACCACTTAAAATTGAAGTAGTTACATTGTATTATAACACATTGCAATACTCTTTATCAATGGAAAAACTATGTTGATATAACATATAAATCTATCTTTACTAAGGCTATGCTTTATGTGAGTCAATAAGGTTTCTCAATACCTACCATTCTATCTAAAAATCAATAAAACACACACACACAGATATATATATATATATATATATATATAAGTTTGTCAAGAAAGCAAAACCATCCTTGGCTTCTAACCTAATAGACTTATAAAAACTAGGCAAGAAAAAGGAATAAATCTATGGTACACTAAACATGGAGCCCTATCATTAGTTCTGCAAAGGGTTGAAGCTATCGAGAATGTCAAAAGGAATGTCGATGGGATTGTCTTGAGTACTAGACTCAACCTTAGAAGCCAATATCCCACCTTGCATTTTAGAAAACCAATTATAGTGGTCTTGATGGGAAAAAATTAACATGTCAACATTAGGGAGGTCGCCTAGTCAACACTCCAATTATACCATTTCTATTTGGTGTAATCACTCCTATTGGTAGATGGGCCTAGTTTCAATCCACATGGTTTACTCCAAAAATGGAGATTTTAATATGATCTCCTAAGTGAAAATACAATTTAAGTTAAAGCGCAAAGAATAGAAATAAATATAATCTATCTCGATCAAGAGGGGGATTTGAATCTAATATAAACATGGGCTAGCAAATCATAGAAACAATTCATATGATTTGCAATAATTGAAACACATGTGCATATGTGGTTATTTAATAAGTAGTGACTAGCACCTTACATACACATACTTAGATTCAGTTAACATAAATCGAATTCAAGATCATATATAATATAATATCATAAAAATAGTTCTTGTGATGCAACACTAATTAGAGTAAATACATACATGTCATAAAGCTGTTAAATAGTTATCAATGATAGCATACATATATACTTGAATTCATTATTTAATTTTGATTTTGATAAAATCAACCATGAAATTTTAGCTTTCCATGGAATTAACAACAATGAAAAACCATGCACCATAGATTTACCTAGAACCAAGATTGAATCAAAACTGAACATAGTTTTAATAAGCCATTAGTTAGTCATCAAACTAGGAAAACTGTGCGCCCAGTTGAAGATACGGTCATGGGTTTTCAGAGTACAAAATATTTAAATAAAATCATGACAACATGAGCCTATATAATATTCAACATCTCTCTTATGATATGGTCTATCAAGCTTCCAATTTCCCTCAAGAAAATTCTTCTACAACATTGTAAAATTTCTCCTATCACGAAATTAGAACCCCTCTCTGTGAACTACAAACCTCTATTATATGACCAAGCTATATCCATCTTAACTTCAGATTTATCAAGCACCGAGAAGGTTCAAATCTCTCAAGGTGAAAGCCTCTTTTTTTAGTACATAACTTGAGGAAAGGTTTTCACCTTAGAAGATTTGGTCCCTCTTAGAGCTTGATATATCTGGAGTTAAGATGGATCTAGGATGTTTTAATTATTAATAATAAATAATATTTATAATTTTATTTTTTAAATTTATTATTTATTTTTATGTAATTTCACAAAGCCAAAATGTTTTAGTTCATAGTTATAATTAATATATATTTTTTACTTTTGTTTTTATTTTTATGTAATTTGACCAAGTCAAAATGTTTAGATTACATAATATAACATGACATTAAAATATCTCTTCCATACTAGCAAGGCCACCAGGATCATGGGCTGGGCGGGTTGAAACCCCGTTGGCCCCATTTGGTATGTGGTCATTACATATAGGTCGGGCAGGGTCCTGAATCAGAGTCGCGGGCACCAATTAATTTGTTTAATTTAATACTATTGTCATTGGACCATTGGGAGGTGGCAGCCCACCACCCCAAATATATATATATATATAATATATATATATATATATATATATATATATATATATAATATATATATATATAATAATATATATATATATATATATATATATATATTATATATATATATATCTATATCTATATCTATATCTATATATAATATATAGATATATATATATAATATATATATATATATATATATATATATATAATATATATATATTATATATAATATATATATATATATATATGGTCGAGTTTATAGTTTCTAGACTCGATTTCACACCATGAATCGAATGGTGATGACTGTTTCTACATCTGAAATGTACATTTTTCGCCTGTGACATAAATTGGAGGTATATGGGTCATTTATGTAAAGTTGACTATAATTCATTTTTTCTTCAATTTAATGAAAGAATGTCTCCCCACATTAAGCAAGGCCTCGAGTTGTAGCCCACATTTGGTGAACTCCTTAATCAAATCATTTTTGTGCCTTTGATTTTATTCTTTATTTATGGTTTCCACTTCTTTTTCATGTGTCTAAGTTACTTTGTTACATTCTCTTTTATATGCAATTTTGTATGCATCCTTGAAGTTAAAAGATCTGGATCAAGTTTGGTGTTAGAGAAAGTCTTCTTAAAGTGAGTTGCATGAGTGAATGCTAACAAGGAAAAAGCTCCAAAGAGGTAAAGGAAAACTCAAATCCTTTGATCCCGAAGAGAAGCATGCACCACGAAGACAAAACATGGCATATGAGGAAGCTCAAATGGAGGAAGAGAGAAATTATCACAAGCTATTCTTCACTATGGTAGACAAAGTTGACAAGATGTTTGCAGAATATAAGAAGAAAATCAAGGCTAAGAAGAAAGAACGAGATGACCATGCATCAGTAAATCATGAAGGTGTAATAGGAGAGCCTCCTGAACTAACCTCTCCATCCTCTAATGACAATTCTTCTTCTTCTTCTTCTTCTCATCATTCTAACAAGAATCATAGAAATACATCTGATAAGCCATTTTTTAAGCTAGATGTAAAGTTTGTTTTGCCCACATATAATGGAGAATGTAATGCAGAGAAACTGAACAATTGGATTAGAAAGATTTAGTTTTATTGTCGAATTTAATAGATCAAGGAATATGAGGTCAAGATCCAATTAACATCTCTTCGCTCAGTGGCATCACTCTCATCTGGTGGGAGAGTAAGTTGCAGAGAGGCAACAAAAACATTGTTAATATCCTTTATTCTTGGTCCAATTTTGTTTTTGCATTAAAATATCATTTTTATCATTTGGGTTATTGACAAAAGGCTTTAATGGAATGACAATGTTTAAGGCAAGGCAAGGGTAAAAATGTACAAAGCTTCATGGAAGAGTTTAGAAAATAAGCTTTAAACTTGGTCATTTCAATTGATTCACTCGAAACTATAACAAAGTATATTGGTGCTTTAGATATTTACAGATGGCATTCTTTGTTATTATTTGATCCTACTACTATTGATGCGGATAGTGTGGAGGCCATTCACCTTGAAATCAAGGGCAAGAATGATAAAGAAGGGCAACCAAAGAAATCATATTTGAAACCTCGTAATGACAAGTTGAAAGGAAAAGGAAAGGGAAAGGACAAGAAGGTAGCTACAACCAAGAAGACAGAAGGATAAAAGCCATCTTGTGTACATTGCAAGAAGGAAGGCCATGATGATGAACATTATTGGAAGTTTCATCCAGAGTTAACACTAAAGAGCTTTAGTGGGAAGATCAAGCAAACAATGGTGGTAACCGTGCAGTAGGATCTTGGATCCGATTCCGATGATGAGACATAGATCACAATAGTGGGCATATAAGATACTCTTTCTCTTCATGCTAATGAAAGTTGTGAATTACATGCAAGTACAAGTTATTTAGATGAGTCTCATGTTAATGAACAAAAGAGGATTTTATTTTTCCACATTAGAGTCATAATGAAACATACTAAAGTGGAAAACTTGTTTGATCTAGGCTCACAAGAAAATTTGATTTCAGAATCCTTGGTTAAAAAGTTAAGATTAGAGACCAAGCATCATCTGAAACCCTACCGTCTTACTTGGGTGTGTGATAAAGTCAAATGGCATGTAACCAAGAAGTGTAGAGATAGATTTTTTATTACATCCAAACTGGTAGATGAGATTGATCTTCATGTTGTAACCTTTGATATTTGTTGTATTTTTTTGGGGAGTCCATATTTTTATGACAAGAAAGAAATTTTCTTTATCCATGAAAACAAGTATCATCTCACGAAAGATGAGGTGGAGTACATTATTAGAGCTCATCACAAAAAATCAGTGCCAGTCTTGCAAGTGCAGGTCAGATTAAGAGATTCATCAATTCCAACAAAGGGTGCATGCTCATGGTTGTGAGAGAAAAATATGGAGAGGCATCTGAAGCTTTTGAAGGTTGTGATCCCACTCATGAATTGTATGAAATTGTTTCTAACTATGATGGGATTTTGTAGGAACCAAGTGGGTTGCCTCCAAAGCATAAGATACAAAATGAGATTCACTTGCAGAAGGATGCTCCTTTAACCAACATTGGTATGTATAGGTTGTCATCCATTGAGATGGAGGATACAAAGAAGCAGGTATAGGAATTGCTGAACCAAGGGTTCATAATGCCAAGTTGTTTTCCATGTGGCTCACCCATCGTGTTGGTGCCAAAAAAGGATGGCATAAGGAGGATGCGCATGGACTATAGATCACCCACTAAAATAATGGTGAAGAATCGATACCCTCTCCATCTCATTGAGGATTTGTTATATCAATTGAACAATGTTATCTATTTCACAAAAATAGACTTGTGTAGTGGCTATCATCATGTCAAGATTATAGAATAGGATGTATGGAAGACTACATTTAAGATGAAACATGAGTTGTTTGAATGGCTAGTGATTCCATTTAGACTATGCAATGCTCCTGTCACATTATTGAGGGTGATCAATGCTATTTTCAAACTTTTTCTTGATGATTTTGTACTTCTGTATCTTGATGACATTCTTGTTTTCCATAGGACATGGGATAATCATGTGAGTCTTGTTAAAAAGGTGCTTAATGTTTTGCAAGAAGAAACATTTTATGTCAAAATGTCTAAGTGTGAATTTGGTAAGACCTCTTTGGTTTACTTGGGTCACATTATCAAAGGTGGACAATTAAAAATAGATCCTTCTAAAATTGATGTGGTTGTAAACCGGCCTAAGCCCACCAATATTATATAGGTTCATAGATTTTTGGGTGCAGTACAATACTGGAGAAGGTTCATTAGAAAATTCTTCATCATTGCACCCCACTTACATGCATTGAAGAGTGTGAAGTAAACCTTTTAGTGGGGAGGAAAGCAGTAGAGAGCCTTTGATACACTGAAAGAGAAGATCAGAACTGCACTAGTTTTAGCCTTACCTAACCTCCAACATCCTTTTGAGATTGATACATATGCCATTGGATATGCCATGGGAGAAATGTTGATGAAACAGAGGAAACCTGTATGTTACCATTGATAGACATTCTCCCAAGATTTTGTGAACTATCCCACATGTGACAAGGAGTTGTATGCCTTGGTTCAAATCTTGAAGAATTGCAAACACTATTTGATCGACAAGGATACCATCATTCACACAGATCACTAGCCCTTGCAGTATCTCTAGTCACAGACCAAAATTCGACAAGCATGTCATTTAAGATGGATGGGATTCCTCCAGTAGTTTCGCTTGGTAATAAAATACAAGAAGGGCACCAACAATAAAGTGGCTGATATGCTTTCTCGCCCTCCTGTTTCTGGATCTATAGTTTTTCAAAATGATTCTTTGTCTTTTGAAAGTTTTGCTGAATAGTATGTTGATGATGATGATTTTAAGGAGATTTATGCAAAGTTGACTCATGGATGGCAGATGGATAATTACCATTTGCAGGGAAAGTTGTTATACCACCTTAGCAAACTTTGTATCCGACCAATGAGAGAATATATGTAATCAGAGAGGCACATAACTCTCTTGTGTTAGGTCATTTTGGTGGAGGGAAAATCTTGTTTCATTTGCATAGGTTGTGTTATCGGCCTCACATGAAAAATATTATGACACGATATTTAAAGGGATGTGCGTTGTCTTTAGCTAGAAATCCCAAAAATAGAAAATCGGGGCTCTACACACCACTCCATGTTCCGATTCGTCCATGGGAAAGTGTGTCAATAGATTTTGTAGGTGGTTTTCATTTGTCTAGGAGAGGTCATGACTATTTGTATGTCATTGTGGATCATTTTAGAAAAATGTGTGTCTTAGTGCCTTTTAAAAAGAAGGTCATTGTAGAGAAGATTGCTCATCTCTTCTTCCAATTTGTATGGGTCCACTTTGGGTTACCCACGTCCATTGTGACTGATCGATACTCTTACTTTCTTGGAGAATTTTGGACAAGTTTGTGGAGAATTCAATGGAAACCAAGTTGAAGAGGAGCACGACATTTCATTCACAGATCGACGGAGAAAAGGAGGTTGTCAATAGCACAGTGATACACTTACTTTGAGGTTATTGTGGCAAGAATCCTAAGTTTTGGGATGAGAAAATTCCCTATGTATGACATGCATACAACTGGGAAGTGCATTCATCCACTCAAAGCTCACCGTTCGAGACATGCTTTGGATATTTTCCAAAGGATCCCTTAGACATGGTATTTGGGAGAGATGAATATTCTAAGGGGAAAGATGATAGGGACAAAGCACGAAAGTTCATTCAGGGAACTCAGATGATTCACTAGGTAGTGCATCAGTAGTTGGAGAAGTGTCAAGATCAATACAAATCTTGACATGAAAAGCATCGAGTCGATCACCAATTCCAGGTTGGAGACAAAGTGTGTCTCCACATCAACAAAGATAGAATGAAAGGGGGAGGAAAGAAGTTGAGACCAATCCAATATGGCCCATTCACCATAATAGAGGATTAGAGACAATGATTTTTGTCTCAATTTTCTATCGTACATGCGGATGTACTCATCGGTGAATGATTAAAATTTGAAGCTCTATGATCCTCCTTTAATCATGGAGACCAAAGAGGCTGGCCAAGTTCCTACGGTGGAATATTTTGCACTTGAATACTTGGACAGGCTACCTGAGGACATTATGACCAATACTTCACGATGGGGAGACATGGATTAACTTCATACTGGTTTCAAAAGAATGCATCCAAGTAAGGCCCGATGGATTGAAAAGGATAAACTGAGGGAGAAATTCCCTCACTTGACAATTAGCTAAAAATATTTTGGTGGCGAAAAATCTCATTATTGGGGAGGAATGATCTAGGTGGCTCCAGAGATAGAATGGCCTTGAAAAAACTCAAAAATCAAAGTAATCATATGGAAGTGAAACTAAGACCAGTTTGTAGTGCTCATCTCCCTGATTCCAACGGTGTGAATGACACTCAAATTCGAGTTCGTATGCTCAAGATATAACTAATAAAAGTTATGGTCAAACTAGGCCAAGTGGTAGTCACTAACGAGGAAACAATTTGCCGAAGGGATGATGCACAAAAAATGGCGGTCATAAATGCAAAATTTATCACCTCTTTAATTTTCCCAATCACCCTTAAAAACCACCGCCACAATTTAAACTACTGTGTTATAAAAAAATAAAAAGGAATATAAATTTAGGATGGTGCATTGCCAACCCCTCTACCCCCCAATGATCCAACAACAATAGTATTAAATTAAACACATGGGTTAGGGCCCATGGCTGTGACCTAGGACCCTGCTTGACCTATATGTAATGATTACATGCCAAAAGGGGCTGATGGGGTTTGAACCTGCTTGGCCTAGTGGGTGGACCTGCCAACAGGGCCTGCTATCAAACAAAACCACAACGTGCCATAAATATAATGTTTCAAGAAAATAAAGGTTCCATGGGGTTGGACCCCAGAACCTCCCATGACATGCTTGCCTTAACATAGTACTGCCAACCAACGGGCTATTGGCCAAAAATCGGTACATCCGCCCTCACAAACTTATCAAAACCTCAGCATTTCATTCGACGAGGAGGAAATAGAGAACCAAGTGCTGAGGACATGTTTTGGAGGTGGAACAAGGAGTGCCTAGGCCAAAACTGTGCCCACTTAGACACAAAAACCAAGAAATATTTTAAAGGAATCTTGGGAGAATATTCTTGCAGGGAATCTTAAGGGAATCTAAAGATTCCTTGGAGCTCTAGAGGTCACTTGCTCAAAATATGGTCAAGTTTATAGTTGTTTGAATTGATTTCATGCCATAAATCCAATTGTGATGTCCATTTCTGCATTTTTCATCCATGAAAGAAAGTGGAGGTATAAGGGTCATTTATGTGAAGTTGATTATAATTCATTTTTGTTACCATTTAATGAAATAAATCCTCCTCGCTTTGTGCAAGGCTTGAAGACATGACCCATACTGGGTGAACTCTGTAATAAATCATTTGTGTGCCTTTGATCTTATGGTTTCTTTATGATTTCTGCTTTGTTTTCATGTGTTTAAGTTACTTGGTTACATGCCCATTTGTATGCAATTATTTATGCATCCTTGAAGTTAAATTATCTAGATCAGTGATATCCAGGGTTAAAAATATTGTTATATTATAAGCATTAAATTTTTATGTGCTTATTAATAAAATTTTAATATGGTTCCAAAATTAATATTTTATTTTATATGGTGAAATGCATCGTAATTTATAGCTACTATTTATATCATAGATATTTTAATGTGATATAGTGTTTACATATATATCTCAAAAGTAATTATAATCCTTTTGCTTTTAGATTTAATTTAAAAAAGGTTAGAAAGTTAAATTCAAATAAAATATGTACACAATATTTTGATTCTGCAATGAGAGATGGTTTCTAGGCATGTGGTATTGATGAGCCATGGTATTTACCCATGGTATCATAACAAAGCCTATTTACAAGTTAATAATATCTATGGTCAATTGGTCATGAATATCCATGGTTAAAAACCTTGTTATATTGTAAGTTTATTGTAAGTGTTAAAGATTTTATGTGCTTATTAATTAAATTTAAATATGCTTATAGAATCAATATTTTAATTTATAAGGTAAAATGGATCTTAACTTATAGCTATTGCTTATATTTTATAAATTTTATTGTGATATGTATATTATGATTTTGTTTTATCTAAAAAGTTATTTGTACTTTTATAAATAAAAACAAAATTACAATATAGCAAATTGAATTTTATTATTTTTATTACTTTTAACCTTTTATAGACACCACAACACCTCCCCCATATTGGGCTCTATATTATTTTCAACCTTTTACTATTGTTTGATTGATACGGCATGTAATGTTTACAAATCCTTTATGTCTTATAAATTGAACATATTAATATAAATTGAGCATATTGAGTCAACATGTAAAAAAATCTACGTATTTTTTTACATCACACCTACAAATCTCCCTTATACTGAGCTATAGAGCACCTCTTGATGCAATCATCCAATTTAATTGAAAAGTAATAGTCTGTTTCATCAAAAATTCATGAAGATATGTTTTCTCATTTTTTAGGAGTTGAAAGATCCAATTTTAGCTCTAAAAGTTTAAGTCACTAATCCTGAGATTCCAACTGGTGATTTCCTTCAAAATATATGCAAAAAATATCAACAAAATTGTCATTAAAAACTATATTAAAATTAAAATAAAAACTTAGATCTAAAACATTTATAACTAATCATTCTAAGAAAAAATCAATTCTTATAAGTTAGCAACAAATTTCCAAAATCAGAACCAAGTTTTTTGTATTGTCGCAATCCCTAATAAATAGATAATTCTGATGATGAAAAAATAACAAAATGTTATGGAATCTAGTTTTGCTTCCAAAAATTAACTCAAAAATATCAGTTTGATAGGATTTTGTAGAAGTTTTTTTTGTTGACTTTTTGGAGCATTTAACTTCCTTGTTTTCCAAAATAAACCATTCTAGGTTTTTCTCCTCTATCTCAACTTTCCAATGAGGTATCATGGGCCTGATGCCATGCCCTATAGCTCGAGATATGGCCTTCAAATGTTGAGGTTCTGTAATAGTTCATTAATTTACAAGTACATTATGGTGAAAAATTGGTGTGTTATGTTGAAAGTTCAAAATTAAAAAATAATTTTGCCACATACATGAGTTGACATGAAATTTTGGTCTTTATATATGGTTTTTTGAGTCTCATGTATTGTGTAGACATAGGTAAGAATATTTTACTATGGTATGTCATATATTTTCTCTAGTGAAAACTAAGAAATAGCTATATATTAAATTAGGAACCTTCATGCCCTTTGAGTGGAGGCTTACATGGACTAGTGAAGTGTGCATTAGATCTAGCTTAGGTGGCGCTTACATGAATTCAATTAGGTGGAACTCATGTGGATTCAAACCTAGCTTAGGTAAACGAAGCTTAATTTAAATGAATAGAATAATAACACATAAACTAGGCTTTGACCCCTTCATTGGCTTATCAGACCGCATCAAACCCAAAATGAAATGAAAAATGGAATTGTCATTAAAACCCGGTCAAAACATGGTATGGCAGTGAATAACTTGAGTGAAATGTGGTATACTTCTATTGCATCGAGAAATTAAAGTTTGGTAAAGTCCGGTTAATGCATGGTATAGTCCCCATAAACTATGTATAAGCATGATATGTGGAGAGGATCATGTGACATGTCATAAAAACTAATTAAAAAACCTCATAAAAAACCCCCACCATTGTGCCAAAATAGTTCATGTCGAGAAATAGTGATGGATCGTTATTGATCATGGTGAGGACCTGATGGCAGGATGTGAAAATTAACTTCCAAGATGGAAAATTTTCTGTACCTTCTATCCATCAATTGACAAATCTTGGAACGAAAAAAATCCTAGCTTCACGATAGAAAAAGTTTTGTTTCGAGATAGAAAATATTGCATTAAAAATTTTCATACACACCTTCTGTTAACTGCGCCAATGTGCCCAAATTTGGAAATGAAAATAGGGGAGAGGCCAATGGCATGATGAGCCAGCGTATTTTCCAACGTGGACAAGGTGTTGATGTGGAAAATATGTTTTCATGTAGTTCTTGAAGAGGTGCCATGTGGCATGTGGAGAAGAGTGCTAACATGTTGATTTAGCGAGGGTGTAGTAATACGTGGAAATGACATGGAGGCAACACATGTATTTTGTTTCATGTGAGCTATTCCCAGTCAGAACTTCCATGTCATCATGCCATGTGTTCTACTACCTCATGAAATTAGTGAGAAAATAGAAAACTTCAAAAGACCATAAGTTTTGATCTAGGAGATGAAATGAGGCAAATTTTATATTTCCACAAAGGTCTCGATGAGACAAAGATGATTTAATTATCAAAAAGGAAAACATACACAATCCAAAAATGACTAAAACTAGGAAACCAAAAGTAACCAAGCGATATTTCTAAAATGTTATATGGGGGCACCTTTATTTTCGAGAAAAAATAAGGGCAGTTGTTGATGCTTCAAAAAGAGGGAAAGGAGAATGTGTCCCTACTTCTCAACCCTATCTAAATGAGTAGGTATATGCACCCTCTCAACCTCCTAGCTAGTGAAATAATGTTTTACCATCAACTTTGTATGCTAATAAAGCTCCAAGGTATTGAAATATTTGGTAAATGCGACTAATACCTATATTAAAAAGAAACATAGGAAATTTAGACTCACTCTCGTTACGAGTGAGCAAAAGTTTCTCAAATTTAACCTCATCCTTAATCATATCCAATTTCTTCCTAATTACAAGGGTGACTTCTCTATGAGATAATTAAGCAAACTTCCTAGTTGTAGATTGATCCCTGGTTCGTCATATCAGATTTTGGCCATGACTAACAAGAAGGGAGTCATGAAAACCACCATAATCTAGTAGTTGCAAACAAATGCATGCAAAAGAGTAAGAATGTCATAGAAAAGAGGAGTAGTGTCAGATGAGGAGTAACTCCATGAATTGAATTGTTATTTTTCATTAGGATGGAACATGCATATATACATGGAAAGTGAGACTATTGGGTTTCATCTCAAATGTATATTCATCTTATAATTCTCTGTATTTTTTTATTTATACTATTTACATGGATTTAACTAATCCCAAAGATTAGGTGTTAATATTCCCCCCCTTAATCTGAAGGGATGTTGGCGAGTCCAAGCATCATTATGAATATTTCAAACTTTTCCCTTCCAAATGCTTTGGTTAAGATGTCTTCAATATGCTTATTTGTCAAAAACATGTCGTAGGTGGATTGCTTTGGCTTGAACATGATGTCGAATCAGATGGTATTTTGTATCCATGTGCTTGGTTTGATCATGCAACTTTGGTTTCTTGGCCAATTTTATTGAAGAAGTCTTGTCAATCAAATGGGGAATTCAATGCACTTATTTCTCCTACAAATATTCCATAATTTTCCTGAGCGACCCAATTTCCTTTGTTGCTTCAACTACTGCCACATATTATTCCTCTTGTGGAATATACTAGAAATGGTTGTTTACATGACCTCCAGGAGATAACTCTTGATCCAAGACTCATAACATAAGCTAAAGCACAGTATCTTTATCTCCATCGAAGTCTAAATGAGAGTATCCAATCAAGCTGAAGTCACCCACCTGTGTATACTTGAGTTTCCTTCAAGTACTTTAGAACTCTTTTTGCAGTCGACTAATCACCCTCACAAGGCTTTTGCATAAACCTGGAGAGAATTCCAATGGAAAATGAAATGTATGTTTTGGTAGTATTTGGTAGCTGAGACTTCCTACAAGTTGTTTGTACTTTGTTGCATCGTCAAATTCTTTTCCTTTAGTGGATGTGAGCTTCAAGTTCTGTTCCATTGGAGTAGTTAAAGGATTGCAATCAGCCATTCCAAAAAAAATCAATATATCTCCAATGTACTTCTTCTAAGAGATGAATATAAACTTCAGATGTTTTTTTACTTCAATACCATGATAGTAGTGAACATAGCCCAAATCTGTCATCTCAAAACCTTTCCTTGGTTCCTTGTTTATGGATGCAATGTATCTCTCTTTGTTCCCTATCATCATAAGATAATCTAATACACCACAAGATATACAATTGTTTTTCCAAATTTCTTAACAAACAAAGTTGCATGATTAAGATCATAATGTTTAAAATTGAGTTTTAGAAGATGCTTAGTTAATTTCTTGTACTAGGCTCATGGTGCTTGCTTGAGGCCATATAATGATTTTACAATCTTCTATACTTTATGTTCCTAACCCTTCACAACAAATCCTTTTGGTTGGGACATAAAAAATTCTCTTTCATATCACCGTTCAAGAAGGTAGTTTCTACATCCACTTGGTGGATTTTCCAACCATTTTGAGCTGCCAAGGCAAAGAGTATCTAGATGGTAGCCTATTTCTTTGTGGGGGAAAAGTATCCTCATAGTTGACCCCTTCCTTCTATGAAAAACCTTTTGCCACAAGACTGGCTTTGTGCTTGTCAAGTGATCCATCTACTTTATACTAGTTCTTGAAGACCCACTTGCAGCCTATTGGATTGGTTCCCAATGGAGGGTCAAATAGCATGCAAGTTTCATTATTTACTAAAGCATTGTATTCTTTCTCTAGCACTTCTTTACATTCATCATGAGAAGTGATTTATTTGAAGGAAGTTCGTTGAAAATCTGTAGACAAATTCAGTTCACAGTCATAAGCAAAATCCATATCGACATGTGAATTAGGATCATATACATCACCTCATTTCTATCTCGTTGGATTCTTGTTCCTATGTTTCCAACCTCATCAGGATGAACACCTTCAAGTGTCTTTGTCAGCCATTTTGGAGGAGCATTCTGAGATGACCCAGGCTGCTCAGTTAACTGAGTTGGGCCTCGATCAATATTTAATCTCCCAGTTTTGTCAATCACATCACTCAAAGTATCATCAATGGATGGAGCTTCATGTTGGGGAGAGAGTGTTTCAGAATAATATTCCAAAAATTGGTCTAGTATAGGGATTACCCCTTAAATATGTGAAATCTCATTATCAAACTCTTGAAAAGACTTTAACTTTTTGAATCTATCCAAGTGATCAAGATTCTTCTCAACAAAATTTTCAGGCTTGGAAGATTCAAGAAAGATAACATCTCTAGATATTGTAAACTTCTTATTCACTCCATCATATAGACAATATTCTTTAGAGGTGTTTGAATATGCCAAGAAGATACATTTGTGACTCATTGCATTGAGATTGTTTCTTTGTTCCTTAGGTATTAAGGTATAATAAGTGTAACCAAAAACCTTGAGATGCCTTACTTAAGGAATGTGGCCATACAAAATTTCATAGGGAGTCTTATTTTTTATAGCATTATATGGAAAACTATTATTTATATACACAACACATAGAACTGCATCGACCCAAAATATTAGTTTAGAATTCTTGAAAAACATCATGGAACGTACCATATTTAAGATTGCCTCATTCATTGTTACAGCTACTTCATTCTATTGGGGATTATATGGCACAAATTTTTGATGTTTGATCCCATGCTAGTGAATATAGTTTTCTAATTCATTTGAAGTGTATTTTTTCCATTATTAGTATGAATAGAGCCAATATGAGATTGTGCGTAATTTTTAATCCATGCATGGAAATGGTGGACCAAGAGTAACTCCACAAATTAAATTGTTTGAAAATCTTTATGTTTGTTCTTAAATAAATAAACCCAATTCATTTTGGTGTAGTCATCAATAAATGTCCTCATATATTTGTTTCCATTTGTAGAAGGAAAATGCATTGGGCCACATAAATCAGAATAAACGAGTTCAATTTTTCTATGTGCTCTAGAATGAGAATCATGAAAATACTGTTTGATGTGCTTTTCTAAGATACAATCATCACATTTCTTAAGTTTCCTAGGAATTGTAGGCAAACAAGTACTGCCATTTTTCTTCAACAAACTAAGGCTTTCATAGCTCAAGTGTCCAAATCTACCATGCCATAAAAGACTTGATGGAAATGTACCTTCATCATAGTGAGAATTGTATGAAATGTTATGTGCACGAGAAGAGGTTCCTCGCAGCTTCAAAAGTCTTTCTTATTCTATCCAAGTCATGACATGTGAGTGATCTGATGCTTTTTTGACCTCAACCTCGCCATCAAATATGTGAATGGAGTTTCCTTGTTGGACGATGTGGACCAATGACAACAAGTTTCTCCTCAACTCCAGGAGGTATAGAACATATGAGAATAAAGTATGGAAGACAAGGTGGTTTGAGCCTATGATACAGGTGGATATTAGTGGCAACCCGTCAGTTCCACTTGGACCCCCACCATTTTTTATTTCAATTTTTCAGTTTCCATAATTGTGGCACAACTTACTATTTTTAGTAGTTTTTTCGGGTCCTAATATTCCAGAGCTGTTTTGAGGCCCTAAACGATGTTTTTTTGGCAATCTACCGCTAGCGAATTTTTAATAAAAATGCCTTTTTGATCATAGTCCTCAGAGATATCTTTCCAATGGGGTATCATGCACGTCAAACAGAGATAACATGACCAAGTCACTACCCCGAGAAGTTAGTTGTCCAACTAACCTAAACGGGGCCCATAAACTCTTGATGGTACATCTCCTCAGGTTAGGGTTTTGATTGTTTAGGGTTTTCTCTTATTGTTCAATAATAAAAATTCCCTTGAGCCTCATTTTAATACAGTTAAGAGGCATGTAGCCACCACATCTCTTCTCAGAGATAAGCTACCATCGCCATAGCTAGTTCATTTCCATTTATGTTTGTAAGCATATTTCAATATTTTACATTAATGAAATGAAGTATTATTTCTACTGCATCCCGTATTTATGGTTATATCTGTAATTTTTTGCGTTCCTATTTAAATTTGGATCAGTGGGATCAAATTAATGGTGCCAAGCCTTGATGGCTTGAGTTTTAACATATCCGCAAAGTACACTGCTCCATCAACATTATGAGTGAATTATTCAAATAAATATCTCGTGAAATTCATGTGGAAAGTTTATGTTGAATCAAGCAGCCAAGCATCATTCCATGAAGTAGGTGAAGCATTGAATAATTATTCAGTTACTCCAATGTTGCAATGTGCCACAACATAATGAGCAGACCCAGATGGTTTACCTTTCCCTTTATCAGGTGTTTTACCTTTTCCTTCATTTATTTCTGGCTCAATTTTGTCCCAAGGAAGCTTACATGTAGAAGCATCATTTCCATATTTATTGCATCGTATGCAATGAATATCATACCTTTCTCCTTGGAAATGTCTGCCCCCTGCCTCTAAAATTCTTCCTTCCTCTTCCTCTTCGGCCACCTATTCCTCTAGAAGAATCTTGTTCATGATTATTCTATTTTTGTGTAAGGAACACATCATATTTAGTAGACTGAGGAGTTTTCTTCTTTCCAAAATCCTTATCTCTCTCAGCAAACTTCTTCTCAAGGGAGTCAATAGTAATCTCCTTGTGGTTTCCACTTGCTTTGAATGACTCAAGATAATGTGAGTAGGTGGGATACAGTGCCTTGAAATAATATATGAGAGGAATATCTAACTCAGCACCAGTAATTTTATGTTATGCATAATGGATCTTACTTATGATGCTAAGGAAAGAGGGTCCTCATTTTTCAATTCAAGATTGAACAACTTAATCATCAATTGAACAACTTTAAGTTCAGAGTGTGAGTCATACAATTCCTTCAACTTATTTAAGGCTTCAAAGGCATTTGAAAATGGTGAAATATTGCGACTCACCTCTTCATTTATTGATGCTCCAATTAAGGCATAGGCCTTTCTATTCTTGTTTTACCAAATGGAAAGCTCCTTATCTGAAGTGGGCTTTTAAGGTGCATTGTCTCCTACTTCACAATTTCCTTTCCAAAGCTCATTGAAAATGAGAGTGTGTTTTATCTTCCAGGGCCACTCATAATAGTTCTATTTTCTAGAGAGAACTACTCCCACAATGGAAATTAGTGAATGCATCATAAAAAAGGACTATGTGCTTTGATTTCCAAACTAATATAACCTTTCTTCCTTCTTACAAAACTAATTTAAAATGCTTCACTACTAGCTTCACTCTTCACTATAAAAGAATCATGTACCATATGGTAATTTCATATATAAAAGGAGAGCAACAAATTTGTTATATACCATATATTTTTATTAGAAAAGTTCAACAAATTCCATATTCCCTCACATAACATGTCATATATATGAACTTTTATGTTATGACCCCTTTAATAACTACTCACCATAAAAAAACACCATTCTATCTTCATCAATGCAAAAAAGGGTTTCACATAACATGAGACCAATTTTTTTTAATACACAATTTCCAATATACACCATATTCCGACCATACTAATAATTGAGTGGCATTCAATCAACATATAATATGAATAGTGCATCCAAGTCATCCAACACATTCAACCAACAAGTAATAAGAACATACCAGTCAACATGACCACTGCACCACTTTCTTTGTTCTCTACCAAAATTTTCGTGCCCACGAATTAATATTGTCTGCTACACTTCTGAGTATAGATGAAAATTTCAAGGGAGAAAATGTCCAGGTCATGATCAACAATTAAACTCCTTCATGCACACAAAGTCAAGGGGAAAGAAATACATTGGATCCTTCCTCTGAGACATGATCCCTGATATGGTCTTGACCATATGCATTACACATATAGAATGAGTTTTGACCAAATTTCACAAGTCTTCTACTCAGACAATGTTCACCATAACCATGACCATGTGCAAGCTCGTGAGCATAAGTGGGAGAGAGATTTGTAATGTACAGATTGAACCTTGACTCATTCTTTATGTGCATCAAACACTGGAGTTGTATAAGAGTTACAATGTCAACAGATCAGGTGTAAGAGCTCAGATAAACATACTTCAATGCAAACATGCAACACAGGATCAACATAAAAAACATTAAATATGGTGTCTTCATTGGGAGTGGGCTCGACAGAGACATTGACTAGTTTTTTTGGAGAAGGAGCAATGAGCATGAGTTGGGAAATACAGAGAAACACTCATCGAAAATATAGGGAAATTCCCATCTAAAACCAATGCATAGATCTTTGGATTTGCAATCAATCAACATCCATGAAGCAATTTTGCAAATAATATTGTAGAGAGGAGAGGAAATAGGGAATTTTGGTAGAGTTTTCCAGGATTTACATGACACGAAATGCTAAAATTGGGGTTGGGTCTGATACCATGTTAGACCATGAGTAACTCCACGAATTGAATTGTTATTTTATTGTTAGTCTATACATGGAGAGTGGGACCACTGGTTTCATCTCTTGATGTCTTTTCATCTTCCAATTCTCTTTATTTTTCTATTTATACTATTTACATGGATTTGGATAATTCGAAAGATTAGGTGTCAACAATTATAATAATCATGACAATAAACATAGGGATTTACAGTGACTTCTAAACCATAATCAAACACTACACTAGAGGGGTTGGTTAGCCTACACGTTGTTACCACACCTTCACATGAATTTCAATGTTACCAAACTAATGACCAAATGATCTAGATGTTATCACAGCTGAAGGAAAAATGCAAGAGGTGTAATTACCATAATGAAAGTAGCCTAAAAGTTGCATGTTGTCATTAAAGGATAACAATATCCCCTATCTCTCTTCGTATAAATACCTCAAACAATAAATATTAAAATTTAAACTTATCATTACATAAATAATTTAACCTATATTAAATTTTAAAATATACATTTTACCTATATAAAATGTATTTAATCTTTTATATCTAAAACTTATGTAATTTTTCCTTAAAATAATCACTACTTTTAATTCGTCTAAGAAACCTTACAAAAACATATATATATATATATATATATATATATATATATATATATATATATATATAAATATATATATATATATATATATATATATATATATATATATCTGTCTATCTATTCTAACACAAAGAAGATACATGGTATTTACAACATTTGAAATAAGAATTAGGGTCAAAATCCACAACGAAAGACATAAAACTTACAACTAAACAAGGGAAGAATAATGTATTTTTAGGTTTATATTTATTTATTTTTTACTTTTATTTTATTTTAAATGTAAATATAGTTAAGCTCAATACAACATAGAATTTATCATTCATTAATAAGTTATTTTTAAAAAATATCTCTTTGCAAAATTGTTACTATTGTTAATTACTTATTTTAAAATAAAGTGTAAGAAAATATATTAATTTACTATTTTTATAATATTAATATTAATATTAATATAAAATATAAATAATAAATAAAGATATGAAATTTTGGATATTATATCACGTAAGTATTTTGAAATTTTAAATATGTTGAATTTTTTTTCCCCTAGGAAAATTTGTAATTTTATTAATAATAACAAAATTACATTTTGTAGATGCTGAAGCGCATATCGAATAGCAAGTCAAAGACTGGTGTTCAAAAGAAAAATAACCAGAAAGAAAATAATGTACATTTGGGGAGAAAATTATACTTTTCTCCCTTTTTTCTTCTCGACCTTTCACCACTCCCCTTGAGTCGACAAGGACGAAAAAAGTACGAGTGAAGTTTCCTCCACAGGGCGAGGATTTTCCTTGTCTGAATCTGAGTGGTCTAAAGTATGACGTCTTTTGGCTCTACTGGTATCCATTGTGTCTAGTATCTTTTTGGCAAAGAGTCCATCAGATCATGTGATACAAATTCCTCAGTTTCTGGTTCCTTGTGTGTCTGATTGTTCTCTTTAGGAATGGGATGTTCCTTTTCCTTATCTTCCTCCTCAACAGGGACATCATAAGGGTCTGGTGAAGGGAATTGCCATCCCTTGGGCTGCTTTCCTACTTTTTTCTTCCTACGCGTATCTTTTTTGGCTTCTGGGCATGTATTTTGTGGATGCCTTATTTAGCGGAAAATTCTGCATCTGAATGTAGTATTGTCATAATCTAGTATCTGGGTCCAACATCTCTGTTTATACTTTAGTTGTATTTGGTCTGGCAGTCCTTTGCTGAGATCTACTTCCACACACATGCGTGCAAATGTGTAGATTCCTTCCTCTGTTCTTTCTGTATCCATTTTAATGAATCACCTAATGGTGTTGCCTATACCAGATAGGACTTGAGGGCTCTAGAAATGTAGTGGTAGGTTGTGAAGATGAACCCAAACTGGCATCCGAGATACAACATTGTATTTGGATCAAATTCTAGGAACCATGGAGTAATGAAGAGACCCATGGATCCCATGAACCATGGCCCTTCCCTCATAATGATGTCTCCTTCATCTGCTGTACGAAATTTGACAATGAAGAACCCTTTGGAACAGAGATGAATGTCACATAAATTGGTCCAAGTTCTGAAGACCCAAAGGAAAAGGTCCATAGATTTGGGCCAAAAACAGTTGAATCTGCAAATTAATGCTTGTTTTTCAAAAGAAGAACAACACTCATCTGTTTCTCATGTATTCATATTTAATTTTGGGGTATAACTCAGTTGTTCCGCAATGTATGGGGCGGATGCTGTGCCAGCTTGTTTTGTTGATGTTGTAGCTGGTTTATTTCCTTCAAGAATGTCTTTGAAGGATAACCCTACACTTTTTTTCTTTTGATGTGTTTCTGGGATTTTTGTTGTGTTGCTTCCTATGCCACTGCCTGAAGGATTTGTTTTGCGATGGTCTGTTGCACCTCCCCTCAGCCGCAGGTTGAGAGTGATGGTAGATTCAGGTAAGATTTTGTAATCCATAAGAGATTTGTAATCTTAATGTACTCTGCCTCCAAAGATCAAAACCCGTGATCTTGTAGGATAACCAATATGCTGGAAGATGGTGTTCTTCAAAAGCTGTACTGACTTGGTTACCTGTACCCAAGCCAGATGTGTCTTCCCAGAAGGGGTTTTTATAAAAACTTGAAAGGGAAGAGGGTTTACCTGCGATTCAGGTTCTGGTTCTGTCTGAGAGTAAATTTGCCCATCTGCATCAGATTTGCCGCACCTTTTTGTATTCCCAAAGATTTCATTCCGAGTACGCTGAGTAAATGCTGAGGGGGAGAGATCTGGTCCCAGATGAGTTGCTCCAGATGCCAGAAGACCTCGATTCATTGCCTAGGTCATCTTGTTCCATACCGCTAGATCTTCACTTTTAGCTTGCCTTTCAGACCTTCTTCTGCTTGTGGGTCAGGATAGGGTATTATTTCGGTTCTTATTTGCCCCCAGATCTGAACTTTTGATGGGCAGATCAGTCCTCTGTGTACCAGATTTGTTAGATCGTGTACAGATTTGAGGGTTTTTTCACCTTTCTTAGCATGATCGATTGACCTAGCTCGTTACAATGCCAAACTGATGCGTAGATTTCCATAGTAACATCCATCCTCAGGTTAGCACGAATAAATCCATTCTTATCCTTGAGGTCAGGTTTCCTCATAATCTCGTCCTTCTTCTTAGCTTTGGAGTCACTCCCTCTGCAGTCCCTACCCTTAGTGACGACCCCTGTCTACGCTGCAACAACAAAAGCATGGTTATCCTCAAGGGCGTACAAGTTGCATGCGTTTTTTACATCAGATCCGAGCTTCTTCTTCGGCAAAGGTGGGGCAGGGTACCAGACCCAGCTGGGAGAGGAGATGTTCTACACTCCAGATCCGATGGCTATCCAATCTTCATGGAGGGGCATCAATGGGAAAGCTTGCAGGTTGTGGATCGAAGCATTGCAACCGAGCATTTCTCTATCTACGTATACTGTAGCCATTGCGCCCACCTTTCTCCAGTTGCAACTATAAATATGTTGAATTTATTTATATATATTAAATATATAATTCATAATTAAAAAAATAAATCATTAAATTTTAGTTCTAAATAAAAATACATATTATAAAATAATTAAACATTTCAATATCCTCAAGCGGTTCTTCCACCGTGGATAATCTAAAATCTAACTTTGTCTTCCTTCCTGCATGTGGCTTCGTAATGTTGCTTTCAGATTTAATCCATGCTGGTGAATCCTCCAAGTTCTAAGTTAACCTTCTCTAGTCCTATGTCAACTTTTTCCTCGCCTTCGTATTCTCCATCAAAAGTTGAACAACAGGATGGTTATACCAAGGTCAAACTTGGTATTTACCTTCCTGAAAATGGCTTTAATAAATATTTCTTGTTTGCCCCCAAAAATTCCCCTCCCATGATTAGTTTCCCTTCTCATATGTTTTTCAATAATAATAATAATAATAATAATAATAGTCTGGTTGCCTAGAAAAATTCCCCTCTTTTGATTAATTTCTCTTCCCTTATGGTTTTCAATAATAATAAAATTAATAATATTAATAATAATAATTAGTTTTCTCTCTTCTAATGATAATAAGGTAGTTAATCTTTTCAACTTTTCTTTTCACCCTCATGTCTATAGTATTTCGGTAAAGGATTAAACTTTGTGTTTGCTCCTAGAAAAATCCCTATGAAAGAGATTATATGTGACATTGAATATGGGATAAGGGACTTACTGGACAACACTAAATATATCATCACGCAAGGCTGTGCGGTTATCCTTAGAAAGACAAAGGCCCTGATAGAAACATTAGTAGGCAGGAGTTCGATGCCCTCAAATCCTTGAACAATAACAAAGACATCGTTATTATCAAGCATGATAAAGGTGGGGTTTTAGCTATCTTAGATGAATAAAATTATTGGAGAAAGATGTTGGACCACCTTTGTAACAACGAGAGCTATTGAAAATATAATAAAAATCACTTCAAGAGGATCTCCAAAACCGTTTCTCTTCTAGATAAATATCTAGCCCAAATACTTAAACCTCTCGTTGGCCTTATAGAGTCCTTTGTCAAATACTCTTCATCATTTGTCAATAAGTTAAAAGGTGTGAAGTTTGATCCTGGGGATATTCTTGTAAGTTTCGATTTAGTCTTCCTTTACACTAATATCCCTATTAATGAAGAAATTGAGGCTATCAAATGCATTACAGATCCAGATACAACAAAATTAGTTGAAATCTATCTCACCTCTACTTTCTACAACTTTGAAAGTGAATTCTATGAACAAACTTGTGGTGTTGCTATGAGTTCCCCCTTTTCCCCTATTGTAGCTAATTTGTTCCTGGAGGACTTTGAATCTAAATACATGGCCTTGACTCAATTCAAACCAAATATATGAAAGACGTTGGTGGATGACACTTGCATCATATTTCCCCATGGTTGGGAAAAATTGGATCTCTTTTTCCAACATCTTAATAATCAATCCAACTCCATTAAGTTTATTATGTAATGTAAAATTAATGGATGCCTTCCTTCCCTTGATGTCATTTTTTGAAACAAGGATGATGGTTCTTTCTCCCACCAATTTTTACGGAAGAAAACTCAAACGGAACAATGCCTTCACGCTAGGTCCCATCATTTCCATACTCAAAAGATGGGTGTTCTAAACACTTTAGCTACTTGTGCATTAAGTGTTTTTGATAAGAAACACCTTAATGATGAAAACACCCATC
Organism: Pinus tabuliformis; assembly: GCA_031772625.1. Lineage (NCBI taxonomy): Eukaryota > Viridiplantae > Streptophyta > Pinopsida > Pinales > Pinaceae > Pinus > Pinus tabuliformis. Next base: position 652,929,201 of record CM062814.1, read on the forward strand.
TCCTTAATGTGTTAATAAATAATGGATATAGTAGGCACCAATGTCTTAGTTCTTTCCTTAAAGCTGACAATGGTCCTAAGGTTAGAAATAAACCTAAAGATCAGAGTTCAGAGGTGAATCTTTCGTTTATCCAAGGGACCACCGATAATATTGTGAAGATACTAAGAAAACGTAATGTTCCCTCGATCTTCAAGCCCCTAAACACCATTAATAGCTCCTTAAGATCACTAAAGCACCCCATGGACCCTATGAATATGAAAGGTGTTTATGTTATCCCATGTTCATGTGGGACTCACTACATTGGTGATACTATCCGCTCAATAAATGAAAGGATTCAAGAGGATGCAGCCACATGCAGAAAAGACAAAAACCCACATGTGCATTGAAGAGGGCCAGTTCATTGTGAGTATTGATCCTTTCCATCACCGAACATTTAGGGAGGCATTCAAGATCGAAAGGAGTCCTAGTGATCTGAATAGAGATGATGGATGGAAATTTAGCAGTTGTTGGATCCCTCCCATTTTGTCTTAGTTCTATTTCTCCAGTTGTTTTGTCTTTTATCCTCAAATTTGCCACCCTTCCTTTGTTTCACTTCATTGTTTGCCTCTTTTTTCTTGACTTGTGATTTCTAACTACTTTTTTTTTTATATAATTTTCAATTTATGATTAATTATTTTGGCATTATGTGATATTTTTATTTATTTATTATGATTGTTATTAAATTCCTTTTCTAATTTTTTTCCCTAAATAAATAAACAATCTTTTGATATGTTAGTTATTGATTTAGTCTCTTTTACCCTTTTTAAAATAATCTTGGCTTTTCCTTTCAATATTTTAATTTCTTGGTCAATGATAATAATAATAAAATTAATTAATTATCTAATTAATTTCATATGAATTAATTGGTAACTATGAATTATGACCTTGATATTATTTTATTTATCATTATTTTGGTTGACCTCACTTATCCCTATTGTTAAATTTGACCCAATTTTTTTGGGGGATTTTAATCCTCTTTTTGGATTGAATATTCCAATCTATCCATTTTTTAATAAATATTTTATTTTATTCAAATTAACCATTTCATTCTAACCATTAGAATTTATTATCTCTTCATGACACTATCTCTATTTCATCTCATGTCTAGATTTGATTCTCTATCTTGTCCTGGCGATAAACCACACTTGATGCTTAGAAACACGTCAACATAATTTATCTGATGTGATTTTTACCAAAAGATTTCTCATATTCAAGATATGGATCACAAAAGCCTAAATTCAGAAATTACAAACCTGCACAGAAGGGTCATTATGATAAAAGTTCATCACTTCAAATGGGCATGCTTACATGTTTCCAAAATGAAATCAGATCTGTCATTCTTAAAACAATGTACAGATTCATTCATTGTTCCCTTGTTTTCCCTTATTAAAAATCCCCTTAATAATTACAGAAATAATCATATATTTTTGAAGGTGGGTGTAGCCCTGATTCATTATGATATTTGCAGGGTTAGAAAATATCTTGATCTTATCTCTCGGAATTTGTTTTCGTTGCATTTGGAATTTTCTTCTATGGTATCTACTGATCTTTGCACTAGGATGGAAGATTTTTCTGTATTAAAATCATTTCGAATGGAAGAATTTTGGAAGAAAATACAGTCCAAGAAGTTTCTTAATATCGCAGAAAATTCCTCCTCTTATGGAAGTTTTTATAAATTATCTGGTTATTCTTCCAAGAGTAATATTCATAAAGACCAAATATTTTCTGTCAGTTCCTTTATTAGCAGTATTGCTTCCCCTGGTGCAATCATAGTTCTTCCCCTTTCATTGACGATGGTGGTAAATATGTTCTTTGTCAGAGGGTTTGTCTTAATGATTCCAAGGCTAGTTCTAAAGATTGTGGCAGAAGCCTTATACATTCCAATGCTCAAGTTTTTTTACCTCCTCTCACCTCCGTGCAGGTTTCTTAAGGAGAAGTTTCTTCTTGTAGTCCAGAGGATCACTCCATAGACATCCGATCATATCCGTATCCTAGCCTAATTTATGCAAGATGTTCTTCCATCGTGAATAATATAACCTTCGACTTTGTTTCCCTTTTGGGACATGGCTTCATAACGTTTTTTTTCAGATCCAATCCATGCTGGTGAATCCTCCAAGTCCTCATTAAACCTTCTCCATTCCTCTGTCAACCTTTTCCCCACCTCCTATCCTTCATATTCTCCATTGGAAGTTGAACAACGGGATAGTTCCTCCAAGGTTAAATTGGCTATTCAACTTCCCGAAAATGGATTTAATAAATATTGCTTGGTTTCCCCTAAAAATTCCCTCCTTTGATTAATTTCCCTTCCCATATGTTTTTATGTAATAATAATAATAAAAACATAGATAATAATAATAATAACAACAACAATTTGGTTTCCCCAAAAATTCCCGTGTTTTAATTAATTTCCATTCCCCTATGGTTTTCAATAATAAAAACATTGTTGATAATAATAACAACAACGACCAGAACAACAACAACAACACTAGCAACAACAACAACAACAATAATAATAATAATAATAAATTTTCTCTCTCCCCTTATGGTAATAAGGTAGATAATCTTTCCAGATTTTCTTCAACCCTCATGTGTAAAGTCTTCTAGGGAAAGGATTAAACTTTGCACTTGCTCCTAGAAAAATCCCTATGGAAGATATTATATGTGACATTGAATATGTGATAAGTGACTTATTGAAAAAATTAAAGATATCACGAGGCATGACTCTGGATTTGTCCTTAGAAAGGAAAAGGCCCACAATATCAACATTAGCAAGCTCATGTTTGATGCCCTCAAATCCTTGAACAATAACAAGGACATCATTATTCTCAAGGCTAATAAAGGTGCGGTTGTATTTATCTTAGATAAAGAATATTATCAGAGAAATATGTTGGACCACCTTTTTAAAAACAGGAGCTATAGAAAATTTTAAAAAATCCTTTACTCCAAAATTGCTGCTCTTGATATAAAATCCAATAGCACTATCAACTGCTTTAGCCATAAACTCCTCGAGAGTAATCCTATGACTCCTAGGATCTATGGGCTTCCCAAGATCCATAAAGAGGTAGCTCCCCCGAGACCCATCATCAAAACTATAGGAGGATCAGCCTATCGTTTAGCTAAATATCTAGCACAAAAGCTTAAACCTATCATTAGCCTTACAAAGTCCTTTGTCAAATACTCTTCATCGTTTGTTAATGAGATAAAAGGTCTAAAGTTTGATTTTGGGGATATTATTGTAAGTTTTAATGTAGTCTCCCTTTACACTAATATCCCTATTAAATAATCCCTTGAGGTCATCAAATGCATTATGGATTCGGATACAACTAAATTAGTTGAAATTTGTCTCACCTCTACTTTCTTCAACTTTGAAGATGAATTATATGAAAAAAATTGTGTTGTTGCAATGAGCTCCCCCCTTTTCTCTATTGTAGTTAATATGTTCATGGAGGACTTTGAATCTAAAGCCCTGAAATTGACTCAATTCAAACCAAAGCTATGGAAGAGTTTTGTGGATGACACCTATGTCATATGGTCCCATCCTCAGGAAAAATTGCATCTCTTTTTCCAACATCTTAATATTCAATCTAACTCCATTAATTTTACTATGGAATGTGAAATTAATCGATACATTCCTTTCCTTGATGTCCTTATTTGAAAGAAGGATGATGGTTCTTTCTCCCACCAAGTTTTTCAGAGGAAAATTGATGCAGAGCAGTACCTTCATGCTAAGTCCCATCATTTCCATGCCAAAAAGCTGCATGTTCTAAACACTTTAGCTACTTGTGCATTATGTGCTTTTTTACGAGAAACACCTTAATGATGAAAAGACCCATCTCCTTAATGTGTTCAGAAATAATGAATATAGTAGGAACCGATGTCTCAATGCTTTCCTTAAAGCTGACAAAGGTCCTAAGGTTAGAAATGAACCTAAATATGGAGTTTAGGGGTGCATCTTCTATTTATCCAAGCGACCACCAATAAGATTTTGAATATCCTATGGAAACATAAGGTTCCCTTGACCTTCAGGCCCCTAAACACCATTCATAACTCCTCAAGATTAGTGAAAAACCCTGTGGACCCTAAGAATATGAAAGGTGTTTATGTTATCTCATGTTCATGTGTGACTCCCTATATTGGTGAAACTAGTTGCTCAATAAATCAAAAGATTCAAGAGCATGAAACCTACATCAGGCATGTGAAGACCCACTCCTTAGCATTAGGAGAACATGCAGAAAATACAAAACACCACATATGAATTGAAGAGGCCTCGGTCATTGTGAGGACTGCTCATTTCCATCACCAAGAGTTTACGGAGGATTTAGAGATCGAAACGAGGCCTACTAATCTGAATAGGGACAATGAATGAAAAATTAGTAGTCGTTGGATCCTTTCTATTTTGTCTTGGATTCTATTTTTGTGATTGTTTTATTTTTTATCCTCAAATTTTGCACCCTTCCTTTGTTTCATGTCATTGTTTACCTTTTTCCTTCCTTGTGATTTCTAGTTACTTTTATTTTTATTTCATTTTCGATTAATTATTTTTTACATTATGTAATTTTTTTCCCTAAATAAATAAACAATATTTTATTATGTTAATTGTTGAGCTCTTTCACCCTTTTTAAAATAATCTTGACTTTTTCCTTTCAATATTTTAATTTCTTCGTCAATAATAATAATAATAATAATAATAATAATAATAATAATAATAATAATAATAATTGATTATTGAATTGATATACTCATTCTACAACCTAGTATGAAGGGATGTGTAAGTTTGTCTATCTGTCCATGCCCCTTTAAAATAAAAAAAAAAATAAAAATTATGTTCTAAATATAAAAATAATGTTCGCTATGATAAAAAAAAATTGAATAGAAGTAAACAAATATGTTAAAATAAAACATTTTCATGTTGTATATAAAAAAATTCAATATTGGTTATCAATAAAATATTTTAATAAGAATTAATACTAACATATAGTTGAAAATATATTAGTAATAAAAAACCATTTTAATTTTTGTGATAAAGTGTCTTGACGTACATTTGATGTAAAATAATTTAATGTAAATTAAGTAAACAATATTATGTATATATCATGAAAATATTAGTTTCTATGGTTACAATGTTTATTTGGTCCTATATATACTCTATTTACCATTAAAAAATACAATTTAAACAATGAAAAATAGCACAATGTATTTTTCACTCTAAAGAAGTTCGCAAGTGAAGAAATTTGATCCATCTCAGCTCATGTTAGATCCATACTTATGATGGATCTATCTTGGTTTAATTAATTTAGTATGAATTAATTGGTAAATTTGAATTATGACCTTCATATTATTTTATCTATCATTATTTTGGTTGACCTTCACTTATTCCCTTTGTTAAATTTGACCCAATTTAATTTTTTTCGGTTTTTAATCCTCTTTTTGAATTGAATATTCCAATCTATCCCCTTTTTAATAAATATTGTATTTTAGTTAGATTAGTTGTTTCATTCTATCCGTTAGAATTTATTATCTCTTCATGACGCTATCTCTATTTAATTTGGTGCCTATATCTCATTCTCCATCTTTTCCTAACGATGAACCACACTGGATGGTTTGAAACAAGTCAAGGTAATTTTTCTAGTGTGATTTTTAGCGAAATATTTCTCATATTCATAATACTTTTATATCTATTTTAAAAACATTTTACTTCAATATATATATATATATATATATAATATATATATATATATATATATATATATATATATATATATATATATATATATATATATATATATTTTTTTAAAATTACAATCAAAACTTTAATTATTATCAAGAAGTGAAATCAACTTTCGGACATTTATACATTAAATATTATTGAAAGTGTCATAGTGAAAGTAACGAAGTCTAACCTAAATATTTAAAACATCTTAAATTAGAGAGATTTGTATAAAATTCTCCCTCAAAAGTTAATACTTGTGATTATATATATATATATATATATATATATATATATATATATATATATATATATATATATATATATATATATATATATGTCTATATATCTATATATATATAGACACACACACACATACCAAGGGAACCTAGTTTCTTGTACATTGCATTCATTGCAAAAGGAGGCTTTCTCCCTCAAAGTGGACTATAATTGTTGGTTTCCTATAATTTTTAAGGCACAATGTTCATCACATTTGGTCTCAAAGCACACAAATTGAGGGTTTTGCAGCTTCAAACAAGACATAATGGCATTTTCGTTATAATTTTTTTTCTCAAGCCATATTAGGTGGTGGAAATTGGAGACAATTGACATCTCATGATACATTTGGTAAAATTTCTAGATTATATCTATCTATATTATCTATCTACCTACCTACCTACCTACCTATCTATCTATCTATCTATCTATCTATCTATATATATATATCTATATATATATATATATATATATATATAGATATAGATATAGATATAGATATAGATATAGATATAGATATATCTATATCTATATCTATATCTATATCTATATCTATATCTATATCTATATCTATATATATATATATATCTATATCTATATATATGTATATATATATATATATATATATAAATATATATATATATAATATATATATATATATATAGTTTTTTAAGGGTCCTGAAATGTATTTAAAAAAAATGAACTTGGCATTTTCCTATAATGTTTTTCTAGTGATACTTCAAACTCTGAAACATTTAAAGATTTGAGGAGATATAAGAAAGTATCGTGTGAAAAAAATTCAAAATTATATTTGAATATTTGGACGTGTGGTATTCTATACATTTTTTCTCTTGGGAAGAGAGAAAAAATCAACAAGTTTTTGGAAAGTTACCATCACATTTACTTGGAATATCAAAATCTAGTCAAACTTGTGGATTTATATAGAAGGCACATCAAAGTATTATAGATGAAAATTTAAAATTCAAAATAGATCTAATCTCATAGATATATCAAGAAGAAGGTCAACCATTCAAATATTATCAAAATCAACATTTTAAACATGTGTAACTTACAAGTGACATAAAATTTGATTAGAAGATCTATTTTTTTGGATGAATTAAATTTACGATAAAGATAAGTATTATTGTATCTTTCCATATACCTCCAAAATAATATCCAAAAGCTACTACACCAACTAAACCTTTTGAAGTCTTATCCATGGCTCACAAAGATGTGGAATATGTCAAATATTAGGTAATCATGATTAAGATTTATGAAGGAATGAAATGAAATATATATTTATAAAAAAAATATAGATATATAGTAAAAATGAATTCTATTAATAAATGGAATGTGCTAAAGCTGTGAAAATAAATAATGAAATAAATTCACTCAAATGGTAGTAGTTTATCTCTAAGAAGAGGGGGGACATCTATGTGCAATCACCAAAGCACATTACAATGATTCCAAATGGTCCTATTTAACATAGGATAACAATGAGGAAACCCTAAACATCCAAAAGCCTAACCTTAGGAGATGATACACCAAAACGTTTGTGGGTCCCGATGGGTTTAGTTGGTACATCAACCTTCCAGGGTAGTAACGTTTGCATATAATATCTATTTGGCATGCTCGATATCCTATTGGAAATATCTAACTAAGAAGTACATATTTTTACTAGGCCTAGGCTAAAGCCTATGGTTATTAGTTGGCCCTTTCCACTTCAAAAAACATCATTTAGGACCTTAAAATGAACTCAAAAGTCCATGAACTGAAAGAATATAGAAAAACTAACAAGATGGAGAATTTTTCTTTGAGGTAGTGGAATAGGTGGGTGGCCATTGATATCCACCTAGATCAAACAAAGTCGAACATTAATTGTCACAGTTTCAAGAATAACTAAAAGGACATTGAATAAAAATTAGATGAGAAAAAAAGGAAGAAATGGACAAGAAGATGACACAAATTGAAGAAAGAAAATTATAAAATCCACAAATGAGAGTTTCCTTAAAATTGATAATGTTTCTGAAGGAGCTCATGAAAATAAAGGTAATATTAAAGCTAAGCAACTTGATAATAATAAGAAATTTTACAACATTGAATTAAAGAAGTTTGATGGAACAAATCTATTTACTTGGGTGCACCAAATAGAGTATTATTTTGAATTGCATAATATCATGGATGAACAACAAAGGATTCACATAGCAACTTTGAACTTTGAGACAAATCCCTATGAATGGTATCGATGGGTAGTTAAAAACAATCTTGATTGTTATCATTATACTTGGGATTTATTTATAAGAGACTGAGAAACACAATATAGAAAAGCTTCAGAACATGACTATTTTAGTCAATTGAAAGGAAACACAAGTGATGAAAATTTATTAGAATCTTACATGTGTGGATTAAAAGAAGACATTAAACATGATATTCTTCTAGAAAACCCAAAAACATGATATGGAAGCTATGAAAAATTCTTGTCATATTCAATCCAAGAATGAGGGTACACATTATTATACCATCGAAGCATATATAGGAAATAAATATTGTTTCAGTTTTTGTAACACCTCCCAACCAGTTTTTTTTAATCTTATAGCTTACCCTAAGTAATTCATATGTATGGCACTAACTATAATTCATGTGAAATGTGTAATTCCTACTTATTGATACGCTTACCATAATGTAATTACTATCCAATAAAATTTTTCATTAAAAAGAGCTAAATAATGTTACTCGTCTATAGCATATGCTCGCTCATCTATATTTTTTCCAACACAGTTCATGACTATATGGTGTCTTTGACCAAAAGACATGTGTTTATTATCAAATAATTGATTTAATCTTGGGCTTATTCCTACTTTCTAGAATTTGGTACAATGTCACACACAAAATTATATTAGATTACCCATTGCGTACCAAACTCAGTCAGTGAAATGTTCTCTCAAAAAATCTTGAGATACATAGTTGGAATACAATATTCCTTCAGAGTTTGTGTCCAAATCAACAGTTATTATGATAGGATTTTCAATCTTACGGTGGTGATAGAATCTATACTGTTCTGGTAACTACCCTCCTATCCACCATGTAGTCAGTCCCAGTTTTCCTACAACCCATGATGGTTGGACTCATCAACTATGGAACCAACTACATCCTTCCTTACCAGTTGTAGGAGGGACAAGTAATGTAGGAAAATCTATCAGCCTCGATATTATATTACCACTTATGATTCCATTATCCATTACTTATGTATGCAATGTAATGGTAGGGATATATGTTCGCAAAATTGGATTTGTTACCCTTGTGTTCCATTGACCAATTTTTGCAACTTGGATGCCTCCTAGAGGTTTCTTTCCTATACAAAAAGTCTATAACTTTGGAAGTACAGGCGCTTCTCTTCTTGAACCTTACTGTGTTTTATATCATTTACCCTCTCAATTTAATATTTTGGTACCTCTTGCTCTTAGGGGACTACAGGCCTGGTATGGTGACTATGGTAGCAGTCTCGTAGGTAATTTTTGCAACACATACCCTAAAGCACCCTTGTTTAGAATTGAGTTTTAAAAAAAAAATATTAACTGGAAATTTGTTCTTTGGGGGCTTTAGTTTTCCAATTTTCATTACATTTATTTGAACATTATATTAAATTTATAGTCCTTCTTGACAATGCAGTGAGAACCTCCTTGAGGTTTGGTGGTACTTCATGTGGGAAAAGTTTCGAGGACCATTACACATTCTTCTACATTATAGTGTTTGGGGCGAACCTTGACTATTGCTATTATTTTTTTCACGTGAGGTTTTCCCACTTCAGCCTTCCATGAGCCACATGAGATTTTACTATTTCAAACTAGGTTCTTCTCCTGATAATTGTCTCATATTTTTTCTTATCCAGGTACTGAAGGCCGTTTTCTTCTAAATTTTAAAGCTACTCTTCCCTTTTTGTCGAGAAATTTATGCCCTTGCCTTGAACTGATTAGGGTTATTACAGTCTATTGTTGAGTAGACTGTGTATGTATATACAATATTTTAATTAAGCGGTTTATGCCATCTGCTATGTTGAGAATTCATTATATATTTGTATATAGAATTTCTCTTCATTTGCTACAAAGCATCACTTAGCAATTATATTGTTTGTCCAAAGTTGATATATGAATTTGTGAACTTACTTTATGAGGCTTATCACTACAAGGAAAATAAATTTTAGTGGATGATTTTGCAGAAACCCCTATAAAAATAGGCAAAAAATATGTTTGTAGTAGAGGTCACTAAGGGGGGTGGGTGGGCGGATGTTTTCTGGATGGTGCATCTAAAATATATAAATGTGCTTGAATAATAGGTGGCACCGGTGCCCTTTATTTAGTAAAACATCCTGATGCATACCACTAAGTGGCAGCCCTGTAGTTTTTAAATCTAAAAAAATTGTTGTGCTATTTTCCAATGATGCAGTAATGTGGTAAAGGTACTAAAACACCCAAGGGCATTTATGAAAGAGTAACACTAAGTGGTTTTTAATTTTTAATAATAGAGAGGTGCTATAGTCCAACAAAGCATCGATGTGGTACCTTTATTAGAATGCTCCGTGGTGTCCTAAAAAAAAACCTGAAAGAATTTTTTTATTTTAAAAAAATGCAGTGCTCTTGGATATATTATGCATCGATGTGGTTGGCATAACGCATCGGAGGAGGGTTAAGTTGAAAAACCCTCCTCTTCATAAATTTCATTTCTACCATCTATAGTGTTGGATATCTCTGAAGCATTGATGTCACTCTTCCCTCATGCAATGCCCTTACATTGATGCTTCTATTGTTCACCATCCTTCCATACCATGCTCGCTACCTGAATTTTGAATTTTTTCAAACCGTGTTAATTTTTTCTTCTCCCTTACGTGTCCACAATGCCTCCCCAACAATGAAATGTCTAGGTATTGCATATGATTCTCTCTAATTTATTTTTTCTTCGGATTAGAATTGCAAATATTTTCCATTGTTTTTGAAAAAAAAAATCTCCTTACATGGTTCGTTCGATATATTTGACTCGTAAATCTACAAGGTGCACCTTGTAAATTTACAAGGTGCACTACATTTTAGTGCGTGAACATAAAACACCATAATTTTTACAATGCATTTCATAAATAAAAGCACATCAGGTATATGATAAATATTACATGGGTGCGTTACTCCTGACATGTTTATATTTATCAAATACACCACAAAAATAATATTTAAAAATATATTTATAACTCGGTGCGTTCAATAACCTGAACATTCCATGTCGGTGCTTAAAGGTTATACGCGTGCACCAGTGAACAAGTGTGACACACTACTATGAAAAATTAAATGTGTCAACCAACAGTGGTGCATCATACCTATGTGTGCATTGACGTGGGTGCGGTAATGTTTTGTAGCGCATTGAAGGCGATGCGTGGCTTTGTTTTGAGTGCAACGATGATATTTATTTTTTGTTTTTAATTGAAAGTAATGTTGCCATATTTATAAATACATGCTTCATTTAATTAAAAAAAATTATTTTATGTATGAGGCTAATGTATTTTACATGTTAATCATGTACGAAAGACATCAACAGAGGGAAAAACATCATACACACCCATACAATATGGTCTGAACATGGGATGCCAGAGAGAGGGAGAGGGATTTATACCCTCACCCTATTACCATAGTGACTCGAGCGATCTTAAGGAATGTATGCTTTATCAAGTACTATGAACATTCCATATCCCTGAAGGCACACTCTATATGATTGACACATCTGATCAGCCGATGGAGTGCCCATGAGCAAGATTTCCATGTCGATCCTGGGGCATGGTATAGGCTCACTGATTATGAAATATACTTTATCACTTTCCTATCTAGGGGAGGGGAGTATTTTCCCCAGTTCCCTAATGTCCACCATGGGTTTGCAGCTGAGAGTTAGCTTGCCTACACTTAGAGATTCATTAGGCCTCATAAAGCCCATCTAGTTGATTTTCAGGTTTATGGTGGGCAGCTGTGGATTTCTTTTCTTGCCACATAGCAGGTTAGGTGCCTCTCTTTATTATTCACCACCATTTCACACTCTAGTAGTGATGGGAAGTACATTATTTTCCCTCTTTATTATTATGTTGATTCTTTTATTCGGGAGGCATGTTTTATCAGGTGGTCTACCATTTTTTTGAGGCAGTTTTCATGGATTTAGAGAGATGTCATGTGTTGAGACAGGGGAGGGCGACCTTCCCTTTCAATTCATAGTTATTTTGTTTATTTTTTGAGAGGTTTCCATAGACGAGGCTTGCATTTGAATGTGGACCTCCTAGGCCGATCAATGAGGTCTGGATGCACATGTGGGGGAAGATTATGCCCAAAATGGGCCTGATGGAGTATCTGACCAGGATTTCTACCGAGGCATTGATGCTATTGGCCAGTGAGGATGACCATGTGTTTTCCGCATTGACATTTTTGTATGTCAGGGATTGATTGGAGATAGTGTCCTAACATTCTCTCCATAGAGGCTGAGCCTTGACATGATAAAGGTAATATTAGTATTTCATTTAAATTAATCTAGTTTCATTTTATTGTTTTAATTAATGAGAATAAAATTTATTCTAGCACGTTATTTAACTTATTTTATTAAAATTTTTGATGAAATTGTCTGATTATGGTTGTGTACTATATATTTTTTAGACATCGATACATTTGATGTGGACATGCCTCCTCCCACCCCAGATGGAGGAGATAAGGAGATGGGCAAGGGTGCTTAAGAGGGTGAAGCACATCCTTAGGGGGAAGTGGGTGTCTGGGCTGTAGGGTTGGTTTGTGATTTTAGATGGACTACTGTGAAATATTAAGAAGAGTTTTGGTTGACGTGGGAGTCCTTCCTATGAGGGCTTGAGATATTAGTGCAGATCCTAGGTTGGTGGATATGTACAGGAACTTCCCACATGAGATGATTTCTCTTATGCATCATATCATCAGATATAATAGGGTATTGGCACCAATGAGGGATGTATGGCATGCAGTGGCAGATTCATGAAATGAGGGCGGCGATGATGATGATGAGGGTGATGATCATGATCATGATGATGAAGGTGGTGATCATGATGCTTCTGGTAGTACCACCCCATCAAATCATGAATGTCACGGTGGTAGTGATCCTTCTGGTTGTACACATCCTCATTAGTCACCTATGTTGAGATGCCAGATCTAGAGGATGAGCCTTACGTTTCTCCTCACGGAGAAAAGAAACCACCTCCTCTTCCACCTCTTAGTTTGATAAATCGCATTGAGACAATAATTGACCATCCATCGTATTCTACTATAGACAATCCACCTCCTTCTGATCCACTTCAGTTGAGTTTAATAGACATTGATGGAGTAGTTGACCATCTATCATCTTATACTACAGACCAGGCTGGTACTACTACATCGGTTGTATCGACAGATATTTGATTGCACTTATTTGACTTGATGTAGTTATTTGACTTGTTTATATATATATATATATATATATATATATATATAAATATATATTTCTTAGTTTTTGTTGATGTTTATGTACTTAATTTATATGTTGGTGTTGATGTGTATAATGTTAGGTCATGTTAAATATGTTCATTTAACGTACTTGCAAATAGATGTGTATCTGATAGCAGTTATTAGATTACAATGTTTATGTTTTCTTAGATGTGATCACGACGATGATGCCCATTTAGATTATTAGATTTATGTGATAACTAATGATGTTTAGATGTGCTAAAGGTCTATATAATTAGATGATGGTAGTGAATTTGAATGTGTATCTTAGATGATGTTTATGTATCTTATATGATTATCATCACGATGTTTATTTTAATGAAATAATATCTATTATAGATTATGTATTGGTGAACTTATATCAAACTTTTATATATGAAATTTCATGAAAAATGACTTACATTAAAAAAAGTTCAAAGATAATTTTATAAATTACAAAGTTTAGTTTGGTTGAAACTATGATTATAAAATAACGATAAATATTTTTCTATGGCTTAGATAGTTCATTGATATTCAATCTAACTTAATTAGTAAAATATTTCAACACTCATAAGGAAAGAATAACAAAAGGTAAAATAATTTAGTTAGTTCCTAATAAGACGAAAATGTGTGACTCACGCAATTTTTAATATAAAATATTATTGATAATAAATTATTAAAAAATACAATTTAACTAATTCAATATTGGTTTATAAAATTCAATCTATTGTTAAATTTAAAAAATTTAAGTTAGAAATTTTTATAGCCAACCTAGATCCATCTTAACTCTGAATAATATATATGTAGTTGTCTTTGAAATCTCTTATTTATAATTCATGTTCTCCACAATAAAATGTTAAAATATGCATCCTCATTGAATTAGAAAGCGATTATTAATAGAATAAGAATTTTACCAATCTTTCTCGCCAAAGTGAGAATAAAAGAAATTTTTCAATTTAAATTACTTTATTTTTCTCTATATAAAGTATCTTTTAAATTATGCTATTTAATATGGACATTGAAACATTTTACTTATGGTTGAAAGTAAAATATTTTTTGTTTTATATATATATATATATATATATATATATATATATATATATATATATATATATATATATATATATATATATATATATCTCTCTCTCTCTCTCTCTATATATATATATATATATATATATATATATATATCTATGGAACGTAGAATGAATTACACATAATCTAATATCAATAATACTATATTTTGTCTTGAATAGCTTAGGTGACCAATATACCATGCATATGTTAGTCCTGGTAATAGAGAACGACTACGACGGAGCAACTAGGGTTTCTGCAACTCGTCCTAGGGTTTCTGCAACCCCTGCTACGGCAGGCTCCCCTGACATAGCTCAGCCTTGACAGAACCTGGGTGGATCTGAGGTCTTGGTGTCCTGCCATAGATCGAAGGAACCATGCAGCCCCCTCAGGGGGAGGGCGATGCGCCTCCCCCAAAAAACGATAGCCAAAAGCAGCGGATTGAAGACACTGACAAAGAAGAAAGGCAGAATGAGGACAATACGGACAACAGCAAGCAGCAGAACAGTGAACAAGCTCAGAAAGACAAACCCAAAGCAAGCTCATCCACATGTAGACCAGTGGCCACTCACAGGCCAAAAGTGGAATTTCCCAGTCACCGAATCAATGCCAGAATACAGTTCATGAGGGATCATGCGTTGATTGGCAAGTTTATTGGAATATGGCCAACTGAGAAAGCGCTAAGGGGCTGGATAAATTCCAAATGGAATCCAAAGGGCCACATCACTCTGCATCTAGGGCCAAAGGGGTTTTTTACGGCTGTATTTAACTGCTTGGAAGATCGCAACAGGATTCTGGATGGGGGTCCTTACTTCTTCAATTCCGCAGGTCTATATCTCAAAGGGTGGGTTGAACGTTTCAATCCAGATAAGGAAGACCTTAGTTGTGCTCCTGTCTGGATAAGGCTGTATTCGCTCCCTTGGGAATACTGGGAAGAGAACTCCCTCCAGGAGATTGGAAATGCTCTGGGCGAATTCATCAAGGTAGCAGAGGAAACAAAATTATGCAGATACACATCATATGCCCGGATCTGCGTCTACATGGACCTCAAGCAAGCCCTGCCAGATACGGTAAGTCTCTTCCATGAAGATGTTGAATGGATACAGCTGATAGATTATGAGCATGTACCGTTTAGATGCAGGAAATGCCATGATCTAGGTCACCTCTACAGAGATTGTCCTCTGAACAGGAAACCCCCTCCTCAAATGGACTCAGACAATCCTGCGTCTGACGGATTTACCAAAGTGGTAAATCGCAGAAGAGGGCATAAGAAATCGACAGCCAACACCAAGACCAATCCAGTTAACTTGTCAAAACCCTCAACGAGCAATAGCTTTGCTGCTCTGGCCAGTGATGATGTGCAAGATTCTGATAACGTACCTCTAAATGACAAGGAAACTAGCAAAGAGAAGCAGGATGGGATTTCACCGCAGCCAGGGGAAAACTTATTCGACAAATCAACCCATCACTCCCAAACCAAGACCCAGGCCTGGAGCTTTCAAGGAATGGAAGTCGATAATCCTGAACCTAGTACAAAGGCAGTGAAGGAAAGAGCGGAAGACTATCAAGAACCCCAGATCATGGAGGAAGACCCTGAAAATATTGATATTGGTGAACTGGACATTCTAGGACTCGAGCAAGCATGCAAGACAGGAAACTTTGACAAAATACCAGATCGGCAAGTGGACAACCTGGTGGAGGTCCTCAATCGCACACAAAAGAAGTACTCTCTAGGAGTCCAGATTGGCAGTCAATGGGATGGAAAGTTCATCACCAAAGACAGCAAAAAGCGAGGAAGGAAAACCACCCTCGAAAGAACTATCAAGATAGGCGAAGTGTTAGTTGAGTCAGGCAGATACGCCAAGCTGACCAAGTACTTCAATATCAATCCCAACCCTTCTCAATGAAGCTGATATCATGGAATATTAGGGGGCTCAATAGCCCAAGGAAAGGCAGACTTCTAAAAAACATGCTCATGCAGGAAAAACCAAATATACTCTTTTTGCAAGAAACAAAATGTAACTCGACAGTCTTGGAAAAAATAGCAGCGAAAGCCTGGCCAGGAGGGCTAGTAACAGCTGTTGATGCTCAAGGGGCGTCGGGAGGACTGGCAGTTCTCTGGGATGCACGAGTAATTCAACTCGACAATATACATGCAAACAAGAACTTCATCCAAGCAATATTTCACATAATCGGCACCAACACCCACGGCCACATGACAAATGTGTATTTCCCTCAGGAAACCATACACAAAGCTGAAATCTTGGATACCTTATTGGAGCTTAACTCAAATAGGTTGTACCTGCTTTGGATATCTGGAGGTGATTTTAATATGATAGCAAGAATGGAGGAAAAGCAAGGAGGCAGAAACAAGAGTAACAGAGATGGGAACATACTAAAGGATTTTATTGAAAATAACTGGTTGATAGATCTACCTTCAAATAATGGCATGTTCACATGGAACAACAAAAGAGAAGGACCGCAACAAATAGCCTCATGTCTTGATAGATTTCTAATATCAGACAATGCAACTCACCTGGGTGGGGAATTCATTGCTTCCATCCTTCCAGTATCAGGCTCTGATCACTGGCCAATAGCTCTCCAATGGAATCGTCCAGGCAACAGTATTCGACGTCCTTTCCGGTTTGAGGCTTTTTGGTTAACTCATCCGGATTTTAATGAATTTGTTAGATCAACCTGGCTCAAGTTTAATCCCTCTAATGGTACTAAGATGTCTATATTCCAGTGGAAACTAAAGCACCTTAAAGGAGAAATTAAACACTGGAATCATACCACTTTTGGCAACATTTTCAAAGCACAGGCAGCCCTCAATCAAGAAATGAAGAATGTTCAGCAAAGGATCATTATAGAAGGACGCTCCGAGGAACTAGCAAAGCAGGAACAAACTCTTGAAACCCAAATCCTAGATAGAGCACAATAGGAGGAAACTCTTTGGAGGCAAAAATCGAGGGTCAAATGGCTAAAGGATGGGGAAAAGAATACAAAATTCTTTCACAAGACCACAGTGTAGCGTAGAATGAATAACTACATTTCCCACATCAAAAACGAGCAGGGAGACAGAATTGAGATGCACGAAGGCATTGAAGAGGAGTTTCTCAAATACTTCAAACAAGCTCATCAAGAGCCCAACATAGATAGACCGTCTGCTATTAACAAAGTTCTAAGGAACATTCCCAAACTAATTACAGAAGAGCATAATCTTCTCCTCCTTAAGCCCACAAGCCTTCAGGAAGTCGAAAATGTTGTGCATCAATTGAAAGCAGGGAAAGCACGGGGTCTGGATGGATTCACCTCCAACGTTTTTCACAACTTCTAGGATCTAATCAAATTGGAAGTCTGGCAAGTTGTTGAAGAATCACACACTTTAAGATGGATGTACCCAGGGCTAAATGCAACCTTCATCGCTTTAATCCCCAAGGCAAAGGAATCCAATACTCCAGACAAGTACAGACCGATTGCTCTCTGCAACATCATTTACAAGATTGTCTCAAAAGTTATGGCTACCAGACTGAAACCTCTGCTCCCTCTCATTATTTCGCCTGAGCAATCTAGTTATGTAGAAGGTCGGTAGATAATGGATGGTATTATTTTAACTCATGAAATAATCCACTCTTTGAAGCAATAAAAAAAACCAGGTATGTTGCTTAAAATTGATTTGTCTAAAGCTTTTGATAGCTTAAGCTAGGTTTACATTCAAAAAATCTTAACTGCCTTTGGCTTTGTCCCTTCCTGGGTTAGATGGATTGTAAATATTTTGTCTTCCTCGTTCTTTTCTGTGCTTATCAATGGTATCCATTCACCCACGTTCCATCCTTCCAGGGGTATTAGGCAGGGAGATCCCCTTTCACCTTTTCTTTTTGTTATTATGGCAGAAGGACTAGGTCGAAGCATTAAATCAGCTCTGCTCTCCCAGTGTCTCAAGGGCCTATCTTTTTTCAATTCTCCTACCTTCTCCCATCAGCAATTCGTGGACGATAACATGCTTTTTGGTCACCCCTCTGTTCAAGAAGCTCGCCTTCTCAAAGCCCTCCTAACGAACTTCTCTGAAGCTTCAGGAGCCCTTATTAATCGGGTCAAATCTCAAATTTTTTTCTTCAATACCCCTGCCCCCACCCAAAGAGCCATAGCCCGTATTCTTGGTTTTACCATAGCGTCTCTTCCCTCTAAATACCTGGGAGCTCCCTTAATAGCCTCGGCTCTCAAGCATTCCTCTTGGAAAGACCTGTTAGAAAAGCTAGAAGCGAGGCTCTTCCTCTGGACTCACAGAGCTCTTAACATGGCCAGCAGACTTGTTCTCATTAAAGCCGTTCTTCACTCCATGCCCCTGTATCTCTTCTCAATTCTAGCAGCTCCTAAATGGGTACTCAAGGATATAAATAAACTTCAACGCAACTTCCTATGGGACAGTTCAGGTCCTAATAGAAAGTGGGCTCTAGTCAAATGGGACAATGTTTGTCTTCCAAAGAAGGTTGGTGGTATTGGGCTAAGAGATCCTGGGCACAGTAATGAGGTAATGGGAGCTAAAATTTGGTGGAGATGGCTCTCAAATCCTAACACCCCCTGGGCCTCCCTATGGACAGCAAAATATGCGAACAATAGCCCTATTGAAGAAAGAATTCGAATGTCAGAAGTAAGCACAGGCTCTGTAATTTGGAATTCGACCATTCAACATAGGGATCTAATACAACAGCATAGCTTCTGGGAAGTTAAGAATGGCAACACAGCAAGGTTCTGGGAAGACTCCTGGCAGCAGCTCCCAAAGATCAAGGACACTCTCTCTGACCTTCCCCTACCAGAGCAAGATATGAATCAGCTAGATAAGGTTAGTCAGTTCTGGGACCCTTCTTCCACACAAGGATACAGACGATGGATGGAGGCCAAACAAATTCTGTTGCATGGCTCTGAGCAAACTCAGCTCTCTCTCTCCTCAGAATTACAAAAGCGGCAAATCCTCTCCTCAGAAGGAACGGACATTCTCAGATGGGGATATGAAGAGAAAGGCACTTTCACCACAAGGGAAGCGTATAAGGTAATTATCAAGGAAAGGATAATCAAGGATACCTTATGGGATAAAATCTGGAATTCCTCTAACTGGCCGAAGGTGTCTACATTTCTGTGGCTCCTATGTCACAATAAAATTCTCACATGGGATAACCTTAGAAAAAGGAGCTTCTCTGGCCCATCTATATGTCTTAACTGCAAGCAAGCAGAGGAATCAGCTTTACATCTAATGCAAACTTGTCAAATAGGACGGAAGCTATGGCAAAAGGTTACCTTCCGATGCCAAAAGGAAGGCAGAGTGCATGGGGATATTAAAGCTACTATTCGTAATTGGAGTCAAGAGCCATATCAAAGCAAACTCTTAAACACACTTTGGCAGCTTATTCCTGGTCTACTGATGTGGAACATCTGGAAGGAGCGGAATCGAAGAGTTTTCAAGGATCAATCAATGTCTATTGAGCAGATCTGGACTAGGTTACACCAGAACATTAAAGAAACTCTGTCTATTAAGGCCTGGTCCCAAGAAGATTTTCCATCACTGCCGCAGGAACAATCTGTCTGGGCCAACTGGAAAATACATTTAAATCAAAAGCCTACTCTTAAAGACAATCCTACTAAGAGTAACCAAATCCCAACAAGATGGACTCCGCCGCCCAGCAACATGTTTCAACTCAACTTCGACGGAGCTTCAAAGGGTAATCCAGGAAAAGCAGGTTATGGGGGAGTCTTCAGGGATCATCATGGCATTCCTTTACTAATCTTTCTTGGCTCAAAAGGCTGGGACTCTAACAACTCAGCGGAACTGGAAGGATTATGGCGAGGTCTCACCCTTGCTCAGGACAAAAGTTTTTTTCCACTTATCATCGAAGGGGACTCGCAAATCATCATAAACATGGTTACAAAACTCATGCAGGGTTCCCCCATACATAAGGTCAGTAGCAGTTGGAGAATGGCTCAAAGACTTGAGCTAATAGACAAATGGCTTTCTCAACTCCAAGCAATTTCTTTCAAACACACTAAGCGGGAAGGAAATAAGCTGGCCGATTTTCTTGCTAATATAGGAGTGGAAATTGGGGTAGATTTCTTTGTAGGTTCAATCTCCAGCATAGCCTCAGAGGATCAACTCTCAGATTTCCATAACATCGTGAAGAATGATATGAATCAGGAGGATGATACACACCCGGATGCGGGTGTCACGGCTGAGCATTTATGAGGACTTACTCCTCGCAAGCAGCTGTCCCTGCGCCTGGCTCACGGACGCGGATCCCACAATCCCACAGCATGCGATATGAATTTGCCAGGGTACAAAATAATGGTCACGCAGTTGATATTCAATGCGTGCTCGGCTCGAGAGACTGTGCGCGGTGATTTATCCATGGCCTAGTCTCTGGTTTATGCAATTGCCCTCGACTCTTTCTACCTCTGCCCGCTATTCTTCTCGCACCCTTGCTTCGTTCAGGCTGCTTGGAAGCTCATCTGGATTCTAAGTCTGGCCTGGTCCGCCTGCGCTCGGCCCTTTCCCCTTCGGCTTTGCCAATTTCCCTTCCCTGGTTTCTATGTTAATTCAGAAATGGTTCGTCATCGTGGAGTCTCTCGCCGTGGAGGCACCACTGGTAATCGAGGCTGGGCCTCTCATTCTACTCCCCAGAACATTGTCCCTCTCGCTTCTGCCTCCCCATCCTCTTTGCCTTCTGGCCATGCTAGGCCTCTCCCGCACAACTCCTTTCAAACAACCCGCTTCAAATTCCATAGCAGGATCAATAAGACCGTGCTGACAGCCAGCATCACTGTAATCCTTGCTGAGGAGGAGGATAAGCCCATCATCTTGGCCCACACCACCATGTCTCAGTCTTAGGATGACAGTGTCCTTCAGGGGGAGATGGCTGGGGTCGTATTCAACGACGACAACATGCAGGAAGATGGCAATGTACCTGAAGCTCCTCAGCCTCCGACAGACTCTAATCAGTGCGAGGTACTTGCATGTGAGCCGGTTCATCCTCCAGGCAGCATTTTGAATTTGGTAACTCCTCCAGATGGCGGTGTCACGGGAGATGCAGATAATGCAGTCGTCACGTGGATTGCCTCTTCTAGCCAGGTGGACAAGGATGCTCTCGACTCTCCTAAACATGTTTAATGATTCTGGTTCAATGCCTACTGTTGGCATTCTCACCTTTGCTCTGTTTCATTTTATGTTATGCGTCTCTGGATACTGTCAACTTTGTTCTTGTTTCAGTTCTTGTTTTTGTATCGGTGCGAGCCAACATAGTCTGACGAGCAGTAACAAATCATGGCTTAGCAAGCCTTGTTTTTTCTTTAATTTTGTATATGGCAGTTATGACAAAATGCTTATCAGCAAATCCATAGTCGGTGATAGTACTGTAGTGTTAGACACAGAACTGGTTCACTTTCTTGTCTGTCAGGGATTTACAAATCATGTTTCAAGGTCTCTCAATCCTGGAAGGGCGGATAGAAGGATCTGTATGTATCAGAATCTCTGGTTGAGGGCTGGCTTCTGCCCCCTCTGAGGTCTTGACCTCTTTGTACATATTCTTTCTATTTTTTTTTAATAGAAATAGTCTTTACGCAGAAAAAAAAAATACTATATTTTGTCTTGAAAAAATTACATTTCTTCTTTGTAGTAAAAAATAAATTATATTTTTTTTACTCATTACATTTATTCCTCATAATAAAAGCTATTTTTTTTCTTTTTTTTACTTTTGGTTAATTTATATCTCTATATAAAGTTATATAAGATTGAGGTGTAAATTGAAGTATTGTAATTATGGCGGACATTATTTTCTTTTGTTATTACTATTTTTAATTAGTTAATTTAAATTATTATTTTACTATTTTTAAATGTAATGTTAAGTGACAACATCTCTCCCATAAGGAGCTGTAGAGGGGCCCTTGGCATAATTATTTTATATTTAATATAACTTGAAAATTTCAATTTTTATAAAATTTAATTTATTATTAAAGTTATGAGATTTTGGAGCAAATTAAATTTAATATTTATAGAAACTCTTACCAATGTAAATTAGAAATTTCTCTAAAGATGAGGATCAGGAAATGTAAAATAAGGCTTGTGAAGTTACTTGTATTTGGGGATTTTCTCTATTGGAAGTTCTGCCTTAAAGAGTCAAGTGGACATTTTTCTACTAATAAAGATATAATATTTTGGTGCCATTTTAGTTCTTTATTTGCTATTGTACTAGTTTAAATTTAACTATTTTTAATAGTAAATATGAGTTAAGTGATACAAAAATGATGCTATATTAGATTTAAACATTTGAAAAATAATATATCTAATTATTTCTTAATGAACAACTTAAAAAATACTATTTTTTCCACATACTTATCACGATATAGTGTTAGGTCCCTATAATACTAGTGATTACCCCATTACTATATTAGTTGTATCCCTTATTAATATTGTTGTGCCCCTGTTGTCCCCATATTGCTATTACTGTGCCCCATAGAATCCCTCTATTATTATTTTTGTGCCTTTATATTATTATTGATAGGTCGGCTGGGTTTGTGACTCCTTAGACGCCTATATATAGGAAGGAAGTTTTATCATTCGAATCATCATTCGAATCATTAATTTGTGTAATGTAAAGGAGGTTGCCCCCACGAGGAGGCTGAATTCTAAAGCGTTGATCTATCTTTTCTATCTTTTTGTGAGCTGGTTTCATAACATTTGGTATCAGAGCTTTGGATTCTAGGGTTTCATTGCTCCAAATAGGTCATCGTGCATTTTTCGGTATAACTTTTTTTTTGCGATGTTTCAGTAGCGAAAAAAAAATCATTTGAGACGAAATCGCACTGAACCTTGGGTCTAAATTTCAGAGCTTTTTGCGCTATATTTGCAGAGATATGATCTAAGGAAGTCGGTCTTTTTGCAGACTCCTGAATTACATTCCAAACAGGTGACCTGGAGAAAATCGTCATAACTTTCTCTCTAAGAATTAGATTGAAATTTCGTAAGAAGGCACAGAAAGAGAACGGATTGTAGCTTCTTGTATATATTTTTTAGAGCCAAAGGTCGAAATAGAGACACATGGCATGTCGTACAAGTTCGATCTACTGAACTAGTCTATAATCAGGTCACTGTGGGAGATTTTTCATAACTCTTCCTTGGAGAATCCAATTGGGATCAAACTGGTGGCATTGGAAAGAGGATAGAGAGGGCTACTGCAGGTCGCAATTTCAAAACTGGATGATCCGAAATTACAGAGATACATCAAAGGCAATATCGAGCTCCTACAAAGTGAAAAAAGGTGTGTATATTTTTTAAAATTTTTTCTTAAGCTTGATTTGAAAAATTATTTTGAAGGAATTCAAAGGGCATATGTTATAAAACCAGCTCACAAAAAGATAAAAAAGATAGATCAACGCCTTAGAACTCAGCCTCTTCAAGGGGGCAACCTCCTTTACATTACACAAATGAATGATTCCTTGATGATTCAAATGACAAAACCTCCTTTCTATATATAGGAGTCTAAGGAGTCACAATATAACCCAGCCGACCTAACAATAATAATATAAAGGCACAAAAATAGCAATAGAGGGATTCTATGGGGCACAGTAATAACAATATGGGAACAATAGGGGCACAACAATATTAATAAGGGATATAACTACAATAGTAATGGGGTAATCACCAGTATTATAGGGACCTAACATGCCCCTCTCCTTCAAAAAAGTGTTGTCCTCAACGCTTGAGTAGTTCAGGATGCTTCTGTATAAAATTCTCATCCTCCCATGTGGAATCTTTAGCGGATAAGTTCTTCCACTTGATGAGATACTCTGAAATTGATCGATTTCGTAGCTGTCGAGTTCTTGTTTCTGTGACTGCTTTCGGTTCCAATATAATTTTTCCTTCCTCGTCAAGTTCTGGCAATATTGTTTGAACTGGGAGCTTGTCACCTATAACCTTCTTTAAACATGAAACATGGAAAACTGGGTGCACTCGAGAAGCTGCAGGAAGCTCCAATTTGTATGCCATAGTACCAATCTTTTGCAACACCTTGTACGGACTGTAATACTTTCATGATAATTTATTATCCTTCTTAGCTTGCTTGAGGGACATTTGCTTATATGGTTGTAGCCATAGGAATACCCAATCACCTACATCAAAACTTCTTTTTCTGCGATGTTGATCTGCCTATTGTTTCATTCTATTCTGCGCCAACACGAGGTTATCCTTTAAGGGTTGGAGGACTTATTGTTGATGATTGATGTGATGTTCCACTGCTTGAACCTTATAATTTTCTCTTAAATATGATGTGATGGATGGTGGCTGATATCCGTAAAGTGCCATAAATGGGGTCATTTTTGTTGCTGTATGGAAGGAAGTGTTATACCACCATTTAGCCAGAGGCAACTATTTGACCCATTGTGTCTATTTATTAGATACAAAACAACGAAGATATCCTTCCAAACATTTGTTTACTATCTTAGTTTACCCATCAGATTGAGGATGATAAGATGAGCTATGAGCTAACCGAGTACTGAGACAAGAAAATAATTCTTTCCAAAAATTTCCAGTGAAAATGGGATCTCTGTCACTTACAATAATCTTTGGGTTTCCATGTAGCTTTTGAATTGTTTCCATAAATGCAGTAGAAACTGTACTGGCTTTAAATGGATGTTGTAATGCACAAAAGTGTGCATACTTGGTAAGTCTGTCAACTACCACCATGATGACACTTTTTCCCTCAGACTTGGGTAAACCTGTGATAAAATCCATTGAAACCTCCTCCCAACGTTGGCTTGGAATGGATAAAGGTTGTAATAGACCCGGGGTCTTAATTGTTTCAACTTTATTTTGTTGGCAAACCAAACAATCTGCCACAAACTTCTGAATATCTGATTTAAGGCCATCCCAAAAAAAATCCTTCTTAACCCTGTGGTAAGTTTTTAAAAATCCTGAGTGCCCTCCTAAGGGAGAAGTGTGAAATTCCATAAGAATCTTTTGTTTGAGTTGGGAATTCTTACAGAGTTATAAGCGATCTTTGTACCATAACGAATCATTTCTCCAGCTAAATGTATCAGATGTACTGGAATCTTGTTGTAACTTTTGAATAAGTGCCCACACTTCTTCATCATTCTTCCATTCCTCCCTTGCTTTTTTTATCCAATCTGGTTGGATAATAGAAATGGCGCACAACAATGCTTCCACATCCTCATCCTTTCTTGAGAGTGCATCTGCCACCACATTTTGCTTCCCTTTTTTGTAGAGGATTTCAAAGTCATAACCCAACATCTTTATGACCCACTTTTGTTGCTCTTCAGAGGAAAATCTTTGTTCTAAAAAGTATTTAAGGCTATCATGATCCGTTTTTACCTTGAAGTGTCTTCCCATTAGGTAGGGTCGCCATTTCTTAAGTGCATGTAGTATTGCCAACATTTCCTTCTCATAAATGGCTTTGTGTAAAAACTTTCCCTTGATTGGACAACTTTCAAAAGCAATGGGTCTTTCATCTTGCATTAAAACAACACCAATTCCATTTCCTGAAGCATCATATTCCACAATAAAGGTTTTTGTGCAGTTCGATGTAGCTAAGACCGGTGCTTGGTACATTGCCTCTTTAAGATGTTCGAAGGCCTTTGTTGCTTCTGGAGTCCATGAAAATGCATCTTTCTTCAATAATGTTGTTAGAGGTGCTGCTATTCTCCCATAATTTTTAACAAACTTGCGATAATACCTTGTCAACCCAAGAAATCCTCGTAGAAGCTTTATGGATGTGGGGATTTTCCATTCCTTAATGGCTTTAATTTTGCTAGGGTCTACCTTAACTCCTTCATGAGATACAATATGACCCAGATATTCCACCTCTTGTACTCGAAAGAAACATTTGGATCTTTTTGCATATAATTGTTTCTCCTCCAATAGTTGTGGCACCCTGTCAACATGTTCAACATGATCCTTCCAAGACTTGCTGTAGATTAGTATATCATCAAAAAGTAATAACACAAATTTTCTAAGGAAGGGTTTGAAAATGGAATTCATCAAACCTTGAAATGTAGAAGGTGCATTGGTAAGGCCAAAAGGCATGACCAAAAATCCATAATGACCCTCATGGGTTCTAAATGTTGTTTTCAGAATGTCTTCAGTCTTCATTTTGATTTGATGATATCCTGAATGAAGATCTAACGTGGTGAAGTAAATTGATCCATGCAATTCATTCAGTAATTCATCAATGACAGGAATGGGAAACTTATCTTTAATAGTGAGCTTGTTGAGCTCCCTATAATCTGGACACATGCGCAATGATCCATCCTTCTTGTGCACCAATACTACTGGAGCAGAGAAAGAACTTTGACTAGGTTGAATTATACCAGCTTCTAGCATTTCTGCAACCATATGTTCAATTTCACTCTTTTGGGCATAGGGATATCTGTACGGCCTAATGTTTGGAGGAACACTTCCTGGAATCAGATGAATAGCATGATCATGATCACGAATAGGTGGGAGACCTTTGGGAGTCTCAAATACCTTGGAATGATTGTCCAAGACTTTTTGGACATCTAGAGAAATAGATGATTTCGATGTGGAAACATCTAGTGAACATAATTGTGCAATTACACCTCTTTGTTCCTTTTTTAGAAGCTTTGTCATATAGTTAGAGCTGATTATCTTTCCCGGTTTCCTTACAATACCCCTTAATTCAACTTACTTTCCTTCCACTGAAAATTTCATGAAAAGTACTTGAAAATTAAAAGATATTGTACCAAGGATTGTAGCCATTGGACTCCTAGTACAACATCAGCACCTCCCATTGGAATGGAAAGCATTGGCCTAGTCAATACATATTCTCCCATGAATAGCTTGATATTATGACACTTTCTAGAGAAATTTATTTTTCCTCCATTTGCAACCATCACTTGACACTCTGGTGCTGGATATAGGAAGCAATTCAATTCTTTTGCTACCTTACAATGAATAAAATTGTGGGTGCTTCCTGAATCAATCAACACTATTACCTTTTTCTTCTTGATTTGTCCTTCTATCTTGATGGTTTGAGGAGTGGTAATTCCCGCCAATGCATTACAAGATATGGTCAGATTCACTTCTTCATTATCTAGGATTTGTTCCTAGAGTATATCCTCTTCTTTTGACCTTTCTTGCTCCTTTTCTTCTTCCTCTTCACAATCTATGTAGAATAATTTCTTCTCAACACACTTATGACCTTTAGTGTATTTTCTATCACAACTGTAACAAAGCCCTTTCGCTCTTTTTTCTTCCAATTTTTGTGGTGTCAACCGTATAGGTTGTGGGAGACTAGGGGCAACAACACTTCCATCTTTATAGTTGTGAGTGGTATGCTTCCTGGTTGCCATAATTTTTCTTTCCATTTTTCTTGGTAACCTGAATGCCTTCTCTAATGAATCAGGTTCCCAAAGGCGAACATCATGTTGGATATTATCCTTTAAATTACCTATGAACACATCAATCCTATGCTCCTCTGGAATATTTTTTACCCTTATGTTCAATTTTTGGAACTCTTCAATGTGCTCCATTATTGAACCCTTTTGTTTGAGACTTATCAATTGGCTAAAAAAAGTGTTTCTTTTTGTATCCTCATAATGTGCTGTCAATTCTTCCATAAAAATTGCCCAAGTGATAATTTGTTTACGAGAGAAAAGCCATTGATACCATACAAACTGATTTGGTTCCAAATATAAAGTTGCAGTATGTACCTTTTGTGTGTTTTTCACATTATTGAGATCGAAAAATTGCTCCATCTGTAATATCCATGTGGCGGGATCCTTTCCATCAAACTTCCTCATATCAATTTTTGGAATATGGTGGGTCTTCGATCCAATATTAGAGTCTATGAAATCATGATTAACATTTCTTTTGTTCACATCATGAGTTTCCTTTCCTACCCTTTCATCATTTGTAAGTATTTCTTGTAGAAAATTTGTCAAATCTGTCTTCAAATCTGCCATGTCTGTCTTCAAATCTATCTTCAAATCTGCCATGTCTCTCTTCAAATCAGTCTTCAAATCTATCTTCAAATTGTCCATCTTAGCTTCCACACCCTTTATCTTAGATTCCACGCCATTTATCTTAGCTTCTGTTAGCTTTTGTGAGAGTGACATTTGTTGCACTTGGTCTTGTAATTTTGATATATCATGTAGCATTTCTTCCTCTTCTTCATGAGTCGTGCTAGAGATTTTAGGTTACTTACTAGGTGTTTGCATTTTCTTTCCTTGGCGCATCAGTTACTAATAATAATGCTCTATTATGCCCTTTGAATTCCTTCAAAATAAATTTTCAAACCAAGCTTAAGCAAAAATTTTAAAAAAACTACACACCTTTTTTCACTTTGTAGGAGCTCAATATTGCCTCTGATGTATCTCTGTAATTTCAAATCATCCAGTTCTGAAATTGCAACCTGTAGTAGCCCTCTGTGTCCTCTTTCCAATGCCACTAGTTTGATCCAAATTGGATTCTGCAAGGAAGAGTTATGCCAAATCTCCCACAGTGACCTGATTATAGACTAGTTCAGTAGAGAGAACTTGTACGACATGCCACGTGTCCCTGTTTAGACCTTTGGCTCTAAAAATATATATACAATAAACTAAAATCCATCCTCCTTCTGTACCTTCTTACAAAACTTCAATCCAATGCTCAGAGAGAAAGTTATGACGATTTTCCCCAGGTCACCTATTTGGAATGTAATTCAGGAGTCTGCAAAAAGACCAACTTCCTCAGATCATATCTCTGCAAATATAGCACGAAAAGCTCTGAAATTCAGACCCAAGGTTTAGTACGATTTTGTCTCAAATGGGTTTTTTTTTCGCTTCTAAAACCTCGCAGAAAAAAAGTTATAGCGAAAATGCCACGATGACCTATTTGGAGCAACGAAACCCTAGAATCTAAAGCTCTGATACCAAATGTTATGAAACCAGCTCACAAAAAGATAGAAAAGATAGATCAATGCCTTAGAACTTAGCCTCTTCAAGGGGAAAACCTCCTTTACATTACACAAATGAATGATTCCTTGATGATTCAAATGACAAAACCTCCTTTCTATATATAGGAGTCTAAAGAGTCACAATATAACCCACCCGACCTAACAATAATAATATAAAGGCACAAAAATAACAATAGAGGGATTCTATGGGGCACAGTAATAACAATATGGGGACAATAGGGGTACAAAAATATTAATAAGGGATATAACTACAATAGTAATGGGGTAATCACTAGTATTATAGGGACCTAACAGCATAGTAGAGCATTATTATCGGTAACTGATGCCCCGAGGAAAGAAAGTGCAAACACCTAGTAAGTAACCTAAAAGCTCTAGCATGACTCATGAAGAAGAGGAAGAAATGCTACATGATATATCAAAATTACAAGACCAAGTGCAACAAATTTCACTCTCACAAAAGCTAATAGAAGCTAAGATAAATGGCGTGGAATCTATGATAAAGGGCGTGGAAGCTAAGATGAATGGCGTGGAAGCTAAGATTGATGATTTGAAGATAGATTTGAAGACAAATTTGACAAAGTTTCTACAAGAAATACTTACTAATGGTGAAAGGGTAGCAAAGGAAACTCATGATGCGAATAAAAGAAATGTTAATCATGATTTCATAGACTCTAATGTTGGATCGAAGACTCATCATATTCCAAAAATCGATATGAGGAAGTTTGATGGCAAGGATCTCGTAGCATGGATATTACAGATGGAGCAATTTTTCGATCTCAATAATGTGCAAAACACACAAAAGGTACACATTGCAACTTTATATTTGGAACCAATTAGTTTGTATGGTATCAATGGCTTTTATCTCGTAAACAAATTATCAATTGGGCAATTTTTACGGAAGAATTGACAGCACATTATGAGGATACAAAAAGCAACACTTTTTTTAGCTAATTGATAAGTCTCAAACAAAAGGGTTCAATAATGGAGCACATTGAGGAGTTCCAAAAACTGAACATAAGGGTAAAAAATATTCCAGAGGAGCATAGGATTGATGTGTTCATAGGGACTTTAAAGGATAATATCGAACATGATGTTCACCTTTGGGAACCTGATTCATTAGAGAAGGCATTCAGGTTAGCAAGAAAAATGGAAAGAAAAATTATGGCAACCAGGAAGCATACCACTCACAACTATAAAAATGGAAGTGTTGTTGCCCCTAGTCTTCCACAACCTATAAGGTTGACACCACAAAAACTGGAAGAAAAAAGAGAAAAAGGGCTTTGTTACAGTTGTGATAGCAAATACACTAAAGGTCATAAGTGTGCTGAGAAGAAATTATTCTACATAGATTGTGAAGAGGAAGAAGAAAAGGAGCAAGAAAGGTCAAAAGAAGAGGATATACTCCAGGAACAAAGCATAGATAAAGAAGAAATGAATCCGACCATATCTTGTAATGCAATGGCTAGAATTACCACTCCTCAAACCATCAAGATAGAAGGACAAATCAAGAAGAAAAAGGTAATAGTGTTGATTGATTCAGGAAGTACCCACAATTTTATTCATTGTAAGGTAGCAAAAGAATTGAATTGCTTCCTATATCCAGCACCAGAGTGTCAAGTGATGGTTTCAAATGGAGGAATAATAAATTGCTCTAGAAAGTGTCATAATATCAAGCTATTCATGGGAGAATATGTATTGACTAGCCCAATGTTTTCCATTCCAATGGGAGGTGCTGATGTTGTACTAGGAGTCCAATGGCTACAATCCTTGGGTACAATATCTTTTAATTTTCAAGAACTTTTCATGAAATTTTCAGTGGAAGGAAAGGAAGTTGAATTAAGGGTTATTGCAGGGAAACTAGGAAAGATAATCAGCTCTAACTATATGACAAAGCTTCTAAAAAAGGAACAAAGAGGTGTAATTGCACAATTATGTTCACTAGATGTTTCCACATCGAAATCATCTATTTCTCCAAATCTCCAAAAAGTATTGGACAATCATTCCAAGGTATTTGAGACTCCCAAAGGTATCCCACCTATTTGTGATCATGATAATGCTATTCATCTGATTCCAGGAAGTGTTCCTCCAAACATTAGGCCGTACAGATATCCCTATGTCCAAAAGAGTGAAATTGAACGTATGGTTGCAGAAATGCTAGAGGCTGGTATAATTCAACCTAGTCAAAGTTCTTTCTCTACTCCAATAGTATTGGTGCACAAGAAGGATGGATCATGGTGCATGTTTTCAGATTATAGGGAGCTCAACAAGCTCACTATTAAAGATAAGTTTCCCATTCCCATCATTGATGAATTACTGGATGAATTGCATGGATCAATTTACTTCACCAAGTTGGATCTTTGTTCAGAATATCATCAAATCAGAATGAAGACTGAAGACATTCTGAAAATAGCATTTAGAACTCATGAGGGTCATTATGAATTTTTGGTCATGCCTTTTGGCCTTACCAATGCACCTTCTACATTTCAAGGTTTGATGAATTCCATTTTCAAACCCTTCCTTAGAAAATTTGTGTTAGTATTTTTTGATGATATACTAATTTATAGCAAGTCTTGGAAGGATCATGTTGAACATGTTGACAGGGTATTATCGCAAGTTTGTTAAGAATTATGGGAGAATAACAGCACCTCTAACAACATTATTGAAGAAAGATGCATTTTCATGGACTCCAGAAGCAACAAAGGCCTTCGAACATCTTAAAGAGGCAATGTGCCAAGCACCGGTCTTAGCTACACCAGACTTCACAAAAACCTTTATTGTGGAATGTGATGCTTCAGGAAATGGAATTGGTGTTGTTCTAATGCAAGATGAAAGACCCATTTCTTTTGAAAGTCGTCCAATCAAGGGAAAGTTTTTACACAAAGCTATTTATGAGAAGGAAAAGTTGGCAATACTACATGCACTTAAGAAATGGCGACCCTACCTAATGGGAAGACACTTCAAGGTAAAAATGGATCGTGATAGCCTTAAATACTTTTTAGAACAAAGATTATCCTCTGAAGAGCAACAAAAGTGGGTCACAAAGATGTTAGGTTATGACTTTGAAATCATCTACAAAAAAGGGAAGCAAAATGTAGTGGCAGATGCACTCTCAAGAAAGGATGAGGATGTGGAAGCATTGTTGTGCGCCATTTCTATTATCCAACCAGATTGGATAAATGAAGTAAGGGAGGAATGGAAGAATGATGAAGAAGTGTGGGCACTTATTTGAAAGTTACAACAAGATTCCAGTACATCTGATACATTTAGTTGGAAAAATGATTCGTTATGGTACAAAGATCGCTTATACCTCTGTAAGAATTCCCAACTCAAACAAAAGATTCTTACGGAATTACACACTTCTCCTTTAGGAGGGCACTCAGGATTTTTAAAAACTTACCACAGGGTTAAGAAGGAATTTTTTTGGGATGTCCTTAAATCGGATATTCCAAAATTTGTGGCGGAATGTTTAGTTTGCCAACAAAATAAAGTTGAAACAATTAAGACCCCGGGTCTATTACAACCTTTATCCATTCCAAGCCAACATTGGGAGGAGGTTTCAATGGATTTTATCATAGGTTTACCCAAGTCTGAGGGAAAGAGTGTCATCATGGTGGTAGTTTACAAACTTACCATGTATGCACACTTTTGTGCATTATCACATCCATTTAAAGCCTGTACAGTTTCTACTGCATTTATGGAAACAATTCAAAAGCTACATGGAAACCCAAAGATTATTTTAAGTGATAGATATCCCATTTTCACTGGAAAGTTTTGGACATAATTATTTTCTTGTCTCGGTGCTCAGTTAGATGATAGCTCATCTTATCATCCTCAATTTGATGAGCAAACTGAGATAGCAAACAAATGTTTGGAAGGATATCTTCGTTGCTTTGTATCTAATAAATAGACTCAATGGGTCAAATAGTTGCCTCTGGCTGAATGCTGGTATAACACTTCCTTCCATACAACAACAAAAATGACCCCATTTATGGCACTTTATGGATATCAAACACCATCCATCACATCATATTTAAGAGAAAATTCTAAGGTTCAAGCAATGGAACATCACATCGAGCATCAACAACAAGTCCTCCAAATCTTAATGGATAACCTCGTGTTGACGCAGAATAGAATGAAACAGCAGGCAGATCAACATCGCATCGAAAGAAGTTTTGATGTAGGTGATTCGGTATTCCTACGGCTACAACCATATAAACAAATGTCCCTCAAGCAAGCTAAGAAGGATAATAAATTATCACCAAATTATTATGGTCTGTACAAGGTGTTGCATAAGATTGGTACTATGGCATACAAATTGGAGCTTCCTGTAGCTTCTCGAGTGCACCCAATTTTCCATGTTTCATGTTTAAAGAAGGTTATAGGTGACAAGCTCCCAGTTTAAACAATATTTCTAGAACTTGATGAGGAGGGAAAAATTATATTGGAATCAGAAGCAGTCACAGAAACAAGAACTTGACAGCTACGAAATCGATCAATTTCGGAGTATCTCATCAAGTGGAAGAACTTATCCACCAAATATTCCACATGGGAGGATGAGAATTTTATACAGAAGCATCCAGAACTACTCAAGCATTGAGGACAACACTTTTTTGAAGGATAGGGGCATGTTAGGTCCCTATAATACTAGTGATTACCCCATTACTATTGTATTTGTATCCCTTATTAATATTGTTGTGCCCCTGTTGTCCCCATATTGTTATTACTGTGCCCCATAGTATCCCTCTATTATTATTTTTGTGCCTTTATATTATTATTGATAGGTCGGCTTGGTTATATTGTGACTCCTTAGATGCCTATATATAGGAAGGAGGTCTTGTCATTTGAATCATCAAAGAATCATTCATTTGTGTAATGTAAAGGAGGTTTCCCCTTCGAAGAGGCTGAATTCTAAGTCGTTGATCTACCTTTTCTATCTTTTTGTGAGCTGGTTTCATAACAGATAGTCACTAAAATTCATGTTTTCACATTTCTCCTAGCTAATATTAAATCATGTTCACAATGATAAAGATATGTCTACTTTAAATAGTTTAGTTATAAATACATAAAAATATATACTTATTTTACATAATCTAAATAGGAAACAAAAATGCATCACTATGCCTATTTGATATGTTCTTCACGCACTAGAGTGATAATATTTACCAAACACATGACAAAAAGAATATTTAAAAATATAGCTATAGCTTCGTGCGTTAAATAACGTGAATGTTCTGTACCAACGTGCTAAGGTTATACATGCGCACCAGTTTGTAAGTGTGACACATCACTATGAACATTTAAATTTGTGAACCAACAATGGTGTGTGGTATGTGTGTCCACACTGATGCTAGTGTGGTTACATTTGATAGCAGATCAGAGATGGTGCATGAGTGTGTTTTCGGCGCAATGATGATTTTTTTTTTATTTTTTTTAAATTGAAAGTTATGTTTCCATATTAATAAACACATTTTTTATTTAATAAAAAATTTTGTATGTTATGTATAAACCTGATGTATTTTATGTGTCCATCACATAATCGATATGTCAGCATAGGGAGAAACAACAGGACCAGGAGAATATGGTAGACCCGTATAATATGGTCTGACCATGGGAAGCCAGAGAAGGGAAGAACACCTGATTGTTGAACTACAATATACAACCTAGGTGTCTTACCTGGATCTTAGAGGTCCCTAATACAAACCACCATGGCACCATGGATTTCATAAATGGAACTGTGAAAAGTTTATGCTTTCTTAAATGATGCCATTTCAAATGGTAAAATAAGAGAGAAATTAGAAGGAAGTGGTATGGAGAAAATATATCAGATTATGGTTTCATGGTCTTATCAATTATGCCAAACACCGTGAAAAATTGCAGGTGTTCCTTTCATGCCACTATCGTATTATACAGTTGATGTACTTCAAACTGACAACATGATGTATATGGATTAGGCTCGTGAATTCTAATGACATGATGTATATGCCTTGGGATCATGACCTTCAATGATCATTCTGGGCAGGATAGATTTTAATAATATATCACACACAACAACTTATTATGTAACCTTTTCACTTATTATTACCGAAGTTATAAAGACATGTCTACGTTAAATAATTTACCTAGAAATACATAAAAATAGTTATTTATTTTAAATAATATAAATAAGAAAGAAAAATGCATCACCAAGCCTATTTGAAATTCAAACAAATGCCTCTTATTGATTCTGAACTAAACAAGAATAAAAAAACATGTGATTTGATTAACAAACCAATAAGTATCTAAAACGAGACTAAATCTTCAATGAGATTTCTAAATTTACTATTTTATTCTCATTTTCCTATTTGAGAAGGGTTGTGACCTTGAATCCTTATTATCATAGATATTGTGCACAATTGGAAATACTTAGTTTTAAGTGTAAAAATGTTTCCACTACAAAAAAAAATGTGTAATAACATTTGTGAATCTTACCGATTATATTATAAAATGATAACAAGAAGAATAAAAAACAATATATTTAGCGAAATGAAGAAATAACACAAGGACATATCACTCTCCATTGTCATCACCCTGATTATCTTCCTCGCTTGACATGATAACATTGTTGTTCCCAAAAATATGTTTTGATCTAGCAACGTGTCTTAATATGAACCGTGAATCCCTATCCAACACATATGGGTAAACGAATACCTGGTTATAGTGTTTTTCGAAAACGTAAGGCTTCCTAGCTTCATGCCACATCTTTCTAGAGTTGATCGATATCAGCCCACTATTGCAATATTCCTTTACAATATTCTGATCAAAGGTGTCCCACCAATTTCAACTAAAAATAACACATTGGAATGAAGAGAAGTCCACTTGAATGATCTCTTGTATCTTTCCAATGTAACCGAACATCCCCTACAATATGTTTTGATCACGGTGGCTAGAATGACTAGATTGGTCAAACTTGACTTATAGTCCACAACCTTGTGTCATACATCCATCATCGACATCTTCCATGTGAAAATGATGTTGATATGCCCACATAGATGGGAACAAATGCACATATGAAAAAGTGAAAAAAACACAATGTAATTTATCTAATAACCTCAACATATATATATATATATATATATATTTTGTGTGAGTTTATAATTACCGAGTTGCTGCACCCAATCCCAATGTTTAGCGCATCCTCTTAAACACATGGGTAATGACTAGATGCACTATATTTATCTTTGACTTGATCAACAACCCAACTGGTAGGGCATGTCACTGGCATATTTTCTTCAAAATGATTAGGATAAGGTATACTTCTACCATTGAACCATTTGAATTCTTTCCTGTCACTATCCCATTTCCTCCTCTTATGTTCATACAATGTGACCCATGGTTGTGTCACTTCCATATTGTAAATAATGAATTTGTTGATGGCTTCAATTTCTGAATTCACTAATGAAATCAAAACTATATATATATATATATATATATATATATATATATATATATATATATATATATATATATATATATATATATATATATATATATATATATATATATGAGATCAAAATATGGATTAATATGAAGTTCAATATGTATAGTTACTGTGTAGTAATTTGAAAAATGATAAGCCCGCACTTACTCTTTATTATGTGCCTCTTTACATTCGTTTCGAGAGGCTCCCATTCTATTTTGTCTTCATCCCTTTTGTCATCCCAAATCAGTGCAATTGGTGTGTTTTCGATCTGCTTGATGTACTCACTGACATAATATAAATACTCATAGGATATATACCCCTCTACCATAGACCCCTTGGGTTTTTTCCTTTGTCAAACAAATCCTTTCAATTTCTTCATGTACCTGTCTAAGTAGACCATCCAATGACAAGAAACCACCCCAAATAATTCAACCTCATATACTAGGTGAATTAAAAGATGAACTTGCAAGTCCATGAAACTCGTCAGTAGTTCCTTCTCAAACATACGAACAATCTCATCTATATCCTGATGCCACCATGGAATTATAGCCATATGAATCTCCTTTGATGTGATCTAATGTACAAATGCATATAATTTGAATATGGCATGTCGTAGGTCTTGGTGGAAGTCATGGTTCACACACCCATGTACGAGTAGAGGATAATGACATTACATAATAAATAGTACACTATACAAAACCTAATTATAAAATATCAAATTTCATAAAAAAATAAATAATAAAATCATGCATTTGATGTACGTAATCTTGGAAGGTTCAAATGATCATGTGATTTCAACCCCAACAATACATATTCCATAGTGAAGCAATGTCGTAGTGAAGACCCATATAAAGAAGGCACCCTCACACTCATTATAACTTCCTTTGCCAAAGAAATATCATATTTATTTAAAATCCATGGGACATCAGCTTCTTTGAAAGACCAAGAGGGACCAACCTCTCCTCTAGTTTCTTGTCTTTGCCAATGTTTCTTTTTAAGTTTCGAAAAATAAGATCTCTCCTAGCAACCAAAGTGTCACTTTATTTCAATGATATGTGCCTCCATAAAGAATATGAAATGTTTTTAAATATATGCACGGGATCTAGTAAGTGGCAAATCTTAAGATGCTCCCAATATGTGACCTCATAAAAGACATATTTCCCTTTCATCCCAATGGGAAATTTCTCAACATATGTGTTGAAGAATTCTGGATCATCAAACACAGGCTCCCCATTTGAATAATTTTTTTATGAAAACACCTTCTCCTTCTGTCTCTCATATTATTTGAACCATTTAGTTGATGTAATTATTGTAGACCTTTGGGTTCTCTCTATTTTACCATTGAAAGAAGATGTTTCTCCAATGTATGGGTGATCTTATGGGAGGAATACCTTGGAGCAATCATACAACTACTTTTGTAGGTGGTCAGACCACCTAGCCTTCAGAGAAGATCCACAACATTTACATCCACGATACCCTTTTGTTAGAAGACCTACAAAATTATTGTATATAGGATGACATGTTAACGACCATGAAGATCAAAAAAATTGTAGTGAATTAAATTAATATGTGAAACAATATTGTTATGTATATAAACAAATCAATAAAAATATAATTTACTAGAGAAAACTCTTAAGCCTGGATAATCATGTATGGTGTAAGCACATATGCCATACAACATAAAACTCCTATCCATTATGATGGGTCTTAATACATCGTACACATGTATCCCTTCCCACAATTCCTTCAATTCATCTACTAATGGTTGTAGGTAGACATCCAGACATCCATATTCTTCACTTGTCTTCTACCAGGGACTATGAGAGCCAACATAAGATGTTAATTCTTCATGGATAACCATGGAGGGATATTGTTATGGATTACTATTACAGACCAAACAAAATAGTTTGTGTTTTGGAGGGAATATGGGTTAATGTCATCCATGGCTATGTTGAGTCATAGACTTCATACTTCATCCTTTAAGTTTTTAGGCCATTTATCCTATATATGCTTCATGGCTATTGAATTTGTTTAGATTTGTATAACTCATGACTCACATGTATGTGAGGCATGTGATCCCTACAACATAGATAATTTTTTGCAACGAAAGAGTCTTTGAATCCTTGGAATTATAGGCATGTTCCTCATATCTTATGAGAAGGACCATTTTATTTATCCATTTTTTTTTAATTATGGTACCTTTCATGCCCACAATTTAGACATATCTCTTGGTATGGATATTCTCCTCAATATAGAATACAATCATTCAGAGATGCATGATATGATATGTACTCAACACCCAACATTTTGAACAACTGCATTGCCTCTTCGCAGATGCTCGATAAGACATTATCACTTAGAAGAACCTTATCTTTGAATATTCCGCATTTGGTGGGGAATATAATTTTATAATACCAATATTTAACATTCATAAAATTAACCATTTTTTATTTTGATTGTGTGACAAAATATAACGAACATGATCGATCATGCAAGTCAACTACCTCAATATTGCTTAGAAACATGCATTAGAAATGCCAAACTTTCTTTCATGATGTACAACAACAATGTTGTCCCCAAATGAGTATAATTTTATATGCTGCCAGGTCCAAAGAGAGGGGTGGTGGAAGCATATTTCAGGCTTTCGAATAAGGTATCAGTGATATGAACATCATCCCCTAGCTCATCATTCTGGAATGAATCTAACAACATTACCTCCATCAAAATTGTATCATGTCAGTAATCATCCATACCAACCTTTATTTTATTTCCTCCATTCCCAACTTATGATGAAGAACTACTATTGTTGTAGTCATTCCTAATTGGTGAATCTAGACGTGGTGGGAATTGAATAGGTGATTGATTCAACCATTCTTTGTATGCTTTCTCTCAGTTTCTTGCTCTTAATGCAACCTTATGTCGAGCTGGTGTTTTAGTGGGGTGCAATGGAAGATGGTAGGTGGGTTACTCATCATCACTAGAGTCCTAATTAAAAAAAATATTGAATGTCATTAGTACAATATCAATTATGTTACTAAGCACATGAATGCAATTGGTTTGTTGAAATTACATTATACCGAATAATTATTACCATCGTTGATCCATGATTATAGTTGGAATATTTCATGTTCCAATTGGGAGGGTGAAGAGGGTGAAATCGTATCCTGTAAGTAATCATCCATACCAACCTCTTTTATATTTTCCTCCATTGCCAACTTATGATGAAGAACTACTATTTTTGTAGTCATTCTTAATTGGGAAATCTAGATGTGGTGGGAATTGAATAGGTGATTGATTCAACCATTCTTTGTATGATTCCTCTCTATTTCTTGCTCTTAATGCAACCTTATCTTGAGTTGAAATTGTAGTGGGGTGCATTGGAAGATGGTAGGTGGGTTACTCATAATCACTAGAGTCCTAATTAAAAAAAATATTGAACATCATTAGTACAATATCATTGATATTATTAAGCACGTCAATGCAATTGGTTTGTTGAAATTATGTTATACCAAATAATCATTACCATCATTCATCCATGATTACCATTGGAATATTCCATGTTCCAATTGGGAGGGTGAAGAGGTTGTCCATATTCATCTACCAACTGTTTTCAATATGATACTCGTAATAAGAGCTTCCAATATTTCTCAAATGGAGGAATATTTTATGCATTTGAACTCGATTCTGAATCAAGATTATGAAAATTTGGATACATGTTTATTCAAATTGACATGGATTAAAAATAAAGAAACTCAATTAGATAATTGAAATATAAATAAAATATGAACTTACTAGAGATGGAAAGGGAGAACTTCATGAATGACTTTGATCAACAATATGGAATGAGTTCGAATTTGAAGAACTAGCCATTTGATATTATTGAGATCTTTTCCCTGCATTTAAGAAAAAATAGAAATAAATTTTTGTATGCATATATAAAATTAATCTTGAGAACAATATAACCACAATCTCAATTTCAATATAGTTTTCAAATCACTTTTCAAGAATAAGGTGACTTTAAGTGAAAAATTTATACTATGAACTACTATAATTCATGTTGATGCATCCTAAAGGATAATTTGAGATTAATATGCCATTTTATGTGAAAATACAATTTTAGATAGTTTTTAAACCAGACAGGTGCAAATATGAAAACAAATTCTACCGATGATCTTAAATAATACTAGAATCAGGTCATTTAAATAATACTTTCATCGGTTTTTGACATTCCAAAAAAAAATATGTTAACAAATCAGTGCTCTTGTACGAAAAGGCACCAATGCATTTTAGAAGAAAACAACATTGGTATGCCCCAGTGCTTCAGGATTTTAAAAAATAAAAATGAATTCAACTAACTTGGTGCTCTTATAATGTATACTATGAACTACTGTAATACATAGATTTTAAACACTACCGGTGCACATACAAGAATAAAGCATATCGGTGTTCACAAAATACCAGCACTAAGGAATTCAAATAATACCCATATTATTTTCCAGTATCCCAAAAAAAAATATGTTATCATATCGGTGCTCTTGTCAAAAAATGCATCGATGTAATTAAAAAAAAATAGCACTACTACATGCCTGTTTTCGTATTTTAGAAAACAAAAATGAATTCAACCAACTTAGTGCTCTTATGAAAATTAGAGCACTGATGCTTTTAAATAGAAACCACATTATTGCATTAAAAAAATAATCATGCCGTTTTGGGATTTAAAAAAAAATTGCTTCATGTGAGTGCGTTGAAAAATTTTGGAGCCCTGACAACGTCAATGCACT
Source organism: Pinus tabuliformis (assembly GCA_031772625.1). Lineage (NCBI taxonomy): Eukaryota > Viridiplantae > Streptophyta > Pinopsida > Pinales > Pinaceae > Pinus > Pinus tabuliformis. The sequence continues at coordinate 652,971,011 of CM062814.1, forward strand.
TTTCCTATAAACGCACCAATTCGTTTGACTATCAAATGCACTGATGTGCAGAAAAATTGAAAAAAAACACAATTTTTTTTTTTTTTTTTTAATTGAAAAATGAGCGACAATTGATTTTTCGAAATCTAGTTTCATAAAGTCTTTTAAATAGTAAAAAGTTATTCACTATTTCGTTATTTTACCAAAAATTTCAAGGGAGTGATTTGCAAGAGAGACATACCAGAATCACTCTACAATAGCAGAATATTTTGGAGCAACAAAACTATTCATAGGATCAAAAACTAAAAGGTATGGTGATTCACCCAAAACCCTACATAGTAAAAATTTTAAATTTTATTGTTCATTTTTCTAATAATTTTTTTTAGAATTTCTGCTAAGGTTTTATTAAAAGAGAGACCATTTATAAGAGAGACATACTAGGAGTACTGTGGAGTAGAAAAATATTTTGGAACTACAAAAGGATCAAATTTTGAAACTTATGCTGATTCACTCAAAACCCTGGATAGCAAAATTTTTAAATTTTACTATTAATTTTTTTTACAATTTATGTTAGATTTATTCACAATTCATAAAAATAAAAAATAAAAATCCTTTATAATAAAAAATTTAATATAGATTTTACTAGTAAAAAATTTTATGATCTCGTTCCTATTTAAATTTAATTAAAATTTAGGAAAAAATCAATATTTACCTTAAACCCTTGATTTTTCCTGCAAAATTTCACCTTAGGGTTTAACTTCCTCTACCACTTTGTAATTAGGGTTTAGACATTTTAAATTTAATGGGTTTGTGTACTTATTATATATAAGGCATTTGACATGTAAAGTAGGGGAATCACTTATTGAATTAGATACAAACCCTGTCAGCCCTCTCAATTTTAAAAAATAATGGCTATATGTTCCATGGTTCTCCCTAGTGCACCCTGTGTAATACAAGAAACTAATATATTATAACATTGTCAATTATGTCCATTGTTTTAATTGTTTCTCCTTATGCAATATATTTTAAAATTATTTTATAAAATTAATTTTTCATGATGGTGTTGAACAATTAAACGCTCAGTGTGTTTAATGGGATAAATGCACCAATGTGTTTATTAAGATAAAGAAACAAGTTACCAGATCTCTTTTTGGTCGAAAATTTATTTCATATATTTGTAAAATATATTTAATGGCATATGTATTGAATGGTATAGGCTCTATATTGATAAAAGAAGTCTCAAAATGTGTCAAGTAAAAAAAGTACTAATTGACACAATGATAACACATAAAAAAATATAGAAGGCAAGTTCTTTGTAAATTCTTTACTAAATTATTATGTTTGAACTATATATAAGTTTAACTAATATGTATGGGTTGGTGTGTGTCATGTAGTACCAAAAAATAAAGAAGATCGATGAGATTATTTCTAATATAAGTGGAGAAGAGCATAAATTCCTAATTGGAAAATTTCATAAGGATGAATTAGGTGAATGAAAAGATACTATTCACTATAAGTATTTTTTTTTTAAATTTTGAATTTTAATTAATAATATACTTAAAAATATTAGATAAGATGTTTCAAACAATCTATTAATTCATATACGTTTAATGTTCTATAGGTATCTACAACGAAGGGAAAAATCAATGTCGTTATAAGAAAATAAAAATTATATAACATGTAAATGATGATGAATTGGTCCTTTTCTCATCTAGAGTGGTTCTGGAGGTTAATGAAATAGGGGAATTTTTTTCAAAACTATGTGGGATCTATTATAATGAATGTATAGACGTACTTTCCACTTAAAATATAAAAATCAATCCAATGATTCTAAGAACCATATTATATCTAAAGTACAGAAAACATTTCCAAAGCAATGGTCAATGAGACATGTCAAAATTGCAATACCAAAAACATACAACAAAAAAAAAGAATCATTCAAAAGGTAATATTCATGATTAAAATGATTTTCTATAATTTTATGTATATATTACTATAAACCATTCATTTATTCATATTGATTTTGTTATAATTAGTTTTCATATATGAATATAAAAATAGTTTAATACTTTTTTCAGGAAGATTGTGAAAATCCCAAATTATCAATGAGGTAATATGTGAAGCGTGCCAGTAGAAATGTCCAAAAAAGTGTACAAAGAGATGGTTAAAGAAATGGACATAATTGCATCACAGGATGAGCCATGTCAACAAAAACTTGCTTAAAATGTATGTAATCATGATTGAATTTGTACATATAATAATTTTTTTTTGTCATTAAATATTAATTTTCAAGTGTTTTCTTTCATAAAAGAAAATGAAATGAAACTCATTCAACACATAAATCAAGACAACAGGGAAGAAAGGGGTTGATTTTAAAGTTTGTGAGTAATTGTTAATATTTTGTTATAACAACTCAAGATGTCTGTTTTGTATATTTTAAGTTGTTTTACAACAACCATCCTTGAATTTCATCTTGTAAGTTCTAACATACAAATAAGAGTCATCAGAAGAATTAAAAAAATCCTTATAATAAATGTATGATTTATAATGGGGTCTAAAACATGCAGGAAACAAAGTATCGAACTACGGTAGCAGAAGACTGGTTGCAACAAGGCATGAGACTTAGTTTTGAAACCATGTGCATAATTTATGCACTAGTACAAAATGGATAGCTAGTTACTAAAAAAATGACTAAATTTTGCATATAAACGACCATTTTTCAATCAGTGACCAATAGTAGATAATTTATAGTATCTTATAATGTGACTATCTTTTAGTATTTTTTAGCTTAGTCATTAATTGGTTGTCTAATTTCTATCATCTAGTAGTATACTTAGTTATAAATTTGGTCATTAATTTAGTCATTAATTGACACAATTAATGACCAAATATACAAAAAAATATATTACTATATGATCACCCGAGAAAACCAATTAACGACCAAAGAAATATGACCCAAATGTTAGTCGTGTTATAAGATATTGTAAATTAGCTACTAATAGTTATATATATGCAAATTTTAGTCATCGTTTGAAACCAATTAATGATCAAATGAATATGACTAAATTTTGGTCATGCTATAAGATACTATAAATTAGCTACTAATAGTCATATATATACAAAATTTAGTCGTTATTTGTAATAAAAAATTTATCATCTACAGTGCTCATTTATCATTTTTCAGTAGTTTCATATTCATTATATAAACGAATGATTTAATGGTTTATATTCATTTCATTTACTTTCATTAATAATCATTATAAACAAATAGTTTAGTCATGTATTCATTTAATTTTTGTTCATCATTAATCAATGTAAACTACTAACTTAGTAGTTTTAGATTAATTTTGTGTGTTCATTATTAATCAGCATAAATTAATTAGTATAATTTTTTGACTAAATTAAAATAAAATTCCATACAATGTGCATGTTCATCTAATATGAAAATGCAAAGTTACATATGTTAATTAAAATACTAAATAATATCAAGTGAAATTATAAATAATTTCAACCACATAAATTATATTATATAAAATGTCAAGTATCACAATATTAGTTTCCAACTTAATATTGGTTGCACTACAATTTACATATGAAATATTGTTTCATTACTTCGAAACATTGTCGTTGTGTTGCCAAGGCATTGCAAGTGAATTCACCAACTCTAAAGACTTGACCATCAGTCTCTATGTATGTGTCTTATGTAGTATATTGGCTCTAAGGGTATGACTAGACCAATTCTCTTCTCTCTCTCTTTTTTCATTTGTTTCTCTAGTATTATTGTTCTCATCTTTCTTCAATTCCTACATCTTACCATCAATACTAAGCTCCTCTCTTGAAAATGAAAGAAGATACAATGTAGAATATAAGACATGAAAGACGATGAATACTAGAATATAAGCTAAAGTAGACTATACAATATTTATATGATATATACCTCAACATCAGCATGTTAATGGAATTTTTCTCCATAAAATCAAGAAACTCAAAACAAGTTTTCTTTATTTTGGTGATAGCGGCGACTATGTGGCCATATGACCTATATAAACAAAAAAAATAAAATGTCACTGAGAAAATAACACCTTAGTAAATTAGTATTCATCAATCATAAAAATCTTAGGCTCAATCATTCCAACTAAATTACATGCTAAAAATATCAGGCTATAGATAACTTGCGAAAATAAATAATTTAAGGTGTGATATCTAATCCTTGTCATTTTATTCGTAACAAAATTTCATTCTCTAACGCATTAACTTGGTCAAGTATATAGACAACTTGTGCTCAAATAACAACATGAAAGTAAACTTTTCTAATAGCCATGAAATATTTTAACACATAATAGCTAAAAGGATTTCAGCTAAAATCATGGAATACATCTCATCTTCAAGATTTGGATGTTGTTTAAACGGAAATGATAACAAGTATTTCCAATTTCATAGTTAAAATAAAAAACAAAATCAAAGGAAACTTTCAAAATACAATCAAACAAATAAGAGAGGATATCATGGAATGGACATTGTAATTATAAAAAAATCTTTACCTGTCAACCGATGTTTTTTATATCATTCCTAAAACATTTTCTTTCCCAAAATAACCATCAAGTGAAAGAATCACAACATTAAAAACCATATGAATCCCTACTAGAAACATTTCCAAATTCAATAGCTCAAGTTCTTGAAGGATATCCAACAACAAATGAATCATATCCAAGACATGCTCTGCATTGTCTCCCCATTCTATTTCTAATCCCATTTCCTGTAACCTACCTACACCAAAGACAAGTACTAATAAAAAAAATGCATTATCATGCTTTTGTCTTTTATATCTATAAACTTTGAATCTGATTTGTTTTAGGAACATATTAATTCATATTTAAATTATTCATGTCATGAGAAGGTTTCAATCAAGTAGAACATCAAAAAAATCGACCTCAATGTTGGAAATAATACTGAGAGGGGGGGTGAATCAGTATTATCTAGCAATTTACCAAATCTTCCTTATTTGATTCTTTTGAAATATTCTTGTATATCAGTACCATAAAACAATGAGCATGAATAAAGAAAATAGACAGTCACACCAAAGAACACAAGATGTAAGGTGGAAACCCAATGCGGGAGAAAAACCACCTGCTGCAATATGTCTCTATCTTCTTTCAAGAAATTCTTTTTACAATGATTTTGTACTGGTGCAGTCCTTTACCAGCACGCAGGCTGCAACCTGCAGAGAGCTACAACTCTCTCTCGTTTTCCAGACTCTCCTGGAAGGGAGCTACAACCCCCTACTTCTTTTCATGAAGAATCAAATGATCAACAAGTATACAACAGATACAGTCTACGACAGATATCAGATCAGTAATTACAGAAACAACCCAGAACACCTTATGAACAGAAATATACAGTCAACAGATCATCTTAAGATAGGGACGCATATTTTCTTTCTGTGGCCTGCGACTGGACGCAGTGTACCTTATGCTGTTCTGCGTGCAGACGCACTGTTCCTCTTTGCTTTTCTGCGACCGACGCACACAGAAACACTATCGCGCCGCGTCTTTTGCTTCAGAGACGCACCCAATACCACAGTTGCGCCGCGCCTTTTGCCTCAGAGACGCACATGAGCCTTTACTGTACTGCGTCCCGGCGCACTTTCCCTTCACTGAATCTGCGTCCCTTCAGATATAGAAGATAAGAGGACTTCAGAACCAACCCAAACACTCAGATCCACAGATCTGATCATGCGCCATATAGATCGTAGTCCATTAGAAGATTCGCCCTTATAGATTTGGACTAGATCTCACCAAGAGATATTCAACCAAGATGATGCTCAATCCAAATGAACTCCTTTGCTTTATATAGGCAAGCTTCTCCCCAAAGCGTGGAACAATACCACGAGCCGACACCATAGAAACACAAAACCGTCGGCTAGATACCACACAAGAACCCCCACGTGCTTTTCTCTGCCTTGAAATGTGTGCACTGGGCAGACGCACCTCCTGAACGGCTGGCCTGCGTCCCTGGACGCGGGTTCTGCATGGTCTACCTGCGGGGATGCACTTGCTGAACATATTTTCTGCGTCCTTCTTGATTTATCACCTGAATGAGTTTGCCATCAAGGACAACACCTGAATCATAATGCCAACAAACTCCCCCTTTGGACTTGATGGCAACCACATAATCTTCAGCTTCATCATTCTCCCCCTTTGACATCAAGGGCAAAGGGTATGCTCCCCCTATGCTCATGCTTCTCCAGATCTGTAACCAGAAATCCATCATGAAGGAGACAGAGACATATTGCAGCTATTTCCAAGATCTCCTTCTCCATAATGCCAACAATGCATTATGTGCTCCCCCTGAGCCTATACCATCAATAGGAAGATGATCAACAGTGAGATGATGCATCAACAACCCCCAGCTTTTTCCTGAGGTATTCAAAAGTGTCCCTGGGCAATGGTTTGGTGAAAATATCAGCAACTTGTTCCTTAGAAGGAATATACTCCAACTTGACCTTCTGTTCAAGTACTTGTTCCCGGAGAAAATGGTACTTGATTGGTATGTGCTTGGTTTTTGAATGCATAACCGGATTCTTTGAGATGCTGATTGCACTTGTGTTGTCACATAAGATAGGAATAGGAGGTGTACAAGTGATTTGATAATCCTGCAAAGTCTGCATCATCCAAAGAAGTTGGGTGCAACAAGATGCGGCAGCAACATATTCCGCTTCAGCTGTAGACAAGGCAATTGAACTCTGTTTCTTGCTGAACCAAGATACCAGTCTGGAACCCATAAAGAATGCACCACCACTTGTGCTTTTCCTGTCATCCACGCTTCCGGCCCAATCTGCATCTGTATAAGCATGAAGAGTGAGATCTGTATCTCTAGGATACCATAGGCCATAATTTTGAGTCCCTTGAAGATATTTGAAGATTCTCTTCACTGCTTGAAGATGAGTCTCCTTTGGATTTGCCTGAAATCTTCCAACTATTCCAACTGCATGCATGATGTCTGGTCGGGTACCTGTCAAATATAGTAAACTTCCAATCATAGATCTGTAGGTTGGTTGATGTACTGCTGCAGATTCATCATTTGCACTGAGACTACATCCTGTGACCATGGGTGTACATACTGGTTTTGCATCTTCCATGCCATATTTCTCAAAATCTGCTTGAGATACTTGGTTTGAGATAAAAAGATTCCTCCTTTCTTTTGTTGGATTTGCAAACCAAGGAAGTATGTCAGTTCTCCTAGCAAGGACATCTCAAATTCTTTCTGCATGACCGAGGCAAAGCTTTGACTCATAGCTTCTTCATTACTGCCAAAAATAATGTCATCTACATACACAACAAGTATTAGTAATTTGTCATTTTCAACTTTTATATAAAGATTGCTATCTGCTGAACCTTTTGAAAAACCTTGTTGATGAAGATATTTGTCCAACCGGTAGTACCAAGCCCTTGGAGCTTGTTTGAGACCATAGAGAGCCTTTTTTAATCGGCATACAAGATTTGGATCGTTTCCAAGAATGAAACCATCTGGCTGTTCAATGTACACTTCTTCATCCAAGTCTCCATTCAGAAAGGCTGATTTCACATCCATTTGAAATACTTTGAAGTTCTGACAACTTGAGAGAGCAAGAAACATTCGGATGGCCTCAAGTCTTGCAACAGGAGCAAAAGTTTCTTCAAAGTCTATTCCTTCTTGCTGTGCATACCCTTTACAAACAAGTCTGGCTTTGTTTCTAATTACTTCTCCATTTTCATTCAATTTATTTTTGAAAACCCATTTTGTTCCGATAACATTCTTATCCTTTGGTCTAGGAACCAGCTCCCAAGTGTTGTTCTTTTCGATTTGCTCAAGTTCTTCATCCATTGCTTTCACCCAACATTCATCTTTGCATGCCTCTTTCACATTTTGTGGTTCAGTAGAGGAGAGTAATGCCAAATAACTTGAAGCTTCTGCAACTGTTCTTCTAGTTTGTATACCTGCTTCTTTTTGTCCCATGATCTGAGATTCTGGATGGTTCTTTTGAACATATCTGGATGGAGTCTTTTCTTCTATTCTTGTTCTTTCTTCTGCTTCTTCGTGAGGTCCGTCTTGAGATTGTTCTTGCGGTTCTTCTTCTTCATCATTCTGTCTTTGAGGGTAGCTTTCATCTTCTTCAATGTCTTCACGATGTATTTGCCTAGGAATGTATCCTTTCTCATCAACCACTACATCAATGCTGTCAACAATTCTGCCAAGTCTTTTATTGTAGCATTTGTATGCTTTGCTATGTGGAGAGTAGCCAAGAAGAATTCCTTCATCTGCTCTAGGATCAAGTTTGCCAAGCTGCTCCTCAGTATTCTTGATATAGCATTTGCTCCCAAAGATTTTGAAGTGCTTTACCGAAGGAGTTTTACCACTCCAGAGCTCATGAGGAGTTTGAGTGCTGTTCACTCGGACATTTGTCTTGTTGAGAATAATAACTGCCGCATGTGCAGCTTCACCCCAGAAGGTTGCAGGAGTTCCTGATTCATCAAGCATAGCACGAGCCATTTGCTGAATTGTTCTGTTCATTCTTTCCACTACTCCATTTTGCTGAGGAGTTCTAGCTGTAGAAAATTCTCTCCTTATCCCATGTTCATCACAGAAATCGAAAAATTCATTTGAAATAAATTCTCCACCTCTGTCGGATCTGAGGCACTTAATTTTGTGACCTGATTCATTTTCAGCCAAGGCTTTGAAGGTTTTGAATTTTTCGAATGCTTCATCTTTGTGCTTCATAAGACCTAACCAAACAAACCTGGAGAAATCGTCAATAAATAATATCAAGTATTCCTCTCCTCTAGGTGTTCTTTTTCTGAATGGTCCACATACATCTGTATGTACTAGCTCAAGAGGCATGCTGGCTGATCCTTCTTTCTCTGGAAAGTTAGTTCTGGTTTGTTTTCCAAACTGACATGATCTGCATATGGTGTTGTCAGGAATTTTGATATCTGGAAGATCGCGAACTGCCTGATATTTGCAAGCTTTCCTTATTTGTGAGAAGCTTAGATGTCCCAACCTTCGATGCCATAACCAGTGCTCTTCATTCTTGCTTAGATAGCATTGTTGTTGTCCTTCATCAAATATGTATAGATTATTTGGAGTTCTCTTTCCTTTGAGAACTGTTTTACCTGTATCAAGATCACGAACAAGACATCCATTTGATCTGAATATAACCTCGGTTCTTTGATCACACATTTGGCTTACACTTAGAAGATTATGCTTTAGTCCATCAACAAACAAAACATTTCCAGCCTTAACATCTTCTTTTAAAGGAGCAATACCTTTTCCTTTTATAGTTGCAGGAGTATCATTTCCAAAAGAGACTTTCTTTCCCTTTTCTAAATTAGAATAAGATTCAAGTTTTTCTTTATCACCTGTCATATGCTTTGAACATCCACTGTCAATGTACCATAGATTTTCTTGTCCTTCTGCATAGAATGCTATCCCACATCTTTCTGTTTGAGGTTCCTTTATTTTCCATGTTTTGGTGCCTGAGGCTTGTTCTTTTTTTTGTTCTTGTACCTTTCTTTCCGGAAACCTGCTTCTGCATTCAAAGTCTTCATGTCCAAAATTATTGCAAATAGAGCATTCAACTTCATTTTCAAGAGCTGAAAAGTTGTTATAGGTCCTTTTTGTAATCCCTGTCATACTTCTTTGTTTTTGAGCTTCCCTAGTCATGATTGTTTTATACGCAACACATTGAGCTGCTTTGTGACCAAAGTTATGGCAAGAAAAGCATTGTCCATTGAAGAAGCTTCTGCGATTATTGAATCTACCAGCCAACTGATTGTAATTTCTATTTTCATCTATTCTTGAACCAAATTGGGAAGATTTTACCTGTGGCTGGTTGTGGCTTTTGTTCACCCTTAAGCTGGATTGCCCCTGATAGTTTCTGTTTGACGTTTGTCCCTGCTTTACCTGATGATCTTCCTTGTGCTCTTGCTCATTTCTTCTTGCTGCATCAAGATAACTTTTTGAAGTGGATGCTTGAGAAGTTTCTCCATTATAGCCCAGACCTGTCTTATTTAGTGGAGACCGCTGCACACTGATAATCTCATTCAAAGTTTCAAATCCTTTGACAAACTTGAGATTGATAGTTTTTGTTTTCTCAATTTCTTTTCTAAGACCAACAATTTCACCTTCTAATTTTTTCAAGATGTTTTTCCTTTTCATCAATTTGAAATTGTAGAGTATCAATAATCATGTTCTTTTCTTCTATACATCTCTTGAGTCTAGTAATTTCATCATAAAGGTTATCCACATCTACAGCATCCTCATAATCATCATCTTCAAATGCCATTAACAATCTGTATTTGTTACCTTGTTCATCTTCATCACTGTTTGATAAGCCATCACTATCTTCATGGGTGTAGTAGCTTTTCTTATTTGCACTCTGTTTCTTGTTCCATCTAACTGGTTCCTTTCCTTTATCCTTATAAGAGCATTTTGCAGCATAATGACCTACTCTTCCACAAGCAAAGCATTTGAAAGGTAGCTTACCTCTGAACCTTCCAGAACCCCTTTGAAGATTTCTGACAAAATTTGATTCTTCTTCCTCTTCTTCTGGAACATGACTTGCTTCATAGTGATCTTCTTTGCCTGATGCTTTAAAAGCAGCTTCCCTTCTGTCTGATGGACCTCCCTTTCTCATTTCATAAGCAGTTAGAATTCCATGTAGCTGAGACATAGTGAGAACACGGAGATTTTCCTTTTCCTCTACTGCAGATACTTTAGATTCAAACTTGGGGGATAAAGATCTTAGAATCTTTTGAACTACTATAGTCTCTTTTATTTCTTCACCCAAATTTTTCATACAATTAACAATCTCATCTACCCGAAGAAAATAATTAGCCACACTTTCATCATTATACATCTTGAGAGTCTCATATTGAATCCTGAGAGTTTGAAGTTTAGCTTCTTTTACCTGTTCATCTCCTTCATAGCTAGTGATCATTTTGTCCCATATCTCTTTTGCTGATTTGAAGTGCATGACCTTCATGAATTCTGTTTGGGATATACTTCCTAATAGAGTACTGACTGCTTTTGGATTTGTTTCATACTGCTTTTTCTCAGCTGGATCTGTAGGAGTAGCTGAAGGAAAGGCATAGCCTGATTCTACAATGTTCCAAACTTCTGTACCAAGAGATTGAAGATATGCAGTAACTCTTACCTTCCAATAATTGAAGTTTGTCCCATCGAAGACGGGTGGCCTGATTGATGCTTCTCTCTCGTAGTTGCTCATGATGAACGATCTACCTTCAAGCGATCAAGCTTTTCAGAAGGACCTGCTCTGATACCAATTGTTGGAAATAATACTGAGAGGGGGGGTGAATCAGTATTATCTAGCAATTTACCAAATCTTCCTTATTTGATTCTTTTGAAATATTCTTGTATATCAGTACCATAAAACAATGAGCATGAATAAATAAAATAGACAGTCACACCAAAGAACACAAGATGTAAGGTGGAAACCCAATGCGGGAGAAAAACCACCTGCTGCAATATGTCTCTATCTTCTTTCAAGAAATTCTTTTTACAATGATTTTGTACTGGTGCAGTCCTTTACCAGCACGCAGGCTGCAACCTGCAGAGAGCTACAACTCTCTCTCGTTTTCCAGACTCTCCTGGAAGGGAGCTACAACCCCCTACTTCTTTTCATGAAGAATCAAATGATCAACAAGTATACAACAGATACATTCTACGACAGATATCAGATCAGTAATTACAGAAACAACCCAGAACACCTTATGAACAGAAATATACAGTCAACAGATCATCTTAAGACAGGGACGCATATTTTCTTTCTGTGGCCTGCGACTGGACGCAGTGTACCTTATGCTGTTCTGCGTGCAGACGCACTGTTCCTCTTTGCTTTTCTGCGACCGACGCACACAGAAACACTATCGCGCCGCGTCTTTTGCTTCAGAGACGCACCCAATACCACAGTTGCGCCGCGCCTTTTGCCTCAGAGACGCACATGAGCCTTTACTGTACTGCGTCCCGGCGCACTTTCCCTTCACTGAATCTGCGTCCCTTCAGATATAGAAGATAAGAGGACTTCAGAACCAACCCAAACACTCAGATCCACAGATCTGATCATGCGCCATATAGATCGTAGTCCATTAGAAGATTCGCCCTTATAGATTTGGACTAGATCTCACCAAGAGATATTCAACCAAGATGATGCTCAATCCAAATGAACTCCTTTGCTTTATATAGGCAAGCTTCTCCCCAAAGCGTGGAACAATACCACGAGCCGACACCATAGAAACACAAAACCGTCGGCTAGATACCACACAAGAAACCCCCACGTGCTTTTCTCTGCCTTGAAATGTGTGCACTGGGCGGACGCACCTCCTGAACGGCTGGCCTGCGTCCCTGGACGCGGGTTCTGCATGGTCTACCTGCGGGGACGCACTTGCTGAACATATTTTCTGCGTCCTTCTTGATTTATCACCTGAATGAGTTTGCCATCAAGGACAACACCTGAATCATAATGCCAACAAACTCCCCCTTTGGACTTGATGGCAACCACATAATCTTCAGCTTCATCATTCTCCCCCTTTGACATCAAGGGCAAAGGGTATGCTCCCCCTATGCTCATGCTTCTCCAGATCTGTAACCAGAAATCCATCATGAAGGAGACAGAGACATATTGCAGCTATTTCCAAGATCTCCTTCTCCATAATGCCAACAATGCATTATGTGCTCCCCCTGAGCCTATACCATCAATAGGAAGATGATCAACAGTGAGATGATGCATCAACAACCCCCAGCTTTTTCCTGAGGTATTCAAAAGTGTCCCTGGGCAATGGTTTGGTGAAAATATCAGCAACTTGTTCCTTAGAAGGAACATACTCCAACTTGACCTTCTGTTCAAGTACTTGTTCCCGGAGAAAATGGTACTTGATTGGTATGTGCTTGGTTTTTGAATGCATAACCGGATTCTTTGAGATGCTGATTGCACTTGTGTTGTCACATAAGATAGGAATAGGAGGTGTACAAGTGATTTGATAATCCTGCAAAGTCTGCATCATCCAAAGAAGTTGGGTGCAACAAGATGCGGCAGCAACATATTCCGCTTCAGCTGTAGACAAGGCAATTGAACTCTGTTTCTTGCTGAACCAAGATACCAGTCTGGAACCCATAAAGAATGCACCACCACTTGTGCTTTTCCTGTCATCCACGCTTCCGGCCCAATCTGCATCTGTATAAGCATGAAGAGTGAGATCTGTATCTCTAGGATACCATAGGCCATAATTTTGAGTCCCTTGAAGATATTTGAAGATTCTCTTCACTGCTTGAAGATGAGTCTCCTTTGGATTTGCCTGAAATCTTCCAACTATTCCAACTGCATGCATGATGTCTGGTCGGGTACCTGTCAAATATAGTAAACTTCCAATCATAGATCTGTAGGTTGGTTGATGTACTGCTGCAGATTCATCATTTGCACTGAGACTACATCCTGTGACCATGGGTGTACATACTGGTTTTGCATCTTCCATGCCATATTTCTTCAAAATCTGCTTGAGATACTTGGTTTGAGATAAAAAGATTCCTCCTTTCTTTTGTTGGATTTGCAAACCAAGGAAGTATGTCAGTTCTCCTAGCAAGGACATCTCAAATTCTTTCTGCATGACCGAGGCAAAGCTTTCACTCATAGCTTCTTCATTACTGCCAAAAATAATGTCATCTACATACACAACAAGTATTAGTAATTTGTCATTTTCAACTTTTATATAAAGATTGCTATCTGCTGAACCTTTTGAAAAACCTTGTTGATGAAGATATTTGTCCAACCGGTAGTACCAAGCCCTTGGAGCTTGTTTGAGACCATAGAGAGCCTTTTTTAATCGGCATACAAGATTTGGATCGTTTCCAAGAATGAAACCATCTGGCTGTTCAATGTACACTTCTTCATCCAAGTCTCCATTCAGAAAGGCTGATTTCACATCCATTTGAAATACTTTGAAGTTCTGACAACTTGAGAGAGCAAGAAACATTCGGATGGCCTCAAGTCTTGCAACAGGAGCAAAAGTTTCTTCAAAGTCTATTCCTTCTTGCTGTGCATACCCTTTACAAACAAGTCTGGCTTTGTTTCTAATTACTTCTCCATTTTCATTCAATTTATTTTTGAAAACCCATTTTGTTCCGATAACATTCTTATCCTTTGGTCTAGGAACCAGCTCCCAAGTGTTGTTCTTTTCGATTTGCTCAAGTTCTTCATCCATTGCTTTCACCCAACATTCATCTTTGCATGCCTCTTTCACATTTTGTGGTTCAGTAGAGGAGAGTAATGCCAAATAACTTGAAGCTTCTGCAACTGTTCTTCTAGTTTGTATACCTGCTTCTTTTTGTCCCATGATCTGAGATTCTGGATGGTTCTTTTGAACATATCTGGATGGAGTCTTTTCTTCTATTCTTGTTCTTTCTTCTGCTTCTTCGTGAGGTCCGTCTTGAGATTGTTCTTGCGGTTCTTCTTCTTCATCATTCTGTCTTTGAGGGTAGCTTTCATCTTCTTCAATGTCTTCACGATGTATTTGCCTAGGAATGTATCCTTTCTCATCAACCACTACATCAATGCTGTCAACAATTCTGCCAAGTCTTTTATTGTAGCATTTGTATGCTTTGCTATGTGGAGAGTAGCCAAGAAGAATTCCTTCATCTGCTCTAGGATCAAGTTTGCCAAGCTGCTCCTCAGTATTCTTGATATAGCATTTGCTCCCAAAGATTTTGAAGTGCTTTACCGAAGGAGTTTTACCACTCCAGAGATCATGAGGAGTTTGAGTGCTGTTCACTCGGACATTTGTCTTGTTGAGAATAATAACTGCCGCATGTGCAGCTTCACCCCAGAAGGTTGCAGGAGTTCCTGATTCATCAAGCATAGCACGAGCCATTTGCTGAATTGTTCTGTTCATTCTTTCCACTACTCCATTTTGCTGAGGAGTTCTAGCTGTAGAAAATTCTCTCCTTATCCCATGTTCATCACAGAAATCGAAAAATTCATTTGAAGTAAATTCTCCACCTCTGTCGGATCTGAGGCACTTAATTTTGTGACCTGATTCATTTTCAGCCAAGGCTTTGAAGGTTTTGAATTTTTCGAATGCTTCATCTTTGTGCTTCATAAGACCTAACCAAACAAACCTGGAGAAATCGTCAATAAATAATATCAAGTATTCCTCTCCTCTAGGTGTTCTTTTTCTGAATGGTCCACATACATCTGTATGTACTAGCTCAAGAGGCATGCTGGCTGATCCTTCTTTCTCTGGAAAGTTAGTTCTGGTTTGTTTTCCAAACTGACATGATCTGCATATGGTGTTGTCAGGAATTTTGATATCTGGAAGATCGCGAACTGCCTGATATTTGCAAGCTTTCCTTATTTGTGAGAAGCTTAGATGTCCCAACCTTCGATGCCATAACCAGTGCTCTTCATTCTTGCTTAGATAGCATTGTTGTTGTCCTTCATCAAATATGTATAGATTATTTGGAGTTCTCTTTCCTTTGAGAACTGTTTTACCTGTATCAAGATCACGAACAAGACATCCATTTGATCTGAATATAACCTCGGTTCTTTGATCACACATTTGGCTTACACTTAGAAGATTATGCTTTAGTCCATCAACAAACAAAACATTTCCAGCCTTAACATCTTCTTTTAAAGGAGCAATACCTTTTCCTTTTATAGTTGCAGGAGTATCATTTCCAAAAGAGACTTTCTTTCCCTTTTCTAAATTAGAATAAGATTCAAGTTTTTCTTTATCACCTATCATATGCTTTGAACATCCACTGTCAATGTACCATAGATTTTCTTGTCCTTCTGCATAGAATGCTATCCCACATCTTTCTGTTTGAGGTTCCTTTATTTTCCATGTTTTGGTGCCTGAGGCTTGTTCTTTTTTTGTTCTTGTACCTTTCTTTCCGGAAACCTGCTTCTGCATTCAAAGTCTTCATGTCCAAAATTATTGCAAATAGAGCATTCAACTTCATTTTCAAGAGCTGAAAAGTTGTTATAGGTCCTTTTTGTAATCGCTGTCATACTTCTTTGTTTTTGAGCTTCCCTAGTCATGATTGTCTTATACGCAACACATTGAGCTGCTTTGTGACCAAAGTTATGGCAAGAAAAGCATTGTCCATTGAAGAAGCTTCTGCGATTATTGAATCTACCAGCCAACTGATTGTAATTTCTATTTTCATCTATTCTTGAACCAAATTGGGAAGATTTTACCTGTGGCTGGTTGTGGCTTTTGTTCACCCTTAAGCTGGATTGCCCCTGATAGTTTCTGTTTGACGTTTGTCCCTGCTTTACCTGATGATCTTCCTTGTGCTCTTGCTCATTTCTTCTTGCTGCATCAAGATAACTTTTTGAAGTGGATGCTTGAGAAGTTTCTCCATTATAGCCCAGACCTGTCTTATTTAGTGGAGACCGCTGCACACTGATAATCTCATTCAAAGTTTCAGATCCTTTGACAAACTTGAGATTGATAGTTTTTGTTTTCTCAATTTCTTTTCTAAGACCAACAATTTCACCTTCTAATTTTTTCAAGATGTTTTTCCTTTTCATCAATTTGAAATTGTAGAGTATCAATAATCATGTTCTTTTCTTCTATACATCTCTTGAGTCTAGTAATTTCATCATAAAGGTTATCCACATCTACAGCATCCTCATAATCATCATCTTCAAATGCCATTAACAATCTGTATTTGTTACCTTGTTCATCTTCATCACTGTTTGATAAGCCATCACTATCTTCATGGGTGTAGTAGCTTTTCTTATTTGCACTCTGTTTCTTGTTCCATCTAACTGGTTCCTTTCCTTTATCCTTATAAGAGCATTTTGCAGCATAATGACCTACTCTTCCACAAGCAAAGCATTTGAAAGGTAGCTTACCTCTGAACCTTCCAGAACCCCTTTGAAGATTTCTGACAAAATTTGATTCTTCTTCCTCTTCTTCTGGAACATGACTTGCTTCATAGTGATCTTCTTTGCCTGATGCTTTAAAAGCAGCTTCCCTTCTGTCTGATGGACCTCCCTTTCTCATTTCATAAGCAGTTAGAATTCCATGTAGCTGAGACATAGTGAGAACACGGAGATTTTCCTTTTCCTCTACTGCAGATACTTTAGATTCAAACTTGGGGGATAAAGATCTTAGAATCTTTTGAACTACTATAGTCTCTTTTATTTCTTCACCCAAATTTTTCATACAATTAACAATCTCATCTACCCGAAGAAAATAATTAGCCACACTTTCATCATTATACATCTTGAGAGTCTCATATTGAATCCTGAGAGTTTGAAGTTTAGCTTCTTTTACCTGTTCATCTCCTTCATAGCTAGTGATCATTTTGTCCCATATCTCTTTTGCTGATTTGAAGTGCATGACCTTCATGAATTCTGTTTGGGATATACTTCCTAATAGAGTACTGACTGCTTTTGCATTTGTTTCATACTGCTTTTTCTCAGCTGGATCTGTAGGAGTAGCTGAAGGAAAGGCATAGCCTGATTCTACAATGTTCCAAACTTCTGTACCAAGAGATTGAAGATATGCAGTAACTCTTACCTTCCAATAATTGAAGTTTGTCCCATCGAAGACGGGTGGCCTGATTGATGCTTCTCTCTCGTAGTTGCTCATGATGAACGATCTACCTTCAAGCGATCAAGCTTTTCAGAAGGACCTGCTCTGATACCAATTGTTGGAAATAATACTGAGAGGGGGGGTGAATCAGTATTATCTAGCAATTTACCAAATCTTCCTTATTTGATTCTTTTGAAATATTCTTGTATATCAGTACCATAAAACAATGAGCATGAATAAAGAAAATAGACAGTCACACCAAAGAACACAAGATGTAAGGTGGAAACCCAATGCGGGAGAAAAACCACCTGCTGCAATATGTCTCTATCTTCTTTCAAGAAATTCTTTTTACAATGATTTTGTACTGGTGCAGTCCTTTACCAGCACGCAGGCTGCAACCTGCAGAGAGCTACAACTCTCTCTCGTTTTCCAGACTCTCCTGGAAGGGAGCTACAACCCCCTACTTCTTTTCATGAAGAATCAAATGATCAACAAGTATACAACAGATACAGTCTACGACAGATATCAGATCAGTAATTACAGAAACAACCCAGAACACCTTATGAACAGAAATATACAGTCAACAGATCATCTTAAGACAGGGACGCATATTTTCTTTCTGTGGCCTGCGACTGGACGCAGTGTACCTTATGCTGTTCTGCGTGCAGACGCACTGTTCCTCTTTGCTTTTCTGCGACCGACGCACACAGAAACACTATCGCGCCGCGTCTTTTGCTTCAGAGACGCACCCAATACCACAGTTGCGCCGCGCCTTTTGCCTCAGAGACGCACATGAGCCTTTACTGTACTGCGTCCCGGCGCACTTTCCCTTCACTGAATCTACGTCCCTTCAGATATAGAAGATAAGAGGACTTTAGAACCAACCCAAACACTCAGATCCACAGATCTGATCATGCGCCATATAGATCGTAGTCCATTAGAAGATTCGCCCTTATAGATTTGGACTAGATCTCACCAAGAGATATTCAACCAAGATGATGCTCAATCCAAATGAACTCCTTTGCTTTATATAGGCAAGCTTCTCCCCAAAGCGTGGAACAATACCACGAGCCGACACCATAGAAACACAAAACCGTCGGCTAGATACCACACAAGAAACCCCCACGTGCTTTTCTCTGCCTTGAAATGTGTGCACTGGGCGGACGCACCTCCTGAACGGCTGGCCTGCGTCCCTGGACGCGGGTTCTGCATGGTCTACCTGCGGGGACGCACTTACTGAACATATTTTCTGCGTCCTTCTTGATTTATCACCTGAATGAGTTTGCCATCAAGGACAACACCTGAATCATAATGCCAACACTCAATGTGGTCCTCAAACAATTCATACACTATCAATATTTTTCTTGTTGTGATATCTTCAGTAGAAAAAAGAACATATCTACAAAAGAAAAAATGATATATTACTTGTGTTAAAACTTTTTATATGGTGTATTCTTAGGTAGATTTTAAGATGTTCCTATACCTTTAACAAAGTAGACTATAGCTTGGTTAAACTCTATATCCTTTCATTGTACATCAATTCTTGCAACATAATGTCACACATTATTCTTTCCCATTTCTCAACACCCTACAAATGATAAATTGAAAGTCACATAAAACCAAGAGCAAACCTGTTTCTAACCAAAACAAACAAACAAATAGTTCCTCTAAAAAGACTTCACACATCAGAAATTACTCTGCCACGTGCTTAGGCTAAAGGTAAGGTTATTTGAATCATATTTAGGCCATAATTAATGGGATATTCATATGTTTACCATGATGCCAATTTGGTATTAAAATAAATATATAAATCCAGGTTATTATCAGTGAAATTCAATTATAATTAAAAAAAAATAGCATCATTGCAAGGCAGTGGAGAGAGAAACATCTTCATAATGAGGCTCCTCTATTTTAGTTTGATTTAAGTTATTTTTGTATTTGACTATATAGCTTTATCTAAAGAATTGAAATATAAATATGAGGATCGAAATAGACCAAACAATCACAAACCTTCCTCCCATGGTTATCCATACCTATCTCTTAGACTTCTTAAAATAATGTGCCTTAAATTATTCAAAGAGTAGAATGAATTCACTACAAAAAAACTTTGTGATTATCATGATATTGATTATAATATCCACAAAGAAAGTTTTCATTTGGGTTTATCTCTAGTGGTTGGGAGGAATCATTGTTATCCTTCCCACCAAGTTTCAATTTCCATAAGTGATGTGTTCAAATCATAACAAGTATATTGGTGTAATGACATTGAACCTTGTTGTTGACTAAAATTCAACAAGGTAAACCTTTTGGTCACAATTCTTTCTAATTCACTCCAAAAATAATTGGCCAATTGCTACATAAGTGATCACGAAACTAAAACTTGTAAATTCTTTCCTAGCATATGGCATGTTTCATACTGGCATTCATCCGCCTTACCAAAACATTCGACATACTTCTTTCCTGTATTCAATAAAAAATGTATGTGGTATTGCTAGAGTAAATTCAACTGAATCACCCATTTTCAACTTCTGACAAGGATTAGTAATGATTTTATGATTCACTCTTAGTGTTAGCTCCTCTTGTATTGACAAACCATATGATGTCAATGGTGAACTTCCCTAAGCTATTTTGTCTAGAAAATCCTTCACAGTCGACTTTGGAGGTAGTTCTTGCACAATCATCTATTTAATAACAATAAGCAATGCTTTATTCATGAAATTTATATGATGTTATAAATTTCAAACAACATACATAAAAAATTATGTAAACTATTAGTGAATGAATTTCAAAACAAGCAAATTGCAAAGTAAATACATCATAATATGGTTCTTTTAAGAATAACATACTCACTTTATCATCTTCCAACTTAATTACAAGGAGACTATACTTTATTCCACATGGCAGGTTGAAAAATTTATCCATATGTGGGAAGCCATCTTTATGGGAAGGGAAAGGGCAAGGTGCTCTCATGGCTTCATCTTAGAGAGATAACTACAGTTTAGTGTCCATAATCTCATTGTTCCATGGTAGAACCCATATTTCCCACTCATCCATCTGAACAATGAAGGAAGAG
Organism: Pinus tabuliformis; assembly: GCA_031772625.1. NCBI lineage: Eukaryota > Viridiplantae > Streptophyta > Pinopsida > Pinales > Pinaceae > Pinus > Pinus tabuliformis. The sequence continues at coordinate 652,991,657 of CM062814.1, forward strand.
TGTAATGCTTCACCCTCCTTGTACATCCAATGTGTAGCAACTCCAAACTCAGCTTGTTGATGCCTTTCTTTAGTCCATATTTGTATTTCTAGTGGAAGACCATCATCCCCAAAAACAATAGTATGAAAAGACTGATACCTAAAATGTTTAGACCACAACAAGTGTTAGGAGAGTAACCCAAAAAATCCCATTGGTTTTTTCCTAACCTAATCTAAAAATGATGTAATTTAAATAGAGCAGAATGATGTATATCCCAAATTAGGGAAATCATAAAATATATATCCTTTTCATAGATAAATGTAGTGCTAAATTAAAATTACTATATTATGGGAGTGATAGGAATGAAAAATATTTTCAAAGGATATGTTGATGAATGATGTAAGTAAAAGAATTCATTATCCAACATATCTAATGGAATTTTCAAAAATTTTAATAGTATCTTATCAAGCATAGTGCAAATTATGACACCGCCACCATGAAAAAGTTGTCGATATGCCACAATGCAAAAATTGCCTATATGATTAGTCATATGCCATTTAAGTTGTACATTATCCTATAATTCCTTAAAAATATCATCCATATATTTGTAGCAATTGATTTAGTTGTTGTCTTTCACAAGATATTTCATCATCTAATTTGCTACTTCAGGTTATATGATGATCATCAAGAAGGGGTTTGTTAAAATAACTTTCCTCACCTATACTGCCACCATATTATCTCCATTGTCATATTTTATCGACCTCCTCGAAGCTCAGACCTTTCATCCTACGAAAAAAAGAATGCTTCCTTATCAATAGCAGTGAATACTATAAATGTTTTGTATATGCCCAACAAATCAATCAAAGGTAGGAATATCTATCAAACAATCAGATTAGATATCCATCAAACTGTTGGAGCAATGCCTCCACACATACTTCTATATTTTGAAGGATAAAGTTTGGAGTTGATTGTCCATGGAACTGGTCCCATACCAGGAGAGAATAAAGTTATATATAAAACTAATCCACAAACAACAAGCCAACCATACCTATTTTGACACACATCATTGTACCAAGAGTGAAAATGATGGGAATGGTACTGCTCAGATGTTGTGTTAGCAAGAAAGAAATTTCTAGGAATCATCTACATAATCAATCATAACATATCATAATGGATTAATAAATTTCTACATGTTAAGCTAGACAATCTAGGTCAATGACATTAATCTTTCAATATTTTTGTCTGAGACAAAATTATGATCACGAAACTTTTTCAGGTGCCTAGTTTTGGTTTTGTTAACATATTACCTTTTAATCCATATTTTTATCTTTTCCGTAAACTACACTGGACAGAGTGCATAAAATCAATTTCCATCAAGAATGCATATCAAATTGAGAAAGGATCATGGGGTGTGTCCTTACCTTGTTTCCAGAGGCTATGCAAAAGCCACACCCAACAGTTAAGAAACGATTGTAGCTCCAAAGAGGTCGACTAAATTTGAGTAGTGTTAGACATGAATAACGCGCTTTTAGTGCCTATTGTATTTCAATAGTGGGCACATCAACATAAGTCAAGTAAAATGCTCTAGATAGAATGGCTAATGGAAAAAAAAATTCTCGATTGAGCTCATCAGGAGTAGCAGTCTTCTTCCACACCAATCTATTAGGTATATGAAAAGAATTGTGCCAAGTGAATTCATTGTCACAACAAACAAAGAATGTAATAAATTTATTTGATTTGAAGTAAATCCCACCAGCTCCAAAATAATAGGACTATAATACATTACAATATTAATACCCATAAACTATTGAAATGTCTGCAAGTCAATTACTATAAAAATATAAGTAAAAAATAATAGAAAGAAGAACCAACGCAAAACCCTATGAATGTCTCATGGTTATAATTGTTATAAGCCTTTAGAGCCAGCTCTAAATCAAAAAACAAAATAGGAAGCTAATATCCTAGCAATATGGAGGCCAGGGACATAAAAAAAACTGGTATAAATATTTCTTCAAGAGACATAAATGAAGTAATTGTATTATTAGAACTAATAAAATTTCTATATAAGGTAAGACATAGGTTCTACATCAAACCAAGAGGGTTGTTTAGAGGTAGTAGCCTCCCTATGGGATTATGATACCCTGCAAAGTAGGGCTGAAATGTTCTCACTGGATCAAAGCCTCCTTTACATAATTTTCCTTGGGTCAAGAATTCCATTTAACCAATTACATCCCAAATAATTGAGGTAAAAGAGACACAGCGAGGAATCATTCAGGATCTCAAATGAATCCATCCCTCAGAAAACCATACGTTGGCAAGTGACTTCAATAGGACCACAAAGAGAAAAAGGATGGTTTATATAAGAGACCCTGCAGAGTATAAGTAAAATACCTAATCTGAATCTATTTTATGTCAAACTTGCAAACAAGAAATTCACATGGAACAACATAAGAATTGGCCCAGGATTCACTGCAAAAATAATTTCCCAAATTCTATTATGTAAAAAATGGTTGGAAATAAACAAAAATATCCTACAAGAAGAGAAAAACTATCTAGTTAAAATAGCATAAAAAAATATGACATTACAATAGTCTCAATGCAAACTGTAGAGCAAAAAGGTTGAAAACTCCCGAGGAGGTTAGGAAAGAAAACTGGCTACATTCATTGAACCTTTGGGATTAGACTAATTTTCAGTAGCTAACCACAAAAATTCCCAAACAAGCAGGCTAGCACCCACAGATGGAGACATTAGAACCTGAATATGCATAAAAACATTTCATTTTATTCTTCATTATAACAAGGGGAAATAGATGAGCTGCAGGAGAAGGTGGTGCCATCATGACCAAGGAGTTTAGAAAGAAAAGAGAATTCTCATGGGGTTTAGGAACAAATGCAAACAACAAAGAAAAAGCATTATCAACACTTTAAGGGATAATATTTATGTTCACAATAACCATGGGAAAGATTACATCCATGGGAGTGTAGAATTTTCATTGGGTTTAGGAAAAGCTATGAACAACAAAGCAGAAGCATTAGCAACATTTAATTTCTAATATTTCTAGGCACACTAAGCCCTAGGAAATATTACCTCCATATGAGAGACATATATTATATTTTTAATACCGCAAGACACGATCAAATACACTTAGAAACTATTTAGTCACCTACATGTCCTGAGAACCCATAGCACAGAAGCACAAAAGTGGATGTCACAACAAATTTGGAACTAGCATTGGATATGATAGAACTAAGGGTGCTAGAAGAATATTGGATAATTTTTCTCTATCTAACTCTAAATGAAAGAGGCATGAAATGCCCTGAGAAGTTGGAGGCTTCAACCCACCTGTTGCAATATTAATACCTCAATAATTGCACATACACACGTTTTTATTCTTGAATCGGGTGGAAAAAGAGAAGCATGGAGCAATGGGAGTAGGAGGTGTCATTATGACTGAAGGGGAAAAAAATGTAAAATAATTCTCATGGGATTTGGGAACAACTATAGAAACAAAGTAGAAGCATTAACAATGCTTCAAGAGTTGAAAATTCAAAAATTATTGGTTATGGGATAACTGAGGGTCCTGGAAGAATATTTTGAGGTCCACAGTAAACCATCACATATCCTTGTTAAAAGAAATAAGAAACAACAAATCAAGCATCAGATGCATGCTTCCCTCATGCCAATACTAGTCCAAGGATGCTAGAGTAAGGTCGACAAAGAAATAGAAGTAGAGGGAATAAATTAGGATGGATAGATGACACACACCCAAATGCCACATCAGCTTCTAAAAAAAGAGGGAAAAGAAGGCCACAAGATCAGATAGATCACTAACAGTAAGCACCTAGAAAGCGTGCAAGACTTGAATAATGAGGAACATAATGAAAAAGATAAGATAACCAGACGTGGACAATAAGGAAATCACTTCATATGCTTTGGTGAGATTCTTGAGATTCCCAAGAAAACCACTTAGAGGTAGCAAGGTCAATAGAAACCTCCTCAAATATTATCATCCTCAATACTATCTTGGAGTATCTCAAGTACTCTAAAATGACCAACAATTGCCCCAATTTATAAGCTACAAACAGAGAAGTTGGGTGGGTGCATTCTAAATTCTCAGAATACAAAGAGAAAACTAGAAAATTGGAGGAAAACAATACAATGTTATCCAGGTCAATGGGGTACTTGAAGGGGAAGGCGAGGGCAGTAGAAATTGTGTAGAACATCAAAATCCATCCACAAGGTGAGTAGCATAAAATTAGCTGCAACAAAGGAGAAACTGAGCTCTCGAGGAGTTGAACCAATCCTGGATAAACCATATTAGTGAGATCAAGGAGGGGCATGACATCCCCCCACACAATAGAGAGAGAAAAGTGAGTAACATATGGAAAATCCAGCAACCAAGAAAGCTTGATTGCTAATCTTTAGAAAAAACAACAAGCCAGTCATTTCTGACATATAAGTTGTTTTCTATCTTAGTAAATGTTGGGATTTTGTATAATGATCTACCTTTAGTTTGTCTATATCTTCATCTACAATAATGGTAGTCAAGTAGAAATGGGTTATGACTCCCATCTTGTAGTTCACAGTAAAAACTTGGCTACTTCAAATATTCTGTATCCAGTTGAGTATATTGTTTCTTATGTGCATAAGAAAGAAGATAGCCTACAGGTATAAGCCCTGGGGGGATGTGGGGTGCCTATATGGTTTTTCCTGTTCTGGATACAACACTTGTCACTATTAAAAAATTATTATAACATTGAGTTAGAATCCATTCATGATGCATTCCATGATAAAAATAATTAAAAATGATCACAAGACACATCAATTATTCTCAAGGAATAAGATACAAAGTCTTTGTAGTTGTATACGTGAAGACCCACTGCAATAAATCATGTCTTGCTTCTTTGGAATTGAATAGACCTAGGTATGATATATTTCCATTGTAATCCATCCCATTAGGTATTTTTCAATAGAAGATGATAGTTTTTCGATTTCACTCCCCAGACAATCAGGGTCATATATCTTTTATAGAAATGCAACACCCTCAAATTTATTTTTTTGTGTTGAAGAAAAACATGAATAAGTTGCAAGTCCATCCTAAAGAAATGTCTTTACATTTGATTAAAAATACAAATTGAATGTAAACCTTCATAAAGACTTAATGTGGAGATTTTGGCAAGAACATCATCAATACAAGTTGTAAGATGGCTAGTAACCCGACTGTACCTAGAATCCACTACCATGTCCCTGGCACCTACAAGGAAAAAAAAAATTCAAGTGATTAAAGTATCATCTAATGAAAACTTAATTTACTCCAAAAAAGTGCAAGCATCAAGGTATCACTTAAATGAAAACCGAGAAAATGCAGCAACTTTTCATAGAATTTAGGCTAGGCAAATTATGTGGTTTATAAATATTTTAGCAGCTAGAGGAGAAATGCAAACTACGAGCTAAATATTTGATACAAAATTTGTTGGATAAATTAAAAGGATGCCCACTAATTATCAAGGAACTTTTTTCATACTAATTTGTGCAGCTAATGACAATCAATAGACAATTTGAAAAACAATAACAAGGCTTCTTACCTCAGTAAATGCTAGATTCACCAGACATGATAAGAACTGATCCCCAATAGTCATGAGTATATTTGTAATCACTATTTCTCTCATTATTTCAGAAGTTGAAGCTTATGCAATATGAATAGGATCAATAATTGATGCAATCACCTAGTGTGCCCTAGCTCCATGGATAAGCGCGCCAAGTTAGTGCATCTCAATTGGAAGATAAACTAATGTTTGCACATATGTGTCCCCTTCCATAAGTGAACCTTCTATTTTAATAAAAGTCTCGCCCACGCAAGTGCCTTATGCAACCTATGGATACTCATCATGTTTAAGAATAGATCTTTTGAGCATTTGAAAACTGGATTGAACCAAAAGTTGAATTTAAGCAAACTAGAAAGTGCTAAATTTAGGACACCAATAAACTCAATTTAACTGAAGGTGGAAAAACCAAAAATATACTAAGATTGGTGCATGCATGTTGAAAGAATTTTCAACATACATACATTCCTTAGTCTCTTACAAAATTTTACCTCCTTCACACTCTATTATCGACAGGAACCAAAGGAAACTTCTACCAAACCACCATTGTATGGACTTGCAAAAAATGCACCCTCAACATTATTGTATAAACCTAAAGATGTATCCTAGTTTTGTATGCTATTTTAAAGGAGTTCAAGCCCTCATTCATCAAAGATTCCTAAACAGATGTGGTAGGAGGATTTTCAACGTTAAATACAAGTTGACAATTTGAACCCTGCAAATTTGTAAGTTGGTGCTTGAAAATTTGTAAGTTTTTTTTTTTTTTTCCCGTAAGGAAAAAGTCGTAATTTTATTCATATTGATAAAATTACATTTTGTAGATGCTTGAAGCATATGCATATGGCTGTTCCTGTAATGACAGGCAGCAAACAGAAATAAAAAACAAAAGGACAAAAAACTGTTCCTGTAAAGACAGGAATACAACAGAAATGATAAAGTTGTGTCTACAGGCCTATATTTTCCTTCCTTTTTTCTTCTCTACTTTGCGCCAGACTCCCGCGTTGGGAGTGGGGACAATTAAGGCAAGCTGGTTTTCCCCTGTGTACACTGATTGTTCTTTGTCCGAGTCAGATCCTTCGGAGCTGTGTGCTCTTTTGGCTCCGCTTATTTCCAGCTGTAGATCTTGCTGCCGTTCCAAGTTAATTGGCTCCAATTTGGGTTCTTCGTTGTTTTCCTCCATCGCTTTTTCCTGTCTTCCTTGTAAATCTGTGGGTTCCGTGTTCAGTGCTTCCTCCTCCAGTGGTTCGGTGTGCTGCCAACCTTTTGGTTTTTTCTGTTGTTTCTTGTTTCCTTTAGGCTCCTTACTAGACAGAGGACATGCATATTGAAGGTGCCCTGTCTGCAAGCAGCTGCGACATCTGAATGTCGTGTTCTCGTAATCAAGTTGTTGCGTCCACAATGAATTGTTAAAGTTTAATGTGATGTGATCTGGAAGTCCTTGACTTAGATCCACCTCGACACATATTCTGGCATATGTGAAGATTCCCCGGTTGGCTCTGTCCTCATCTATTTTAAGATGTTTTCCTAAGGAATTCCCAATGGCTGTTAATGCTTTCCGATGCCAGAAATGCAGTGGGAGGTTATGAAGCCTTACCCAAACTGGCATTGTCGATACTACCATGTTATTAGCATCAAAGTCCGGGAACCAGGGGGTGATAAAGAGACCAGCATTGCCCCAAAACCAAGGCCCCTGGTTAATGATATTGTCTCATTCCAGTTCTGTGCTGAATCTGACTATGAAGAAACCCTTAGGGCATAGATATATTTCACATTTGGATGTCCATGAAGTAAAAACCCATTGATGCAGTGCATCAGCTTTGGGCCAATAACCATTAAATCTGCATATAACAGCATTGTGAATTAAATCCGTGTACAGATCTGTTACCTCAGGCAATGATACAGTAAGCATGGGTGATTCTGGCCTCTGTTCCACGATATAGGGCCCTGGAAGCTCTGCTGTGGGTGCTGGTCTGTGTTGCAGTGGATCCTTTCCTTTGACTGCATCACGGAAAGAGCCTGTATTTTTTGAGGTAGTTCCCTTGCATCCGCCTCGAAGTCTCAAGTTGAGGATGATGGTTGAATCATTAACAACTCCATAGTGCTGGAGAGTGTGTAGGTCCTGCATGCAATGTCCTGAAAATAAAAGATTTTGGTATGATATCGGAATGCCCAGTTTAATCTGGATCTGCTTTTTTAATTCCAGAACATCCATCCCTTCCTTGAATTGAACACAGTAGTGTTTGCCTTCTACCGATCTGATAAATATTTGTTTCAGATCTGTCGGATCTGCCTTAACCAAGCCCTGATTTGTCTGTTTGTTCTCCGGATCTGGTGGGTCGATGGTGGATCTGGGGTTTGTATGCCTGCCTTCCGCGTTAATGGGCTTTCTTTCTTTTTCTGGATGCATCCGTAGTGGTTCCAGTGGCAGCCATGATGGATCTGGGGCACCCGCGATCATTACCGTCCAGATCGTTGCCTCCTTGCCCTTATGCTCGGTTAGTAGCTCAATATCGAGTTGATTCTGTATATTTGTAAGCGGATCTGGGCGTTGTTGTTCTGCAGCGTCCATTCCATGCCCTGTTGTATGGAAAGCAAACGGCAGACTGCGTGAGAACCCCTGGTGCAGGTAAAGGGGGCTTGTCCGTGACCTGGAGAATGATGGATCTGCCGCCGAGGACCGATCCGCCGTAGAAGGAAGCCAGATCCGTGGCGATGTAATCGATTCTGTAGATCTAATCCTCGATTTCGGGTAGGTACTCCTTGCGCTCACTGCTCCTTCGGCGATATGCACTGAGTCGGCGACGCTGAATATTACGTTAGCTCTGGCTATCCAGATCTCATCGAGCCACAGAGCCGAAGCCGGTATCCGGATGGACACAACCGCTTTCGGCCAAAACAGTTCTCCTTCGTGCCGCGAATCTATCGGTTGCTGCCTGGGTTCTTTGGTCTGCCATTTGGACGCGGCCATCAGTCTTTCTTCGCGATCTGCAAGGGCTGGAAGCAGGCCCTTCGAGCCCAGGTAGCCTGAGTTTCTGGTGCGACCTGAAAACACCATTCGTAACCTTCGTATCACTGCAGAGCTCAAGAGTGCTTTTCCTTTTCAACTCCTCTGAAAATTTGTAAGTTGGTGCTTACAAGGGATTAGTTTCCTCATCTTCTTGAAAAGTTGGAGTCTAAATTTTTTGTAAGTTGGTCCCTACATAGGATTGGTGTCCTCACAAGTGGTTGTAATAAATTGAAGATTGTTTGAAAAGCATTCAAATTTCAAGTTTGAATTTTCACTTTAATCTCAATATTTATGCATTGGGTTCATGATTGATTATGTGATGACTTTTTATTTTTAAGATTAATAAAGTGAAAAGAATTCAAATCTAAGTGATGTTGATTCACCCCCCACCCCTATCGGTATCATTGTGAATTATCAATAGAGCCTTCACAAAAAGCAATTTCTCTATAGGACTTGCAATTTCTTTTTCTTACTAAAAATGTTGGCATTGGAAAAGTGGTACTTGTTAGCTACTTGGTCATAAGGCTAAAATACTAGGAAGCACATATAATAGTTAAAAATAAATAAAAAATGTTATATGCTATCACTAGACTTGGAATATATAAATTTTACATATAATAAATTTTCTAAAGCATGATTCTAAATTAAACTCCATGAAGAATGAAAGCTTGCTATAAAAATAATCCTACATAACCTGCAAAAACGATTTTCATGCATAAACATCTATGGAGTATTATGTGGTTTTGAATATTATTACTACTAAAGATGTAAAATGATTGTCGAATGAGAACAAATGGATGTTTATACCTCCATTCATCATAATTCAACTATTTTCCTTGTGATTGCATAAAGGGTCTAATAACTAGGCATAACTCACAACCTTAGCAGTGTTCCTCAGAATTGCAATTGAAGGTGAATGACCTAGAATTAGGATTTGTAATGATTATCATACATTATTGATTATGTTATATCCTGGAATATTTGGGTCAAAGTGTCAGATATTGTGCCTAAGGCATCAATACAAAATGTAATGTGATTTTTTCCTTTCAAAGTAACACATTACACAATTTCCCAATGGATAAAAATGATTTCCAAACAAAGGTTGAGTTGTGTTATTCCCTCAAAATGCAAGTTCATTTTTCATTTTTGAAAGCATTATTTTAAACAACATTGTGTAAGTAGATGCAAACTTTGGGAATTTGGTACGAGTTATGTGTTCAAACCTCATCTTCTTTATCATGCATTAGCAAGATGTTGATGGATGTTCTGCCATTCTTTCTTCATGTTGAAATATATTTACTTTAAAGGTGTATTTAATTGTTAAGTTCATTTATTTCAACATTGGAGACATTGTTTCACATGTGGAAATATTTCACTTTTGGGGCACTTTTCTATATATTATTATGCATATTTCTACAATGACAATCTCATCTTGTTTATTATGCACCAAAGTGTTGACAAAGGTTCACCTTTCTTTCTTCATATTGAATGAAATTTACTTTGGAGGTCTATTTCATTGTTAAGTTCACATATTTGGAGGCACTATTGCACACGAGGCAATATTTAACTTTTGGGTCACTTTGCTATATATTATTGTGAATATTGCTCAATTTAAGGTCTCTTCCAAAATCCTTAGGAAATATATACATGTTTTAAAGAAAGATTCATCATCGTTATATGGGCATTCAACACACTTACACAAAAAGAGAGAAGCTTCTACAAGGACAACTTGCATTAGGAAAACTACACATCAGATAAATATTCATTTCAAGAACATAGAATCTTGCAAGAGTGTTCATCCTCCAAACGGGTTTATTATGTTGTGAACTACTCATTCACGAGAAAAGAGAAAAATATCATTTAAGAGGTTTATTAATATTCCAAGTGGTCAAAGAGGAGCACCTTTTCTTCAGACATCACAAGTAGCATCGATGCAAGATTCAAGGAACAAGTTACAGGACATTTTGAGGGACCAAGCGAAGGTTTCTAAGAATAGAATTTTTTTAAACGGTTCTAGATAATTCAAAGGATATTTTAATGGAGAAGTCCTTATAAACCCTAAAACAGGGGTCAAATGCACATGATTTGAGGGAGATAATTAACCTTTTTAAGCAGCACCCTCTATAGGAAGCTAACACGTGGCATGTCAAAACCTTTACTAATAAATAATTGCACATTCATAGAGGAGTGCTTCCTTCCAAGGCACATTTGGATGCTTTAAAGCTTTGACCATTAGAAAATGAATCCAATTTTTAGAGCACCCAAGCAAGGGTCAAATGAAGTTACTAGTGCATAATTTAGGAAGGAAAAATAATTATAAGGGTGGGCATGGATGTTGTAAGGATGATATGTTGAAAAGGAGACCACTTAATGGCATAGGAAAGCTAAGAATAGGGAAGTAATCCACTTTACAAGAGATATGGACACCATATCTCCACGACTCAAACACTAAATGAGATACACCCTATAGTATGATGACACTTGGAAAGATTAACGATTTCCAAAAGGAACTATATAGAAGAGTATTCCAACCTAAGAGACATATATTTTTGTTGATGTTTTATTGTTATTTCTTTGAAGAAAAGATGAATCAATAACTTTTTAAAGTATTATCTAAACATTATATTAGAAAGTTATCAGTAAGAAAGATTATAAAAGGAGTACTATTGATTTATAAATTGAATTAATGTGGAGGAAAACTCCCATAGGCCAAGTAGAAAGTTCTTAGAAAGAAAGGGAGAAAAGTCCCATGACAAATTTATGCTTCTGTTATTGTCTTCCTTTTTGTAGGTTGGATTGATGTGCAATACTACCACTACAATCTTCTAGTGTGCCCTTCTTATCTCAAGGTGCTACTTTTGGCTATTGAAGAAGGGTTTGGAAATGACCTTTTAAACCTTTCATGCTTTGATATAATCATATCCATTAATGATCTAAATTAGGTCCTTGCCTAAAATATTTTGTAAATTTGTAATAAGTCTATAATTATTTTTTAAAATTATTTTGATTTTCTCATAAAACAGGAATGGAAAAAAAAACTATGCGATGGTTGGCCTTACAAATGAAATCATCAAACTATACCCTTCTTTATTTTTTGATATTAGAAAGAAAAGAATTATGCTAATTAGTTAACAAAAGTCAATTTTGGTTACTATGACATTTGGGTAATTGATGAGCTCTTCCAACATAAAGCTTTTCATTAATAAAAGATAAATTATCTTATTAAAATTCACTTCCATGACAGAGGAAAACCATATTTGATAAGTCAAATATGAGTTATTACTAGTAGTGTGGATAATGGTTTGGGTAAAATAGAATCACAATAAAATGAAAGATGTAAATATAAGAGTCAATACCTGGAATATTGAAGGTATCTACAACATAATTTGCAAGGGATGTAACAAATGATTTGAGTCTACTCCCATAGTGATTTGAATTTGTCACTTTGGGAGTTTTTTGTCATTCCATGCTATACTATGTTAGAAAAAAGTTAAAAGTTAAGAGAAGATTAAAACTGAGATTATTAATGCCAAGAAATAAGCCCAACTGCCTACCTGGAAAATAATGTCCCTTGAATTAATGATGAAGTTCTCCACTACTTTGAAATATCTTCCATAGTAGATATTGAATCCTTTAGCTACTTCTACTTTGGAAATGTTTAACATGTGCGCACTTTCAGAAGGTTGTGATTCAACAAATTGGAGGAAATGGATGCTCAAACTTAAGAAAACTAAAACAGTAAGAACAACATCAAAGTTCAAACAATTGATAGCCCTAGCCATTATATTTGTTTTGTTGGCTAGACAAAAATATAGATCTCAATGACAGTCTTCCAAATCTGAATCTGTATTGTGAAGAAGATTCAAGTGAATGTGTAAGTGGGTGAAAAAACATGGCTGTCAAGTGCTTTCCATGAGAGCGGAGACGATGCGAGGAAAAAAACATAGGCATGCTAGATTGGAATATGGGTGTGTTGTTGTTAATTAAGACAAATAAATATATCATGCATCCTAACTAGCATTCTAGGCATCTGGTAATCTATGAATTTAAAAAGATAGGCACATCCACATTTGAAATTATTTGGATTCAAATTGAGACAGATTTACTGATAAGTGTTAGTAATATGGGGTAAGACCCACATGGGTGGTTCATATGAATGGGCCTAGATTTGTATTTCCTCGACAAGATGCATGTGTATCTGGGACCCATGGTTTGCACATAATGTACACCCCTATGGTTCTTGGATGTACACTAAATTATATTACCTTCATTGAAGTTTGACAATCTGGAGGTCTGAGAGTCCAAGTCAAGCCCATAGTAGAAAATGGAGTAAACCCTCAAATTTATTTATATCTAAATGTAACATAAAATCTCTGCATAACATAAAAAGGACAGGCCTATTAGCACTTTCTAGTCTACATTAACTAAATGTGATATCTACATAAAAAACATTCTGGAACCTTAAGACAATATACTAGAACTCTATAGCAATTGTCACATTCATTTCTTTTATCTATGGGAAAGAAAAATTACACAATACGGTACCAAAAACAATCTTCCCACTCAAAAATGTATTATTAAAAAGTGGCATGGCTACTCTATTTCCCTAGTTCATTATCTAGTGGTCTAGTACTAACAAAAAATGCACTACCAACTACTCTTGTAAATGTGGTTTGTCTAAGACATATCTCAATTATTTTCCCCTATCTCTCCTTTACAGAATAGGAGAGACTATAGTTTGCAATGCACATAGACTACTCAATTAAGGTGTCTATTTTGATTGTATTAAACGCAAGCCCTACCTAGAATAGTGCACCCAACTTGCCTGTGATAGTATGCCTAGTCAAGAAATGTAAATGCATGTGTGCATGCTTCTTCTATCTTTGGAAGCAACACCCTATCTAATTTTGGAAATTCTCCCTAATCCATTCAATTTTCTCTATGTGGAAAAACATATAACTATGTTAATGCATGTATGCTTCACTAAGTCTATTGTTGTTGAATCTATAACTATCAAATTTTCTCATCATGCTGCACCATACATGAAACCCCCTCTAACTCTAAGTGTGTACTATTCTTGAACTAAGAGATATATACTCAAAATAATGCACCATTTCTCCAGATAAACAAATCAGCTAAGAAATCACTAGACAACATGCTTCAAGGAATGGAGAACAATCTGGAGCAACCAGGTAAACCAACACTATCACCACCTCATAGTGAGAAAATTCAAGCTAATCCTAAACCAGAGGAACTTATTCACTTGGTATAGGTGTTTCAAATTCAAATCCAGAACATTGGTTAAGGAAAGTGAGTATTGTAGGCCCTAAAATGTTTCTATTCATCATATATACAATCAAAGGAAAGAGACATATCTTCCTAGGTTTTTGAATCCTAATGAACTCTGTCATTCCCAACATATTCAATTGATTCTCTTCTTCAAATCAAGGAAAGATCCTATTCAGAGATATTTTTTCTTGTGTTGACTTGGATTTGGATGGTTAAGTAGAATTTGAAGCATTCAAAAAATTAGGAGATCTAATTACTATGAGACAAGTTCTATGATTTTTATTCTATCTCTTATTTAGTAAGAATGAACACGAAGAATATCTTCATAATTGGATATTATGATTGAATCCATGGAAGCATTGGTTTATACATTCATTTTGGTATCAACCCTAGGGATAATATTTTTCACTATTTTCTTCTGAGAATGACCAAAGTTCGGAATAGAGGGGGGAAATAATTTTTCTTCTCCAAATCCTTATTCTTTCTCTCCCATAAAAGAAAGAATGACCTTCCCTATAGGAAGCATACCAACAAACATCCACGTCATTTGAACCATCATCTGATGAAGAATATTTAAAAGTAGCAACAACTATTATCAATGTGAAACAATCATTGGAAATATCATCCTCATTGGGATCTTCCTAGTCTCAGAATTCTTATGGAAGTTCCCATAAACATAAAATACTATCTGGAGGATAATCCTTATGCCATTTCCTAACATCACATTATAGGGATATCATGAAAAGCCTCATCAATATTTCATGTTCAACATTAAAATGATTAACAAATTAGTCAAAAGAGCTAAGATGTTTCTCAATTGAAAGATGATAAAAATTGAAACCTATGATACCACCAGTTTCCACTAACAAGTGGACAAGAAACCTTGGTATTCTAGTGAAGTTTAGTGGAGAGTTACTCACAAGAAACCTATTTAATTTTTCCATTGGTCTATGTGATTAGATCCCTCGAATTGGAGTTGCAATAAGAGACTTAGAATATTCTCCATATATACGCCTTATGTTTCATAATGTATCTTTCCATACACCACATGCAGCAAGAGCTAATTGCACTTGGGGAACAAAGGTTGGTTTTTTTTTTTCTTTTTTCTTTTCTTTTTTGATGATGGTGTATCAAGAGAATATTTAATTTACGAAAAAATAATAAGATGAGAAAAAAATTATTCTATTTGTGCTCGTGTTGACGCATTAAAATCATTAGTAAATGAAGAAGCAACATTCTATCAACTGGGTCTAGCTCAGGTGGTTGAGAAGATGAACTTTTGTCCTTTCCAACCAAGTTCAAATACCACTTGTGACATGTTTACTCTTAATGAGCCAATTATTGATTGAGGCTCTTCATGAACCATGTGGAAGATATCACTATTGTTTACATTTTTAGGGGTGGGGTGACTCATTACATGTAAAAGAAAAAACAAGAAGCAAAAGTGGGTATAACAGTAGATAAAGGAAATGACAAAGTACTTTTAAATTTTTATAGATTTGTTAACCCCAAAGATACAACAATATTGTATTCAAACACATTTATATTCCATCAAAAATTCTAGAAACCCCACCTGCATCTCTTATCCCTGAGGAAAAATGTGAGACTAACAATGAATATGTTGAAGACAAAAATTTCTTTAGCAGAGATAAAAAGAAAAAAAAAAAAGAAAAAAAATGGGAATAGGAGAAAACGAGAAAAAGGGAAGGGCATTGTTTTATCATGGAAAGATGGGCCATGGGACCTAAAAATATATGATATACCATGGGACCTAGGATTAAAAATATAAAAAATAATACACGTAAATGTAAACCAATGAAAAATGAAATAGCAATTTGTCTTCAATTTCAAAGCAAGAAGAATAAAATAAAGGAGACAGTTGTTAGCTTGAAACAACTAAGGAAGACTATATTTTTTAATCTATAGATCAAATAAATGCCCATCTAGGTACATTCATTGAAATGCTACACCTGTCGAGGTGAATCTTATCTTATCTTTAAAGAAAGAAGATCACAATTAAATTTCATAAGTGGATTTAGTGAAATTATGCATTAAATAAAGGACATGGAAAGTTGACCAAGTATTTGCAGTTGTTCGAAAATAAAATTTATTAGTTAATCTGAAGCATTGTACATTCAAGTAGTAATTTTTTTTTATATTGGATTCCACATGAACCAAGATGGACGAAGCAATGATCGGACAAAGATTTCAAGCAAATTCAATGAGCTGTGACTGGAGAACATCAATGGTGTGCAATGTCAAAAGGAAATAGAAACTAACTTGTGAAACTTCATAGCTCACTTTTTCCACGTCATATACCCCCTCAAAGTACCTTAAATCTAACCTCATCCACTTCAATTGCTGAGTTTCATAACAATAAAATTTCAAAAATAAAGAGTATTGATTACACCTATTCTTTACTCTACACAATATTTGACAACTCTGAAATCAAAGTGTATGCTTCTAAACATGACTTGGGCACAATTTTAATGTAGCATAGAATACCTATGGAACACCACTCTAAGACATCTTTAGTTGAAATTCTGAACTATGCAACCTATGATTGAGAGATGCACACTCTAGTGAAATTTGTTAAGCATTGGTTATACATGAATTTCTGCGTAAGGAGGTGACAATGCACAATAGCCATAAACATCTCTAATTTCTCTACACACAAGCAATATCAATAATGCTGCAAGTCATATGAAATAGATTATAGATTTGCAGCAGTACAATAATGCAATGACCTAAAAGATCTTGGAATCCCTATGAAAAGCACCCACAATCAGATTGACAATGTTTGCAAAATTTCAACACCTGAGAATCAAAATCTTGAAGAAAGATTTTGAACAGTGTATTGAATTTGTGTAGATTCAGATTATCTCGTAGAACTCCATGATGGTATCAAATGAGTAGCTCTATAAAGATAGAAAATGAATAGCGCTACAAAAATACTAGATGAGGAGCACCACAACTAACTATTAACAACAAAATTTTGTAGAACTGCAACATTGGTTGAGTTCATTGGAGAGGTCATAGGATACATTTGTTGCATAAAGCACACAATTCCAAGATACAAAGACACTTTGAAACAAAAAAAATAACTACAATTTTGTAGAGGTATTTCTACTAGTCAAGAATGGCACAAATGGTGGAAAAGTTTCTATGTTATTACCCCATCTCTGCCACAACAAAGCCAACGAATCAAAAGTTGCACAAGTATATTCCATTTCTAGTACTGAGCAAAAAATAGTGGTTGGCTTTGATGAAATTCCTCAAAGGATTACTGAAAACTAATAGGGGAAATCACTACCTCCTGGAAGTAGTGGATCTCCTAAGCAACATGACCTCTAAAGAGTTTAAAGATCAATTAAGTCCATTACAACTATAGTTGAATGGAGGAGTTCACCTCGAATTTATCAAAGTATGGGTGTGCTGAATCAATCATTGTATTAGAGGTACAAAATAGCATAACAAACTTTATGCACATCATAGTGATCAACATTTGCACATATCATCGAGACAAACAACATTGTGTCACTCTGGTATAAAATTATTATCACATAGTCCAACATTGTAACACAGTCTCGCTGACATAAATTTGATCATACTATTATGTAGTTAAACAACCTTGCATGTTGGACTTGTCACAAATATCCACTGCAAGAAACAATGCACTAGCACAGTGAGACAACACACCATTTTGCACACAATTCCAATAGTCATGATGGATCATTTTCTACAACTACGTTTCTTCCTCTTCCTGAATTTTTATGTTATTGTATTATACAAAACATCAACAAATAAGAGACTTGGTGTTATTTCTTCCCTTAGCTAAAACTATTTATACTTCATGACATTGTAAAGGGGTTGACTAGTGGATTAGTTGTTTACTTGGATTTTCTAAGCTTCGTGTTGTTCAGATTCTTGTTGTTACATTTTATTATGTTGACTACAATGGTGATTTATTGCTCAATCTATGACACAAATGTTTATGTTATGTTATTGTATTCATGTTAACTCTATGAGGCATGCCATATTTATAAGACTATCTATGATAAAGTAATTGGTATAATTTGTTATATAGTTATGCTAATTCCACAAGTCTACTCCCCTTCTAGATCACAAATGTTATATCAACCAAGGAAGATAGGGTTCTTGCATGCTAATATTGTTTTGATTCAAGGAGGAAGTGGTGAAAGTAGGGTAATGGGAGTAAAGGAGGTTAGAGAAAAAGAAACCTTTTACTCAGATTGTTATTCAAGAGGAAGCTCATGCCAAAAAGAATAGAGGAATTACACAAACAATGGAGAGATCAAGGACAAGGAAGGACCAAAGAAATAGTAACACCAAAGGAATACCAACTTTGGAGGTTATCTGACAACAAGGAATTAAAATCATCAGGTGTCGATTTTGAGGAAAATTGATGGTATAGTCTAATTTTCGAAGTAGGCAGGGTAACAAGCGAGGAAAACAAAGGAACAAATCTCCAATTCCCTATTCATTCTACACTAGGAATAAAGATTTTTGTCCTTTCAGATAAGTTAAAGAAAGAAATCAACAAAAGTTTGGTAGAATTGGGGTGCATATATAAGAGAACAAACAAAATCATGAGAAAGAATTGAAGTATATGCTAGAATGTGAAATCAAAACACATCATATCATTGAATTGGAGAAACTAGTCAGGGAGGTCAAACAGGAAGATATGAAGATTCTATACCTGCTAGGCATCTTGACAAATTCTCTTAGTGCTGCAGCAAAGCACATAAAATAGAAGTCCCCTTTACCTTCTATGGAGAGGTTGAATTTTTCTATGATTTGATATTGGATCTATTGAAGCAAGTGGTCTTGCATTTTTTTAATTGCCATCATGGTGTCATATCCAGAGTTATGACCTCCATAAAATTATATACTTCTTCCTTACTAACCCAACACCCCTCTCTGGCATGCAATTTAGAACCTCATCCTTGCCCAAATTACACATTTTTTAGACCATGGAGAAACTCAAAATAGTAGCAGATGGCTAAAATGCACACATTGAACATGTACAAAGGTGATTTCCTCACATCATAGAAGGATCATCTTAAAAAAGGAGTGCACACAAAAATTAGATACATTAAGGAGGTACTCAAGAACAAATTAAGATAATGGGGAATGAGACAAAACTAGGTTTCAAAATAGAAAGAAAACAAAAGTGACCCTCTAACTCCCTCTCCCTCTCTTCCTCCAATTCACCTCCCTCTCCCTCTCTCTCACATACACATACAATCATGAAAGAACATACACATTGTACAACTATCTTAAAAATAACTATAATAATTTCAAGAAAGAAAATGAAAATTACCATTTATAGTCAGTTTCATCGATATCATCTGCAAGCTCCCAAGGTATGCATCGCCACTTTTGACATTCATCACATAGTGCCCATCCCACTTTTGGTTGTTCACACTGTCCCTCTATGTTCTCATCACAATTCCTAACTGCACTTGTAATTATGTTTTCTCCTTCCTCATTGACACCACTTGAAATGTCCTCTCCGACTACGTCATTGTTGCAACCTACCACTCTCTGTCTCTCTAAAGCTTTATTTTCTAACAAAATATTCTCTGTGATGTCCTGACTGAAATTTGAAAGTTTATGTTTTGGCTCATGATTCATTTGCACACTTGAGGAGTTGTGCACCATCTACATAGGTGAGGTAGGATCAGTAGAAGAATCATATTGACTTTTTATTCCATCCAAGTCTCCTATGTCTTCTTTCTATTGTTTTGTTGTTATAAAAGAGTTGGTATCATTATTACTTGACAAACTACATAAACCTTCACCTAGTTTATTACTATTCCTTAAATAATTCTCCAAACATTTTTTCACACACTAACTTTTAACTTATGACAAATTATTATCAACAATATTGTTCTTTTGTTGAACAATTTTCCTCTTCTTCTCATGTATACTACTCATCAATTGAGTTTTTTGGTTTCCTCCACTGATATTTTTTACCTTTTTCCTTGCTTGGTTTTTACCATATAGCAACATACTTTCCAATCCCTTTGTTTCAAATGATACATGTTGAACAATATTCTATTCAACAAATATTGTTGTATCTTTGCCCTCAAATTTGTTTTGACCAAGAATAGTGATTCTCTCTGCTTCAGAGAAAACCCTTGCTAGAAAATAACTGACCACTTTCCTCTACATCTAAACGCTTTCAGTGGGTTTGTAAATATGATTTCCTATGTTTCATATAGGTACTCTTCTCTACTTTCTTCCATTTACTTTTCTTCATTTTTTTCACAGTAATTTCATCCTGAAGCATATTTTCACTTCCTACTGTAACTTTTACAACATCTAGAGCATATGGAAACTTTGATTTCTCTTTCAATTTCCCTTTTCTCTTTGCTTTCCTTTTCCCTAATTCTTGTTGTCCAAATATTATAGTAGGATCGATACGTGAGTTTTTTGAATTGATATCATGAATTTTATTGTCGCTATATTTAGTTCTGCTAGTATCTAAAGTCTCCATGCTCATCCCCAATTTTGAAAATTGATCTAAATGCATCTTTGGTGTCCTTTTTTCTAGACGAAGAATTCTTGTGTCAAAATGTTCCTCAATTTTAAAAATCTCCACATTCAATTTACTGGATCCATATTTAATATCAATTGACCCCCTTCCATATTCAAAACCTTTCTGGATTTGGAGATGCCTACATGAAACAAAACTTCTTTGGGCTTCTAACAACCCCATTTCTAGATTAATGTCACACTTCTCAATCTTGGGAAAATTAGCACACTCGTTGCTTCTACTTTCTTCAAGTGGCTTTGTCCCCGTGTTAATTAAAATCATGGTGATTGCAACCCAATCTTCTTTACTCACATCATTCTCATTTTCATGAATCATATAATCAAAATTATTTTTATCATTTATTAATTTAGGAGATGTCTCCATTTTAATTGCTTTATTGATATGGCATTTATTTTCATCCATGCACATTGTCCAAAATGACAGATCAATGCTCATCTTACTTCTTTGCAATTTTCACCTTATAAAACAAATGATGAAAAAACCGTGGAAATGGTTGCAACAAGTTTAGTGACAGAGAGGATCATCACACTAGAGCTTTGACATAGAAACCCTTGACCATATCATTCATTTTTAGTGTGAGAAAACAAACGACAAAGACATAGTTTGATTTTTCACAATAACTGAACAAGACCTACTTGCGAACAAAATGTGTCCAAGCGTTAATCCACCATTTATCCACCTACATCACCTCGCTCATGTGGATGGGTTTAAGTGGGATGCATTTCTCCTTCAAATTTTCAAATTAGACCTAAAACTCATCAATTATACTTCACCATTTTCCATACCAAAGCCCACTTTTTCTTATGAAGAAGCTATCATAGTTGGTGGTAGAGTTAGTATGCTTTTTCTTTCTCTATGCATTGATTTAGTTTCACATTTCAGCGACATGACGCTTAAATATGAAAATTTTTTATGTTTTCAAAATTATTTTAAAATATTAAATCAATGAAATATATGTATATATAATTGAAATTCTTATCTATATAGAAATATTCCATATGTATATTAAATAACATAGAGTTAAAAAGTTGGAGTTTGGATTTCAAGCACTTTATAAAAGTTAATATTGGGAATATTTTTTTTCTATACTAGCCTAGGTATATTTTAATTCAGGATCTATCAAGTAACTTCCATACTGGGTTGGAGAGTCTCTCTTAGGGAAACAATTCAAAATTATCTAGTGATGTATAAAGTTTCTAGTAACTTGTTACCAAAAAAAAATTTCATTTGTGTACTAGATTAATTTTGAATTTTGTTGTTAATAAATCCTTCTTGTCCTCCCTTCCTCTGTTCATGTGTTGAGTTAGGGGAGAAAAAAGGAACCTCCATGTACCCAAACCACGTTTCTCATAAAGGCCTCTTATGTTTTTAGGCATGATGATATTTTAGTAATTTAAGTAATCAAACATTTATTTTTATTGTTTTTAGTTGAACTAAGGAGAGCTTAGGTCAGGGCCAACCTTTTTATTGGTTGGAAGAAGACCAATCCACCGCGAATGGGATGCTTATCACTAGGATTATGTGGGGCTTTGGTCAAGATTGGACACCCCTTGGGAAGTTTAATCCCCCCAAATTATCTTCCACTCCTCAACCCCACCGCATGAGGTTTGAACTTGTGACCTAGCGGGACTAAACCCCACACAAACCAACTGGTCTACACCTCATACATTGTACTTGTTATTTGGTCGTATTTTGATTCTTGGACTATAGTATTTGTTGACGTTAATTCTTTTTATTTTTTTCACTTATTATATAGTCATATATTTTATTCCTTGACTAAATTAGTTATTTAAGTTAGTTTCTTTTAGTCGGGTCAGTGATTATCTAGTCGTATATTATATCCCTAGACTAAATTAGTCATTTAAGTTGGTTGTTTTTAGTTGGGTCACTTAAAATTGCTCAAATTTAGTAGTAATTCACTTGAAATTATTGTGGTGACTAAATTTTTTAGTCGTGTAGTCATTAATCTCTCATTTTGTGTTAGTGATGAGTCACTTCTTGCTTTGGTATATTGATGTATATTATTTATTTCAATTTTCATTATTTTCACCAATGTAAATACACTCATTACAATTTATTTTTATGTTTGTAGATGGAACAAGATCAAGAGGACAAAAACAATTGATGCAATAAAAAAAAAATTCCTCCAAATAACTCAAACCATGGAAGTAGCTCAAGCACTGACAATAGTTCCAATGAAGAATGATGATCAATTTGGATATCAATGCAACTTCTTGTATTTTTTGAAATAATTGTCTGTGAAAATCAGACATTTTGTTTAATGTAATGGACATAGTATCCTAATTGAAAGTCAAGGAGTTACCGATAACAATCTTATTTTGTATGACAAAGAGCCTCTTATTGATATATAATAAAATACATTTTAATTTATTCTATTGTGTTATCCAATGTCATTGTGAAATATTACACCACTCATTAAATATATGGATGATTGAATATTATAATGAAGAGATGCAGAATTTTATAATATAAAAAATGAATCAAAACATCATATACAAATATACTAATCAAATTTTAATTTATATGAATATTGTTTTAAGATAAAATTTGATCTTTTTTATGAATAACAAAATTAAAAATTACAATAATTTCACTTTCACAGGTCGATGTTTTGAAAAAAGAGAAAATTTCATACAAAAAACTAGTGCATCCATAACATAAAAACGCACTGGTGCATTATGTTATATAAAATCATCGTGACTACATCATTTTTCATGATTGATGCCTTTTTAGAAAATGATCAGACCAAGGCATTTGTCTTTTTAAGCACTGATATTGTTTGTAATTAACACCCCGATGCATTGTAATTCTTAACACACCAATGCTTCCATAGAAGTAACAACCCGGTCCTACAAAATACTATTTCCAGCCCTCGTCCATTATTAATATTAATGACGCTAGTACTTTTATATAACAAATGAACTGATCTGTTTATACAAATGGTACGTATCAGTGTCACGAGTTTAAACAAGAGCAATGGGATGATAATTATTTTTTGCATGCCTCGCTGTCATTCCTTACCCAACCTCCCCACAGCTTTTTTAATATTTTAGAACTGGTGCATTATGAAATGTAACAACACCAGTCCTTTTATATCACTAATGCATCGAGGCGTTTATACAAACTATACACATCGGCACTGCATGTTTCAAAAAATGCACTAGCAAAACAATCATTTTTTGCATGCCCTGGTGTGGTTCCTTACACAAACACCCTGGGGATTATTTTATCTATTAGCACCAATGCGGTATGTATTATGCACCACTGTACTTTAGATTCAATTCCTAGGTGATTTTATTTATGTATGTATCCTTGTTCATTTATATATGTAGCGCACTAGTGCTACTTATTCCATGAAGTGCACTAAAAAAAAACCATGCGCTAAAACCTCTTTCCACCCACATTTTTTCAGTTTTGATGATGTTCCATTAAAATATCCTATAAAACATTTTCTATCACAAACAATGGTTTTAGCGGATGTTTTTTTGAGAATTTTTGGCAATTTTATAACACTAAAAATCTTTGTTATAACCTCTACTATAAGGTATTTTCCTTGTATTGTATGTATTTCTAGAGAAAAAATCTTATAGTTATAATCAGTTGTATTTTCTCAACCTCTGATGTAAACTTCAGTGTATTTTTTTACTTGTAAATATCGAATACAAATCTGCTATATTGAGGAATAAGCATAATTAATATTTATTTTGTTTTCTGTTTTTTATATAGTAAGTCTTGCAAATTTCATGGCTACCAATAAAACTATGGCTTGAATAGTAGTATCTCAGTGTTAATTATTCCCCCTCGTTTAGTGTTGAAAGGTTAGTTGTAGTAGAGATAAATTTTTTTTGATTGGATTTGATTAAGAGAGGCATTCTTGTTATGCAAATTTCCATTTTATTTTTCACAGTAAACCCTACATATCACACTTCATTGAGTGCACATTGCTCCCAATTGTTTGGTCTTTACAATTCAATTCTAGCTCCGTGTATCAATATAAAATAATCATTTATCTTGGGGTTACTACTTTACACCTTTTGATACTACTCAACTCCAGTTTATAAGTGACTATATGCTTTTGCCATTAACCAATATTAGCTAGCAAGCGACGATGGGGTCGATACTAAGAGATTCTCCCTTTTGTTGTAATAGTCTCATTCTAACGATGCTAACTATATTTTTCTTACTTTATTTTGTTGTACAATTTATTTTCAAATTAACACAATTTATTTAAGATTA
Organism: Pinus tabuliformis; assembly: GCA_031772625.1. NCBI lineage: Eukaryota > Viridiplantae > Streptophyta > Pinopsida > Pinales > Pinaceae > Pinus > Pinus tabuliformis. The sequence continues at coordinate 653,016,376 of CM062814.1, forward strand.
ACATATCCAACCTAAATTTCTTCTTTCTAAGTACATGTCGTAATTATTTATATTATTATTTCACTCATATGGAACCCATATTGAATAATAATGTTTTATTCTTGATTGTTATTCTAATAAGTCAAGGAATGATTTTGGGTTTTTTATTCTATTGACTCGGCTTAGAAACTAACCCAATTCTTTCAGAGTTATACCCCAATCACACTATTACTAGTTTTCACTCATTTCTTTTGTTATCATAAATAACAGTCAATTCAACAAGTTCCCCTTAGCCTTTATACAATAATTTCAGTTATCAAGATATATTCATACTGAAAATGCGGATTATTCCCATAATAGATCTTGTCTAGTAGGTCAGAGCTAACCCATTTTTTATTATGACTTTATATATACTATTTATAATTCCAAAGGAGACTTATTGACTCTGTATCTTCTGCTTCACTAGATTCAACCCTTCCCTATGGATTTTGTTTTTACAAAGAGAAATTTTCCATTCCTTATCACCAATTATTATTGTAGATATGATAAGGTCCTTGCAAGGAATCTACAAGCTATCATATCTTTTCAAATAGTTCTACCACTCTTCATAATAAATTGCTAGTGAAAACTATGACAATTTTATTATTACAAAAATTTTGTACATTATTGTCACATGCGGTAAGATCTTTTGTTCAAAAGAGAAATTCAACAATACATAAAACATTTACAGTCAAATATTTCATATACGTTATTCATTTACTGTTGGCATTGTAGTGTTCACATTGATTTTAAAAAACTCTTGGTGTTGTTGGTCATATGCATGTGTGATGAGTATTGTGTGATGGATGATTGGTGATGGCCTTGTTAGATGGCATTGATGTCAACATACCTATAACTAGTCCTAGTGGAAATGATGTTGTGGAGGCTAAGGAGATGGAATCCAGACATGTTGAGTTGGTTAGAGATTATGCTATCGCAAGTGGTTGGAGTGTTTCTCTAGATGTTGCATATGTCTCGACATGTCTTGAAGGAATTGCATATGATGCTACATGTGTGAGATCTGGTTTCTTGTGTTGCAGGTGCTTCTACCAATGATGGAGGCATTTGTATGCATTGATGCTACTGCTACAGTAGTTGGGGATGTTGCTATATGCGATGAAGATGCTACTACAAGTATTGAAGGTGTCAGAGATGTTGTGGTTGCTTCTTGAGTACTTGGAGGTGTTGTTCTTGGTTCTAAGGTTGGAATAATAGGTCTTATATACCATTTACTTGTTCCTTTCCTTTTCATCAATTGGAGACCTATTGCAGAAGCTTGTAGGAGTGCTATGGTGTCAGAGAAAATGATGGAACAAGTGGAAGAGGTTCATAGTTGAGATGTTGATGATTTTACTGAGATTTAATCCCAGTCGTATGGGCATAGGCTTATGGGAGCAATTGGAAGGATCCAGTCGCATGGAGGCCATGTTATGGGAGCGGTTATAGCCCTAGTTGATTTTAGACTGTATCAAGGGTCTGAATGGAGGATTTCTCGATATTTACTCCACATTTCTTGTGCTATTGAGCTAATTTTTTGTTTATGGTGATATCCTTGATAAAAAACAATTATTTTGTGGTTAGAAAAGTTCATGGGACCTCCAGAAGCTGATTAAAGTTGAAAATATCAAAATAATCTAATAGGGTTAGTGGTTGATTGGGTCAAAGAGCTAAATCAGGATCAAATCAAGCATATGACCATGATTGTTGAGCTTAGTAGTTCTTTGTAATTATTGAATTGAGCACATGATTTCATACATATATTAGAAAGCTAATTGTTAGTATGGTTTGTTCTTTAGTGTGTGTTAAGTGGTAGAAGCAGTGAGTTGAAGTTTGTTTTAGCGTTATGATTATGGAGTGCATGTGATGATGAGTTGTGGATTGGTGAAGTGATTGGAGAGTTAGTGTGGCATCTATTGGATTATTTGGAGATTGTTTTCTCTAATTGTATTCTTCATATTTTGATGAGCTTTAATGTTATTTTTCTACAATGCTCATTCTAAGCAAGTTTTAGGAGTCCAGTTTGAAAATAGATGAGAGGAGGCTCGCATGGAGGAAGTAAAGGCATGGAGGCTTTGAGTATACGATGATTGGAGGATTCGGTAAATGGAATAATTTTCTCCATCCAATGGTGGTTGGATAGTTCAGTAGAAATTGAGTGAGGCTCATCGGTCATGATAGTACATGCATATCGAAGTCTATAGAGATTTTTAGTTTAGGAATAATTGGGTAAGGATCATTGATCGTGGTGGCCTTCAACAATTGGTATCATGTAGATCAAAGAGAGAAATAATTTCCTGTCTGATAGTGTTAGCATACTAAGAAATAATTCGAGTCTTTCATCTCATGGGAGTGAGCTGATCCATATATAATTTGCTCGATAATTAATGAAATAACTGAGAAGCGCAACAGTAGTAGGGTGGTTTTTTTCCTGGGATAAGTTTTCTGCCATAAACACGTGTCCATTGTGTTGATTTATTTTATAGTTGCATGCTTATTTTGATGCTCTTATCTATGCTTTTGTGTTTTAGTTCATGCATGGTAAAAGTATTAATAATTAGAGAAAAATTTTAAAAGTTCCACACTGCTAATTCACCCTCGCCAGCCCCCCTCCTTTAGTAGTGATCTAGTTTCCTACATTTACAACTGCAATCTTGTTCTAAGAGAAATAGTAAACTTCTTAGAGTACTTATCTATTAAGGTTCAAGTTGTTAGGAAATCAAAAGGGAAGAAATACCATTCCTCCCAACCAATGAGAATGGAAATTACATCCATTTCACCCCCCAAGCTAGTTTGTCACTCCCATAACAGTTTCTTGACAAATACCAAACAAGGTTTGTTCAAAGGAACCAAGACTATTAAAGCCCAACCAAAGAACTCATAGAATCGCAAGTCTATCTTAGGGATTCCATTGGCTCCAACTAGCTCAAGAATACCCTAACACTCGAAGTCTTTCTCTCTTCAAAAACATTTTATTACAAGTTCTCTTCATTCTCCTCACTTGAACCTACTCCAACTAGGTACCAAGTCTTAAAGGTTGCCTCAGGTCTTCTCTCCTCTCACCCTCTTGGGTCCCTTGTTCCAACTGAGATTACTAATATCTTTGGAGAGGAGTAACTTTATTCTAACTGTCTTGTGAGTGGAAACTTTTCCATGTAGTGTATTTTCCCCATGAATTCCAAGACTTGGCATAACCTTTTGAAAATAAATTAAAATAAAACTTCTTAAAAATTAAAGTTTCAACTAGGCTATTCACTTAGCCAATGATTTTCCAAGACTATGTAATAAAAGTAAATTAGATATTTACTTTGCACTAATGGGTGTTACACATTCCCCCCTCAAGTGAAACACATTTTTTATTGTTTTCAGCCTTAAAAATAGGCCATAATAAGTCTTGCACATAAGATACTCATCCTCCTAGTTAGCTTCTTCCAACTGAAGTGTTTCCATGGCACTGTAACTTGGGTGATTGCTTGCTTCTGAAGCATAATCCCTCTATGTTCGAAAATGCATAGAAGCTCGACTAGGAATAATCCATTCAATCCAACCTGTTCCACAGTCATTATGGTTTTCATTAGTTTTTGTCAATCATCGTTTAGGAACATATATACCTATATTTCAAGATTTATTACAAACATCGTCAACTGTTATATACGTTATCAGCATAGGTCATAAGCATGTATCACAATTCTACATGAGTTAGTAGCCTGCACTCATTACAAATTAGTAACATCATTGTAGCTCATTAAAAAAAACCATTAATCCTTTTACTTACCCAATGGCTAAGCCAACTGTGAAAGACTCCATCATGTGGTTCCACTATAATTTCATATCATGGAATTATTCAATTTTATTGGCATTGTTCATCTAGGGGTATTAATATTTTCATAAACCATTTTTTGTTCTTTCTATTTTATGATATATCATATTAAATAGCACTACTATTCTTTATCTTAATTCAAATGTTGCATATGCATTGGTCATGTATGAGTAGCATTAGATGACTCCATTTTTTTGTGATTCTCAAGATGGCCATATTATTGTCTACTTCATCCAAGTAATCTTAATTACACCCATTTTGGGTTGCTTTCCTATTTTATTTAGTGCCAACCAAAGGTCCTAATTGCAATATTCTTTCAACTTGGGGCCCCTTTGTCATCTTGTGTTGCAAGTTATTGATGTAAATTATACACAATTTCACTTTCAAGTACAATAATGGGGTCTCTTCATTTTGTGTTTGTATGTGTATTGACTATCTCATACTCACCATATTACTGTAATATAATTCGTTCCTTATATATTAGGACACAGTGTATTATTCACTTTATTCCACAAGAAATTATTTTAATACATTTGACATGTAAGTTTTTTTTTTTTTTTTTTTTTAAGTGTGGTTCATGGGCAACCGGAGTGGCCGCTACGTCCAGATAGAGAAGCGGGGCAGCTCCACCCGAAGGGAACTGCCGGTCGGCCATATCAGGCCTAACCCCGAGGGCGTCGAGGAGATTTGACCCCGTGACCTCCCAAACCGGGAGAGTACTAGCAACTCGACCATTTGAGCTATCCCTCGGGGCTATTTGACATGTAAGTTATGGTGGAATATTAACCTAAATAATTTTATCCCACCCTGAGAATATTGGGTTCTCTTATTATACCCTTGAAAAGTAATCATGCTTGTTATCATCGCAATAAAGGTTTCCTTACCTTCTTCACATGATGACTTCGAACCAATGATTTGTTCTTTAGGAGCCATCATACTTCCATGATATCAAATGTGCTATCACAATTAGTTCAACTTATCCCATTTTTATGATGAATATTATCTTATACTTTGTTCAAGTGGACCCAATCATATCCACATTAATTGTCTGCCGATTTTTTCATACAAAAATATTGATCAAGGTTTTATAGTTCAATCAGTTTCCAAATTTTATTCTTCTCCTTCTAATCTCTCTTAGTAGACCAACTAGGTCAAAGGCACAAGGAAATATTGAAATAATTTTCCATGATGATCCAAGGACACAACCAGTAATAGTATGGGCATGTTTATTTTCACAAAATATAACAAGAAAATTACACCACCAAGCCTTGCAACCATGTTTTCCAATGCATCTCCATATGAGTTTCTCATAATTATCTTCTTGGGGTTTCATCTCTCTATTCTATAATTATTGACTAATGCGTCTGGGGTTACACGTGTCCCTACATTTTTTTAAACTAGGTGCATAGCTGTGGGGTTATTTCCCCTTCCATTTCCGGCCTATTAACAGCCTTCTTAAATCTTGTTAGTGTAATTATTTTCACATAGTGATTTTGTGAGCATATATTCATTTTAAAACTTGATTTATGTATGTAAAAGTCATAATAAGGTTCCTTAAAGTACTCATCTTGTAGCATGCTGCATTTTCCATCTTAGTACATTCTTTGTACAACAATTTTAATTTTTGTAAAATCATGTGCCTTATTTTACTGAGCTTCTTGCCAAATTCGAATCACATAGTACTTGTACCCACTACCCATTCTTCAAGACATGTTAAGTCAATGAACTTTTAGAAGTATTTAATGTACACGTTTGTTGTTGAGTGTATTTATCATTCATTTATATATATATATATATATATATATATATATATATATATATATATATTCCCTTATTTTGTCCTTTTCAGCTTATGATATTGGCTAAAATATTTGAAGGAAAGGGCATCACATCATCAAGGATCTGGTTAAGATTTCCCTCACCACAACTTACAACTATATTGTCTAGTAAATGAACTTTCACTAGAACCCTGAATTTCTTAACACTTTCCATTTTTTTAATTATTTATTTTGGATCTCATTGTTTAAAGAAAATAGAACTTATAGATCATGTTCTTCACCTCATTTCTTGACTCATTCTTGCCTAGCTTGTTTGGGAGAATTTCCTTCCTTTGAGCCACCCAAGGAAGCCACCCATTCTAAGGTCTTAATTATTCAAAAAAATGGTTTTTATGATTTCTTTTTGGAAATACGACAACTATAAATTGCCATAATACCTTACAGCACACCGGAACCCTAACAATTTTAAAGCATTATCAAAGGGTGTTAGTTTAAATATATTCCTCGAAACTGAAGGCGTGTGGAAGAGACTCCCCAATGTATAAGTTCATTAGTTTCCTTTACCGATTTTTATCAATCATGAAATTAAAGGATACCCATACCAACCGGTTATTATTGCATTGAACTCCCTTATAGCTGAGTTATATAGTTAACATAACTATCGATGTCTATCAAGTCACTTACGGATGCTTAATTTGGTGAACAAGATTCCAACCCTTCCAAATAATTTTCCAAGATAATCCCTATGCATATTTACAATCACAAGTGTTCTGTTTTCTGCGTTCAAATTTGACAAAGTTATCATTAAGTAGGCCCAAACTTCTTCCTTGTTTATACCAATACACTATCTTTTTTCCAGAAAATCAACAAAAATCTCACAACTATTAAACATTCATGAAATAGACAATCGTTTACTTTCACGTGATTCACATACAACACCTCGTCCTTTTTCTTAATATTTTATAATTTTTAACAAAGTATTGCTACCTTATTTCATTTATGTTTGTCTACACATATTGTATTTTTTTCATTGTTACTATCAAACAACTATTTACTCTCCTAGGTGCCCAACATGATAGGTAAGGGTATAGTTAAAAATAATTCAATTAGTATCTTACATAACAAAATTCATTTCGATGTATCCAAAACAAGATTCTTAATTGCGCGTGCTTAAGTAGTAGTTGTTGCTCTTTCGATGCACCCAAAACAAGATTCTTAATTGCGCGTGCTTAAGTAGTAGTTGTTGCTCTCGAATCTGTTTCGTGGTCTAAAACAACATAAGGTTTTTTTTATCCAATATTTGAAGATTTGATTTAGATAAGGGTGCAAAAAACTGGTCATGTAAGCGGAATTGCCATATTTCCAATTCTCCATCACTATGGATCACCACACAATATTTCCAATTCTCCATCACTATGGATCACCACACACTGTTATTACTATTTTCCCTTAAGCACGCCACAATTCTAAACCCTTCAGCTCTCATGCCATTTGTAACACCTCCCAACCCGTTTTTTTATCTTATAACTTACCCTAATTAATTCGTGTGAAATTTGTAATTCCTACTTCCTCATACGCTTACCATAAGGAAATTATTATCTAATGAAATTTTGCATTAAACGGGGCTACATAATGCTACCCCTCTATAACATATGCTCGCTCGTCTAATGAAATTTTGCATTAAACAGGGCTACATAATGCTACCCCTCTATAACATATGCTCACTCGTCTATATTTTTCCGAACAAGGTTCATCACTATATGATGTTTTTGACCATAAGACACGCATTTTATTGTCAAATAATTGATTTGGTCTTGGCTTGTTCCTACTTGCTAGACATTGGTACAATGTCACACGCAAAACCATATTAGATTACCGTACGCGCACCAAACTCAGTCAGTGCAATGTTCTCTCGAAAGTTATTGAAATACATAGCTTGCATCTAATACTCCTCCGTAGTTTGTGTCCAAATCAACGGTTATCATGCTAGGGTTTTCAATCTTACGGCGGTAATAGAATCTGGAGAGCTTATATAACTACCATGCGACCAGTCCTAGTTTGCCTCCGGCCGGGGAGGGTTGGTCTCTGCAACCATTGGCGCTAACTACATCCATGCTTACGAGTTGCAGAAGGGCCAGTTAATCTAGAAACTCTAATTTCCTGGACATTATGTCGCCACTTCCGATTCTGTTATCCATTACTTATGTCTGCAATGTAATGGTAGGGAATACATGTGCCACTTCCGATTCTGTTATCTATTACTTATGTCTGCAATGTAATGGTAGGGAATACATGTTAGCAGAGTTGGGTTTGTTACCCCTGTGTGCCATGCCGATTTCTGCAACATGGACGCATCCTGGAGGTTGCTTTCCTCTACTAACAGTTTGTAACTTTGGAATTACATTCAATTCACTTATTGACACTTACTATGTTTTATATCGTTTACCGTCTAAGTTTAATATTTTGTTACTGCCTGCTTTTACAAGACTACAGACATGGTATGGTGAATAATTTTCGCAAAACATGCCCTAAAGCTCTCCTATTTAGAATTGAGTTTTTTTTTGATGTTTTTTTAAGCCATTTGTTCTTTGGCGGCTTTAGTTTTCCAATTTTTGTACTACTCATTTGTACGTTATATTAAATTTACAGTCCTCGGAAACGCGGTGAGCACCTCCTTGAGGTTCGATGAGACTTTGGGTGGGCGAAGTTCTGAGGACTATTACACATTATTTTACATTATATTGTTTGGGGCGAACCGTAACTATTGCTCCTTTTTTTGCAGTTGAGGTTTTTCCGGCTTCATCCTTCCACGGGCCACATGAGATTTTAAGATTCCAAACCAGGTTCTTCTCTGACAATTGTCTCATTTTTTTTCTTATCCAGGTGCCGAAGGTAGTTTTCTTATAAATTTTAAAGCTACTTTTCGCTTTCTGTCGAGAAATTGATGCCCTTGTCTTCAACTGATTAGGGTTATTACAGTCGGCTATTGAACAGACTGTGTATTTATATGCAATATTTTAATTAAGCGGTCTACGCCTTCTGCTCTGTCGGGAATTCATTATATATTTATATATAGAATTTCTCTTCGTTTTCTATAGAGCATCACTCAGCAATTTTATTGTTTGTCCAAAGTTGATATATGAATTTGTAACTTACTTTCCTGGGCTTTTGCATTTCTAGAGAAGAAATCTTGATAGTTATAATCAGTTGTATTTTCTCAACCCCTGATGTAAACTTAGGTATATTGTTTTACTTGGAAATCTCGAGTACAAATCTGCTATATTGAGGAATAAGAATAATCAATACTTTTTTGTTTTTTTTTTTTTTTTTTTCAATACAGTAAAGGTTGCAAATTTCATGGCTACCAATAAAACCATGGGTTGAATAACAATTTCTCAGGGTTAAGTATTCCCCCGGGTTCAGTGCTGAATGGTTAGCTGTAGTAGAGATAAAAAGAAAAGTTATTGCCTTTGATTAAAAGAGGCATTCTTGTTAGTCAATTTTCCATTTTATTTTTCAGAATAAACACTACATATCACACTTTATCGTGTGTCAATTGTTCCCAATTGTTTGGTCTTTACAATTTAATTCTAGCTGTGTGTATCAATATATAGCAATCTTTATCATGATGTTATTACTTTAAATCTTTTGATACTACTCAACTCCAGTTTATAAGTGACTGTATGCTTTTACCATTAAACAATATTAACTAGCAAGTGACGGCGGGGTCGATACTAAGAGATTCTTCCTTTTGTTGTAACAATCTCATTTTAGTGAGGTTAACTATATTTTTCTTATTTTATTTTGTTGTACAATTTATTTTAAAATTAACATAGTTTATTTAAGATTAACATATCGAACTTAAAATTCTGCTTTCTATGTATGGATCGTAATTATTTATATTATTATTTTACTGATATGGAACCCATATTGAATAGTAATGTTTTCTTATTGATTGGTATTCTAATAATTCAAGGACTGACTCTGGGCTGTCAATTTTGTTGACTCTGCTCAGAAACTAACCCAAGTCTTTCAGAGTTATACCCCGATCCCACCGTTACTAGATTTTCCTCATTTCTTTTGTTATCATAAACAACAGTCAATTCAGCAAGTTCTGCTTAGTCGTTTTACAATGATTTCAGTTATGAAGATATATTTATACAAAAAATGTGGAATATTCCCAAAATAGAACCGAGTCTAGTTGGGAGATAACGCATTTGCTTTTGACACTGTATACATAATATTTATAATTCCAGAGGAGACTTATTGACTCCTTACCTTCACATTCACCAGTTTCAACCCTTCCCTACGGAATTTTTATTTTTACAAAGATAACTTTACCATTCCTTATCACCAATTTTTACTTTAGATACGACAGGGTCCTTGCAGGGAATCTACGTGCTCTCCTTTCTTTTTGAATAGTTCTACCAATCTTCATAATAAATTGCTATCGTAAACTATGACAATTTTCTTGTTACAAAAAATTCATAGACTACTGTCACATGTGGTAAAATGCTCTATTCTAAAGGAAAATTCAACAATACAAAAGCCATTTACATTTAAATATTTCATATACTTTAATCATTTACAACAACAATAACAATTTTTCTTTGAGAGAAAACGTAAACTTCTTAGAGTCTTAGAGTACTTATCTTTCACGATCGAAAAATCTCAGGAAAATCCACATGGATGAAAAATCATTTTTCCTAACCAATGAGAATAGAAACTATCCATAAATTGTGTCTATTTCCCCTCACAAGCAAGTTTGTCATTCCCATAAAAGTTGCTTGACATAGAACTAACAAGGTCTGCTCAAAGGCTTCAAGGTTGTAAAAGCCTAGCCAAAGAGCTTACAGAGTCACAAGTATGTCTTAGGGAACCAACTCAAGAATACCCTAAGAGGCAACCTTCTGCCCTCTTCAAAGACATCCTGTTGCAAGTTCTCTTCATTCTCCTCACTTGGACCTCCTCCAACTAGGTACCAAGTCTTAAAAGTTGCCTAAGGTCTTCTCTCCTTGCACCCTCTTGTCTCCCTTGTTGCAAATTGTTTATTTCTAGGGAGAGGAGTAACTGTCTTCTAAGTGAAAACCTTTTCATTTAGTGTATTTTCCCTGTGAATTCCAAGACTTGCCATAACCTTTTTAAAATAACTTAAAATAAACCTTTTTAAAAAGTAAAGTTTCCAATAGGCTTTTCACTTAGCTCATAATTGGCGAAGGCTATGTAGTAAAAGTAAATTAGATATTTTACTTTTCACTCAGGGGTGTTATAGTTTTCATAAGACAAACCTACTTCAACTTACTAGAATATCACAAAATTAAATACAAGAGAAGAGAAAAAACATATTCAAATAGTAATATTTGTAATTTCAGTTTATGAAAAAGAAACAAAATATTTCCCCATTCAAACCAAAATCTTCCTTATTAATAATAGTTTTTTTATATTTTATAGTATTTTAATATTTTACATTTAATTTTTATAATATATTTATAATATTAAATTAGTATATATTTACTAAAAATATATTAAAATAAATTAGAAAATTAAAATTAAAATTAAAATTAAAATTAAAATTAAAATTGTTAATATTTTATGTTTTAATGATTTGTAAATTAGATATAAGATGATTTAAATTATATATTTAATAATATATCAAAATATAAATATAAAAAGTTAAAATGAATTCTTTTACAATTATATAATTATATCATTTTATTTATCTCAATTATATAACATTTAGAATATATATATATATATAGATGAGATTACAAAATAACACTCTTCAACATTCCCAAAAGAATAAGAATTATATATATATATATAGATATAGATATATCTCTGTAAAATACAAATTTTAAAAATCATTTTATTTCATAAATTTAAAAAAAATAATTAAATATAATTAAATTAAACAAGACCAACATTGAAATGTAAATTTTAGGCTTATAAGTAACATAAACTTTAAATGTACCCAATGATGCTCTACAACGGGTATGGGTGTAAATGTTTAAACCAATATAATTATTTTCTATGAACAAAACATAAATTCAACATTGGTTTTAGGGAAAGTGAGGTGGAATTAGTTTGATTGAATCATGTAAAGTGGAATTTTGTTGGTGAGAAATAGTGAAATAACTAAAGTAAAATAGTTAAATTAATGTTGGTAGACTTTATATTTAGAATATAATAGTTTAAAATATAATATTTTTTTAATTTTTTAAACAAAATTACTCGTTTTTATTGGGATGAGAGGTGCTCTCCAGCCCAAGATGCTAGACTTGTGTAAGGTTAATGTAAATATTTTGACATAGTGAGGTAATGTAACGTAATATAATGCAAATATTTTAACTTGGTCAAAATAAAATAAAAATAACTATATAAAAATTAATAATAAAAAATAAAAATTACCAAAGGTATTAACCCACGGTATTTCTGTGGAATTTAAACTATTTAATGGGGGAATTAAACTAGCCTAGATCCATCTTAGTTTGATGTTATATTTAGATACATAATTAGTTGTAGAAAATTATGACATTGAATCCATGTAGCCTGTAAAGGTAAAACATTTTTATAGATATAATCTTAGTTGACATTTCTTTGTATATGTTCAATGGCCATATGCCTTTTTGTATGTTTTGTTTCTATATTTGAATGAATGAATACATAATGTGTATATATGAATAGAAGCGTATGTTCAGTGGCCATATGCCCTTTTGTATGTTTTGATTCTATCTTTGAATGGATGAATACATAATGTGTATATATGAGTAGAATCTTTAAAGTTTCCTAGAGGCTACTGAGTGGTTCACAAAGGTGTGTTTAACTAGTGTAAGGTTAAATAGGATTTCACAAAGTACATAATTTTAACACCCCTCAATAAAAAGTAAATAATTAATTTACTTTAACACCCCTCAATAAAAAGAAAATAATTAGTTTACTTTTACTGTGGTAACTTAATGTGGAAGCTTGATGGAAAATTTAATATGTAAAGTTATTTTGATTTTATTTAGAAAATGGTTATGGGCAGCCAAGAAATTTACGGGGAAAGACCACTAAGTAAAAGTTTTATTTACCAAACACTTAAGAGATGAGATAGTTAGGGCATAATACAATTACTCACACCCCTAGGGAAATCATCTCAATTGGAGAACCAGAAGCCAAGAGGGAACGAGAGGAAAATAGACCAAGAAAGTAGCCTCGGCATGAGAGGAAGCGTGAGGCAACCAGAAAGGTAGACAAGGAAGGTAGCCTCTCCTATACACACTATCAAGGGAAGGAAGGGCCCTTCTAGTAGGTTATTATTGATTTGGTTGGAGCAAGTGGATACTCTAAGTTGACATGTGAGTCTCTGAGTACTTTGGTTGGACTGTCAGTCCTCATGCCATTGGGTAATATCTTGGTAAGTCACTGTCAACTACTGTTCTTGAAATGAAACTAGCACGGGGTGAGAATTGCTGAAAATGAGCATTCTTGTTGGTTGGGTGGAGTTCATCCCCAGTGCATTTCGCAAGCCCCGGTGGGAACAAATAAGTATTTTAAATTTTTGAGAGTAATTCTTGTAGTTGCAAAAGTATGCGTAATCTGTTTTGAACAACAAACATTGACTATCGGAAAAGAAATGGCATGGCCTTGTTGACAGTGGCTATTATTGGGAAAACTAGAACATATGAATATATGGAACCCCAACACCCAACACTTTGGTTTAACATATAAGTACTCTTATTGCTAAGTTCCAAGAACATAACTATGTTTTTTATTGTCGTATTTCAAAACAGAACTATTATTTTAAATAGTAAAAGTGTGTGAAAATTTTCACGGTTAGCAGTAATCTTTTATGATGGTTTTTAGATGTTTTGGTAAGATAATGAATGAAAATTTTGTTAAGTATTTATACGGGGAATAGTAAAAAGAGTAATGTGATAATACGGCTCAAGTATCCTGGAAATATACATATATTCTATAGAAATAGGTTAGATCTTACTATTGGACCAGAAGGTCCAATGGGATCAGTGCCGATCTTTGATTTAACACACCTAAGTACGGTGCTAGGTGAACGGTGGACCCTGTAAGTGGTTAGATTCCCCTATCCTTGCAGCACTCACGAAGGAAAAAGGTAAGAGAAACTTAGAACTGCATCAAGTATAATTGTACTAGGAAATAATCAAAGGGAGGAAACTATTGTTATGTGTCAACAAGAAGTGACTATAACATGAAAGCTTACAATATTAATTGAACCCAAATTACCATTGTAGGCTAAGAGAAAATAATCCAAAACAAGGAAGTTAATATTGAATAAGATTCATACCTGTATATGTAAATACATATATGAATTACAATTATTTGGGAAACGAAGCGACAGCAGGATTTACTATAATAAAAATCTGCTGAGAGAAAATGACGCGAGGCTATTCCCATTCTGGAGAAAAGAAAATAAAAAATGAATGAAAAGAACATTGCACACAAACAGGAAAACTGAGCAAGAAATTATATTCCTATCCAAACAAAGGACCTATTATATAATAAAAAACCCTTGGGGAATTTCCAGAATTCATATTTAATTAGTCAAAAGGAAAATAAATGTACTATTGTACATTAGCGAAAACAAAATCTAAGAGCCAATAGAATAAAGGCTAGAGGGCATGGCCTTATTTAATAAACAAGTATTTTCTTAATGAATTGTTCAAAATATCCTCTCAAAATCTAAACTCTAACCTTGAGTGGTTCCTAGGGAAGATGTAGTACCAAAAAATGACTGAGATCAACACATTGGGTTGCAAGTTCAAGCCCTGACTAGTTTTAAGCGGAAAATATTAAGAGAAGACCAAGTACACATGATAAAAGAAGAAAGAAAAAAAAAACATGGGCAGAATTCACACTTCAAACTGAAAGATAATGTTGAGTGAGACAATCCATTTACATCCAAGACCAATTAGGAAACAAAAAAAAAAGATTACAAAGAAAGAAAACTTAATAACTGATCAATAATTAAAGAAAGGAGACAATAGTAAAGAAAATAGGGTACTTTGTGTTAGGGTCTTAAATTTTATAGGATCAATTGATGATTATCTATTGATTTTCATGTCCTGAAATGTTGTAAATAATATTTCATTCTGCAAATTATTTATAAAAAAAAAGAAATATAGAAAAAAGGAAAAGAAAAGAAAAGAAAAAATAAAAATGAAAAAGAGGATATAAAAAAAATGATATATATGTGAAAAAACAAAAGAAAGCATAGATATATATTTAAAAATAAATAAATATATGATGAAAAACCCCTTAGAAAAACTAAAAATACGCGATGTTAGCTTAAATGCCGCATTAGATGTTAGATAAATAAGTTTAATTAGTTAATCACATAGTGTAATCATGATTAACTAAGTGTTAATAAAGTTATTTTTGACACAACGATTTTTGTCGTATGTAATAACGCTCTTGCTATAATCAACGACCGCGATCTAACTCATTGAGCTCAATGGCTACCGATGACTTTGGACCCCTCCACCTCTCTGATAGTTAATCAAGGGGGGTTCAAAAAGTCGATTCTCGAAATCCTGCTTTTGTAACGTGGCGCTCCCTTGTGTAATTTAGATCCCCCCTCCACCTAAACTATATACCAGTCACCCCCCCCCCCCCCCCCCCCCTCCTGAAATCTTCCTTTTCCCTCTTCCTACCTAATAATAATGGTTAACCCCACTCCCTCTACTTTAATATGCTCCCTCCACATGTCACCTCTCCTCCAACGCGCTCCCGCCAAGTGTCATGTCCCCTTCCCACTTTGTTCCTGCTCCTGTCGCATCGCTATGCATGTCATACAATCGTTAAGTATGTGTTTAAAATATAATCATCGCCAGATTAATCAATCTATTCTGTTAAACGGACCATTTTCAACAGTTAAGTGATTTTACCCATAAAATAAACTAGAACCCCGTTCAGTCGGCCTTTCCTCTACGATTCTGTAATGTTAAACATTTGAACCTTCTACTACTATTATAACCGTATCAAGTTGAACAATTTTCCTTAGACCAAATTCTAGGTAATTAAATTGTTTTTCCCTCTCATTTATTTCATAATGTACTCAAAGAAAATCGAAAGCCATAGGGGAAAACCCTAGACAATTGGTTAAAACAAAAGTTTCCTGATCTTAATGATGAATTGAGTTTGTGGGACTCCTTCCTACCTCAATTTGTTTTTCACCAAACCCATCATTTTCCAGAATTTGTCTCATGGTGCCATTTCAGGTACATACCCAGTCAAAGAGCAATTGTTTCTTAAAACAATGACATTATGTTCACAATTAACCCTGACTCCATATGCCAAATGCTTCAGATTCAAAATTTAGCCTCTCTTAAACCCTTTTAAGTAGATTCCCTCATGGAACTCTACAAAAACATGGATTTTCCTCACATAGCCAAAATTTTCGAGACATGTCTACCTGAGAATGCCCAATTTCCAAAAATAAATCCCCCTTATCAATCCTCAATGTTTCCTGAAATGACAAAACAAATCATTTCTATAGTTTCTTGCTTACTAGGCTATCAAATCGATCAATGGGATGATGAAGCCATTATAGGTTTTTTGTTAGTGTTTTGAACAGAAGAAAAGTCTTAAGTCATTTTTCATTATAGTGAATTCTTAGCAAAGGTCATCCATGAACAATTCCTTAGGTTTTCTACAAAAGGAGTCTTCAAACATGCTTCATTTTTAGTTTACTTGTTCCTATTCCATCAGGCAGACAAAGTTTAATTTCCACTACAAAAACTGGATAAGTAGGGAAATTCAAAGTCTGTGATTCATTGGACTTGTTTGGTAAGGAAGCATACAAATGAATTCACATTCAGTAATTATGTAGACTAGCTTTTGTACACAGTTTCCTGCCTACTTAACAGTGATGTTGAACATAGAACTAGACTTGAGATTACGATAATTCTAAATCTCAGTGAACAAACGAATACCGATGACTGGTACCTATATCGAAATTACACTTAGATCATGGTGTATGGATGTGAATTGCCTCGATATAAATTTCCTAAATTTGTTCCTATTAGAATTTTTGCATTAGAGTATATTAGGCAAATGATAAATATGGATGATCCACACTTTGTCACAACTAAAAGAAAATCTTAATTCAAAATCAAAGCACATGTTGGGCCTTTCATTTGTAATACTAGGACAACAGCAAAAGCAACCTATCTTCTTCTAAAACAAATGAAATTTAAGCTCAATTTCACTTGGTCATAGGATCCTTTAGGAATAATATCAAAGTTGAGAGTATAGCAGAAAACTAATCCTTACACTCATACTCCCAGACCTAAAATTGAGAAATATATGAATCAAGATCAATGGTAGGGAAACACATTGCAGGGCGCAGAAGAAGAGGTACGTTCTACTGCGACATCATGGACACTAGTGCCATAGGAAAAGAAAGATAAAATACCAAGGGATGGTGTTTTCCCTTTAGTATCACAAATTCAGGGGAAAGAATTCCAAATATATAAAATGAGGCAGAAAACCAATCCAGTAGAAGAGTTTTCAGGGAAGAAAATGTTGAGTCTAAAATAGTTTTGACAGGTCCTTATACTTATACTTCCCTTGAGTTGAAGACATTTTCATAGGGTCATCATCATCTTTAGCTTCTTAAGAACCACTAGAAAAATCTCAATAAGGAGAATTGGTCCATGATCAAGATGAACCAAGTATATTTTCTAGGTGTTAGGAAATAAAAAATAACAATGAACTCCTAAAAGAGACAACCTATCCTCAATTTTGGAAATAGACAGCTTCATCATAGTACAAACTTTTCTCTACTTTTGACACGGAGGAAGCGAAAATGTAGATAGATATCCTTGAAGCTCAAGTTCCTTTTCCTAAAACTGCAAATGAATACAAGAAGTGTATATTTTATTTTAACATTGATCAAATCCATCCTATTGATCAGATGGATTTGCACAAGAAAATAGATGAAATGATGTGTTCTACCCTGACAAACTCAACAATGGGATATGATCCCAGTAATGTAAAAACTGCTGATGAGATCATTAAAAGAAAAAATGCTAACATCGCAGCCCTCAAGAATAAGCTCAAACATCCATCAACTGAGGATCCACAAACAAAGGAAGTTGGTCAGCTGGAGAAGGAGAAACAAGATATGCTTAAAATTATCATTGAAGTGAATGGATAGATTAAACAAATAGAGATTGAAATAGAAAAGATGTTAAAAGAGAAATAGAAGTCAACTTAATTAGCAATCATTCCTCTCACATCAATTCTAGTTGGAGGTACATCAAAAGCAGGGGCTCCTACTGCAGCAACTACTACGATAGAGACAGAGTCTACAGATACGTGAGGAGAATTAATCAAAGTTATGGAAGACATGTCTATCAAAAGGCAGGAGATTGAAAATCCAAAAGCTTAGCTTGAAAACCTCCAAGAGAAGGAATAAAAAATTGATAATATGTATGTGTTGGAGCTTCAAAAGACTCATAGATTAACTTAGAGTATTGAACTTTTAGAGAATGAATCTGCCATGGCACAGACAATTTCACAGATAAAGGAGAATAATTAGGAAGAAATTAATGAAGCTATGACTGAAATTTGGCCTTTCATTGAAATTATTTTCGAGCAGCAGGAATTGGTACAGAAATCAAAAGAAGTCATCAAAGAGATAAAGGAAAACTTGGGTCACTAACTAGGTGAAGACACTACCTTAATAACAACCTTGAATTCAAAGACAAAAGAAGAACTAGAAAAATATGAGACTACAAACAGAACTAGGACAATACTTGAGGTAAGAAGAGCTCTTACGAAAATGAATTTAATGTTACAGTTACAGAATAAATGTCATAATTTGGAGTTTAGCATCGAAAAATTCCAGGAGAATTTCAACATACTGCACCAAAAGGGGCTTCTAGGTTTAAAGGGAATTGGAGATAAATTAGTTCAGCTAGATGATTATCAGCAAAAGTTATATTCCATAGGAAGAGATAAATCTAATTTTTCCAACATAAAGGGAACCATTACAGGTAAAGCTTTCATGGAAGGTTTGAAGTTTGACTTACTTATAAAACATAAAATAAAACATTTATTTATAGTCAAGCCTACAAGTTTCTAGAAATATGCTGAGGTGGATGAAACCTATAGAAGGTTAATCAAATTCTCCACCATAGATGAAGGTAGATGGGATAAATTATGTCAAATTCATGAGTAAATAGGTATTCATCTTAAAAAACAAAGCAATAATTTTTCAGCCCAAGTCATCACCAGAATCCTCGAAGTCAGTGCGAGAGAGCTTTAGCAATTTTAGTTTTCCTATATTCCTATACTATTGTTGTAAACATTTTTTTAGGATATTTTGTGAAACATCTTGATATTTTAAATCGAGATATTTTGATAAATTTGTATAAATACTTAATATTTAGAAGTACAAAAGGTTGGAACTCGTATGAAGAAAGAAGACCTTTGATGTAAGATGTGCATCTAATGAAGTTATCATTTCCATTAATATAGAAATTTTATTCCAGGATTCCTTTGTTGGGCAATTCTTGAAGTTTCCTCTCTTGTAAAATTGTTGTTTTTCCAATTTTCCATATGTTCTTTTTATCTCTATTGTTGAAAGAAGATTAAGGGATGAATTTGTTTAAATACACTCTGCTTTGGCTTATAAAAAATATATTTTTTTTTCACTTTGTTATTAAATATAGAATTCATCCTAGTATGCTCTATGTCTAATTGAATCTAAATCTTTTCATCCCATTCATTCCATAACTGCTCTAAAGATCCAAAAGCTTGCCTACCTTGCCCTATTACTTTTGTTATGAAATTGTTGTATTTGATCACCATAAGACTTATGACTCCATTGCCCAATCGAGTTTCCTTTTAGTTTCAACGAAATTTTTGAAAATCCCAACTCATAACTCATAACTAGCCTAATATCTTAAATCAACAAATCTAAGTCATATAGAGAGATCCCTCTCTCAAGCTGGAAGGCCTAGATCTCAGCTTGCAAAGTGGTTTTGTGGTTACGTCTAGGTTTCTCTCACACCCTTAAGAAATTATGAAGTGATAACATTATGGCGACCATACTAGGGACTTTGGACATATATAATATAAATTAGATTTTTCCCTAGTAAAAATTTATTTCAGAGCTTAAAGGTTATTTCAAGTGTGTGGCTATGAAATAGATGTAATTAAGAGTGTTTTACTGTTGAAAATAGCAACAACAAATGCTAAAAATATAAGTGCTAAAAATAGCACTACTATAAATAGCAGTTTCAGTACCAGTGCTGGATTGAGCAACAGGGAATGAAAAATTGAAGTTCTAAAAAAACATTTCTATTTTTAACAGTTCGGGATGGATTCAAATTTTAGTCAGCCCCTAGTCTAAAATAGGAAGTAAAATTCGAATTTGAACTTAACAGCTATTTGAAAATCAATTAATTAATTCACCATGAGTTAATTAGCTGTGAAAAATCAAACATGAAGTCTATGTGAGGACATGCAACAATTTCTCCATTAATTGAGGAATTTATCCATCAGTTAAAGAGATAAGGATGAGTTCTAATTTGAGTTGTAATTAGTTGGCTCAGTTAACTGAGTCAAGTCCAGTTAGATTGATTTAAACAGTTTGTTTAAATTAATGTGAGTTCAGTTAGTTAATGCATGCTTGCATATAACTGCTGCACTTCAGATAACTAAATATTCTCTCATGAATAACTCATGCATGTCAGTTCAGACAGAGACCCAGTTGAGATCAGAGGAGGGACAATGTACTATCAGTTGGATGGATTTTTCCTATAAAGGAAGCTCATCCATGGAGAAGGATTTATCTCCTTCAGGATTGCATAGTTGGATCAAAGGTTAGTGAGTGTGTGAAGAGGCCAATTCACACAAGTGGTTGCACTAGACCCCAATCAAAATTGCGCAAAGAAATAGGAGGCTTGGAGGGTAGATCAGGAGGTTTGAGAGAGGCCTTTGACTGTCTATGAGCAACAGAGGTATTGCAGAGGGAGAAGGATAGCTTTTGAGCTGATTCTTTTTGTAATACTAGTTATATTTCCACTTGTATGATAATACAGAGTTGGGGTTTTAGACTGAGGCTTTCCCCGGGTTATATCTTCTGTGTTATGTGTCATTGATTCCTTCTTATCAGTTATATGTGTTCATATTGATGTTGCTCAAATTGATTAAGCTTCCGCTGAATTGATTGTAGAAGTAGATCAAGTATTTTTGTTTAGTATATTGCATTATCAGGTGATATACAGGTGGGAATTTCTACATGGTATCGGAGTAAAGGTGATCAAAGTAGTGAACAATATACGAAGAAGAGAATTCGACGTAAGGAAAAAAAATTGGGTCGAGAGTTTGCAGCGAAAGATTGAAAATTTTTGTACAAAATTTTCAGAAACAAATAGTAGATTTGGATTCCTTGCAGAAAAAGACCCAAATTCAAAAAAAAATTGGCTGAATCGAAGTTCGAATGAGGGAGGTATCGCTGATTTAAAATCAACTCTTTTTCTAGGAAATTTCATGACGGCGAGAAAGATGAAACACATTGGTCTGCTAGCCAAGAACTTTTATGCACTTGAGGTATAAAATGCATGCAAAGCCTTGAGGAGCAAGGAAAAGGTTAGATACTTGGTGGTTGAGAGGGAGAGTAAATTATCTCTCAACATATAGCCACAGGAGAAGTCTCAGACGATTGTGGAGGAGCCACGATTAGTGAAGCAGCTTCAGGAGGTTGTGGAGTAACCACAATTGGGGAAGCCGAGAGGAGATAGAGTGGAGGCATCCACTCATGCAGAGACCTCCAGTAGGGGGAAATTTCGAGCCAGGTGGGCAGAGGGATCACATGCATCCATACCTCCAGGTCAGAGGTGGGGTGATTTGGAGTGATCATCCCAAGAAGTCTGGAATAGGGGTAGGATCCTTAAGGTACTCAACCTCTTTGATTCGAATTTGCTACAGGAGCCCCGATGAGGAGTAGTAGGACTAGCTGATTGGGTAGAGACAGATGCGGATGGAGCGGCAGAGAGAGCTACATTGCTGGAGTCCTAGGACTGTGTAGAGCTAGCAGGCTACAACAATGCGAGAGGCACGGGAGTGTTAAACTAGTGCAGGATGGCACAGAGAGGTGTGCAATGGTGCAAGATGCATGAAGTGTTGTAGTAGCTCAGAGGTCAGAGAGGGAGCACTTGTCAGCAGCAGGTAGAGCTTCAGCATCAGAGTATGTTTCTAGCCCAACAGAAAGGTCAGTTGGGAGTTTTTTTGTTTCTAGAGTTGCTGGAGCAACCACACTTGGTAGAAGTGTTGCATGCAGAACATTCCAAAGGTACAAGATCGGGTTTGAGTTGAATTCCTTTCTTATTGAGAGTGAGTGTTGAAAAAAGCAACAACAAATGCTAAAAATAGAAGTGCTAAAAATAGCACTTCTATAAATAACAGTTTGGGTACCAGTGCTGGATTGAGCAACAGGGAATGAAAAATGGAAGTGCTAAAAATAGCATTTCTATTTTTAACAGTTCAGGATGGATTCCAATTTTAGTCAGTCCTTGGACTAAAATAGGAAGTAAAATTCGAATTTGAACTTAATAGCTGTTTGAAAATAAATTAATTAGTTCACCATGAGTTAATTAGTTGTGAAAAATCTAACATGAGGTCTATGTGAGGACATGCAACATTTTCTCCATTAATTGATGAATTTATCCATCAGTTAAAGAGAAAAGGATGAGTTCTAATTTGAGTTGTAATTAGTTGGCTCAGTTAATTGAGTCAAGTCCAGTTAGATTAATTTAAACAGTTTGTTTAAATTAATGTGAGTTCACTTAGTTAATGCATGCTTGCATATAACTGTTGCATTTTAGATAACTAAATATTCTCTCATGAATAACTCATGCATGTCAGTTCAAATAGAGACCCAGTTGAGATCAGAGGAGGGACAATGTACTATTAGTTGGATGGATTTTTCCTATAAAGGAAGCTCATCCATGGAGAAGGATTTATCTCCTTTAGGACTGCGTAGTTGGATCAGAGGTTAGTGAGTGTGTGAAGAGGCCAATTCACACAAGTGGCTGCATTGGACCCCAATCAAAATTGCACAAAGAAATAGGAGGCTTGGAGGGCAGATCAGGAGGTTTGAGAGAGGCCTTTGACTGTCTATGAGCAACAGAGGTATTGCAGAGAGAGTAGGATAGCTTTTGAGTTGATTCTTTTTGTAATACTGGCTATATTTCCACTTGTATGATAATACAGAGTTGGGGTTTTAGGCTGAGGCTTTCCCCGGGTTATATCTCCTGTGTTATGTGTGATTGATTCCTTCTTTTCAGTTATATGTGTTCTTATTGATGTTTCTCAAATTGATTAAGCTTCCGCTGAATTGATTGTAGAAGTAGATCAAGTATTTTGCTTTAATATATTGCATTATCAAGTGATCTATAGGTGGGAATTTCTACATTTACACCTAAATTTTGTACATATTTCTATCTGTAAATACTATATTACAGATTTGGCTCCTAGAAAGATATACACTAGAGCTTATCCAGATCGTAAAGCACCAAAATCTATAGATAATCCTAATAAACTAATCAGAAAGAGGAGTCTTATTGAGAGCCAAGCAAGTAATAATCCATTGCCCAGAGTTAATTCTCTCCCTGAAAGTTTTGTAACTGTTGAGGATATTGAATTTGACTTACCTTTTGAGCATAACCTTTTTTCATACCAAGTCAGACACTTTTGTACCTAAGACAATTTTGATGAAAGTATTTTGAAACCTTATATCTCAAAGCATCAACCTGTTAATCTAGACTCTGATGAAGATGTTGTAAAACAATTTAATAAGCTTGAAGTTTTGGTGACCGAATTAGATCAGGTTGTGCACAAAGCTCTTATTCATCAACCACCTAATTCTTCATCTTCTTCCTCTACGATGATTCCCCCTATTACTACTGCTCCTCCAGTAATTCCCCCTATTACCATTGTACCCATTTCATCTACTATCCCTACCACCACTACATCAACTCAACAAAGTACAACCCCTCCCCCTTTAATACCCCCCATATCCACACCTATTGTAGTTTCATCATCTTCTCATTCCTAATTACCTATCATGGCAACTTGTTATGCCCCCGTGGTCCTACCTGGAAAACTTAATGCCATGCCACAAGATTATCAGAGCCAAATACCACAATTTGATGGCACGGGGCCAATAACTTCTTAAAAACATATAAACAAAATGAATGATTATTTAGATTTGCAAGAAATTGATGATGATGATGTGAAGATGAGACTATTTTACCAAAGTCTCACAGGAGAAGGTAAGAAATAGTTTAAGGCATTGCTAGATTCCTCTATCCCAGATCTCACAGAATTTCACCAAAATTTCTTCAGGAGATGAGAAGTAATAAGAATCCTCTCCAAATCTTGGCTTAATATGAGAGTATAAAGAGAGCCCTTGGTGAAATAGTCTAAGACTATTGCACTAGATTCAATAACATTTACAATTCTATCCTAGCTATAGTACAACCCCCACTAGGACTAGCTCTGATCAAATTTCTAGATGGTTTTGATCCAGACATGTCTTACCAACTGAGGGAGAGAAATCCCACTACCCTTGACGAAATGCAAGGGAATGCATTCAATGTGGAAGAAAATTTGTTGGAAAAGAGAGCTAGGTTAAAGATTAAGAGGAGAGTCACTATTAAAGAAGAACCTACTTCTTCTTCATCATATGCTAAGTTGGATACCTTAGTTAAAACCATGGAAAGAATGATGGAAAATATAAGTTTAACTGACAGGGCTCCTCCAAGGGAAAATCAAGGTGGTCCTCCAATTAGAAATCCTAATTTTAGGAAAAATCAACCTCAAATTAAACAGAGAGAACAGAGAGGCCAAACTGATCAGCAACAAATTAGACCTCCTTTCTAAGAGAATTATGCAGATGAAAAAGTTGAGATACCAGAGGATCTTGAAGAAAATCAAATAAAATTATTTGAGGAAAGTGAAATTGACCACATTTTCTTAACTAAAGAGGAGCAAGATCTGTTCTTGCTATCACAACCAGAAGTCATCCCTTTAGAGTCAGATGATTATAAACAAGGATACCAAAATGCTATCATGGAGGTGCACAAACAATACAATTTGAGGAGTAAAAAGGTTGCTGAAAATCCTCCCAAGAAAATTCAGAGTGACACCCCTTCTACTAGCCAGTCAAAGGATGATTCTCAAAAGGAGACTTCTAAAAAATAGGATGTAAATATCAAAGAAATAGATAAACCTCATACATCTTTCAGTATTGAAAATGAATTAGCCAAGGTAAAAATTTCTATTCCTCTGACTGAATTAATTAACAAGAATGCATATAGATCTCAAGTCATGAAGGCTCTAAAGATAGGGGAAGGGACAGACACAATCAACTTAACTGATGACCAACCTGAGTTATTGTTTGGGCCTGAAGTTGAAGGGAAGTCTCAGGATGGTAGTGTGCCACCTTTCTATATCAGTTTGAACATTCCTGAAAAAATTGTGGACAATGTTATACTTGATTCTCGTGCTTTGCACAATCTTATGCCTAGAGCCATCATGGAGAAGTTAGGATTAGACATAACAAGACCCTACAAAGATTTATATTCTTTTGACTCCAACAAAGTAAGGTGCTTAGGTCTCATCAAAGAATTATGTGTTACTCTAGTCCAAATACTAGCAAAGAGTGTGGTAATGGATATTGTAGTGGCATACATACCTCCCAAGTATGGAATGTTGCTATCAAGATCATGGGGAGAAAAGTTAGAGTGTACTTAGCAGATGGACATGACCTATGCTGCCATTCCCATTTTTTGTCAGCAGAGAAGGTTATACAGGGAAACATTAATGAAATATATGGTTAGCAACCAAGATAAACTAAATAATTACCCCCTGTATTCTGTGCATTCAAATATGGACTCCTTTATTTTGTATAACAATGAATGTGTAGAGGAGGAAGTGTCACACTTGGAAGTTGAATTGAGCAAGACAGAGGAAATAAAATTAGATGCTGGGAAACAAGATGAAGAGGGAGAAGCCCTTTGGAACATGGATTTTGATGGGGTTGTGAGAAAGGAAGGAGCAGGGGCAGGTGTTTTCATCTCAAACACACAAACATGTATAGCAAAGGGACATGCTTACAATCTTAATTTCAAATGTACAAATAATATCAATGAATATGAAGCACTGATTTTAGGACCCTAAATTTTGAAGAGGATTGGAGCTAAAATAATTTTTGTACACGGGGATTCTGAACTCATCATTAAACAAATTAAAGGTGATTACTCGGCTAAACACCCTACACTAAGGGCCTACAGAAATGCATTTTTATATTTTCTACAATGTTTTCCTGAATATCAATTGTCTCTTATCCCTAGAGGGAAAAATATCTTAGCTGATGCTTTGGCTACTTCAGCTAGTACTTATAAAATATCATTCCATCACAATCAAAAATATGAGGTTGAAGTGAAACATAGGCCATCTGTTCCAGATAATGTGAGATATTGGTAGGCTTTTGGTAGTGATAAGAAGGTAGAAAACTTTTTACAGTTAAAAGAAGAGTTTGAAAGTTTACATATTGATGTAGATAATCATGTAGATGAGAATATAAATGAAATAGTGTTAAATGAAACTGATGATAATCAAGAGGAACTTGAGGTTCTACAATTGAAATACAATGTGCTACCAAGAGGATTGGTACCATTAGAAGAGTTGTTTGATTTTAATGATGTGGCTAAAAAACAAAAAATAGAACCTGTAGGAGCTGAGATTGAGCACTGTAATATAGGTACTGAGGAAAGTCCTAAGATTGTAAAGTTGTCCAAATCCTTGCCTCCCAAAGAAAAACATGAATGCATTGAGCTATTAAAATAATTTTCTTATGTGTTTGCTTGGAGCTATGAAGATCTAAAATCATATGATACCAGTATCATATAACATATCATTCCCATTAGATAAGACAAAAAACCCTTCAAGCATAAATTAAGGAGGGTAAATCGAGTTTTGTTACCTCTGATACAAAAGGAAGTTAAAAAAAAATTGATGCAAAAATCATTGTGTCCTTAAGATTTTCAAAATGGTTGTCTAATCTAGTTCCAACGAGAAAGAAGATAGGACAAATAAGGCTCTGTGTAGATTTCAGGAATATGAACAGAGTTTCTCTCAAGGACAACTACCCTCTACTTAAATTGGATCATTTCTTACAAAAAGTAGTTGGTTTCAATAAAATTTCTTTGCTGGATGGTTTCTCAGGATATAACCAAATTTTGGTACATCTTGATGATGAGCATAAAACAACTTTCACTACACCTTGGGGGACCTTTATGTATGTAAAAATTCCCTTTGGCCTTATGAATGCAGGGGCCACTTTCTAGAGAGAAATGGATATTGCATTCGCTGATGAAAAGGATAGGTTCATTGTAATTTACTTGGATGACATTACTATATTTTCCAAAATAGATGAAGACCACCTATTACACTTGAGGAAAGTTTTTGAAAAATGCAGGAAATATGGTATTTCCTTGAACCCCAAAAAATATCTTTTTGGTTTAAAGGAAGGAAAGCTACTTGGTCACATTATTTCAAAAGAAGGTATTATAATGTACCCCAGTAGAGTTGAAGACATAATGAAGATTGATCCTCCCAGGAACAAAAAATAAATTTAGTCTTTCCTCGATGGGATAAATTTCCTAAGAAAATTTATTCCAAACCTAGCCAAGATCTTGAGAACAGTCACAAACATGCTGAAGAAAGATACTGAGATAAAATGGAATACCGAGGCTAAAAAATATTTTAGTGAATTAAAGGTAGCTTTGACAACTACTCATGTTTTGATTAGCCCCAATGTTACTAAAGATTTCATTATTTTCTCTTTTGCATCTAAACACACCATCGCAGTAGTTCTGTTGCAGAAAAACAGTGAGGGATTTGAACAACCTATAGCTTTCTTCAGTAGAGATTTGAGAGATGCCTCCTTAAAGTAAAATATCATGGAAAATAAATCCTTTTCTCTAGTAAAGACACTAAAAGACTTTATAGTGTACATTTTACATTCCCATATAATTGTGTTTGTTCCAAGTGTTGTAGTGAAAGATATCCTCACTTAGACTAATCCAGATGGGAAAAGATGCAAATGGATTGCAATGATTTTAGAATATGACATTGAAGTAATACCTACTAATCTCATCAAAGGTCAAGGATAGGCTAAGCTAATGGTTGAATCAAATTTCCATGCACTAGACATAAATTTTATAGCTACACTTGATGAATAGGAAGAGCTAGTGAATCCACAAGTATTAGAAGGATTTTCTACCTCTCCTTGGTATGTAGATATTATCTTTTTTTTACAAAATTTACAAGCTCCTCATGGTTTAACAAAAAAAAAAGAACTAGATTTCTCAAGTTAAAAGCTATGAAATTATGCATTTTATATCACAATGTGTATTGGAAGGATGTTGGGGATATTTTTCTAAATTGTTTATTGAAAGATGAAAAAGACAAGGCCATGGAGGAATTTCATCAAGGATACTATGGAGGCCATTTATACTGGCAGGCCACAGGCAAAAAAATCTTGAGAGCTGGTTTTTACTGGCTTGCCTTGTTTTCATATGTTTATAAGAGAGTTTCAAGATGCCATCGGTGCTAAATCTTTGAAGGCAAGAGAAAAAATATTCCATTACCTTTAAATCGCATTTCAGTTCAGGTTCATTTTCAACAATGGGGCCTAGATTTCATTGGAGAAATCCATCCAAGCTCCTCAGGTCAACATAAATGGATTTTAACAGCCAATGACTACTTCACTAAGTGGATTGAGGCCATTCCAATCAAACATGCTACAAACATTGTAATCATTCAATATTTAGAAGGTAATATTCTTTCCAGGTTTGGATGTCCACATAAAATCATTACTAGAAATGTTGTTGCTTCCAAGTCAAAGAAAATGATTGATTTTTGCCACAAGTATTACATAAAGTTAGGACCCTCTACTGCTTATTACCTACAAGGGAATGCGTGAGTTGAGTTTTCTAATAGGAGTTTAATCAATATTATTAAGAAAATATTGCAGGAAAACAAAAAATCTTGGCAGAAGAAGTTGATTAAT
The DNA here is from genome assembly GCA_031772625.1 of Pinus tabuliformis. NCBI lineage: Eukaryota > Viridiplantae > Streptophyta > Pinopsida > Pinales > Pinaceae > Pinus > Pinus tabuliformis. The sequence goes on from CM062814.1 coordinate 653,045,099, forward strand.
GCTTTGTGAGATGACAAAATTAGCACTAAGAAATCTATTATAATGTCTCCTTTCCATTTAATATATGGGGTGGATGCATTTTTCCCTACTTTTGCGGGAATCCCTATGCTAAAATTATTGCTGGAATCACAATTCAAGAAAAATGATATATAGAGAAAGATAAATAAAATAATACAGTTGCAACAAACTAGGGAGGAGGTCTACAACAAAACTTAGATAATTCAAGAAAAAATCAAGAAAATCCATGAAAAAAGGACCAAATAAGATGACTTCCAACTAGATGATCTCTTGTTGAGATGGGACTCAAGAAATGAAGAGAAAGGTAAGCATGGGAAATTTGACTGTTTATGGAAAGGACCCTTTAAAATTGAAGTTTTCGAAGGTAACAATGCATTATTTCTAGAAGACTTGACTGGAGAAGGTCTGCTAGTCCTCACTGGATAAGGACTGCCAGGATGACCTATCAATGGCAGACTAATCAAGCACTATTTTATTTAGGAATAGATAAGTTTCTCATTAAGGCCATTTCAAATATCATTTTATCATTTTAATGCAAGAGAGGGTGGTTGACATCAAGAATTGAATCCTGAAGAGAAGTCCCTAAATTTCTGGTGAAATTGCTGTCAATATTTATAATAACAATTGGTAATCAACTTAGTTACAGAATAAGAACAGATTACCCAATGGACAAAGGCTACTGATCTACAACATTCTTGACACCTCACAAGGAGGATACCATCCCCATTGGAGTCATTGTTAGGGTACTATAATATATAGGATCAATTGATGATTATCTATTTGTTTTCATGTCATGAGATGTTGTAAATAATATTTCGTTCAGCAAATTATTTTCAGAAAAAGAGAAAATATAGAAAAAAGAAAAAGAAAAGAAAAGGAAAAATAAAATGAAAAAGGGGATATAAAAAAAGTGACATATGTATGAAAAAACAAAAGAAAAAATAGATATATATTCAAAAATAGAAAAACGATATGATGAAAACCCCTTAGAAAAATAAAAAATACATGATGCTAGCTTACATCTCGCATTAGATGTTAGATAAATAAAATTAATTATTTAATCACATGGTGTAATTACGATTACCTAAGTGTTAATAAAGTTATTTTTTCCACGATGATTTTTGTCATATGTAAAAACACTCTTGCTATAATCAACCACTGCGATCTAACCCATTTAGATCAATGACTGTCGATGAATTCCAACCCCCTCTGCCCCTCCGATAGTTAGTCAAGGGCGGGGCTGGGGGGTCCGAAAAGTGGATTCTCCAAATCCATCTTTTGCAACATGATGATCCCTTGTGGAATTCGGACCCCCCTCCGCCTAAACTACTTACCACTAACCCCCCTCTCCAAAATTCGCCTTTCCCCTCTTCCCACCTAATAATAATGTTAACCTCACTCCCTCCACTCCAATCTTCTCCCACCACATGTCACCTCTCCTCCAACTTTCTCTCGCCAAGTTTCACATCACCTTCCCACTCCACTCCCTCTCCTGTCGCATCCCTATGCCTGTCATACAACTGTTAAGTATCCGTTTAAAATATAATCATTTCTAGATTAATCCATTCGTTCTATTAAATAGACCATTTTCAACGGTAAAGTGATTTCACCCATAAAATAAGCCAGAACCTCGTTCAATCGGCCTTTCCTTTACGATTTTGCGACATTGAACATTTGAACCTGCTAATGCTACTGCAACCATAACAAGCCAAATAGTTTTCCTTCGACCAAATTTTGGGTAATTACATTGTTTTTCCCTCTCATTTCTTTCAACATGTCTTCGAAAGGAAAATCGAAAGACATAGGGGAAAACACTATGCTTCCCCCTGTAAATGACTTAGACCATCAGCCGTTAGTGGACCAACACAATAAAATTTTTGAAACTAGTTGTGAGTTTAGCCTCTATGAAGTCCACAGTTGGTTAAAGCAAAATTTTCTTGATCTCAGTGACAAATTGAGTTTATGGGACTCCTTCCTACCTTAATTCGTTTTTCCCCAAATGCATCATTTTCCAAATTTGTCTCATGTCACCATTTCAGGTACATACCTAGTCAAAGAGAAAATGTTGCTCAGAACAATAACATTTTGTTCACAATTACCCCTGTCTCCATATGAAAAATGCTTCAAATTCAAAATTCAGCCTCTCTCAAACCCTTTTCAGTAGATTCCCTCATGAAATTCTACACAAACCTAAATTTTCCTCACAGAGCCAAAATTTTCAAGACATTTCTACCTGAGAATATTATATTTCCAAAAACAAACCCCCCTTGTCCATCCTTAATGTTTCCTAAAATGACCAAGAAAATCATTTCTATAGCTTCTTTCTTATTGGGCTATCAAACTAATCAATGGGTTAATGAAGCCACTATAGGTTTTCTATGTGTGTTTTCAGCATAAGAAAAGCCTTCATTCATTTTTCATTACAATGAATTCTTAGCAAAGGTCATCCATGAACAATTCCTTAAGTTTTCTACAGAGGGGGTCTTCAAACATGCCTCAGTTTTAGTTTACTTGTTCCTATTCCATGAGGCAGACAAATTTAAATTTCCACTACAAAAAAGGGATGAACGGGGAAATGCACAGTTTGTGATTCATTGGAATTCCCTACTAAGGAAGCATACAAATCAATTCACATTCATTGATTATGTAGAATAGTTTTTGTACATAGTTTCCTGCCTACTTAATAGTGATTATGGACCTATAATTAGACCTAATATTAACATAATTCTACATCTTAGTGAACAAATAAAGGCAGGTGACTGGTACATGTATCAAAATTACACTGAGATAAGGTGTATGTATATGAATTGTCTTCATATAAATTTTTGAAATTTTTCCTATTATAATTTTTGCATTAGAGTATATTAGGAAAATGATAAATATGGATGATATACACTTTGTGATAGCTAAAATAAAATCTCAGTTCAAAATAAAAGCTTAGGTTGGGCCTCTCATTTGTAATACTAGGACAACAACAAAAGAAGTAGATCTTCTGCTCAAACAGATGAAATTTAAACTCTATTTCACTTGGTCATATGATTCTTTAGGAATAATGTAAAAGTTGAGAGTAGAGCATAAAAATACTCCTTATAGTCATCCTCCCAGACTTGAAATTTGAGCAATATATGAATCAAGATCAATGGCAGGAAAGCACATTGCAAGAGGCAGAAGAACATTTACTTTCTACTACGACATCATAGAGACCAGTGCCACAAGAAAATCTGGATAAAAGACCAAGGGAGGATGTTTCTCCTTCAGTCTTACAAATTTAGGGGAGTGAATTCCAAATATATAAAAAGAGGTAGAAAACCAATCCAGTTGAAGAGTTTTCACAGGAATAAAATGTTCAATATACAATAGTTTTGACAGGTCCTTATACTTCTACTTTACCTCAAGTTTAGGACATTTTCATAGAGTCATCATCATCTTCAACTTCTCAAGAACCACTAGAAACATCTTAATCAAGAAAACTAGTCCATGATCAAGTTGAACCAAGTATATTTGCTAGGTATAAGGAAAACAAAAAGAAAAATGAACTCCTGAAAGAAGCAACCTATTCTCAATTCTGGAAACAAGCATCTTCATCACAACTCAAACTTCTCTCTGCTTTAGACACTGAGGAATGGAAAATGCAAATAGATTTCCTTGAAGCTCAAGTTCCTTTTCCTAAAACTGCAGATGAATACAAGAAGTATATCTTTTCTTTTAACATTAATCAAATCCATCCTATTGATCAAATGGATTTGCACAAGAAAACAGGTGAAATGTTGTATTCTACCCAGACAAACTCAACAATGGTAGTATCCAGACTTCAAGATTCAAAAAAAAATATTTAGTCTCAATTAAAATTAGAGAAAATATCTTATTTAGCTAAAGACACTAAGATAAAATCTTTAGAGGATTTAGTGATTAAATTGGGATATGATTGAAGTAATGTAAAAGCTACTGAGGAGATCGTTAAAACAAAAAATGTTGACATTGCAGTCGTCAAGAAGCAACTCAAATTTCCATCCATTGAAGATCCACAAACAAAGGAAGTTGGTTAACTATATAAGGAGAAAGAAGATATGTTTAAAATTATCATTGAAGTGAATGGATAGATTAAACAAATGGACACTAAAATATAAAATTTTCTAAATGAGAAAGAGGATTCAACTCAATTAGCAATCATTCCTGTCACAATAGTTCCAGTTGTAGGTACATCAACAACAAGGGCTTCTACTTCAGCAACTACTACAGTGGAGACATAGTCTACATATACATCAGGAGAATTAATCAAAGCTATGGAAGACTTGTCTATCAGAGGGTAGGAGATTGAAAAGCTAAAATCTCAACTTAAAAACCTCCTAGAGAAGAAATTAAAAATTGATAATATGTATGTGTCAGAGCTTCAAAATACTCACAGATTAACTCAGAGAATTGAAGTTTTAGAGAATGAATCTTCCATGGAACAAGAAATTTTAGAGGCAAAGGAGAATATTAGGGTAGAAATTAGTGAAGCTATGATAGAAATTTAGCCTTCCATTGAAATTATTTTTGAGGAGGAGGAATTGGTACAAAAATCAAAAGAGGTCATCAAAGGTATGAAGGAAAACTTCGGTCAGAAACCAAGTGAATCCACTGCCTTAATAAGAATCCTTAATTCAAAGACAAAAGAAGAACTGGAAGAATATGAGATTATAGACAGAACTGAGACAATACTTGAGGTAAGAAGAGTTCTTACAAAAAGGAATTTAATGTTACAGTTAGAGAATAAATGTCATAATTTGGAGTCTAGCATTCAAAAATTCCACAAGAAGTTCAACATACTGCACCAAAAGGGGCTTCCAGGTTTAAAGGGAATTGGAGATAAATTAGTTCAGCTAGATGATTATGAGTAAAATTTATATTCCATAGAAAGAGATAAATCTAAATTTTCCAACATAAAGGGAACCATTACAGGTAAGCTTTCATGGAAGGTTTGAAGTTCGACTTACTTATCAAACATGAAATAAAACATCTGTTTATAGTCAAGCCTACTTTCCAGAAATATACTGAGGTGGATGAAACCTACAGAAAGTTAATCAAATTCTCCACCCCAGATGAAGACAGATGGGATAAATTATGTCAAATACTTGAGTAAAAAAGTATTCATCTTTAGTAACAAGGCAATAATTTTTTCTGGCCAAGTCATCACCAAAATCCTAGAATTCAGTGCCAAAGAGCTTCAATAGTTTTAGTTTTCCTATATCCCTATACTATTTTTGTAAATAATTTTTTACGATATTTTGCGAAACATATTGATATTTTAAATCAATATATTTTGATAAATTTGTATAAATACTTCATATTTCAAAGTACAGAAGGTTGGAACTCATCTGAAGAAAGCATACCTTTGATGTAAAGTTGTGCATATAATGAAATGATTATTTCCAGTAATATAGAAATTTTGTTGCAGGATTCCTGTGTCAGTCAATTGGTGAAGTTTCGTCTCTTGTAAAATTGTTATCTTTCCAATTTTCCATATGTTATTTCTATCTTTGTTATTTAAATAAGATTAAGGGTTGAATTTGTTTAAATACACTCTGCTCTAGCATATAAAAGAAATCTATGTCTTCACTCTGATATTAAATATAGAATTCATCCTAGTATGCTCTATGTTTAATTGAATCTAAATCTTTTCATCCCATTCATTCCATAAATTCTCTAAAGATCCAAAAGCTTGCCTACCTTTCCTTGTTACATCTGTTCTAACATTCTTGTATTTGATCACCCTAAGACTTATGAGTCCATTTACCAATGGAATTTCCTTGCAGTTTAAACCAAATCTTTGAAAAACCAAACTCACAACTCATAACTAGCCTAATATCTTTAATCAACATATCTAAATCTTATAGAGAGATCCCTCTCTAATGATGGAAGGGATAGATCCCAGCTTCCAAAGTGGTTTTGGGGTTAACTCTAGCTTTCTCTCACACCCATGGGAAATTACAGAGTGATAACATGTGGTAAATGGCATTATTGGGCCTTTTTTAGTAGTAAGTGTAGTTAGGAGGCTCGTGGATGGAAACATGCTAAAAAACTCACTGAATTGAAGAAACTCTAGCATGGAGTGCATTGCCAGCTAGAATAATTGCCGTATGAGCCCAGTGGTGGCTTACCTGTAGGATAAATACAAATATTATGAAAAGAATAAGTAATGGAGAAAAAAATAATTTAACCCTAGCTATTGCAATGGAAGGAAAAGAAGATAAAAAATCCATGTATACTTGGGAGGGATAAATGGTGACGAACTCACCTTTGGCCATCGACTAATGAAGGTGAAACCCACTAGTTGCAGAGCCTTCTTCATAGTTGGCAGGTGAATGAATGATTGAGTATCGACAGGGACTAGGTGGTTCATTCCCTAACCCCTGCCTAGTAGATCCAAGTTGTCATATCCTCACCCGAATAATCCACCATGAAGGATTTGCCAGGTAGTTGCCCCTTTCTCTATCACATACCTATCATGTTCAACAAGTGTCATCGAGAGTATTCCATGTCGTAGGGTTGAATTTAATAATCCCAACTATGATGTGAAAGCCACATGCTCCAGAGATGCAACATAATACACCTTAAGAAATCGCCTGATCCCTTTGTATTGTTCTTGATGTGTAAGAGTTGAGGGGAGAATATGTAGTGTCTTGAATTTAGGAGTCTTATACATTAAATCAAGGCATGTGTAATCGTTTATGTAACAATATTACCACTTTACAATAACCTCTCGGTGTTCCTTAGTAATCATTAGATTAAAATTTATCTACCAATCATGCACACATCTTCTTTTACCTAGATGGTTATTACAAGTAATATCAGAGTTAAAGGGTTAAGAATTGGGTTAAGAATTGTGGTCTGTTTAAGGGAAAAATAAGTGAATAATTTTGTCAAGAGTACATTGAAGTAATTCCATTACATCCATTAAGTTATCGAAACAATAGTTAACTTATTGATAAGGTCACCCTTGCATACAAAGGATTGATTGGGTGCCTATGGGAACAATCAATTGCTTGAAAGACTCATTTAATAACATATCAATTATATTTTGTCAACGTTGAGAGAAGTTCATGAACTGGAGTGATAAGGAAGCATAAGCACAACCGAGCCAAAAACTGCATATAGGAGTAAGATGGTAAAGTGACATTCACCAAACCGTAGAAATGGTTTAAAAAAGGTGTGATAAGCTTCCTTTTGAAAGGATTACTTTTGTAATATAAAAATTTAAAATAAGAAATAATCTACTAAATACATTACACATGAGCCTAGAAGCCCGAAACATAATCCATTGGCTCTCTTTTTCTTAAATGATAAAAAACGAAGGTGAATAAATTAAAAAAGAGGAATAAAGTAATTGAGGATTGTCAGGCAAAATTTCTAATTAAGAATTAGTCACATGGAGACAAATGGTAATAAACATTTAGAACAATTGTGAAGGAAAATATAGCCTCAGAAATAATTGAGTAAGCATCATACTTGATGGTTTTGAGTTGAAAGTAACATAATAAAATTCCAAATAAACAAGGAAGTAGTTCGAAGAACAATTTTTCTAATTCCTAAGAAATATGAACTTATGACGAATTTAGTAAGGATAAATGAGAAAGGCTAAAGCCAATAGTAGAGGTATGGAAAAAATATTAGAAAATGAATTTAGATATGCTTGATGGACGTGAATGGATCATGATGGTGTAAGTTACACACTTATAAAAATAAATCATGGAATGATTCACTATTGATTTATATTATAATTAACTCATGATTGAAAAGGTCCAATTCACTAGAGAAATTTTATTGGTTGAAAGAAGATTAGTTGCAAGATTTGTTTCCATCTAGGTACTATGGACCAACTATCAAAATCACCAAACTAAAAAAAATGTGTATACAATAGGGCCATATGATATAGCCATATCTTTCCTTAACTTGGTCCTTGTGAGTCTAATACTTCTTGGACAACATTTTAAGTCAAAAGTATAGATGCGAAGTAAATGTTTGAACAACTTTGAGTAATATTCAATGAATGATTGATGATATCTTCTATAGCACTGTTTAACATGTGAACATGTGTTTTGAATATTTAAAGGTTACAGTTAGGGAATATCCTGCTCTTGGAGGATAAAAATTCCCTATTACATGTATCTATAGGTTTATTCAATTGTGTACAACAATTTCACGACATGTTACCATATTCGACTTAATTTTTGGATTATAAGGCACTCGCACACAAAGTAGTGCAACTAGATGGTCTTAAGATGAAAATAGTTTCATCTTAGGATCCTTGGTTTGCATAAATAGCTTGTCGTTTAAAGCTATAATAGGCCTAACAATTTAAATTTTGAAGTGGATGCCACAGGGAGTATTGTGAAATTTCTTACCATGTATTCCAGCTATGGAAGATTGGAAATGGAGACCAATTTTTTGACACAATGATTGAATTTAATTTGATCCCATAGAGTGCCATGGTTTTGAACTCCTAAGATTCAATATTATATTGGTCAATATTCCACAAGAGAGTACTTTTGGAAATATGGAAAAGGGGAGTTTGTTGAATATATTGTATGTATTTAACATATTTTAACATTGAATGGAAGAGTTCACATTTGCAATTAGGAGGGAAATTTGAAGCAAACCATAGCCTACTGATCATCATCACACATTCTGTGCTACTATAAAAGGACCAATCCTTTCCCTAGATTCTATATATGTCACATTAAATAAAAATGGTGGAACATATTGACACAAAGAGCACATTTGGGTCAATTTCCCTTCACATTACAGTATGAGAAATGATGTGCCAATAGGGATAAAATTGCCTAGTGCCGGGGCTAATTGAAACATGTGGAATGGAGAATCAGGATGGAGTAACTTGCATAGGGCCCTACATTTTGGGCATATAATAGTGGCAAGAGTGCTAATTAAATTTGGTTCCTCTCGCATATTAAAAGATTCTAAATCTCTAACACCAACTGATCTACTTTCTGATCCAATGCAGTAGGGTGTTTCTAATAAAAAACATTATGCATATCTCTTCAGTTAGGAAAATGCTACCAACTATCAACTTGGAATCACACACTATCAATACTAATATGTAGAAGTTACCATAAAATGTGGGGGCACTTCAAGCTCACCCCACAAAGGGCATTTTTTCCACAGAGGTTCTTGGTGTAGTTGTGATTGCCTTAGGTGAATGGTACACCTAGGAATTTGGGAGGGAGGTAGACTAGGCCACTCAAATTTAGATAGTCACAGTGGTCAAGTTGTTGTGATTACCCCTCTCCAAATATTCAGTGGACTTGGACAATGGCATGTTGTAATAGTTTGTCAGCAAAGAACCATTCTAGGGTTGCAATTGTTGGAGGGGAGGTGTTTACTTACAATCAAACCATGAAAGTTAGCTTAGACATACCTCAGTTGACACATAATCAACACCTCACTACATTAGCTCTCTTAAAAACAAGAGTCAATGTGGAATTTATGAATAATAAGCATAGCCCAACAGTAAATGAGTCAGGATGAGTCATTGGGGATGTTATTAAGAAAAAAAAAGATTAATGATAACAATTAAGTACTGAATAATGATATAATAAGAGAATTCTTCTATTGATGTAAAATTATGGTTTATTAACCATTCCACCAGTAGTCATAGGTTAAATGTAATAAATAACTCGTTGTCGAATGAAGTAAATAAGATGGACAGAGGTTAAAAATCTATGTATATAATAATAAAGAAATAAAAAACTCTGTGACAACACACGTAAACAAAGTTGCACTAACGCCCTGTGACAAAGGAGGGGAAAGACCAAAAGTTGAAGCAACACTGCTAATGGACCCTTGGTTCACTTTTAAAGAGGAAATAGCAAGGAAGTCAAGACGAGCATCGCTAAATTTCTTGGACATGGTAGATGACAATATAATTGCCTTAAAATGACACGAAAAAAAAGTTATTTTAAGTTCTATGTATATATGTTTAATGCATATGTAATTATTAGTGTTAAAATAAAAGGCATAATAATGCTACCCAACATGACAATACGTTAGTTGCAATTTATCACAAAGATAAGAAAAACGAATGGTTTCTCAAAACGATTTATTGATAGTAATATATATATTGCAAAAATGCTGTTATTTTGAATGAAGGATGTTAACTTTTGTGAGGATGTGCAGCTTGCTGACGACCCTTGATGAGCACACCTATTAGTGTTTATGAGTCACCGGTGATCAAATGTACTCTTTCATATGGTTGATATGGTTATTAGGTCAAACTTTTATATTTTCAAATAAAATTCACTACTACATGTAGGGGGTTTTTAAGACAATATTTAAGACATTTTTCAAGTCAATTGTCTTAACTTGAGACAAAAAGAAACTTGTGTATTGTCTTAAATATTGTCTCTAAGCGGGTGTGGCAAAATTGAGTGTCTCAAAATTTTATTGTCTTAAAAATTTGTCTCTATAAAGACAATATCGAACACATATTATTATTGTCTCTATAAAGACACATGAATTATTGTCTCTTAAGAGACAATTTCTTTTGTCTTTCTAGAGACAATTTCTTTTGTCTTTTTAGAGACAATTACATTTTTGTCTCTTTAGAGACAATAGTTGAGATTAAAAACATAGTCTATAGAGATTATAGGTCCATAATTTCAACTATTGTCTCTCTAGAGACAATATGAAAAAATATATTAAAAAAAATTAAATAAAATCTTTTTAAATGTTCTACAATTACATTATAGGTCCATAGATTCAACTATTGTCTCTCTAGAGACAATATGAAAAAATATATTAAAAAAAATTAAATAAAATCTTTTTAAATGTTCTACAATTACATTTTTGTCTCTTCGGAGACATTAGCTGAGATTAAAAACATATTGTCTATAGAGACTATAGGCCCATAATTTCAACTATTATCTCTTTAAAGAGAATATGAAAAAATATTAAAAAAAAAAATTAAACAAAATCATTTTAAATGTTTTTTTAAGGTGGTTTCAACATTTAAAGTTCCCAAATAATGATTCTAATTAGCTTAAATCTCTGTTCTTTATGGTAAAGAAAATATACAATTTTTTTGAAGTTAACAACAAAGTCATTTTAAATCTAAAAGAAAAACAATTTCCAAAACTTAACAATTCTCGAAAGCAACCTTGAAAATAATAAGGCAGCACACTTAGATTTGCTGAATGACTTATATTTGCTGAAAATATATTCATGTCATTGAATGTCATTGAATTTGAACATGCAAGATCCTCCGTTGGAATTTCATTTCATGATATATTATGAGGAAAAATAAAAGTGTTCAACATTTCTCCATCCTACAAGAGAGTTTACTTTCTCACATATAAAACCAAAAGCTTAAATCACATTAAATGGTGGAAAATTAAATTTATATGCAGTGGTTAGCTCCACAATTTCAATACCCGTGTATAATTGGAATTGGCTTCCTTGATAAGGAAAAAAATTTAAATTATAAAATGTATATTCATTTGAATTTACAAAAATTGTAAAATGTATATTCATTCGAATTTACAATTGATTGGCAATCCTGCGTTCATGAAAGTTGTCTTCATGAAAGTTTGTTTTACAAAAGATGGAAAATTGACACACGTGCTCGCAACATGATATAGTATTTCTTCATTATCACTTGATTTTCCTTTCCCCAACGGTGTCTGGTACAAACTCAAAAATGGTAGTCCAGAAGATATTTTGTGGAATATCCAAAGACACTTGCTTCAATAGCTTCATGTCTACCTGTTGTTACTGCTGCAAAAAGGCCCAGAGCTTTTAGAACCAAGAAAAAATTTAGAATGTCAAGAAGTAACTTTAGAGAAAACTATCAAAAGGAACGTCTCTCAAATGATTTTTCACAATGACCATGAAACAAGTTGTTTCCTTTACTTGGGGGGATACATCAAGTTTTAATCTGTTGATCCGTCAACAAAAGTAGAGAGAAAGTGAACTGTGATCATTGAAGGAAAAATATTAATAAATCAGAAATCTTAAAATAATTTATTTTACTGTATACTTTAAAGGAAATAATTTTCATGACATTCTATAAATATTAAATATTAAATGGTTGCTAATTAATCCTAAATATTAAATGGTTGCTAATTAATCCTTTACTAATTTCAGTAATATAGATTTCTAAATAAAATGCCTAAACAAAATTTCAGTAACATAGATTTCTAAATAAAATGCCTAAATATTTTGTTTATGATGAGGACAGATAATTGAAGAGGATATGCTAATCCTCTATATGAAAATAGGAAATCTTTGATTAAAATTGAAAAAACTCTCAATTTTCTCCGTGACTATTCTAAATGCAGATAATATTGCTAGACTTGCACCTGCTCCCATTGCAAGTCCATTAACAAATGCTACGTGAATCAAACATGAAATTTTTTCTTTGAAATTAATTAAATAGGAACATAAGAATTGGAGGAGAAATCCTCCTCTTCTATTTTTATAAAAAGTGTCGGAGGGAAAATAACAAGTTAGCGATGAAATCTTAACTATGTTTTAAATGAGAATTATGGAGAACTCTGGTATGTATACTATCTATTATAGTTTTAGATGGCAAAGAAAGCATAATATACATAATCTAATAAACTTCAATTATATTGAAAAGATCCATATAAAATCTAAGAGACATTATTCTTCCCAATGAGAATTATGGAGAACTCTGGTATGTATACTATCTATTATAGTTTTAGATGGCAAAGAAAGCATATACATAATCTAATAAACTTCAATTATATTGAAAAGATCCATATAAAATCTAAGAGACATTATTCTTCCCAACATACTAGCACGAGTCTTGAATGACAAATTGCAGTCAATTTTAAAATATGAGAAATTAAAAATGGTATAAACAAAAAAGTGGCAGTCCTCACCAGATTTTTCTTGTATGTATGGATGTGATAGTAAAGCCAATAGATTTTGTACATAAGCTTGATAATATGTTTACGGATCATGATTGATAACATAAAAGCACTCATAAACAAAATCAGATAAATTAGTTATGTCAATGTGCAGTTGAATATTTGTTTTGAAGAAATAGTGTTGATATTTACTTTTATAAGTATTCTTTTAATCCAAATAGTTATCTTTTGGTTATATATAAGAAATGATGACATATTTTGGTGGTCATTTTCACATCAATGAATAAAATTTTAAATATTAACTATTTTATATTTCTAAATCCATATTTACTTTTTCACATTTACCTAATACAATTATAAAATTATTATGCGAATTATCTCATGAGATTAACCAAATAATACATTATTAAATAACAAATAACGTTGATCTACCTACATCAACCACATTTACCAATGTGGTTGTACTAACTGCCTTTCATATATATCTTTAACACTGGTAAACTTTAAAACAGAAAAACGAATTGGAAAATAGCTAACAACAAGATTAAAATGAGACATAAATGAACATCTTCTACTACTTAAGCTTGCAATCTAACAGTCAACTCTTCTGAAACTATACCCAAGAAGTAAAGCTATCATTTTCAAAAATATTGGACACTAACCTGCCTTTACATAATACAATGCCCGCAAGTCTCCCCCAACACAAAATGCTTGCCCAACCCCCTGAAGGATATACAAAGATGTCAACGAATGTTTGAAAGTGGTACATTATTAAAAATTTGGCAATAAAACATTGCAATCCAAAAGAGTAGAGAGTTTTACCTTGATGATAATCAACTCTGCACCATTTTCTTTTTCCCATTTTTCATAGAGCTCAGCTAATCGGATTACATGAATATCATATTAGAGGATTTGTCAAACCAGTTTAAGAAAAATTTCATCTCACTCGATCTCAAATTACATACTTAAAAGAAAATAAAAGGGTGTAAAATCCCCAGTAATGTAAATAATTATTACTGTCAGCTCTTTTGTTTATTTAACTGAGACTTTGGAAAATAGTACTTGGTAACAAGTCGGTTGAACAAAAAAAAATGATTAAATGAAAACATTATGTTTAATCAATAAATGAACAGACAATTTGAAGCTACCCAAAATAAGTATTTAAACTTTCTTTTGCAGAAAATGTTTCAACTCCTGATTAGTTTCATAAAGAATCTTCCGGTTAAACAAACAAAAATCGATTAAATGAAAACATTATGTTTAATGAATAAATGAAGAGACAATCTTAAAACTACCAAAAATAAGTATTTAAACTTTCTTTTGCAGAAAATGTTTCAACTCTTAATTAATTTCATAAAGAATCTATGCAAATAGCGTAAGAACTATCTCAGGGTAATGAGAAATTCTTAACAGTAAACCAGGGAAGAAATTATATAAACATTAACTGAACCATTCAAGAATTATTGCTTCTTTATTACGAGAAAAAAATATCTAATATTCATGAACACTACGCAGGGGAGGAACCAGAGGTGTAGTATTGAATTTATAAAGAAACCCCATTCGAAAATGAACAACTTAATCAAGAATTATTAAGGTAAGAACCGGACAATATCAAATATAGAGAGTTTATGCCTAATTAAGATAAAGAGTGCTCCATCTCCACACTCATTGAAAGCGTTGACCCCCTAGGATGAGACTCGTGTCCTGGTTGGGTTTATACTCATGTCAACAGGTGTTGTCAATGATTCCTCTGACTTGTGGATAGTTCAAAACAAAACCTACACTGTCGACCGCAAGGTCGAGTCTGTCTAGTGCTAATTTAATTTGGAAAACACCAATGACAATTATACTTTCTTCTGCTCAATATTCAACCCTAAACTCTAGTTGGTCAACAGTTCTTGACTCATAAGCCTTAGTAATCCTTTAAAGAGAACAAAGAAAATAGTTGCAAGACAATTCGAACCCTAGACCCAAATTAACAATGGGAATCGGTCAATGTGAATTTTGAACCATAGTAATTTCTAAGAATCAAGATCCAACAACAAAAATGAGCTATCAAGCATGAGTAGGCCTCTTAGAAGGGACTGAGTAAGAACTTGATAAATGAAGCAACGACAACTATGAGAAGATGACGACGACTGCTGGGAAGAAACAAGATTAAAAGGAATTGAAACTGAAACCCCATTTCATACCTACAAAAAAATTACAAGTCAAGGGTCAGTCGCACTTTAAAATTCACAAATATGCTATTAATCAAAGATAACAAAAGAAAATTTAAGATGGGTTCAGTTACTTGAGTGCTGAGACCATTCCTGTAACTGAAACCCCTATTCATGGTAGTAGTAACACAGTTAGTACCCTTGATGATTACTGGCTCATAGAAGCGGAAGGTATCGAGCAAGGTTATGAGATACCTGGAGCCGCGTTGGTTGTTTACCAAACGGAGGAAACCCATAACTGTGATGTTGTATTCAAACCCTCGGCGAAGTCTGCTATTCTCAGTGGAATAATTAATCAAACCCTTGGTGAAGTCTGCTATTCTCAGTGGAATAATTAAATGAAGTGTACTCCTCTCCTAAATCAAATAGGAAAGGGAACCTGTGTCATTTTTGGGCTTAAACCCTCACTAGAAATTGCAGAGCTCTCACATCTCAATGGAACCAGCAAAATGAGACACAATTGCCCAGCTCAGAATGATTGTGTGGTTACCCTAATCGTCCCTCTCTATCCACCATCGATCTGTGCCCAAAATTCTATAACCGTTCATCTATTAAGGAGTCTCGAGATAAGAGCTACCACCTGGCGATAGATCAGCTCCCTGAAGAACTTTCGGCTAGGTGAGCGGGAAGCCTCTTAGTTTTTTAATCAAAGCTCAAGATTGCAACCTATGGTTGAACTATGGTTGAACTTGGTTAAGACCCAGGACACAGTTATGGCATTAGTGCATTGAACAAATATCTAACCATAATGTATGCCCAAGCTGTGTACGTAATTATTAAATATTAACATAACGTCACCCTCTAAGAGCTATACATATATGAGGTGTGTAAAGAAAAAATATGGGAACTATATACTTCGGAACCTAGTGATGAATGTGTATAGAATAATATCCTTAGTAAGAAAGCATGCAAAATGATTCTTTGGAAAAAGGAACCTCAAAGAATTCAATTTACTATGTACTTTTACAAGCCATTTATCGGTCAACTTGAGTGATCATTATTTTTTCTTTTATGATGGGTCTATCTAAATTACAAAAAGAAACCAACCACTTAAAGTAAGTCCATTTATAAGAATAAATATAGAAATTTAATTAAATATATTTGTCTTAAGTTTAACATGATTTTAATAAAATTTATAAAAATGATTTGATTAAATAATTAAATTAATTTAATCTAGCAATTTTTATTTAGTTTTGAAATAATTTGAAAAAAAAATATATCAATTTGAAAAAATATCAATTTGACTTATTTTATTTTATTTTGATTTTTATTGAGAAAATCATCAATTCTAAAATTATCATTTAATTAATTTGGAAAAAAAAATTCATTATCTCTATTATTAACTACCAAGCCAAAAATGATATGTTTAGTTGAATATTTCTTCAACATTTATCATTCAATGGAACACTACTTAACATTTTGTCTATCTAAGAACAATACTGAGAAAAAAAATATTTTCAAAATGTGTGTTTTAACTCAATTTTTTAATTAAAAAGAAAAAATAAGCAATAAATAATTTGTATATATTCATTAAATTAAAAATTTAACTTGTAAAGTAATATCCATCATTTATAAACCATGATTTATAAAATGAATTGAATTTGAAAAATCCAATGTTATAAATATCTTGATGACCTTATCATCATCCACATGTGATAAATTTAAGCTGCTCATTATGGATGATGAAAGCAATATCATTCAAACTTCCTATATGTGCATCAATATGCAAAGTTACATGAATATGTGTCATTAAAAGAAATTTAATGCAGAATATAAATAAAGACAAAAAAATCAGAGTATAGATGGTTGTGAGATGAATAATTTTGATTAAGAATTCCAAATTTATCATATTTTGTTTTTGAGTTGAGGTTTCTAGCCAACTAATGTGACTTCTTATCAGAATGTTTGGATGATAAGCCACACTAGTTGGCTCTAAATATTGACTAAAAAACAAATTGTTGAGAATACTTATATAAAAAAATGAAATTGATAAATCCTAAATACTCCATAACCTAGCTAAGAACATATAAGATAGTTACAAGAAGATCCTAACGATGTATATGTCCCTACTACCAACATTAAAATTGTGAAGTGTTTAAACTCCATTAATAAAACATCTTTCCAAACTTGAATATCAACCTCAAGGTGTTGTTGCAATTTGTCAACCTCGCTAGAATGATAAATGTGGACTATGTTCTTAGAAAATGTCACTCCTGTAACTCATGTCAGGTTAATTAATATTAACTTTCATAAAAATAAAATGATGGATAAATATTGAGACACCTAACTACAAGATCAAGTAGCCAAATTTACATACCAACCCATACCCATGCATTGGATTCTTTTGAAAGGAATGCCTAAACAAATATAATAGAAAATGTCTATAAATGATCCAAAACTATATGTTCTTGAGAAAGTTATAGGAAACTTCACCCAAATTACTTGCTACCTTAAAGTTTTAAACTATATTTTGTTGAGATTCAGCTTACAAAAAACTTCACCCAAATTACTTTCTCTTTAAAAATATATTTATACCTGCATAGACATTTCGAGCTTTGATAAATCACAAATTCTGAATGATTTCTGAACTAATTTTTCACTTGATACCACTTCCCAAATTGAAATATCACCAAAATCTATTCCAAGTGAAAAATATTCATGCAAGTGACTATGTTTAGAAGTTATTTCATAGTTACAAAGCATTTAAGAGAAACTGTAGATATAGAAATTCGGTTGAGGACCCCAATAGAGTATAGACTTCTCATAATTGAAAGTGAAGATTACCTAATAAATTTGACTGATTCAAAGGATGAAAATCTATGCTTACTATTAGGCCTTTATTAATATGTGTTGTGGGCTACTCAAATCCCTGCACATTATTCTGTAAAAATACCCCTGTGATTGCTTCTTCTGAAGAAATTTAGAAAATTTGAAACTCCTTTGAATATTTATAAATACAGGAGCTGAAGAAATAACTTCTTTAATTTGATTATATTTTGAGAAACCATCCAACATTGAAATCATTCAAGGCCTGGTTATCCTTTGCAATAAATACCCCTTGTTGGGTAAAGGATCATTGTCCTTCAATGATAGTTCATTCAAATTATTGAATTTGACACATATTCTAATGTCACTATTCGTCTTCCTTACAGAGACTGAGTTTTCCACCCAGGTTGAATATCTTGTAGGAGAAATGATTTTTGCCTCGAGCATTTTCTACAACTCCTTCTAAATTATAGGTGTCAATTTTAAATTCATATGCCTTAGTTTTTGTCTAAATGGGTTGTCATCCTCCTTCAATGGGATATTATGTTGAATAATATCATCGTTGTATGCATTTAAATAATCATAAATATAGGCAAAGAATCTTTATACTTGTCGATAAGGTTTTCAATTGGATTTCTCTCCTCATGCAAACAACCCTTTCCAAGCTTGATTATTGTGGGGGTTACTTCGGATCCCAAATTGATTTCAATCACCTCTTCAATATTGCTGACATCTTTTTCTTTCTTATACAATATAACACTAATAAAAAAGATTCTCTAATGGGACAAGGCCATTGGGATACTTTTTCTCCTAAAACTACCTAACCTCAGTTTCATTTGTATCTTCCCCTATCCAATTCATCTCATAGTTAGAAAACTCCTACAAAATATTAAGGAACCTCACAATTTGAGTATCATAATGAAAGACCTACCAATGCTAAAAACTATCTAGAACTAAAGGTCGAAAAAAAAACCTCCATCCTATGATTGTTGTCAACTATTTCATCACAAATATATATACTAGAGGCCAAGCTAGTCCATGCTCATATTGTTCAGACTGGTTTCAAGGAAAACACTTCCTTAGATATGAAACTAGTTATCATGCATGCTAAGTGCAACAGTTTAGTTGATGCCCTCCTGCTATTGAAGGAAGTTTCCAATAGAAATATGGTTCCATGATCAAGTTTGATAGTGGCCTAGGCTAGCATGGACACAGTGACAAGACCTTGACTCTGTATCATGAGATGTGAGAATCAAACATTTCCCTAAATCAATTCACTTTTTCTAGTGTTCTCCAAGCATGTGTTTGCTTGGCTACTTTCAAACATGGCAAGAAAGTTCATAAAAAAATGATCCAAAGTGGGTTTGAATCCAACATATTCTTAGGGTTTAGCCTCATATGCATTTATGTTAAGGTGGAAGATTTAAGGATTCATGCCATGTGTTTTACAAAATGCCTCAAGAAGATGTTGTCTCATGGAATACAATGATTGCAGTTTATGCGAGATAGGGGATTTTCTAGGAGGCTTGAACCTATTTCACTAGATGCAACAAATAGTTATCCAACCAACTAAATTTACCTTTATAATGGAAAGAAAATGGCAGACAGGTTCATGCAGACATAATGAAAATTGGGTTACACTGTGACATGTTTGTGGGGAGTGCTCTTGTATACATGTATGCCAAGTGGTATCATAGAGGATACTATAAAGAAAAGGAACATATATGATGCAGCCTTAGCCGCTAATACCCACATTATGCAAACAAAAATTGCATGTCTACTATGTACCTGTCATGTACATGTCCCATGAATTACACGTATTCCATACTTAGGGAAAATTTCTCTTAGATCAAGGTTTTACCCAGCGGAAATATAACATTTAATGAAAACTCACTTTATCCAAGGTTAAGTCCTTAAGCGGAAATATTTCATCTAACTATGCCAAGTTTAGACTTTGGTTATTTTTCACCTCTGCGCATATTAACCATACCCTCTTAACTCTGGTCTCAGATTAACCCAACGTTAACTCTGGTCGCACCGATCCTCTTTTGGAAAGTTTTTTAAATAAGGAGCCGAAGCTTCCAGCTCTAGAAGCTTCATAACGGAAGTCTGGTAAATGGTTGGGATAGATGGAGTCGAGGATGTCAGTTTGGGCTCCTTTCCCCTATTAGGATGGAACTACCTCAAGAGATAAGACCTTGTCCCATGAGAAGAGGAACCATCTCCCATCCATTCATGCTATATAAACCTCCCTTTCTCCCAAGCACAGGCTGGTGTGGAAGGGTTAATGTGGGTGTGCTAGTGTTAATTAAGTCTGGAGTAATCAACAAGTTATTCATAGTTATAGCTCTCTAGTTGTGTGTGAGGGAGAAGTGTGAATTTGGTTTAGTATGAAGAATAAAGGGAAGAGCCTTAAAACTATCATTGTTGAGGCCATCATGGAATGCTAACGGAAGTGTTTGGGAACCCAGATTTGTCAGAGGAGAACAACAATGTCAAGACAATGGTTGTAATCTCTTCTTGATTTAATATATATGAAACTATCGATTGATTTCCTACATAATGTGTCATCTCACATGTTTATGAATTAATGCTTCTTGACTTGTTAAGTAGGTTGAATTACAATTTGTCTATTTCACGATTGTTGTTTGTTGTTGTTTACCTACTTCAGGTGTTCGAAGAAGGAAATGGGAGATAGTTGGAGCGAGAAAGTAAGGTCATCACCAAATGGGATAATCATACTAAGAGGTAGGCCCTCTTAATTGTTTCTAACCTAAGGAAATCTTCCATAGAATGTCTTATTAGTGGCTAGACCCGTTATCGGGCTAGAGGAATTGTTTGTGTCCGCGCTTAGAATTTTACTTCACCACACCCGCCTGCTGCCATCTCTCTAGTTACTGCAAAAAAATGCAGTAAACTAATTTCAAAAACCAGGAATTTTTTTTCCTGATGATATGCCCTCAAGGAAAGAAGAAGACAGTGGCCACAACCTCGAGACAAGGACCCTCCACACGACAAAAAAAGATGGACAAGGTCATGGAGGAGTATGAGGGCATCTTCACTTCCCCCCATATCGGTGCCTCTGCACTGTCAGGTCAAGCACTCCATCGATCTGACCCTAGGTGTGTCATTAACCAATGGACCAATCTATCAATGCTCCGTTCTAGAGAATGATGAAATCAAGAGGCAAATTCAGGAGCTACTACAGAAAGGTCACATTCAGCCAAGTTCATCGCCTTGTGGGAGCCCGATCATGTTGGTACAGAAGAAGGATGGGACTTGGAGACTCTATATTGACTATCGGGCATTGAACAAGATCACTATCCATAATAGGTACCTGATCCAATGGATTGATGACCTTCTGGACCAACTCATAGGAGAAAAATATTTCAGCAAGATTGACTTGAATTCTGGATATTATTAGGTACCAATCGAACCCTCTGATGTGTGGAAGACTGGCTTCAAAGCCAAGGAGGGCCTTTTCAAATGGTTGGTTATGCCTTTCGGGTTGACGAATTCTCCTGCAACCTTCATGAGTCTCATGGATGACATATTACGACCATTCACCAACTCATTTGTGGTGGTATACTTGGATGATTGATGAGCACCGGTATTGCAACAAGGATGCTACAACTCTTGGGCTACTAGCTTTACTTATCAACCCGGGGTTCAAACAAACTTGGAGGTGACAGTGCTATATGCACAAGTAAAAGTGAAGGTCCTACCTGTTGTCACTGTTCACTTGGCGAGAGACCCCAAGGGTTCCAAGCCAAACTTCTATAGAGTCAGAAGAAGATTAATTCTTTGATGGAAGAAGAGCAAATCTATTCTAAGAGAGCTACTCTATTGCAGAAATGAAGAAAACAACATGTAATGCTAAATCACACCATATCCTAATTAACCATTTAAATAGCTATGCTAAGCAGAATTTCTAAATCAACACTAACCTAATGCTGCTATCTAAGTTACAAAAGTAAAGAGCATCAAACCATACTAATGTGTAAGCAAGGAAACTAAACTAAATTTGTTTTCACTTTTTTTGGTTTTTTTGGTGTTTGTGATGATCGGACAGTGTTGGAGTCTGATTGAATAACCAAATCAAAGATGAGGAGTGGTAGCGTTTAAATGATACACAGAGCAATGTTCAGGAAGGAGTCAAGCGGAAGAGAAATTGAAGATTGAAATCAGCGAAAGGAAGACGTAATGAAGCAGCAGTGCACAAGAACCATTGGATTAGTCAGGAACAATATTAATGGGAGATGAGTGGTGGAGATCTTATCACAGGAGATTATGTGAATAGATGGATGAACAGGATTAACGAAAGATGAGCGGCGAAGATCTTATCGTGGGGGATTAAGTGAATATATGGACGAACAGGATTAACGGGAGATGAGCGGCGGAGATCTTATCACAGGGGATTAAGTGAATAGATGGATGAACAGGATTAACGGGAGATGAATGGCAGAGATCTTATCGTAGGGGATTAAGTGAATAGATGGATGGATCGATCA
This sequence comes from Pinus tabuliformis, assembly GCA_031772625.1. Lineage (NCBI taxonomy): Eukaryota > Viridiplantae > Streptophyta > Pinopsida > Pinales > Pinaceae > Pinus > Pinus tabuliformis. Next base: position 653,067,500 of record CM062814.1, read on the forward strand.
ACAAACAGGATTAATGAAAGATGAGCGGTGGAGATCTTATCGCGGAGACTAAGTGAATAGATGGATGGATTAATCAACGAATAGGATTAACGAAAGATGAGCGGTGGAGATCTTATCGCGGAGATTAAGTGAATAGATGGATGGATCACGTCAAGTCACGTGTCAGCAGAAGGGTGGAAAATGTGTGGAATGATGGAGTGGTCTTCGTAGGTGGTAAGCAGTTTCTCGCGTGCCCTCAAAGGTGTAAGTGGAATTCCTAAATTTTACGCGATTAGCCTAAGTGAGTGACACGTAGCAAGAGAAAACCACTTTTCTCATGTGCTCTCAATTGGATATCGGCCATGCAAGAATTCATGCGAGATTGCACGATAGCCGTTGGATCATGCGGGATTGATCAATGGTGGAGATCGTCCAAGCTAGTTGGCGATCAGGTGACACGATATTCATTGGATCAAGCGAGCCAGATCGACGGTGGAGATCAACCAAGCTAGTTGGTGAGTGGGTGACATGATAGCTGTTGGATCAAGCGAGGTAGATCAGTGGTGGAGATTTGGAGCGCATAAAGTCAAACATTGAAATGAATACGTCGGCTATGCGACACGCAGTTTAACGGTGATTGGTCAGGTTTGTTGTGGATTAGACGGTAAGGAAATCTATGGGTATAATCCATGTAAGACGTGATTTATTAGCTTCCACTTAAGAATTTCGTGCTGAAGGAAATGAGAATATGCATGAGATCGTATTACAGAAAGAGAGTGATGGAAAGAGATGACGATGAAATGAACCAAGTACTGAATCAAGACAACAAACTCCAAAGCTCATGTGATAACTAGAAATTTGTGTTTTTGGGGTTTCTGAAGGGTCTCTTCCTCAAGTCATGGTCCCAGAGGGAGGAGGTGAGGCCGAGACACCTGCTGACAACCTTATGGGGATCTTTTTCTCCTTGCTAACCTGCGAATTGAAAGAAGGCACAAATGGAAGCAAACTAAAACACAACCAATCTATGCTACACTGCTGTAATGGAAATGCAGCTACTTAAGCAAATGAATGATTAAACCATGAATCTACGCTAGCATACATGTACAATAAAGAGGAGCCTTAGCTACTAGGGTTGGGCCCTAAACCAAGAGCTTCAACCCTCTGAGTTAACTCAGTGCTGGCTCAAAACAAAGCTCATTCTTATTATCAAAACAATGGATTACATCAAAAACTGTCACAAGTCTTGTAGCTCGAAAATAGAGTAAAGTTTTACAATCAAAAGTCTGAATCCTACTAAGGTCCTAGGCCTCTCTACTTATATGTCTGAAGTCTCCAACGACTTCCTTAAAATTAGGGAGGCTCAGCTCCCAAACTCGAGATAAACAGGTGTTTTGACTTTCACTTGCTCGGCTGCCTTCTAGTCCTCATGATTTGGCTGTTTGCACTTCGAGCTGATGGAGGAATATTTGAATGGAGGGTAGTAAATGAGGAGGATTTACCTCCTATAATTCCTCTCCCTTGTCCCATTCGATTTTTGACCAAGGTTTTTGCCAAAATTCCTTGGTTTTATCCTTTAATCCTGCGTTAAATGCACATTAGACCACAAAGCAAAATATCCAACTCTAACTCATCTCATAAACAAAATATAATCAAAAGTATGCAATAAGTTGTGAGAATAGTTGGTTTGACTAAGCTAGGAGGTGAATTAAGGCCCATATAATTACCCAATGATGAGGCTCATCAATGACATCCTGATCTTCAGCTAGAGTTAGTAAGAGCACCTTCACCACATCCAACAGGTTCTCCAAATAGTGTGGCAACACAAGCTGTGTGCCAATTTGGAGAGATGTACTTTCGGCATGACCCAGGTTCAGTATTTGGGATACATTATTGATGAACAGAGGGTGCAGGTGGATCCAGCCAAGATTCAAGTCATTCAAGATTGGCCAACCCCAACCACTCTAACAGAGCTCCGCAGCCTTCTGGGTCTTGCTAATTTCTACCGCAGGTTCGTGTTGGGGTTCTCTCATATCACTTGGACCTTGAGTCAAGTCACCAAAGGAGGAGTGAAAGAAAAATTCTTTTGGTCTGAATCTCAATAGAAGGCATTCATAGTGTTGAAACATCGCCTCTGCTCTGCACGAGTGCTCACATTACCAGACTTGCAACAACCATTTGAGATTGAGACAGATGCCTCTGACTATGCTATTGGAGTAGTCCTTACTCAACAGGGGCATCCAGTGGCATATCACAGTGAGACACTTTCAGACATGGTACAAAAGTATCCCACTTATGATAAAGAGATGTATTCCATTGTGCAGGCCTGCAGACAATGGAAGCATTACATTTTGGGGAAGGAAATAGTCATCCACACCGACCACTGATCCCTGCAATTCATACAGATGCAAGGGAAGTTGTAGAATGATTGCCATCAGAAGTGGTCCACATACCTGCAACAGTTCCATTTGAATATCAAGTACAAGAAGGGTAGCACAAATAATGTTGCAGACTTCCTCAACCGACCACCGATCATGGTGTTAACTATCATGCTCAACTCTTGTGGGAATGAGACTTCTGATTGGCCACTTCTCTACAAAAGCAACCCAGAATTCGGACACACATACCATATGCTCTTGGGGGTCAGCAAGTTCTAGGTTTTCACCTCTAGGATGCATTGTTATGCCATATGGGACACCTTTGTGTTCCTTCAAGTGAGCATGCGAAGATGATTTGGGAAGCGCACTACAGTCGGGCCGCTGGGAATTTCGGGGTCGAGAAAACAGTGGTAGTACTGCAGAAGTATTTCTATTGGCCGAATATATGAATGCTTATAATATTTAATATATTGTTAAGGAGATTACCCCTTGACTAATTAGTGAAGTATTTAATATTGGATGAGAGAGTTGTAAGGCTGAAATTTTGGCTACCACGGGTTAAATTTGGTATGTGTATTATGTCAATGCAAAATTAGATTTCACACCTCTCCAGGAATCAATCAAAATCATTTATACATACCAATCAAAGGCATTCAATAGATGTTTAAAGCATTGGTTGGGAGGAGTTCATTGTCATATCCATCCAAGGGTTTCCAAACTAGAGAAACAAGGGCATGTGTTTGATTTATGGGCTAACGTTTGAAAAATTGCTACGAGGAGAGGAGTTGGTGGGAGTCCTTCTTATGGCAAGGCCTGGAACTCTTCCTTTATTTCTTAAAGTATGCTTGAAATAAGTGATTATAGATATATGATACATATAATATGCAAACCACTCACAACACAACAATATTGAACATTTGCATGAGACATAACTTAATTTATTTTCAATATATTTTTGCTTTAAAAAAGGCAAGATATGCTACCATGATGCAATGCAATGATTCACCAACATTGGGCACCAAACAAATGACTTGGACCACGGATGTTATGTACGATGACAGTCATCCACTATAAGCTATGATTATTAGCCACTCTGACACCCCTCATTTATGGTCACTCATTGAACATGCTCATGAAATTTGAGATCACTAGACATGGTTAACACAATCTAGTATGGTGTGAGGGTCTTGCCTACAATGCAAGCTTTCTAACACCCTTTACAACAACATTGCTTCATGAAAGGCATTTGACATTGATTCATAATTTTTCCTTTGTATATGAGAAAGAAACTAAATGTTACTTCTCCCTTATCCAAGATAATTCTCTTGATTACAAATTGAACAATGTATCATGACATTGCCTTTCTCTCTTCATGTGAACTTGCTCAATTAGCATCTAGATACCTTGTGAGATAAAACTCAATGTATGTATTGTATTTGGTATTGTGTCAATTATTCATTTTTTATGTCCTAATATTATGTTAATGTCCTTCCAATGCATGGTCAATCTTGAATTAAAATTTTGACATGGAAAACCCCAATTTTTAAATTTTGGCAATCAGAGGCACAATTCAGGGACAACATGTATCCATCTTGGTGGACAGTGGGGAAACCAAAAATTTTATTGATGCACAGTTGGTGGAGTGTAGAGGCATTCATAGATTGATATATATCCTGAACAACATGGGCGAGAGAGGATGCCCATGCTTCACCTCAGTTGTCTTCTTGATTGTTGGTTCAATATGTTGAGGATATGGTTGATGTCTTGATATTGAAGTCAAAATCCTTCCTTAACCCTTTAGCCAAAGAGGTGTCTCCTAAAGTATCTCCAATAATATCCTATGAAGAGTCATAACATTTAACTTGGAATCATGGCCCACCATGATCATCTAATAATTAATTGAAATAGAACCAAACCCCAATTTAGGGATTGGGTGGATCATATGGTGGGACTATTCTAGTGGGAACCCTAAATAAATGACTTGAAAACCCCTTTATTTTCTACCTTGATGTCATTCATCTCCCAAATTTCTTGTTGGCTACACAAGTCCTAGAAAACATGGCAAGGAAGATGAGAGGGAGTTGACAAGGACATTAGGTTGTCCTATAACATCATAAAGTGCATCCACATGGATGAACATGGAATGGGAATTAAGGTCATAAAGTAGACTAGAGTGTTAGAGAAATAGGGTGCATCAAAATATTTTTTGAGTGTCCCAAAGGGAAATATACAATTCTTATCTCCTCTAAAATACAATATACATTTATTGTGGTGATAGTAACCACAAGATTCTTAGAACTAGTGGTATAGTGCTTGGTCATGAATGAATATGCGGAAAAGAAATCTAAAGCTTTTGACTCACTGGCATAAAATAGATCATGGGGCTAAATCAAAATTTCAAGGGACATGTCAAGGATCTCCGGTAAAATGGGGTTAGCAACCAAAGACTACCTTCCAAATAATTTAAGGAGAGTAGGGAATATTTAGAGGAGGCCAACTCAAGAAACCATAAGCAAGAAAAGGGGGAAGCTATCTAACAAATATGGCTATAGTAGGCATCAAAATCCCCATCCTTGAACGAAATGGTGGTTTACACAAGGCTCGTGAGAGAATATGGGATGGAGGGTAGATTGGCATGGTCAGAAAATGAGAGAAGGGTTTTATCTACTAAAGGAATATGGGATGGAGGTTATGTCTAAGTTCAGGGAGGCTTTTAGATTTTTTTACAAGGATGGAGGTGGATGTATCACAACAAAGGAGCTTGGGACAGTAATGCATTCTTTGGGTCGAAACCCCAATGTATATTGGAAGTTGTCCAAATGTTTTATATTCAATAATCCAGTCCTTAATACAATAAACCACAAAAGAGTAGTTCTAATCTGCCTGTAAATGCAACATATTAAATACACCATTCCAAATTGATTTTACTAAGGAGAATCAAAGAAATAGATGAGTATGGTCATCCATCGCCTCCATACAGAGTAAACAACAACCAGGCCCACTCTGTCCTTTACGACACAAATTGTCCCATGCCAAGATGAAGTTAGAAAGATACATTTACTAATATTCTTAGGCAGAGCAAAAATATGAAGCCAATATACAGAGATGCTTTGAAGGACTGCTCGAACTAGAGTTAACTTGCCTCCTAGGGAGAGCCACCTATTTACCCATGATAAAAGTATACATTGGATTTTCACTATAAGTCAGCTCCAATCCTTTATTCCATAACAATTAGGTTGGAGTATAAATCTAAGATATTTAAAATCTGCATCCAGTGCAGTGGAGATAACACCAAAAATATGATAAATCCCTCTTACCCTTGCACCATCTGGGTAAGAAGAAATCATATGAGATTTAATATTATTCATAAGGAGTCTAGAGACCAATCAAAAGAGGTCAATCTACCAAATAGTAACACATCATCGACAAAAATCAAAGGAGTAACTGTGACTTGTCTACCTACACACTTGCAACCAAAATTACATTTAATCCATCTACCTCCACACCTGCAACCAAAATTACCGCCCTTGTGAATTTTGTGACTAATTCTTCCAAAATCCAATCTTTTATCCTCAACGTCTTCTTCTCGCAAAAGTTGTCATAGATAATTTCCCTCCACCATCCTTGTAGAAATTATGGTGTAGAGTTGCAACTACTCATGAAGTTTTAATCAAAATCATAGGACACAAACCTACTCTAATGCTCTCTGGAAGGTAATTCACAATTTAGAACAAAAATTTCATACATGCAATAAGAAATAACACACATGCACACAAAATTTTTCCTAGGGAAAACAATATGCTAAAAACCCCAATGTATGCTTGCATTAATATGATCAATAGAAATGTATTGCAATTTATTTTCTCAACTGAGCACAACCTACAAGTGAATAACCTGTCTCTCTGCTCACTGAGAAGCTCTAACCCAGACTTAGTAAATTTCTACCTCTGCTTGAGCCCATATTTCCTTGTGCAATTCCTTGAGAAATTAGGCCCCTATTATTTAGGAATTTTTACAAAATGGATTGCGAAATTCCAAAGGTTGATCATCTAACTACATGCAACACCTGTACACTCAAGGCTAGTCTATAGTTGATGATACACTGCCTTGGAATCTCCACCACAGCTGGGGAACTAGAATTCTCCATGCATTAGATATTTTAGGTTGATTGATCAGTTAACTGGATGATCACCGAGTTTGACTGAAGTCCCACTGCACAATTGGCCTTCCACTAGTTCCTCAAGCAGTTGGAACTAGTTTAACTAAAAACAACTTGAGATATCTAACTTTGATTGCTACAAATTAGAAATCATACATGCTTAACTGAACTCTAACTCCTCCAACTCAAATTTACTGAGTAAACCAGGTGACACAAGCCATGTCACACAAGTTAACTGCATCCAAGCTATCTATTGATGTGGAAATTCAAATTTTCTCAATTTAATCAAGGAAAAATCAAATTGAGAATTTCTTGCTACACCTTTCAAGACTCCCTCTCTGCAAGAAAGGGATTATCAACCACCCCTATCCTACACCTATGAAATTTGAACTTCCCTCTTGACAAATCTTTTGTCAAAATGTCAACATCTTACTCCTTTATTAGAATGGAGTGTAGCAACATCATCTGCCTCTAGACACAGTCTCGTAAATGGTGATATTGGATATCTATATTCTTGGATCGATAGTGAAATATAGGATTCTCAGAGAGATTGATGCAACTCTGATTATCACAATTGGATCCATCATCTGATCAAATAGTCCAACAAGTATCTTTCTCATCCATATCGCCTCACATGTTTCTTGACTTGTAGCCATGTATTATGCTTCTGTCTAGCTGAGCACCATAGATCTTTGCTTCCTGTCGTACCAAGAAACAACTACGGACCCAACACTAAAAATTACACTTGATGTAATCTTTCGTTCTAATGGACTTCGTGTCTAATCTGCATCCGTGAAGTCGCACAACTTCACTCCTTTTGCTCATCTGTACCATAGTCCAAACTACATAGTGCCTATGAGGTACCGTAAAACATGCTTAGTTCCCTTCCAAAATAGTTTGGTTGACCTAACCATAGCTTGGCTTAGCTCATTGACTGCACATCACATATTTGGTCATGTGTTCACAAGATACATGAGTGGACCCACTAGCTGTCGATAAATGGTAGCATCCACTTCACCTGAAGTGGCATCCTCCTTCCTCTAGTTGTTCATTAGAGGTGTTTCCATGGGTTTACAACTCTCCATGTAGAATCTCTGTAGTATCTCATTTTCATACTTGCCTTGAGAGACAAATAATTCCCCATCACCTTGTCATACGTCCAACCTGATAAATTAGTGAATGAAACCCGTGTCCTTCATTTCAAATTCCCTTGCAAGGTCCTCCTTGTAAGATATGGCCAATGGCTCATCTCTAGTTAAAATAAAATTATCAACATATAAGACAATAATAAGAAATTTGCCTTCTTTCCATATGTGATGAGGTTCACATCTGCTTCACTTATGGTGAAGCCCAAACTGGTGAGATAACTATCGATCTTGGTGTACCAAGCATAAGGTGATTGTTTGAGATCGTACAATGCTCACTTGAGTCTGCACACATGAGACTCTTGATCAAATGTCTCAAAATCTTTTTGTTACTCTATGTACACCTCCTCCTTAATAACCCCATTCAGAAATGTTGTTTTTACACCCATATGGTGGATATTCCACCCCATCTATGTAGCCAGACCAAGAATTGATTTAATGGATGAGTACCTTACTACAAGAGAAAATGTCTCCTGATAGTCAATTCCCTCAACTTGAGAGTACCCCTTAGCCACAAATCTGGCCTTATACTTCCCTATGCTTCCGTTTTTTTCCTGCTTCACCTTGAAGATCCATCTCAAACCCACTATTGATTTATATGTTGTTCTTGGGACCTTTTCCCAAACACGGTTCTTTGCAATGGATTCATATTCCTCCAACATTTCATCAACCCATATAGGTTGCTCTATTTCTTCCTCAAAATAGGATTTCTCAATCTCTATAAGCTCAGTCATAAGAGCCATGTAGCCAGTGTACCTCTCAGGTGACCTCCTTTGCTTACGAAAATTTGAAGGATATCCCACATTCTCCCTCACATCCTGCACAAGTCTATCAACTTCCTTAGTTATTTTTCTGCCTTCTCTGGAGGTTTTTCTTTAGTGAATGTCTCCACTCTCTGCTCCACAATTTGTGGTTTCTCTACAACTTCCTGAGGTTCCTCTTTTTGAGCTAAAATCTCATCTTTTGGTGGCATCTAAATCTCCCTCTCAAGAGAGCACCACATAGATTTTTCCTCATAAAAATTTACATCTGTTCACACAGCTATCATTATGAGTGATGGAAAGTACACATGTTCGTTGTGGGGAGTTTCTGTGTAACCCACAAATACCCGAATTATGCGGTCAACTAAATCTTATTCCTTGAGTCTTTGGAGACATGGTAGTAAACAGAGGCTCCAAAAATCTTGAAGTGCGACACATCCAGATTTCTTCCTTAGAAAGCCTCCTCTGGTGTAATCATGCCAAGAATCCGATGAGAACTTCAGTTCTACAAACAGACTATTGTATTGCATGCCTCAACCCACAAATGCAAAGGTAGGCCTTGGTTATGCAACATCACCCTCATTGCTCCAAAATGCTATGGATATTTCTTTCAACCACCCCATTCTGATGTGGGTTGTGGGGTGTTGTCAACTCTCGTCGAATGCCTTCTTTCGCACATAAATTTTTAAATTCATTCAACACATACTCACCTCCATTATTGCTCCTGAGAGCCTTCACCTTCTTGCTGGTTTCTTTCTCAACCAGTGCCTTGAATTCTACGAACTTGGAGAATGTCTCATCTTTCTTCCTCATGAAGAGATCCAACACTTATGTGAGAAGTCATCAATAAAAAGGACAAAATATTTGTGTCGGGCAGTGGAGGCTATCAAGAAAGGTCCATAGACATCAAAGTGGATCCTTTCTTGGAATGCATGCGCTTTGTTGTCTCGATCATGAAATGAGGATTTTATGTACTTCCCCAAGGTACATCCTTTGCATACATCCTGCTGCTCAAGTGATCCTTTAGGGAGGCTAGTGGATATTTGTTGTATAATATTCGAGGTGCCATGATGCAAATGGCCAAGGCTTATGTGCTAAAGTTCACCTACATCATGGCCCTGCACTTTCTCTTCCTTAGTTTTTAATGCAACACAATCTTCCACATCTAACTTATATAGATTCTTCACACAAACCTCGATCTTCTTCACCTGTCTCATGGCTATGTGTATTAGGAATGCTTTTCCTTTGTTGAAGATCACTTCATAACCACGGTCTTCCAAAATTGCAATAGAGATGAGATTTTTCTTTAGGCCTAGAACAAACATGACATCCTTGAGCCTGAGAGGGGAGCCTGACTCCCTCTGAAAGGTGACTATACCAATACTGGTCATGTTGTACTTTCCGTCATCCCCTAGCTTGATGTTCATCTTGAGATATTTCTCCTCCAACTCACTGAAAATGTCTCTACACCCTGTCATGTGGAACAATGCACCTAAGTCCTAGTACCACACGCTCCCCATCACTATTTTGGATATGCATGCAATAAGGGTAAAGTCAAGGTCAAACTATAAATCCAAGGCTTCACCCACTACTCCTCCTAAGGTCTCCTTGATTTCCTTTTTCTATGGGCACTTCGTGGCATAATGCCCGTATTCATGACAATGGAAGCATTTAATTTTTGACAAATCTTTTTTCTTTCTCCCTTGGTTGGATTTTGGTTTGGTTTGAGATTTATTCCCCTTTTCCCTTCTTTCCCTTTTCAACCAATGCAAAGTTTTCTTCATCCTTGCCCTTGGATGAGGTCCCATCTCTGGTATTCTACCTTATTTCCTCTTGTACCAAATCATACCATAAGTGTTCCCAATTCGGTAGTTTCTCCCTCCCGTTCACTTAATCTTGATAGCTATGCCAAATCTTGGGAAGGCCCAGGAGGGATATTCTTACCAAGTCATCCTTTGAAAGAGTAACACCAACTCCTGCAAGCTCATCACGAACTTGTGTGAACCTCCTCAGATATTGTAGGATAAAGCCATTCTTCTACATCTTGATATTTCAAAGTTTATCCTTGAGCACCAACTTTTTGTGGTCACTACCATTCTAGAATAGATTTGTGAGTGCCCACCACATTCCATAAGGATTTTCTTTCCCATGGAGATTGCTGACAATGTGGTCTCGTACTCCCTCCAATATTATTATCCACACCTTGGCTACAACTTTCTTCCACTGAGCAAGGTTTTGGGCATAAGATTCTGTTGGTTTTGTAACATCTTTCTTGATGTATTTTAGCAATCCATTTTCATCGAATACCTCCTCCATGTGATCCTTCTGGTCAATGAAATTAGAGTTGCCTTCCAAGGCATACTCTAGCCTTAGCCCATTGAAGGTCATATTTTCAGTTCTTAAGAGATCTTGCTACATTGAACTAGAAATTCGAACCTCCTGAGAAACAAATTCGAAATTACTGCTCTAATGTGAATCCTGCTATGATACGATGTAGAAATTATGGTGTAGATTTGCAACTAATTGCATCCAAGTTGTCTACTAATGTGGAAATTCAAATTTTCTCAATTTAATCAAGGCAAAATCAAATTGAGAATTTCTTGCTGCATTTTTTAACAATCCTTCAGGTGAATCTAATCCATGTTGCCAATCTAGCACAACAATGTGCTAATAACAACAACCAACTGATATAAGTAGCGTTCAAAATAAATAAAACAGTCAAAAAACACATATTAAAACACAATCGATGGAGACCTCGAAAAGTACTCCAACTATGTTACCATCTATTAACGTTCTTCGAAAGTGCCTCCATCACTCCTCTCATGACACACACCTCTGTTTTCAGCCTCCATTGCCCTAAATATCATTAGTTGTTGTCAACCTCCATCGCTCTACTTCCCGAAGAAACCATCAATAGCGTAAAGATGAACCCCTAATCCTTTACCTTTTTTACTAGTGTGTCATATTGAAAATTTTAAGACAAAAAAAATATTGTCTTAAAAAATTGTCTTAAAATTCCCCTCCATGTAGTAGTGTCGAATTCAAAAACATACAAGTTGTCTCTAATCGTATCAACAAAGATCAAAGGGACAAAAGAGTAATTAATGTTTGGGAAATCTTGCAAGGGAAAGTTTTCACGTTCTTCAGAGTTGGCTACCCCCACAAAATGAAGAGCCCAACAAGTCGTTGTCTTTATATAATATAACATGAACAGAAAGTGAAATAGCAACATTGGTATAGGCGCGATACAGTGGTAGCCCGCAATGTGGCGACTTAGGGTGCACTATGAGAGTCAATTTTGTAGTTGTTAGATAATATTTTCTTAAATTGTTATGTTTTTGTCTTAATTGTTAATTGTCTTAAATGGGTTTCGTCTTAAGTGACCATTGTCTTAAATATAAAGTTGTCTTAAAATATTTTTGTCTCAATTTGTTTTTGTCTTAAATATAAAGTTTTGTCTTAAAATAATTTTGTCTTAAACTATTTTTGTCTTAAAATATTTTTGTCTCAAACTAATTTTGTTTTAAAATATTTTTGTCTTAAACTGTTTTTGTCTTAAATATAAAGTTTTGTCTTAAAATACTTTTTGTCTTAAACTGTTTTTGTCTTAAATTTAAAATTTTGTCTTAAAATATATTGTCTTAAGTTGTTTTTGTCTTAAAAATAAAGTTTTGTCTTAAAATATTTTTGTCTCAAATTGTTTTTGTCTTAAATTTTATATTTAAGACAATTCAATTCATATTAAATTTTAATGTAAAATAATTAAAATAAAAAGTGACTTTTTAAGACAAAAGATTTCTTTTGTCTTAAAAAAATGTCTTAAAAGTGCCCTTGGTGTAGTAGTGATTTGATCATTGGTTGGTGTGTCTAGGTCACTACTACTCCCTCCACCTACTCATAGTCTTCATCACTCATCATAGTCCTATCTTCATTCAAGTGTCTTAGGTCATTAAATGGTTAATGTGTCATCATTTAGTTCATGGTCTAGGTTTCCACTTCATTTGTCATCATAATGCCATTCATTTAAAGCAAAAAGAGTCATTTTCATCACTTGAGTCATCATTAAAGCGAGTTAGCATCTTAGAAACAAATGAATAAAGGTAAAGGTAACATTTCATTTCAAATAAGATCATGCTTCAGTCACATCACATCATTTCTAAAAAAGATCGATGATGTCACCTCCATGACTTAAGGAAAAATCGACCTCTAGCTTATTAAAGTCCATTAAAAGCTTTCAAATTGCTCATTTCACTTTCTTAAGAGCTCTCTCCACAATTGAATTCCATTCTAGCCTTTAGGGCAACCAAATTCTTCCTTGAAATCCTAAATTACCCTCCTACGTTACGCTTATGGTATCCATTGCCGCATTTTCAAATTAGAGGCAAAGCAAGCATCCATAAGGATTCGTCTCAACAAATCAGTCCTTTTAATACCTCTTGGGAAAGTAAGTATCAATTGCCACTATTCTCTTGCATCTATCTTCTAAAAAAAAAATCAGTGAAATTCCCTCTCCTAGGGTTTCACTGTGGTTTTCATTTCCATGTGAATTTGTGTCAAATCAGTTGTAAAACCATAAGTTTCCTGCTCCCCTACACTCATCTACACCTTGCGCACTTCCCTAAAATGCTTCCCTAACCTATTCACCTTCATCTCCTACATTTCCCTACAAATCCTAGCCTTGGCTGTCCCATTCACACCTTCCCCCTGCCGTTTTTAAGGATTCTCACTTCCCTACACTCCCTAACATATATCCCTATCCCCTAACATTTTCCCATAAATTTACACACTCGCTAACATATAGCCCTATCCCCCAACATTTTCCCATAAATTTACACACTCCCTAACCCCTCCATTCCATTCCTTCAACACCACAGTCCCTTTCCCCCTGTTTTATAGTCATACCCTCTCCCTTTCCTTCGCACTTAGTTAGGGTTTTAACCATGGAAACTGGAAAATGTGACATTGAGAAGAAAAGGTATAGTAAGGGTGGGCAAGTGTCTAGGTATGAGTCATCACAGGTCAAAGAAATCATGGCCTCACCTTTCATCAGGAAAGCCTTTGAAGATTTGGGTTGTCTAGGTTTTTGTGAAAAGATTCAAGAGGCGGTTTTCCATGCCAAATTGACAAGCCTTTTTGTCACCATTTTTAAGAAGGATAAGGCTAGCATTCTTGGGGTAGACCTCATCATTTCAACAGATTCCATTGCCATAGCTACAGGTATTTCAAATCATGGAGAAAAATGGTTTAAAGGGATGGATTTGGACATTGAGAACTAAAAAGATTTCTTAAAGTGACATTATAAGGATGCTCCAAAACACATTTTGCCTTTACACAATTTCTTGATAGGTATGCTCCACTAACGAAGATGATAATGAGGTACTTTACCTGTGAAGGAAGGTTTTCTAGACTTTATCAGTACCACATAAGGCTCTTAATGCACTTCACAACAGTCAAACCTATAAACTTGCCTCATTATTTGTATAGAAGCCTTGTTAAGATGACAGAGAAGGTACAAAGTAAATGGCATGATCATCAATCTAACTTGTTTCACCTTGGCTTGGTCAAAGTCATTGTCCTCCATCAACTTTCAGAGATAAACATGCCTTGGCAGGCATTCATCCTATCATCTTCACATTTTATTGCTACTAATCAACCTAACAGCTATGGTAGACCATCACCATCACCAAAACTACAAGAGGTTGGCTCTTCAAGAAAACTAGTTGCAAAGTCACCTAGGGCTTCAGTGGCAAAGATACCTATGGATAAGGTGACCAAAACCTACAACAAAGGGGAAAGGCGTGTGTTTGCTCCTTCAAAACACCAACATGATGCACCCTTGCATGATGATGAGCATGCACACTTTGAGGATGGAATGGAAGAGCATGGGGCACACAAGTCACCTAAGGATATTATAAAGGAAATGGAAGCAGAAATCAGAGAGCTTAACGATGACTTCTAAAAGGCCAAATTTATGATTGCATTCCTATAATAGGAGAACAGACAACTAAAGGTAAAACAACTTTTTCTCTCTAAACCTAGGGCTGATGTGTCTGTAGAGGATGACAAGGGAAAGGTATTGATATATGTATAGTAGATTGAGGATCAAGAGGTTCATATCAAGCCAAGGAGGCCAAAAAGCCAGAGGAATGAAAAGAAAGGAAGCACTAGGGAGTGAGCCATCTCCTCCACTAGGTCAACAAGACTTTGAAGACACTATTGCAAATGAGATTGAGAAATACAAGGATTTGTTTCTTGGAAGGGTTAATAAACACTTGGAGATTCTTTTGAATAAGGCTAATAGGGACACCAAACTTCAGAGGCACATGTAAAGGTACTACTAGACAAGAAACATGGTTTCTCAAATTAGGGTAAAAAACATGAAAAATAAGCTAAGGAAGAGAGAAAACTTGGATATACTTGTTGATGCATCCTTGATTGTCTAACCCATCACCCAAGTAGTGAAAGAAACAAATTTCAAGCAATTTTGAATATTTTTTGATAAATTTTCAAATTTTGGGCATTTTGGCAAATTTGTGATGTACAAAAGTGCAGTGAGATGACGATGTGCATCTTCCCAAGACCTCTAAATAATGAACTTATTACATGGTTGATAGATTTTGGTGAGTAAAAGTTAGATAGGTACCTGGGTTGGCATGTCAGTGCACAGGTTGGAAGGAAAAGTAAAAAAACATGCTCAAAATTAGGTTTTTGTCTATGTTTCAGACCCCACGCACCACTTCTGGAGCAGTCTTGGAAAAAGTGAATTTTGGAGGCCTAGAAAAGAAACTTTTTCAGGTTTAACACTATGGGAGGCAAGTAGACACACTAAATTACCATCACCAATTTCTAGATCAGAAAATGGACCAAGAAAATCCCCTCAAATTTGCCTGCAAAGTCCACACTGCGCTTTTGTCAGCAATGTCATTTTTTTGTTTTTATTAGTCAAACTTGACTTTCCATGATGTAGTTAGTCAATTTGGGTTTCTACATGATGTAACTAAGTGTAATAGGGATTGTAAATGTAAATTTGATGTAATTATGATGGTCATTAATGCTAGTAAAGACAGTCAATGCTAAATGGAGAGAATGTTTCTTAATCTCCCTAGTTTTAGGTTTGGTTAGAGAAAATGATGTAAATTGTTCCTATCTTGATGGATTTGACCCCTAATAGGGGGAATTTGTTTCTGGTCTATATGTAGCCTAATATAAGTCATAGAGAGGGTTGGATGTTTGGGAATCATAGATTGGAGCTAGTGTACACTTTTTTGTAGTAATATAACAAGCAATTGCAACTATTATCTTGGGATTTTTATGGTATGCTTCTGTGACAGTGTTTTTCTCTATTTATAATTAAATTGAATATATATATTTATGTTTCCTACCATACTTATGCTTTCTTGTGATCATCTCATAGGTGTCTAAACATAATTCATAAGTTATGTGCTTTGTTTTGATGAGATTTTCATGCTAGTGTTCTTTCTTCTGATGAGTGAATTCAAGGTTAAATGCTCATTCTGATCCTCTACCTTTTCATATTTGTACCATCATGAAAACCTACTTCTGTCACTAAGCATACCTAAATTTCCCCATTATATCTCTACAATTGATCATTAGAAACCCTACCTAGTTCCTAGATCTATGAACTTCATCCAACAAACACTAAAAATCTAACACCATTGAACTTAATATCTAGCCCAACATATAATTCCCTCTCTAGACACTTCATTAGCTGTGAGATCCTTGAGAGAGCCCTCTCTGATTTGGTAGGGCTAGCTACTAGATCCAAATTTTGGTTTGAGGTTACCTCCGTCAGTCTCCTTTCTCAGCCATGGGACATAGAGGAGTGTTAACAACACCAATAATGATTGATGGTGCTTGTAACAGGATTGGGATGATTATATGAATATGCATCTTTCTTATATAATGATTGAAGGAGACTAATGATAGCTTTGATAATTATGAATGTAGGTCAAATTGTACAGAGGTTCAAGGATCCTGACTGAACCTCTTTACCTACAATTGGAAAGAAAAAAATGTTATGAAAGCGAGTTATCAATAAGATAAAGTGTAGATAAGGCACTTTATCTAGCAAAGGAAACCTCAGCAGATGGAATTTCAGGTGGGAAGCAGATTTCAGCCTGTGTTGAAGGGCTCGAAGCAAACGTCAGGGACGGTGTTTAACTCAAGGTGGGGAATATGCAACACTCCTTAGTAAAAAGTAAATAATTAATTTAATTTTAGTTTGGTAACTCAGTAAAATTTTACAATGGAAGAATGGAGGAAAATTTAATATGCAAAGTTATTTTGATTTTATTTAAAAAATGGTTATGGCCAGCCAGGAAATTTACAGGCTAAAGTCACTAAGTAAAAATGTCATTTACCATATAGTTAGGGGATAGTTACTCCCACCCATAGAGATAAATCATCTCAGTTGGGGAAGTAGAAGCCAAGAAGGAATGAGGGGAAGCCTAAGGAAACTAGAAAGGGAGAGAAAGAAAGTAATCTCTTGTATCGGACACTATCAAGGGAAGGCAAGATGCTACGAGTTGGGTATTCTTGTGCTAGTTGGAGCTAGTGTAATCCCTAAGTCAGCCATTTGAGTCTATGAGTACCTAGGCTAGATTTTACAGTCTTGATGTCGTCGGGTAAAAACTCGTAAGATCAATGTCAGCAATTGTTCTACAAATGAAACTAGAATAGGGGGGAGAATTGGTGAAGACGACCAATCTCGTTGGTTGGGTGGAGTGAACTTCATCCCAATGTATTTCCCAGCAAGCCCCAATTGGAACATATAAGTATTTTAAATTGTTGAAAGTAATTCACATAGTTGCAAAATTATGCATAACCTATTTTGAACAACAAAAATTGACTATTTAAAAAGAAATGATATAGTCTTGTTTTGTGTCAGACTATGTTGGTAATGGATATATATAAAATATTATTGGGATAACTAGAACAAATGACCATATGGAACCCCAACAATTTAGCTTAACATATAAGTACTCTTATTTCTAAGCTTCAAGAACAAAACTATGGGTTTTTATTGTCGTATTTTAGAACATAAACATTATTTTAAATAGAAAAAGTGAATGGAAATTTTGACCATTAGCAGTACTATTTTATGATGATTTTCTGATGTTTTGGAAAGATAATGAATGAGAATTTTGTTAAGGATTTGTATGATGAATAACAAAAAGAGAAATGTGATAATATGGGTCGCTAGAAATATCCCCATATACAAATCTTCTATAGAAACACATTAGATCTTACGATTGTACTAGAAGGTCCAATGAGATCAGTCCCAATCTTTGATGTAACATACACCTAAGTATGTTGTTAGGAAGACAGTGGACCCTAGAAAGTGGTTAGATTCCCCTACACTTGCAGTACTGGTGATAATATCTTACTAAGGAAAAATGTAACAAAAACTTAGAATTGCATTAAGTATAAATATACCAGTCAATAATCAAAGGGAGTTACATAGTTTATGTGTCAACAAGAAGTGATTGTAACATGAAATCTTACAATATTAATTGCACCTAAGTTAATATTGTAAGCTGAGAGAAAATAATCCAAAACAAGGAAGTTATTCTTGAAAAATATTCATAAACAAGTACGTTGAAAGTACGCTGAACACATTTATATGACAACCCGTAAATGTAATCACATATATGTACTACGATTATTTATGAAAAGAAGTGATAACAAGATTTACTGGAAAAGTAATCTGTTGAGAGAAAATGGTGCCTTGTAAAAGATTAATTGGCAAGGTTATTCCAAAATTAAATAAAAGCACAGTGCACACAAATAGTAAAAACTGACCAAGTAATTATATGCATATTAAAACAAAGGACATCTTATATAATAAAGAACCCTTGGGGAATTTCTGGCATTCATAGTTAATTTGTTAAAAGGAAAATAAATGTAATGTTGTACATCAACGGAAACAAAACCTAAGACCCAATAGAACAAAGCGTGGAGGGCATGGTGTTATTTAATAAATGAGTGTTTTCTTAATGAATTTTTCACCTAATTTATAAAAATTCAAGACAAGTCATTATTTATGCAGAGATGTTATCATACAAGAATCCTAACCTTCATAAGAATAAGAACAAGATAACACTCATGTCAAATAATATCATCACCAAAGACGAACAGTTCCATTTGCAAAAATCTCTTTTACAATACAATGGTTACATAGTCATAGAGATATCTTTGGTGCCACTAGAGAAATTATAAATACAAGAATTTATCCATAATCTAGATAAATATATACTACCCCTTTGGTAATGGGGAAGCATCTCAGTACAATGGACTCTAAACTGGATAATTTCTAAGAAAGAGAAAGGGATGTTGAGAACGACCTCTCAAAATCTAAACTCTAACCCTGAGTGGTTCGCAGGGTAGATATAGTACCAAAAACTGACTGAGATCGAGCACACTGTGTTGCACGGTCAAGCTCTGAACATTTTGTAGCGTAAAACCTTCAAAGGAGACCAATTGAACCTGATAATTAAGGAAACTATGTACCTATTATAAAAAAAACATGGCAAGCATTCACACCTCAAACTAAAAGATAATTTTGAGTAGGATATAACCCACCTACATCCAAGGCCAATTAAGAAATAAAAGAAAGATTAGCAAGCAAGGAAACTTAATAACTGATGAATAATTAAAGGAAGGAGACAATATTAAATAAAATAGGGCACCTGGTAAATGGTGTTGATGGGCCTATTGTAGCATTAAGAGTAGTTAGGAGGCTCATGGATGGATACCGGTTAAACAACTCACTTAATTGAAGAACCTCTAACCTAGAGCATGTTACAAGTTGAAGTAATTTCCATGAGCCAAGTTGCATCCTGCCTCCAGGATAAATTCAAATATTAAAAATAGAGTAGGTAATGAAAATAAACAAATTTAGCCCTGCTCATTACAATGCAAGGAAAAGAAGAGAAAGGCTCCATGTATACCTGGAAGGGATAAATGGTGAGGAACTTGCCTTTGGTTGTTGAGGAATGAAGTTGAAACCCACCAGTTGCATAACATTATTCATAGTTGGCAGGTGAATGAATGACTGATTATTGGCGAGCACTCGGTGGTTTGTTACCCTTAAACCTACCCGGTGGATCCTGTTGGAGGTACTACACACCTAGGACCTTCATTATAGGCACATGCAGACACTTAGTTATAGAATTCACTGACATGCAAGGCTTCAACATTGGAATCTTCACCAGATTGGCACCTTTGACTATCCATGCATGCATGGGACTACATGTAAGATCCTTTCTGCATGATTTACTCCCTGATTTGCTCGTCCTTTCACTCTGTAAGTGGCTAGTTCTCTCCAGAACTTGTTGTAGGTGTCGAGTCCTCTCATTGATCACCCCTATGGCGCATTACCTTGGGATATTCACCTAGTGATGCATATTAGTTGACTCTCATGTAGTATATCATGAGCATTGTAACCTATTTTATGTTAATCAATAATTCTTTTTGTTCTTTCGATTTTTTTTAGTGTTTTTGCTTTGCAAAGCTGTGTTTTAAACCTTTACTAGCTAGATTCATCTGTGCAGGTTTTCTAACACATTTACATGGTATCAGAGCCCATAGGTTGCTAGATAAAAGGTGCACTAGTACTTTATTTTGCAGGTATTACAGCTTGGAGATCGAAGATCAATAGAAAAATGGAGTTTCCCAAAGCATCAATCCTAACACCATACAACTATCATGAATGGAAGGACCAAATGGCTTGATACCTTCATCAAAAAGGGTTGTACAAGATTACCATGGTTGCAGAAGTGGATCCCACTTCAGCCATAGAGAAATCCAAGTACCTCAACCACATGGATGAGGCCCACAGATCCATATGCATGTGCATCTCCCCAGAGTTGTAGTTTCATCTATCTGCCTGCAGTCTTCCCACTAAGATTTGGAAAAAGGTTGAAGAACTCTATGGGAAATAGGATAAGATGAAAAGACATCTGCTCGAAGTGGAGCTACTCTCATTAGATCCATAGAACTATGATAGAATTCAAGACTTCTTCACCAAATTTAATGATCTATTATTGCAACTCAAGGGTTGTGGAATTGACAAATCCAAGGAGGAGAGTCACCAAGTTCTCTCTATTATGTCAAAGCTCAAACCAGAATACTCCATCTTTGTGTCTACATTTCATTCAGTAAGGCTCACAACAGGTAAATCCTACACTATGCCTTCTCTCAAAGAGTACATGGAGTCCCTCAATTTTGAGCAAGATAAACTCATTGGCATGGGGAAAATCAAACCTCTAAAAGTGCATGCACTTGCTGTGCATGATGGAAACCACAATAAAAATCACAGATTTGATTCAAATCAGAAAAATCAGTAGCAATAAGACAAGGGAAAAGTGCATTCCCATCTAAAGAAGGAAGGGTACACCAAGCCCTTCAATGACTCCTCCAGCTCCGAAAATGAGAAAGGGAAGAAAGGAGACAAATGCACCTACTATCACCGAGGATTCCATCTGGAATCCTCTTACATGAAGAAAAAAATTGACCAATTGGAAGAAATCCTTCAGAAGCACAACCTTGGGGACCATATCCCTCAGGGTGCCAAGAAGAAAATTGAGGATCCGCCACACGGGAAAGGTAACAATTTTCATGCTTTAGTTGCAATTAACTCTTCCCTTGATGCATGGATTATAGATTCTGGTGCATCACATCATATGGCTGCTGCAAAGGAAGTCTATTCGTCTTTGGATGCATGCAAAGGACCTCCCATCCTTATGGGAGATGACTCACCTATTGAGGTCATCGGAAAAGGTAGAGTGGAATTTTTACATGGAAGCTTTAAAGATGTGTTTCATGTTCCAAAACTTTCGATAAACCTGCTTTTAGTTTATCAAATCACTCATTTCAGCAATGGAAAGAGAGTGGAATTCACTCCAGATGCAGTGAACATATATGACCTACATAGAAGCTCCAAAATTGCAATCGGTGAGGTAAACAATGGAGCTAGACTGTATACATTTTTTAAATTTATTGAATTTGAATCCTCCTTATTTCTTACACATGCTGATGATAGTAGTACGCTTTGGCACGAGAGGTTTGGTCACTTAAATTATAGGTATATGCAGCAGCTAAGCAAGCATGAGATGGTGGAAGGCTTTCCAAATATCAGTTTCTCCAAAGGAGTTTGTGAAGGGTGTGTCCTTGGCAAACATCCTAGAGAAAAGTTTGACACCAACAAGACTCACATAGCATCCTCTCCTCTAGATGTGATCCATAGTGATCTCATGGGGCCTTTTCCTCATCATTCCATCACTAAAGCAAGGTATGTGCTTACATTTATTGATGATTTCTCACAGTATACTTGGGTGTATCTTCTCAGGGTCAAATTTGAAGTTTTTGCCACTTTGAAGATCTCAAGGCACTAGTTGAGACATAGTCAGAGAGAAATATCAAATCCCTCCATACAGAGAATGGGGGGAATATGTTAACACAACACTTCAGAACCTTTTCCTTGAGTTTGGCATACAATTGCAGCACAGTTCCATACATTCCATAGCAGAATGTAGTTGCTGAGAGAAAGAATTGATCTCTCAAAGAGATGGCTTCCTGCATGGTGCATGCTAAGTCACTACCTCATAAGCTATGGGTTGAAGCACTTAATTGTTCTAACTACACCTGTAATAGATCTCCTCATAGATCTGTCAGGGATTAGACCCCCTTTGAGGCTTGGAGCGACAGTAAACCGGAGGTCACACACTTTCATGTTTTCGGCTCCTGAGAATGGGCCAGGATCCCCTTTGAAAAGAGGAAAGCTCTTGATTCATAGAGCATTGAGTGCATCTTTGTTGGATACCCTGATGGTGTGAAGGGATACCGACTCCTGATTTCCTCTACGAACAAGCTCATCATTGAGCGAAGTGTCCAATTTGAGGAAAGTCTCTCACATGCACCTCAATTGTCGCATGCAGACACCTTTTATCTACCTCATGACTAAGCTGATGAATCAATACACTTAGATGCAGATACAGATGTAGAGCGTGTAGATGTAGATACAAAGCATGCAGATGTCGAGGTAGAGCATGCAGATGCAAAGACAGAGTCTTCAGATACAAATCCAGTGCATGCATATGATGATCCACATCCAAGCCCAGATCAGGCTTCCAACAGTGAAACAACTTCCCCTGTCATAAATCAGAGAACAAGGAGCTTAAGTGAGATATATGCACAAGACCACCTAGCTGCTAGAAATGGTCTTGTGGGGCATAATTCTAATCCGTGGAGGACTAGCTCAGAGTTTATTGTGGCTCCTCTTACCCTCACTTCCACTGAACCAACGCCATCCCGACATTGTCATTTGGTTCAATCTTCTGATCCGCAGTCTTATGCTGACGCTGTTGGGCATCCCTCTTGAGAGTCTACCATGGAGAAGGAGTACAACTCCCTCCTCGAGAACCAGACCTGGGATCTGTTCCCCCTTCCTTCAAGAAGGAAACTTGTCTGATGCAAATGGGTCTACATGACCAAGAGTGCTGCAGATGGGCAAATCATTAAATAGAAAGCCAGGCTAGTAGCCAAAGGCTTCCAGCAAGTGCATGGAATTGATTATGATGAGACCTTTTCTTTAGTAGCGAAGATGGATTCCTTACGCCTTGCACTTGTCATTGTGACTACCCAGGGGTGGGAAGTACATTAGATGGATGTGAAGAATGCCTTTCTTCACGAAGAGCTATCTGAGGAGATCTACATGGAGAAACCACATGGTTTCATTCAGGATTCATCTTTGGTTTGCAGACTGAAGAAGTCTCTCTACGGCCTTAAGCAGGCCCTGAGAGGTTGGTATGCGAAGATGGATTCTTTTCTCTTATCACAAAACTTCGAAAGAAGTAAGTTTGATCTGAATGTTTACATGCTCAAGACACATGACTCTCTTCTTATCTTAATTTTATATGTGGATGATCTCCTGATCACCGACATCTCAGCTTTAGCCATTGTTGTAGTCAAGAGGACCTTTCATGATAGGTGATGACAGACATGGGTCCATTACACTTCTTTCATGGTCTTGAGATCAACTAGGATGCCACAGGCATCAACACTCTAAGGCTAAGCGTGCACGGGATCTCCTCGAGAGATTTCACATGACTGATTGCAAGCCAGCACTGACTCCTTTTCTGTCTGGGGTCCACCTTGAGGATGGAGGTGACACTCCATTAGTTGACAGTACTCTCTTCCGACAGCTAGTGGGGAGCTTACTGTACCTCACCCACTCCACACCAGATCTCTCATATGCCGTAGGGGCAGTTTCCAGATACATGCAGGAGTCGCATGAACTACACTGGAAAACTGCCAAGCGCATCCTCCGATATGTGCAGGGCACCATCACCTTTGGGATTCACTATGCAGTAGGCATTGCATTGAATCTCCTTGGCTTCACATATTCTGATTGGGTGGGCGACAACATTGATTGCAAGCCCACCTCCGGATATTCACTCAATCTAAGGTCTGGCCCTATCTGTTGGTCGAGAAAGAAGTAGGTTGCTATTTCTCTCTCTTCAGCTGAGGCCGAGTACAGAGGAGTAGTCAACATCACCATTTAGGCTTTATGGCTACAACACTTCCACACTGAGTTGGGCTTCCAGTTCCACCAGCCCACTGTCATCTGGTGTGACAACCAGAGCACTCTCAAATTTTGCAGGGATCCAGTACAGTGGTAGCAGACAAAGCACATAAAGATCCATATGCACTACATCAGAGACTTAGTGCATGATTGGATCATTGATTTGCAGTTCTGTCCTTCAGTAGAATAGACTGCAGAAATCTTCACCAAGACATTCACTAAGTAGAAGTTTTACTCTCTGTGTGATCGTCTTAGAGTGAAGGGCACAGTTGCTTAGCAACTGTCTTTTCTTCCTCTTTTCTTTTCATTACATTGTATTTTGAGGGGGGGGATTTCCCATGAGGTTTTCCTTCTTTCCTCAATTTTAGTACAAGTTGCACTATATTTTGGGTGACCTTTGGCCTTAGTTTCCATGGCCCATTTTCTATTTTTCCCCACAGTGATGTTCAGGGGGGGTGTTGGAGGTATTACATACCTAGGACCTTCATTACTGGCACATGCGAACACTTGGTTAGCGAATTCACTGACATGCAAGGCTTCAACATTAGAATCTTCACTAGATTGGGGCCTTTGACTATCCATGCATGCATGGGACTACATGCAAGATCCTTTCTGCATGATTTACTCCTTGATTTGCTCCTCATTTCACTCCGCAACTAGCTAGTTCTCTTTGGAACTTGCTGTAGGTTTCGAGTCCTCTCATTGATCACCACTATGGCGCATTACCTTGGGATCTTCACCTAGTGATGCGTATTAGTTTACTCTCATGTAGTATATCATGAGCATTGTAACCTATTTTCTGTTAATCAATAATTCTTTTTGTTCTTTCGATTTTTTTTATTGCTCTTTCTTTGCAAAGCTGTGTGTTCGACCTTTACTAGCTAGATTCATCTGTACAGGTTTTCTAACACATTTACATATCTGAGTCATCATATCTTCACTCGAAGAATCCACCATAAAGGATTTTCCAGGTAGTTGTCCCTTTCTTTATCACGTACCTATCATGTGCAACATGTGGCATCGAGAGTATTTTGTGCCATGGGGTTGAATTTAATAATCCCAACCGTGATGTGCATGACAAATGCTCCAGAGCGGAAACCTTGTACACCTTAAGAAATCCATTGATCCCTTGGTATTGTTCTTGATATGTACGAGTTCAAGGAGAAATATGTAATGCCTTGAATTTAGGAGTCTTATACATTAAATCAAGGTGTGGGTTATGGTTTATAATGATATTACCCCTTTACAATAACCTCTAGGTGTTCCTTAGTAATAAGTAGATCAAAAATTTGTTTACCAATCATATATACGTCTCTGGATGGTTGTTACAAGAACAATAGTTGCTTCTTCATTCTAATGTCTTCTTTGATATTCACTTTAATATAATATATGTAATATATTCTCTTAATTTATGTGGAACAATGTTCTATAGAAATAGAGCTCTCATAGATGTACGATGGTAAGTTTGGCATTGATTAAGCTTAACTATGAAAGTGAGCTCGTTTAGTGGAGGAGTGCAACAAATATTAGTTAAAATGTAATTATTACATTTTATCTAATATATTACTATCTTGGGAGAAATATGAAGTAAAATATAATACTATGTTATTATATTTTACCCTATATTTATTGTAATTTGTCTTTATATTTGAAGTGTAAAAGTAAAAAACCTCAATTATAAAAATAGGATGAGGGGAAATATTGAGTAAAATGAAATATTGAGATTAGGGGGTGATGAGAAATATTAAGTCAAATGTAATAATATTACATTTTAATTAGTAATTCCTCCCACCCTTGGCAACGTTTTACTGGGTGGTTGTAATAAATATTGGGTGAAATATAATACTATAATATTATATTTTATCCAAGTCTTCCTCTCAGGTGATCCATTTTTTATTAAAAAAATTCTTTAAATTTGAGGTTCATTAGTAAACTTAACTCCTATGTAAACATTTGGTTCTAGTATGGTAGAGATGTAACATTTAACATTTTGACTTGGTCAAAATAAAATAAAAAACATAAAATTAATAACTATATTTATATTTGTAATTACAATTAATAATTAAATGAGCCTAAATCCATCTTAACTCTGAATCCACCAAGTGCAGAGAATGATCCAATTTCTTGAGATTCAAACCTATTTTAAAGTGAAAAGAGATTTGATCCCTCTCCACATTTGGTAGATCTAGAATTAAAATGGATTTAAACTAGTCATTATTAAAATGACTATAATTAAAAACCAAAAAACTTCATTCAATTAATTGAAAACATTTTTTCCTTCCAATTCCTTAAAATTTCTCATTAAAAAAATATAATATTTGGGATTCTACATGAGAGAGAAGGATACCAAATGCATCATTAAAATTCAGATTAAAAACAAACTTATATTTATTATTTGTATAATTTTATATTATCTATATAATTTTAATAAACAACATTAAATAAACTTAGAATTTTAATTTATATATAAAAATTTATAATAAATTTATATGAAAAAATCAATTAAGTATTATACAAAATTAAAATATTTAATAATTATTATTATTTCATATAATATTTTTTTAATATTAAATTTTTATATATTTAAAAACGAACCAGCAAAACGAACTTTAAAATGTGAAACAAAATTTTAATATTAAATTTTTATTTTATTTATTTATAATTTAAATTAAGTTATTTTAACATAGGTTTATTAGTAAAGTCTAATTTCAAGGGTGGAGGAGAATCGACCCTGTAATTTCTCAATAGCAAAGTGATTAGTAGAACTTAATCTCGAGGGTGTAGAGGAGAATTGAGCCCATCATTTTCCAATAGAAAAATGTTTTAGCAATGAAAACTCAAGAAACTAATAACTTCTTTGATAATCACCTTAATATAATATATGTAATATATTCTCTTAATTTATGTATAATAATGCCATATAGAAGTAAAGCTCTCATAAATCTAGGATGGTAAGTTTAGAAATGAATAATCTTCACTATGAAAGTAGGTTGGGGTGTGTCACATACCCCGGTAACCTCACAAGTAAAAGTAGGGAGTTAGAATTTTTTATACAAATAACCCACAAGTAATTATCAAATTCATAACTCCACAATTCATCATTAACCATTAGATATAGTGTTCATTAGTACATCTAGTAAATTGCAATAACAGTCAGTAAGTTGCATAACCATTAACCACCACCGTGGTAGAGTAATAACAGACACTGTCTCATGAATCCTTGCATCCATTTCACGATTTCCATAACCATATTAATTTGGACATTATGATCATGCCATCAAATAAAGAACCATCAACATCAAGGATTCATTATCATCAAACTGACACAAAAGGCAATCACACCATTGAACACCAATATACCCTGGAAACCCCGTAGGGTGAAAACCAGCAAACGTTTAATCTTATTATTAAACGCTCGTGATGGATTTCACCCCTCACTCAATGGCTTATAAGGGATTCAATCCCTTAACCATTGTTATATAATCATTACAATGAATTATCATTAAGTTGTCACATAACTAGCTAAAAGCTAATACAATTCTCATGTAATCTTTTACTTACATACCGCTACATACAACATTCCTTGTGCAATGATTGTTCTAGCAATGTATGTTCCTGCAACTCGAACTCATCTGCATGGACCATTGATCCGCTTCCTGCCACAACCTTAAACATCACTTTTCTTTGGCACCAACCGCCATCGTTTCTTGTCAATGCTGTCGACAACAAGCTTGGGCAACAAGATTAGATACCATATTAAAGAATCAATAATCAACCTCTAAAAGAGATCCTTTAGCATCTACTCATATGCATAAGCAAGCATGACTTACTATTTAACTAGTACATATACCCAAATAATATTGTTTGACCTCCACAATGTTTATTTACACTAATGCATAACTCTCTTTAAGAGTTCTAACTCATTAGTTCTACTAACACATTCGTTATAACTTCATATATGTAATAAACTACTATTTCTATGCTTAAGCACATATGTTCTTTTCACATAGTTATTTCTAGAGAACTCAACATAATCTCTCTAACATACAAAGAACATAACTCCATATCACAATGACTAATCTTTGTGCATACCATTGCTTATCATATAAGCCCTTCTTTAATGTATGCAACACATATTCCGTTCACTAGAATACTACCATCATTTCATACAACAAACCACATACTTCTTTCTTAAAGGAAGTCATTATAACCTCATTTCTCTATCTTCCTATGTGAGGGTTTCTCTAGCTTCCCTTTCAAGAAATTCTTAAAAATATTTCTCTTTATGCATAAAAATCAAGATACAAAAACAAGGTTTACTTATGCATCCAAAATCAAGAAATCAACACAACTCATCTAGCAAGACAATCTCTTCAAGAGATTATTGTCTTCAAGAAAGTTAACATGATCACTTTCTCTATGTACACACAGAGTCATAATTCCAAAGTCACAATAGCTACCATTATGCAACATGTGTTTTTCCTAACACAATTACTTTTACTTCAATGCACATAGTTCTTTCATGAAACCAGTACGGAATCTTGTTCTTGCATGAACACTATTCATATGTGTTGTTTAAGGAAAGAACCTCTATTTTTATTTTCAAGAAAACTCTCATAAAAGTCTTCATCTTCATACATGAAGTATGCACTCTTTTTCCGAAAAGAAACTATAGAAATGAATATCTATGTGCCTAGAAACACATCATTGGCTATTTCTATCATGCATGTAATGCATAATCATTTCACAAGCAAGTTAGAGATTAGCTAGTATCCTAATGCAATAAAGCATATATCCCTTCTCAATAACATCCAACTTAATTGCTATTTCTTTTATATGCATTCATTAAAATGTTTTCTTTACCAAGAAAACATATAAAATAATCAATCTTTTACCGCATGCATTAACATATTCTATTTACCAAGAAAACATATAAAACAATCATCTTTAACTGCATGCATTAACATGTTTTCTTCACCAAGAAAACATATAAAATATCAAATCTTTCACTACATGCTTTAACATGTTTTCTACAAGAAAACATATAATTTAAACATTCTTTTACTGCATGCATCAACATATTTTCCTACCAAGAAAACATATAATTTAATCTTATTTTACTACATGCATCAACATATTTTCCTACTAAGAAAAATATAATTTAATCTTCTTCTACTGCACATAAACAAAGAATATTTCGAGAGATCAACTTATCTCATTCCTTCGACAACTCTGTTGCAGTCTCCCATTGGAAAACCTTCTAGTGGGCTGGTGATCGATGACATCTCTGCCGTAGGGAGCATAGTTGCCCCTGAACGCAGTTGCAATATAGTTGTTGTTTCCTGGATCAATAGTCGATTCACCAAACCCAAAGAGAACCGGAACCTTTGGCGAGCTTGTAATTTTCATATGATTCGACTGAAAATGGTTAAGGGTACCAATTCCTATCAGCACGAACTCCTATCCATCACATGGCAATGACAGTATTTGCAGTCTCTGTAATCTGCGCTCGCTCCCCAGGTCTAACACTCTAGTTTTCCCAGCGAATGTCAAGAAAATCATAAACCTTTCACCGTAGTTTCCTTCTTGATTTTATCTAAGACCTCCAACCGCTGCATGCATCCCTTTCCTTCCAAAGGATCCGTTTCTAGTGGAAGACAATTTACGAAAGCTCGTTTTCAGAAGCTTTGATTCAAGTTATGGTTTGCAGTTTTAGCAGTGTACACATGGTGGAGCGAGTTGATCCTCTAGATTCTGATACGTATGCTTGCTCATTACAAAAATGCATTGCCAGAAAAGCCCTATTCAACAATCTTGATAATCCCATGAATCCAAGCGCAATACAGTACAAAGTTCCATGATCACTTCGCCAGCCAGCAAGCACCATCCATATGAGTTTCTGCCTCAAGCACTATCACCATTACCCGCAAAAAGGAATGTTTCCCCCTCATTCAGTTCACAACTACCAAGAATCAGTTAATAATTGATTCGTAAGTTGAAATTACTTTTACGTAGGGGGTAATTATAATAGGGATATTACATACTCCCCCCCTTAACAAGAAAACCGTCCCCGGTGTTCATCTCTCATCGGAACCTTAGATTGTACTCATGGTATAACCATCTAAACCACACAAAATGTGATCCTTCCTCTTTAAAATCAAAGATTTCATTCCAAGAAATGAAAATGAACAAAATAATAATGATATAATTATAAAAAAGATCAATGGTCATAAGCATTCATAACTGCAAAAATATGCAAGTTCTAATTGCCACCACTTGGCCCTTATTCAAATTCAAAACCAAAATCTATATCAACTTACCATCTACTCTTGAAAATCATGAGCACTTCCGCATAAGCCTTTTAATAGTGGTTGAACAGTCCATCAACCCTCCATGGTAAGTAATCCTGTAATATGTGACAAACAAATTCAATCGCATTAGTCATAATATTGTGAGTCAATTGAAATACTTTTAACTATTAATCAATTGTGCAATGTTATATGATTTTTAAATCACAGTACTTTTACAAGTACTTAAGAGCTCATCACTGCTCCACATGCACATTGAATTAACTATCACTAAAGACATCCACAAAGTACTTCTAAAAGTACCAAAAGAGCACCTAGCTCCCTAATCATCAAACAATCAACCACTGCATCACGTAAAAATTGTCTTAGCCCCCGCCAAGACATTCACAAGATTAATAATTCAATAAAGGAATTAAATTTTCCAATAACTCCTTATTGAGCACTAAGCTCATTTCCTGTTAAATGTGCATGAAATTTTTACACATCTATATATGAAATTCATTTTAAACATAATATATAGCTGATTAGTTAATTTCTTTAGCTATGAGAACGACAATAGGCTAAAGAATTCCCAACCCATAGGAACTAGTTTCCACAACCAGATCGAGTCATTTTCACATCCAGACAGTTTCTTTGATAGAAACCTTACCAGGTCTAACATGGAATTCCACTGGCCAACCAGCTCAAGAATTCTAGGGAGAGGAAACCTAGGCAGACAAGTACCATCAACCCCTCCGAGCAGGTAACTGCCATCAACCCAAATCCGGGCAGACAAGTACCATCAACCCCTCCAGACAGGTAATTGCCATCAACCCAAGGCATTCTAGCCTTTCACAATCCGGGCAGACAAGTACCATCAACCCCTCCGGGCAGGTAACTGTCATCAACCCAAGGCATTCTAGCCTTTCACAACTATCTGCAACTGTCTGGCATGTTAAATTTCTCTTTTATCACTATCCCCAAGGTAATTTACATAATGAACCATATAATCATTATCATTAACAAAACAAACATGCATGTATACCATGCATCTACACTTAACCCTCAACATGGGTCCACAACATCTAGATTGATAGGAAACACAACTGACATACATGTTGTATGCATTCTGATTTCCAAATAACACAATCATGCATATCATATAACATTATTCTTTCTCATCTATGATTGCAATTGTCATTGTAACATTTTATGTGACGAGTTTTTCTTGTTGCCATTAAGCTACCACTACCTAATCCCATTAGCAACATTAGTTATACATATGCATCCTTTTAACAAGTATTCACTTCCCTAATCTTTTATTTTGTGGCACAATACTATCATGCATAAAAGTATATGCAAATATTCATTACTGTATAGATGTCAACAATAGTTGAGCTAACAATCTAAACATTTTCCAATTTCCCTCAATGTATAGCCATCAACAGACCAATACATGAAGTAACTACCACAATCACTTGTTTGCGAATTGTGATAAACTTAAATCAAATTCAATTCATGCTCATGAGTGATATTAGTTAGTCAACAACACTAACCAATCACAACTACCAATCATCTTAATGAAACCATGGCAAAACTTAATCAAAATTAGTTATGACAATCAAGTCTCGCTGCTTGACTCATTGCATGTTTTCAATATCTAAGGGGTTCTTCTAATGTCCTTTTAAAAAAATTTGTCATCCTATTCAAGGATGTTCCCCATAATTTATATTCATGCATTTCCTCATTAAATTTCGTTCATTGTAACTTCAATTTTGTTTCATAAATGCATCATTGTTATTGCCATATTTGCAAATCAAAAGTTGGTAGTTGATTGTCACTTTCCTCAATGAGTGCTCAATATTGTTCTTAAGTGCAACAAAAGTTTAATTATCTTTTATCCTCATCAGGAATCCAATGTCATGAACATGTTTATGCAGCAACTTCATTGCTTACTACTCAAAGCAATTTAAACACGAATCACACTTATCATACCGAAAGTAGTATACTACGTAAATCAATATGTGAATGGTTAAACTCATACCTGAGTTAATGACTATTGACGGCGTACCTCAATTTCTTTTCTACTTACAAATTCCCAAAGGTGGCACTGCTGCAACCTTTAGCTCCGATACCACTTGTCACATACCCCGGTAACCTCGCATGTAAAAGTTGGGAGTTAGAATTTTTTATACAAATTACCCACAAGTAATTATCAAATTAATAACTCCACAATTCATCATTAACCATTAGATATAGTTTTCATTAGTACATCAAGTAAATTGCAATAACAGTCAGTAAGTTGCATAACCATTAACCACCGCAATGGTAGTGTAATAACATACACTGTCTCATGAATCCTTGCATCGATTTCATGATTTCCATAACCATATTAATTTGGACATTATAATCATGCCATCAAATAAAGAACCATCAACATCAAGGATTCATTATCATCAAACTGACACAAAAGGCAATCACACCATTGAACACCAATATACCCTGGAGACCCCGTAGGGTGAAAACCAGCAAACGTTTAATCTTATTATTAAACGCTCGTGAGGGATTTCACCCCTCACTCAATGGCTTAAAAGGGATTCCATCCCTTAACCATTGTTATAAAATCATTACAATGAATTATCATTAAGTTGTCACATAACTAGCTAAAAGCTAATACAGTTCTCATGTAATCTTTTACTTACATACCGCTACATACAACATTCCTTGTGGCATGATTGTTCTAGCAATGTATGTTCCTACAACTCGAACTCATCTGCATGGACCATTGATCCTCTTCCTGCCACAACCTTAAACATCACT
The DNA here is from genome assembly GCA_031772625.1 of Pinus tabuliformis. Lineage (NCBI taxonomy): Eukaryota > Viridiplantae > Streptophyta > Pinopsida > Pinales > Pinaceae > Pinus > Pinus tabuliformis. The sequence continues at coordinate 653,100,630 of CM062814.1, forward strand.
TTTCTTTGGCACCAACCGCCATCGTTTCCTGTCAATTCTGTCGACAACAAGATTGGGCAACAAGATTAGATACCATATTAAAGAATCAATAATCAACCTCTAAAAGAGATCCTTTAGCATCTACTCATATGCATAAGCAAGCATGACTTACTATTTAACTAGTACATATACCCAAATAATACTGTTTGACCTCCACAATGTTTATTTACACTAATGCATAACTCTCTTTAAGAGTTCTAACTCATTAGTTCTACTAACACATTCGTTATAACTTCATATATGTAATAAACTGTTATTTCTATGCTTAAGCACATATGTTCTTTTCACATAGTTATTTCTAGAGAACTCAACATAATCTCTCTAACATACAAAGAACATAACTCCATATCACAATCACTAATCTTTGTGCATAACATTGCTTATCATATAAGCCCTTCTTTAATGTATGCAACGCATATTCCCTTCACTAGAATACTACAATCATTTCATACAACAAACCACATACCTCTTTCTTAAAGGAAGTCATTATAACCTCATTTCTCTATCTTCCTATGTGAGGGTTTCTCTAGCTTCCCTTTCAAGAAGTTATTAAAGATATTTCTCTTTATGCATAAAAATCAAGATACAAAAACAAGGTTTACTTATGCATCCAAAATCAAGAAATCAACACAACTCATCTAGCAAGACAATCTCTTCAAGAAAGTTAACATGATCACTTTCTCTATGTACACACAGAGTCATAATTCCAAAGTCACAATAGCTACCATTATGCAACATGTGCTTTTCCTAACACAATCACTTTTACTTCAATGCACATAGTTCTTTCATGAAACCAGTACGGAATCTTGTTCTTGCACATGAACACTATTCATAAGTGTTGTTTAAGGAAAGAACCTCTATTTTTATTTTCAAGAAAACTCTCATAAAAGTCTTCATCTTCATACATGAAGTATGCACTCTTTTTCCGAAAAAGAAACTATAGAAATGAATATCTATTGTGCCTAGAAGAAACACATCATTAGCTATTTCTATCATGCATGTAATGCATATCATTTCACAAGCAACTTAGAGATTAGCTAGTATCCTAATGCAATAAAGCATATATCCCTTCTCAATAACATCCAACTTAATTGCTATTTCTTTTATATGCATTCATTAAAATGTTTTCTTTACAAGAAAACATATATAAAATAATCAATCTTTTACCGCATGCATTAACATATTCTATTTACCAAGAAAACATATATAAAACAATCATCTTTAACTGCATGCATTAACATGTTTTATTCACCCAAGAAAACATATAAAATATCCAAATCTTTACATGCATGCATTAACATGTTTTCTACCAAGAAAACATATATTTTAAACATTCTTTTACTGCATGCATCAACATATTTTCCTACCAAGAAAACTTAATAATTTAATCTTCTTTTACTGCATGCATCAACTATTCTCCTACCAAGAAAATATATAATTTAATCGTCTTTTACTGCACATAAACAAAGAATATTTCGAGAGAGATCAACTTATCTCTTTCCTTCGACAACTCTGTTGCAGTATCCCATTGGAAAAACCTTCTAGTGGGGTTGGTGATCGATGACATCTCTGCCGTAGGGAGCATAGTTGCCCCAGTTGCCAAATGCAGTTGCAATATAGTTGTTGTTGCCTGATCAATAGTCGATTCACCAAACCCAGAAACCAATTGAAGCGAACCTTTGGCGAGCTTGTAATTTTCATATGATTCGACTGAAAATGGTCAAGGGTACCAATTTCTATCGGCACGAATTCCTATCCATATCATGGCAATGACAGTATTTGCAGTCTCTGTAATCTGCGCTCGCTCCCCAGGTCTAACATTCAGTTTTTCCCAACGAATGTCAAGAAATCATAAACCTTTCACCGTAGTTTCCTTCTTGATTTTATCTGAGACCTCCAACCGCTGCATGAATCCTTTTCCTTCCAAAGAATTGGTTTCTAGTGGAAGACCATTTACGAAAGCTCGTTTTCAGAAGCTTTGATTCAAGTTACGGTTTGCAGTTTTAGCAGTGTACACATGGAGGAGTGAGTTGATCCTATGGATTCTAATACGTATGCTTGCTCATTACAGAAATGCATTGCCAGAAAAGCCCTATTCAACAATCTCGATAATCCCATGAATCCAAGCACAATACAGTACAAATTTCCATGATCACTTCGCCGGCCAGCAAGCACCATCCATATGAGTTTCTGCCTCAAGCACTATCACCATTACCGCAAAAAGGAATGTTTCCCCCTCATTCAGTTCACAACTACTACAAGAATCAGTTAATAACTGATTCGTAAGTTGAAATTACTTTTACGCAGGGGGTAATTATAATAGGGATATTACATACTCCCCCCTTACACAAGAACACCGTCCCCGGTGTTCATCTCTCATCGGAACTTTAGATTGTACTCATGGTATAACCATCTAAACCACACAAAATGTGATCCTTCCTCTTTAAAATCAAAGATTTCATTCCAAGAAATGACAATGAACAAAATAATAATGATATAATTATAAAAAAGATCAATGGTCATAAGCATTCATAACTGCAAAAATATGCAAGTTCTAATTGCCACCACTTGGCCCTTATTCAAATTCAAAACCAAAATCTATATCAACTTACCATTACTTACCATCTACTATTGAAAATCATGAGCACTTCCGCATAAGCATTTTAATAGTGGTTGAATAGTCCATCAACCCTCCATGGTAAGTAATCCTGTAATATGTGACAAACAAATTCAATCGCATTAGTCATAATATTGTGAGTCAATTGAAATACTTTTAACTATTAATCAATTGTGCAATGTTATATGATTTTTAAATCACAGTACTTTTACAAGTTCTTAAGAGCTCATCACTGCTCCATATGCACATTGAATTAACTATCACTAAAGACATCCACAAAGTAGTTCTAAAAGTACCAAAAGAGCACCTAGCTCCCTAATCATCAAACAGTCAACCACTCAATCACGTAAAAATTGTCTTAGCCCCCACTAAGACATTCACAAGATTAATAATTCAATAAAGGAATTAAATTTTCCAATAACTCCTTATTGAGCACTAAGTTCATTTCCTGTTAAATGTGCATGAAATTTTTACACATCTATATATGAAATTCATTTTTAACATAATATATAGCTGATTAGTTAATTTATTTAGCTATGAGAACCACAATAGGCTAAAGAATTCCCAACCATAGGAACGAGTTTCCACAACCAGATCGAGTCATTTTCACATCCAGACAGTTTCTTTGATAGAAACCTTACCAGGTCTAACATGGATAATTCCACTGGCCAACCAGCTCAAGAATTTTCGGGAGAGGAAACCTGGGCAGACAAGTACCATCAACCCCTCCGGGCAGTAAGTAACTGCAATCAACCCAAATCGGGCAGACAAGTACCATCAACCCTCCAGACAGGTAACTGCCATCAACCCAAGGCATTCCAGCTTTCACAATCCGGGACAAACTTAGTACCATCAACCCCCCTCCGGGTAGGTAATTGTCATCAACCCAAGGCATTCTAGCCTTTCACAACTATCTGCAACTGGTTGGCATGTTAAATTTCTCTTTTATCACTATCCCCAAAGTAATTTACATTAATGAACCATATAATCATTATCGTTAACAAAACAAACATGCATGTATACCATGTGCATCTACACTTAACCCTCAACATGGGTCCACATCATCTAGATTTATAGGAAACACAACTGACATACATGTTGTATGCATTCTGATTTCCAAATAACACAATCATGCATATCATATAACATTATTCTTTCTCATTTATGATTGCAATTCTCATTGCAACATTTTACGTGACGAGTTTTTCTTGTTGCCATTAAGCTACCACTACCTAATCCCATTAGCAACATTAGTTATACATATGCATCCTTTTAACAAGTATTCACTTCCCTAATCTTTATTTTATTTTGCGGCACAATACTATCATGCATAAAAGTATATGCAAATATTCATTACTGTATAGATGTCAACAATAGTTGAGCTAACAATCTAAACATTTTCCAATTTCCCTCAATGTATTGCCATCAACAGACCAATACATGAAGTAACTACCACAATCACTTGTTTGCGAATTGTGATAAACTTAAATCAAATTCAATTCATGCTCATGAGTGATATTAGTTAGTCAACAACACTAACCAATCACAACTACCAATCATCTTAATTAAACCATGGAAAAACTTAATCAAAATTAGTTATGACAATCAAGTCTCGCTGCTTGACTCATTGCATGTTTTCAATATCTAAGGGGTTCTTCTAATGTCCTTTTAAAACAATTTTTCATCCTATTCAAGGATGTTCCCCATAATTTATATTCATGCATTTCCTCATTAAATTTCGTTCATTGTAACTTCAATTTTGTTTCATAAATGCATCATTGTTATTGCCATATTTGCAAATCAAAAGTTGGTAGTTGATTGTCACTTTCCTCAATGAGTGTTCAATATTGTTCTTAAGTGCAACAAAAGATTCATTATCTTTTATCCTCATGAGGAATCCAATGTCATGAACATGTTTATGCAGCAACTTCATTGCTTACTACTCAAAGCAATTTAAACACGAATCACACTTATCATACCGAAAGTAGTATACTACGTAAATCAATATGTGAATGGTTAAACTCATACCTGAGTAAATGACCACTGACGGCGTACCTCATATTTCTTTTCCGCTTACCAATTCCAAAGGCACCAGTGCTGCAACCTTTAGCTCTGATACCACTTGTCACATACCCCGTGTAATAGCATCATGTATAAAAGTAGGGAGTTAGAATCTTTTTATACAAATTACCCACAAGTAATTATCAAATTCATAACTCCATAATTCATCATTAACCATTAGATATAGTGTTCATTAGTACATCAAGTAAATTTCAATAACAGTCAGTAAGTTGCATAACCATTAACCACCACCCGTGGTAGTGTAATAACATACATGTGCTCATGAATCCTTGCATCATCATTTCATGATTTCCATAACCATATTAATTTGGACATTATGATCATGCCATCAATAAAGAACCATCAACATCAAGGATTCATTATCATCAAACTGACACAAAAGGCAATCACACCATTGAACACCAATATACCCCTGGAAACCTCGTAGGGTGAAAACCAGCAAACGTTTAATCTTATTATTAAATGCTCTCGAGGGATTTCACCCATCACTCAATGGCTTATAAGGGATTCCATCCCTTAACCATTGTTATAAAATCATTACAATGAATTATCATTAAGTTGTCACATAACTAGCTAAAAGCTAATACAGTTCTCATGTAATCTTTTAGTTACATACCACTACATACAACATTCCTTGTGGCATGATTGTTCTAGCAATGTATGTTCCTGCAACTCGAACTCATCTGCATGGACCATTGATCCTCTTCCTGCCACAACCTTAAACATCACTTTTCTTTGGAACCAACCACCATCATTTCCTATCAATGCTATCGACAACAAGCTTGGACAACAAGATTAGATACCATATTCAAGAATCAATAATCAACCTCTAAAAGAGATCCTTTAGCATCTACTCATATGCATAAGCAAGTATGACTTACTATTTAACTAGCACATATACCCAAATAATATTGTTTGACCTCCACAATGTTTATTTACACTAATGCATAACTCTCTTTAAGAGTTCTAACTCATTAGTTCTACTAACACATTCGTTATAACTTCATATATGTAATAAACTGCTATTTCTATGCCTAAGCACATATGTTCTTTTCACATAGTTATTTCTAGAGAACTCAACATAATCTCTCTAACATACAAAGAACATAACTCCATATCACAATCACTAATCTTTGTGCATACCATTGCTTATCATATAAGCCCTTCGTTAATGTATGCAACACATATTCCCTTCACTAGAATACTACCATCATTTCATACAACAAACCACATACCTCTTTCTTAAAGGAAGTCATTATAACCTCATTTCTCTATCTTCCTATGTGAGGGTTTCTCTAGCTTCCCTTTCAAGAAGTTATTAAAGATATTTCTCTTTATGCATAAAAATCAAGATACAAAAACAAGGTTTACTTATGCATCCAAAATCAAGAAATCAACACAACTCATCTAGCAAGACAATCTCTTCAAGAGATTATTGTCTTCAAGAAAGTTAACATGATCACTTTCTCTATGTACACACAGAGTCATAATTCCAAAGTCACAATAGCTACCATTATGCAACATGTGTTTTTCTAACACAATTACTTTTACTTCAATGCACATAGTTCTTTCATGAAACCAGTACGGAATCTTGTTCTTGCATGAAAACTATTCATATGTGTTGTTTAAGGAAAGAACCTCTATTTTTATTTTCAAGTAAACTCTGATAAAAGTCTTCATCTTCATACATGAAGTATGCACTCTTTTTCCGAAAAGAAACTATAGAAATGAATATCTATGTGCCTAGAAACACATCATTAGCTATTTCTATCATGCATGTAATGCATAATCATTTCACAAGCAACTTAGAGATTAGCTAGTATCCTAACGCAATAAAGCATATATCCCTTCTCAATAACATCCAACTTAATTGCTATTTCTTTTATATGCATTCATTAAAATGTTTTCTTTACCAAGAAAACATATAAAATAATCAATCTTTTACCGCATGGATTAACATATTCTATTTACCAAGAAAACATATAAAACAATCATCTTTAACTGCATGTATTAACATGTTTTCTTCACCAAGAAAACATATAAAATATCCAATCTTTCACTGCATGCATTAACATGTTTTCTACCGAGAAAACATATAATTTAAACATTCTTTTACTGCATGCATCAACATATTTTCCTACCAAGAAAACATATAATTTAATCTTCTTTTACTGCATGCATCAACATATTTTCCTACCAAGAAAATATATAATTTAATCTTCTTTTATTGCACATAAACAAAGAATATTTCGAGAGATCAACTTATCTCTTTCCTTTGACAACTCTGTTGCAGTCTCCCATTGGAAAACCTTCTGGTGGGTTGGTGATTGATGAAATCTCTGTCGTAGGGAGCATAGTTGCCCCTGAATGCAGTTGCAATGTAGTTGTTGTTGCCTGGATCAACAGTCGATTCACCAAACCCAAATACAACCGGAACCTTTGGCGAGCTTGTAATTTTTATATGATTCGACTGAAAATGGTCAAGGGTACCAATTCCTATCGGCACGAATTCCTATCCATGGCATGGCAATGACAGTATTTGCAGTCTCTGTAATCTGCGCTCGCTCCCCATGTCTAACACTCCATTTTTCCCAATGAATGTCAAGAAAATCATAAACCTTTCACCGTAGTTTCCTTCTTGATTTTATCTGAGACCTCCAACCACTGCATGCATCCCTTTCCTTCCAAAGAATCAGTTTCTAGTGGAAGACCATTTACGAAAGCTTGTTTTCAGAAGCTTTGATTCAAGTTACGGTTTGCAGTTTTAGCTGTGTACACATGGTGGAGCGAGTTGATCCTCTGGATTCTGATATGTATGCTTTCTCATTACAGAAATTCATTGCCAAAAAAGCCCTATTCAACAATCTCGATAATCCCATGAATCCAAGCACAATACAGTACAAAGTTCCATGATCACTTCGCCGTCCAGAAAGCACCATCCATATGAGTTTCTGCCTCAAGCACTATCACCATTACCCGCGAAAAGGAATGTTTCCCCCTCATTCAGTTCACAACTACCAAGAATCAGTTAATAACTGATTCGTAAGTTGAAATTACTTTTACGCAGGGGGTAATTATAATAGGGATGTTACATACTCCCCCCCTTAACAAGAACACCGTCCCCGGTGTTCATCTCTCATCGGAACTTTAGATTGTACTCATGGTATAACCATCTAAACCACACAAAATGTGATCCTTCCTCTTTAAAATCAAAGATTTCATTCCAAGAAATGACAACGAAAAAAATAATAATGATATAATTATAAAAAAGATCAATGGTCATAAGCATTCATAACTGCAAAAATATGCAAGTTCTAATTGCCACCACTTGGCCTTTATTCAAATTCAAAACCAAAATCTATATCAACTTACCATTACTTACCATCTACTCTTGAAAATCATGAGCACTTCCGCATAAGCATTTTAATAGTGCTTGAACAGTCCATCAACCCTCCATGGTAAGTAATCCTATAATATGTGACAAACAAATTCAATCGCATTAGTCATAATATTGTGAGTCAACTGAAATACTTTTAACTATTAATCAATTGTGCAATGTTATATGATTTTTAAATCACAGTACTTTTACAAGTACTTAAGAGCTCATCACTGCTCCACATGCACATTGAATTAACTATCACTAAAGACATCCACAAAGTACTTCTAAAAGTACAAAAAGAGCACCTAGCTCCCTAATCATCAAACAATCAACCACTGCATCATGTAAAAATTGTCTTAGCCCCCACTAAGACATTCACAAGATTAATAATTTAATAAAGGAATTAAAATTTCCAATAACTCTTTATTGAGCACTAAGCTCATTTCCTGTTAAATGTGCATGAAATTTTTACACATCTATATATGAAATTCATTTTTAACATAATATATAGCTGATTAGTTAATTTCTTTAGCTATGAGAACCACAATAGGCTAAAGAATTCCCAACCCATAGGAACTAGTTTCCACAACCAGATCGAGTCATTTTCACATCCAGACAGTTTCTTTGATAGAAACCTTACCAGGTCTAACATGGAATTCCACTGGCCAACCAGCTCAAGAATTCTAGGGAGAGGAAACCTGGGCAGACAAGTACCATCAACCCCTTCGGGCAGGTAACTGCCATCAACCCAAATCCAGGCAGACAAGTACCATCAACCCCTCCGGACAGGTAACTGCCATCAACCCAAGGCATTCCAGCCTTTCACAATCTAGGCAGACAAGTACCATCAACCACTCCGGTCAGGTAACTGTCATCAACCCAAGGCATTCTAGCCTTTCACAACTATCTGCAACTGTCAGGCATGTTAAATTTCTCTTTTATCACTATCCCCAAAGTAATTTACATAATGAACCATATAATCATTATCGTTAACAAAACAAACATGCATGTATACCATGCATCTACACTTAACCCTCAACATGGGTCCACACCATCTAGATTGATAGGAAAGACAACTGACGTACATGTTGTATCATGCATATCATGCATATCATATGACATTATTCTTTCTCATTTATGATTGCAATTCTCATTGCAACATTTTACGTGACGAGTTTTCTTGTTGCCATTAAGCTACCACTACCTAATCCCATTAACAACATTAGTTATACATATGCATCCTTTTAACAAGTATTCACTTCCCTAATCTTTTTAGTTTGCGGCACAATACTATCATGCATAAAATTATATGCAAATATTCATTACTGTATAAATGTCAACAATAGTTGAGTTAATAATCTAAACATTTCCAATTTCCCTTAATGTATTGCCATCAACAGACCAATACATGAAGTAACTACCACAATCACTTGTTTGCGAATTGTGATAAACTTAAATCAAATTCAATTCATGCTCATGAGTGATATTAGTTAGTCAACAACATTAACCAATCACAACTACTAATCATCTTAATTAAACAATGGCAAAACTTAATCAAAATTAGTTATGACAATCAAGTCTCGCTGCTTGACTCATTGCATGTTTTCAATATCTAAGGGGTTCTTCTAATGTCCTTTTAATACAATTTGTCATCCTATTGAAGGATGTTCCCCATAATTTATCTTCATGTATTGCCTCATTAAATTTCATTCATTGTAACTTCAATTTAGTTTCATAAATGCATCATTGTTATTGCCATATTTGCAAATCAAAAGTTGGCAGTTGATTGTCACTTTCCTCAATGAGTGTTCAATATTGTTCGTAAGTGCAACAAAAGTTTCATTATCTTTTATCCTCATGAGGAATCCAATGTCATGAAGATGTTTATGTAGCAACTTCATTTCTTACTACTCAAAGCAATTTAAACATGAATCACACTTATCATACCGAATGTAGTATACTACGTAAATCAATATGTGAATGGTTAAACTCATACCTGAGTTAATGACCACTGACGGCGTACCTCAATTTCGTTTCCGCTTACCAATTCCCAAAGGCACCAGTGCTGCAACCTTTAGCTCTGATACCACTTGTCACATACCCCGGTAACCTCGCATGTAAAAGTAGGGAGTTAGAATTTTTTATACAAATTACCCACAAGTAATTATCAAATTCATAACTCCACAATTCATCATTAACCATTAGATATAGTGTTCATTAGTACATCAAGTAAATTGCAATAACAGTCAGTAAGTTGCATAACCATTAACCACCACCGTGGTAGTGTAATAACATACACTGTCTCATGAATCCTTGCATCCATTTCACGATTTCCATAACCATATTAATTTGGACATTATGATCATGCCATCAAATAAAGAACCATCAACATCAAGGATTCATTATCATCAAACTGACACAAAAGGCAATCACACCATTGAACACCAATATACCCTGGAAACCCCGTAGGGTGAAAACCAGCAAACGTTTAATCTTATTATTAAACGCTCGTGAGGGATTTCACCCCTCACTCAATGGCTTATAAGGGATTCCATCCCTTAACCATTGTTATAAAATCATTACAATGAATTATCATTAAGTTGTCACATAACTAGCTAAAAGCTAATACAGTTCTCATGTAATCTTTTACTTACATACCACCACATACAACATTCCTTGTGGCATGATTGTTCTAGCAATGTATGTTCCTGCAACTCGAACTCATCTGCATGGACCATTGATCCTCTTCCTGCCACAACCTTAAACATCACTTTTCTTTGGCACCAACCGCCATCGTTTCCTGTCAATGCTGTCGACAACAAGCTTGGGCAACAAGATTAGATACCATATTAAAGAATCAATAAACAACCTCTAAAAGAGATCCTTTAGCATCTACTCATATGCATAAGCAAGCATGACTTACTATTTAACTAGTACATATACCCAAATAATATTGTTTGACCTCCACAATGTTTATTTACACTAATGCATAACTCTCTTTAAGAGTTCTAACTCATTAGTTCTACTAACATGTAAAACACATTCGTTATAACTTCATATATGTAATAAACTGCTATTTCTATGCTTAAGCACATATGTTCTTTTCACATAGTTATTTCTAGAGAACTCAACATAATCTCTCTAACATACAAAGAACATAACTCCATATCACAATGACTAATCTTTGTGCATACCATTGCTTATCATATAAGCCCTTCTTTAATGTATGCAACACATATTCCCTTCACTAGAATACTACCATCATTTCATACAACAAACCACATACCTCTTTCTTAAAGGAAGTCATTATAACCTCATTTCTCTATCTTCCTATGTGAGGGTTTCTCTAGCTTGCCTTTCAAGAAATTATTAAATATATTTCTCTTTATGCATAAAAATCAAGATACAAAAACAAGGTTTACTTATGCATCCAAAATCAAGAAATCAACACAACTCATCTAGCAAGACAATCTCTTCAAGAGATTATTGTCTTCAAGAAAGTTAACATGATCACTTTCTCTATGTACACACAGAGTCATAATTCCAAAGTCACAATAGCTACCATTATGCAACATGTGTTTTTCCTAACACAATTACTTTTACTTCAATGCACATAGTTCTTTCATGAAACCAGTACGGAATCTTGTTCTTGCATGAACACTATTCATATGTGTTGTTTAAGGAAAGAACCTCTATTTTTATTTTCAAGAAAACTCTCATAAAAGTCTTCATCTTCATACATGAAGTATGCACTCTTTTTCCGAAAAGAAACTATAGAAATGAATATCTATGTGCCTAGAAACACATCATTAGCTATTTTATCATGCATGTAATGCATAATCATTTCACAAGCAACTTAGAGATTAGCTAGTATCCTAATGCAATAAAGCATATATCCCTTCTCAATAACATCCAACTTAATTGCTATTTCTTTTATATGCATTCATTAAAATGTTTTCTTTACCAAGAAAACATATAAAATAATCAATCTTTTACCGCATGCATTAACATATTCTATTTACCAAGAAAACATATAAAACAATCATCTTTAACTGCATGCATTAACATGTTTTCTTCACCAAGAAAACATATAAAATATCCAATCTTTCACTGCATGCATTAACATGTTTTCTACCAAGAAAACATATAATTTAAACATTCTTTTACTGCATGCATCAACATATTTTCCTACCAAGAAAACATATAATTTAATCTTCTTTTACTGCATGCATCAACATATTTTCCTACCAAGAAAATATATAATTTAATCTTCTTTTACTGCACATAAACAAAGAATATTTCGAGAGATCAACTTATCTCTTTCCTTCGACAACTCTGTTGCAGTCTCCCATTGGAAAACCTTCTGGTGGGTTGGTGATCGATGACATCTCTGCCGTAGGGAGCATAGTTGCCCCTGAATGTAGTTGCAATATAGTTGTTGTTGCCTGGATCAACAGTCGATTCACCAAACCCAAAGAGAACCGGAACCTTTGGCGAGCTTGTAATTTTCATATGATTCGACTGAAAATGGTCAAGGGTACCAATTCCTATCGGCACGAATTCCTATCCATCACATGGCAATGACAGTATTTGCAGTCTCTGTAATCTGCGCTCGCTCCCCAGGTCTAACACTCCAGTTTTCCCAACGAATGTCAAGAAAATCATAAACCTTTCACCGTAGTTTCCTTCTTGATTTTATCTGAGACCTCCAACCGCTGCATGCATCCCTTTCCTTCCAAAGGATCGGTTTCTAGTGGAAGACCATTTACGAAAGCTCATTTTCAGAAGCTTTGATTCAAGTTACGGTTTGCAATTTTAGCAGTGTACACATGGTGGAGCGAGTTGATCCTCTGGATTCTGATACGTATGCTTGCTCATTACAAAAATGCATTGCCAGAAAAGCCATATTCAACAATCTCGATAATCCCATGAATCCAAGCGCAATACAGTACAAAATTCCATGATCACTTCGCCGGCCAGCAAGCACCATCCATATGAGTTTCTGCCTCAAGCACTATCACCATTACCCACAAAAAGGAATGTTGCCCCCTCATTCAGTTCACAACTACCAAGAATCAGTTAATAACTGATTCGTAAGTTGAAATTACTTTTACGAAGGGGGTAATTATAATAGGGATATTACAGGGTGAGTGGACAAGTGAGACAAATATTAGGTAAAATGTAATTATTATATTTTATCTAGTATTTATGCGTACCTTCATGCACTTTTTACTAGCTTGCTAGAAATATGAGGTAAAATATAATACTATATTATTATATTTTACCTAAGATTTTGCCTCAAATGGTCTAATTTTTATTGTATTTTTTCTTTATATTTGAACTTTAAAGGGAAACAAAGTCAACTATAAAATTAGCAGGGGTGAGGGGAATTTTGATTAAATTTTAGATTGGAGGGCAATGAGAAGTATTAAGTAAAACCTAATAATATTACATTTTAAGTAGTAATTTCCCCCACTCTTTGCAACTTTTTACTAGGTGGTAGTAATAAATATTGGGTAAAATATAATACTATAATATTATATTTTATCCAAGATTTCCACACACCTATCCATTTTTTATTAAAAAGTTTCTTTAAATTTGAGGTTTATAAGTAAACTTAACTCTTATGTAAACATTTCATCCCAATATAGTAGAGATGTTGTAATGTTTAACATTTTGACTTGGTCAAAATAAATAAACAAAATATAAAAACATAAAATTAATAAATATATTTATAATTATAATTATAATTAATTATTAAACCAGCCTAGATCGATCTTAATTCTGGATTTATCAAGGGCCGAGAGAGAGATCAAATTTCTTGAAATTCAGACTTCTTTTAAAGTAAAAAGAGATTTGATTTCTCTCGCATGGTGGTATATCTAGAATTAAAATGGATTTATGTTGGTTATTATTGAAATAACTATAATTAAAAGTGAAAAACTTCATTCAATTAATTGATACCTTTTGATTTCTACAAATAGTTTAAAATTCGTCATTAAAAAAATAATAACACTGGATATTCTAAATAAAGGAGAAAGATGCCAAATATATCATTCACATTCAAATTAAAACTAAAACTAAAATTATATTTATTATTTGTATAATTTTATGTTTTATATTATCTATATAGTTTTTAATAAACAATATAAAATGAAAACTTGGAATTTTAATTTATATATAAAAAATTTAATAAAATTATATGAAAATTTTGATTGAATATTATACAAAATTAAAATATATAATAATAATAATAATAATAATTAAATATATAATAATAATAATAATTATTTTTTTATATACTACTTTTATAATATTTTTTTTTATATATTTAAAAATAACAATAAAACAACTTTGAAAATGTAAAACAAAAGTTTTAATATTTTTTTATTTTATTTTGTTTATTAATATTAGTTAATATGGAGACAGACTCACCCAAATGCATCAAATCTCGTTGGTTTATTAGTTAAGCCTACTTTATAGGTATTAAAAATCTCTACGGTACTAAATATTAATGTGAATTTGGCGGATTAAATTAACTTTCACAACTATTAAATATTAAATGTAAAAGTGAAAAATATTTATTCAATTATTTAAAACTTTTTATTTCACTAAAAGTTTTATATAGTTTTTCATAAAAAAAAATTAAATTAATACTTATAATTAAAATTTTGAAAGGTTAAAACTCTAAGTTGAGACCTTAGTCTCTCAAATTCAAATTTAAGCAAGATATTAAAAATGATTGAAATGACCAAACCAAGGGGTAAAGACATTGTATATGTTAATTTATAATTCTTCTTGATTTGATAAAAAAGATGCGTTGATTTAGGTGTACATGTTAATTTCTAAATCCATTTGATTGATTGTCATAAATGTAGGCTAATTTTACATTGATGACATGCATTGATATTCACATGCATGCACTATTTTAGATTGATGATATGCATTGATATTCACATGCATGCATTTATTTTATTGTTTCAACATTATATTTGTTGTGTGTTGGATTGGTTTCAATATTTACTTTCCTTCATACAAGACTACAAATATATTTGTGTTACTACAATTCCAGTTATGATGGATTCTAGTAATGTGTGCATACACATCATTAGTTTTTAATAAGACTGTAAGATTGTAATTAGTTTTTAATAAGACTGTAAGATTGTAATATCCTGGTAAATTTATTTTATTACTTTTATATTAATGTGTTAGTTGTCATATCCCTCTCGTAAATAACCCAAGGTAAAATCAAAAGTTATGAATCAGTTATAAAACTGATTCTTGGTATTTGTGAAAACCGAATGAGGGGATTTGATGGTAACAACTGCACAGCCACAAGCAAATCCCTCCAACAACCGCATACACACACTGTCCCTCCAACAACCACATACACACACTGTGGTTGATCGAACCTGTCGGTTCCCTGCAACTCAAAAAGTGTTGCCGTTGTGCTCCATATTCTGAAAGATAATGGTGAAAGCCGTGAAGAAATCAAGTCCAATAACCAGATTTGTGTTCGCGTATGTTCCTTGCACTCGGCCCACAATATGGTCAGAGGCAGATTCGGATCCAGGAATTTTGGTTATGATATCTTTCATAACTATGACGGTTCCAAACTTGCCCAGGCTTGAAGAAGAGCCATTTAAACCTGCAACTGTAAAGGAACTGAGCTTATTGTTTCATGCTGGCCTGGCGCACGAGTATAAATTCATGAGAGAATTCACTGTGCCTGCTGACTACAACGTAGAGCCCATTTCTACTACCTATCAAGATGGGGTGCTGACTGTTATAGTTCCCAAGCTTCTTCCACCGGAACCGAAGAAACCTAAGACTATTGCAAGGCACGGTGTTTTTACACCATCAGATAAGTAACTGCATTCCTTATAGAGAAGAATAAGTTGTTTTTTGGATTGTTGGAAAATATTATGTTAATGCATGCAGTAAAAGATTAAATATTTTTATATGTTATCTTGGTGAAGAAAACATGTTGTTGCATGCAGTAAAAGATTAAATATTTTATATGTTTTCTTGGTGAAGAAAACATGTTAATGCATGTAGTAAAAGATTAAATATTTTTATATGTTATCTTGGTGAAGAAAACATGTTGTTGCATGCAGTAAAATATTAAATATTTTATATGTTTTCTTGGTGAAGAAAACATGTTAATGCATGCAGTTAAAGATTGAATATTTTATATGTTTTCTTGGTAAAGAAAACATGTTAATGCATGCAGTAAAAGATTGGATATTTTATATGTTTTCTTGGTAAAGAAAAGTATTTTAATGCATGCAGTAAAAGATGATTATTTTATATGTTTTCTTGGTAAAGAAAATATGTTGGATATTTTATATGTTTTCTTGGTAAAGAAAAGTATTTTAATGCATGCAGTAAAAGATGAGTATTTTATATGTTTTCTTGGTAAAGAAAGTATTTTAATGAATGCATATAAAAGAAATAGCAGTTAAGTTGGATTTTATTGAGAAGGGATATATGCTTTATTGCATTGGGATATTAGCTAATTTGAAGTTTTTGTGAAATAGTTATGCATTGCATGCATGATAGAAATTGCTAATGATGTGCTTCTAGGCACATAGGTAATCATACTAACTTTCTTGAAGAAAGAGTATGTTTTATATACACATAAATATAGTTTCTTTTTAGGAAAAGAGTGCATTCTTCATGCATGAAAATAATGACCTTATGGGAGATCTCTTGAAAACAAAAATAAAGATTATTTCCTTAGAAGACACATATGAATAGTGTTCATAAAAGAACCAGAATCCATACTTGTTTCATGAAAAGAATATGTGCACTGAAGTAAGAGTAATTGTGTTAGGAATAACACAAGTTGCATGCACATAAGGGTAGCTATTGTGACTTTGGAAATATGATTTCGTGTGTACATAGAGAAAGTGATTATGTTAACTTTCTTGAAAATAATAATCTCTTGAAAAGATTGTCTTGTTAGATGAGATTGTGTCGGTTTCTTGATTTTAGTGCATAAAAGGTTAAGTTAACCAGGTTATTGTTTCCTGAATTTTTATGCATAAAGATGGTATCTATAATAATTTCTTGAAAGGGAAGCATGAGGAACTTACTTATAGGAAGATAAAGAAATGGGGTTATAATGACTTCCTTTAAGAAAGAAGTATGTGATTTGTTACATGAAATGATGGTAGTATTCTAGTGAAGGGAATATGTGTTGCATATATTAAAGAAGGGCTATTATGATAAGCTAATGTATGCACAAAGAATAGACATTGTGATATAAGAGTTATGTTGTTTGTATGATAGAGAAACTATGTTGAGTTCTCGAAAAATAACTATGTGAAAAGAACATATGTGCTTAAGCATAGAAACAACAGTTTATTACATGTATGAAGATATAACGATTGTGTTATACATGTTAGTAGAACTAAAGAGTTAGATCTCTTAAAGAGAATTATGCATTAGTGTGAATAAATATTGTGGAGGTAAAACAATATTTACTTGAGTATATGTACTAGTTAAATAGTATGTCATGCTTGCTCATGCATATGAGTAGATGTTAAAGAATCTCTTTTAGAGGTTGATTATTGATTCATTAATATGGTATCTAATCTTGTTGCCAAAGCTTGTTGACGACAACATTGACAGGAAATGATGGCGGTTGGTGCAAAAGAAAAGTGATGTTTAATATTGTGGCAGGAAAAGGATTAATGGTCCATGCAAATGAGTTCGAGTTGCAGGATCGTCCATTGCTAGAACAATCATGCCACAAAGAATGTTGCATGTGGCGGTATGTAAGAAAAGGGTTTCATGGAAATATGTATTAGCTTTTAGCTAGTTATGTGACAACTTAATGATAATTCATTGTAATGATTTTATAACAATGGTTAAGGGATGGAATCCCTTATAAGCCATTGAGTGAGGGGTGAAATCCCTCACGAGTGTTTAATAATAAGATTAAACATTTGCTGGTTTTCACCCTACGGGGTTTCCAGGGTATATCAGTGTCCAATGGTGTGAATTCCTTTTGTGTCAGTTGGATGATGTTGAATCTTTGATGATGATGTTTCTTTATTTGATGTGATAATCATAATGTCCTAGTACGTGATTACTTAATATGGTTAAGGAAAATCATAAAATGGACGAAAGGTTCATGAGACAGTTTATGTTATTACACTACCACAATGGTTGTTAATGGTTATGCAACTTACTGCATTCTATTGCAATTTACCTGATGTAATAATGAACACTATATCTAATGGTTAATGAGAAACTGTGGAGTTGTGAATTTGATAATTACTTGTGGGTAATTTGTATAAAAAAATTCTAACTCCCTGCTTTTACATGCGAGGTTACCGGGGCATGTGACATTAGTTTTCTATAAGATTGTAATATCACTCATAAATTTATTTTATTACTTTTGTATTAATGTGTGATGGAAAGGTCAAATGGGACAAGTGACATTATGTGATGATGCAAATATTTATTTTGATTAAATAAAAGGAAAAACTAATTTTTTGTGTGTGTTATTATTATAAAAAAATGTTAAAAGGATAATATGTGAGATTAAACTCCTAACTACATAAAAAAAATTGGAATCATTTATGCCCAAGAAGGGGAAGAAACAAAAGAAGAAAAATACTCTTCTTTATCCATTCAGAAGAAAAGAACCGTTGGCAAGCAGAGATCACCAAAAAAATTCATGACTAGAGATGGATGTAATGAGGTGGAACCTGTAATAAAAGAAATATTAGAGATAAAGGTAGTTACTTTCAAGCAAGGATGGTGGGAGAGAAAGATCAGTTGTAAACCCACAAAACTAGTAGGATGGTGCTTAACGGTTAAGGAGGCCAAATTAGAAAGGGATTCATGTGTTTTTATCCTGGTAGAAAGGAGTGGAGCTCAGGGGGCACTAACGAGAAACTTAGTTCATGGTTTGGAGGAACACGAAAACCTTTAACATATTTCATGTAAGGATTTAGCTAAGTATATGAATTTTTATTAGCTCTATGATTAACAAGGTTATTATGGCTAATAAAAGACATAATAAATTTCTATTGTGATTTCAAAAGACTATGAAACTACAGAAGAATAAATTAAAAAGTTTTATTATTGGTTGTCAAGTGAAACAATATATTTGTACATAGATGTATATGTGGTTCTCTGCCTCTATTACAGGTAAATGATATTTTTCAGGTAGAGAGTAAATACCTTTTCTTACAAAAGTAATAAGAAGTTCTACCCATATATTCACTTTAAATCCTCTGAGTGGGAAAAATGTGAACAAAAATAAACAAAATAGAATAAAATAACAATGACTGTTTCCCACGTGAAAGAAGTGCCAAGTAGTAAAGAAAAGAAAATGTTATACATAGTTGAAAGTAAGGAAAATGTTATACACAGTTCAAATTTGAATACAAATATTTGCTAGTAATAGAGTTTGTTTTCTAAAGATAGTGGAATAAAATAATTATAAGTATATAAGTATATAACTAAGATAGGGAAAGTAGAAATTATTCCCAAGTTAAGTGTTGTAGGCCTTGTAAGAACAAAACCTTGTTCATAGGTCAAATAATAGACAATCATGGACAAAGAAGAAAAGTAGGGCTGAGAGAAATAGCTTCCATGATCTTGCCTAATTGTATATTATAACTAAAATATAGTTATGTAGTTCACATAGATAAACCAAAACTAAAATATAGCATAGTATATGCATGCTCAATGTTGGAAATAAGAAAAATACATAATTGACATATTCATAGTTCACATAAAGAGAAAGTGGTATAAATATGCATAAGGAAAGAAAGAAGCACAATCTAATAAGGGTAGAAAATCTTGTTGAACATCTTTAACAAGCTACAGGTTAAATTGTAAAAAGAAAATAAAACATGTAATTGATTTTAGAATTCCAAAAGAATTCTACTTACCATTTTTAGTATGAATTTTTAAATAAAATAATAAAACTCATCTGACCAATTATGTTAAATTATCATTCATAATGAATTATAGAACACAATTTATTTACTATCTTGAAAATGTGAGAAGTAAATTTACAGTCATGACTATATAGGTTTTTGTTGGTTACTAATTTGTCCGGGTAACTAAAAGCAACCAGAAAAAACAATAAGTTTAATATATAATTATATAAATTTTAATAATGATATGTTACGTTTCAAATTTTATATGCATTATATAAGTTTTAAAGCCATAATAATAATGTTTTGTATATTATAATGTTTATATATATTAGAAATTAATATGTTTAAAATTCAGGAAAATATGGTTTCGGGCGTAATGGACGATAGAGGATAGAGAAAATAAGGATTTGGAAGCTTGAAGGAATCCAACGATTAGCATAATGTTTGATTGTGGGGAAGTGCTCGATGCCTAAGCATTCTTCAGATCTGATGGCTAGCTCTTAGGTTTTGAATGCGTGTCATATGTTATGCTTCACCCTCGTTCAAACTTTTCAAAACATGCATGTCGTGAGGTAAGGTCCTTATACATGTTTCCCAAGGCTTAAGTAACATGTGTGTTTGGATTTTGAGATAGGCTTTTTAACTTCACAGGGGAGCATATTACATTAAACACGTGTTTAATATATAGAAGTCATACCTTAATATTTCCGTGTAACGTGCTTTGTATGCGAAATGTATAAAGGAGGAGAGGTTAGGTAGGTTTTTGAATTATATATTTATTAATGCGTTGTCCTTTTTGTCTATTAAAAATTAATCCATTTGACATGGGAAAAATAAATATATATATTTTTTAAATTTTATTTATTATTATTGTAATTGGTATAGGGGTCGGTTTCTTATTATGTTTTTATATTGTTTTCTATTTAAGCTTTTGTCATGGTCTGCCTCTTCATCTGGTCTTGATGATGAATCACACTTGTTGGTTCACAAGGCGTTGACCAAAAAATTCTCTCATGTGATTTCTATCGAAAAACTTCATTTAAATCAAATATTTTTAAATTTAAAATATATAAACATTTGCATTTACCACAATACCCTTTTTCCGATTTAGTCAAGTATTTTTTTTAGTGCATATCTATAATTAAGTAAATGTGTGTCTTGTTAACTAGTGTGTTTTCTCTATGTTATAAGAAACTTGTTTGGAGTGAGTTCCTACATTCACATTTAATCGCAGATTTCGATGTGGGTTTCAGTAAGGAAGAATTTTTGGTATTGTATTTAACTTTGATTAGTTTACGGAGTTTCCTCGAAATGGGATGGCCACCATGGTAAGCCATCAACGATATGTCATGTCACTTATTTTGCAGTCATCATCTATTTAATATGTGTGAGGGGCATGTCTATGATTGCATTATGGGCTCAAATGATTTAGTTCTTAATTCAATGTGAGGATTAGTGTTATTGAGCTAGTATATATGAAACGTAATTTCAAAATAGTAACAATAGTTATTGTTATGGTGAGTCATCGCCATTACACATTTATGATTAGGTAAATGTACCTCCTATTGCTTTAACTTGCCAGCCACTACACTTTTTATGCTTTTGATAATGCTTCAAGTTTGCTAAGAGTTTGAATTGTAAGATAGTGAACAACGTAAGGAGCTCGCATGAGGAATGGCTCCCAGGAGGACTTTTCAAGATACAAGGACTTTGGAGAATCACCACTATGAATAAGGTATGTTTCCTTTTGTAATGTTATGAGTAGTTTCAGTAGTCCAATCGACTAGTGTTTTTAAAAGTCCTTTCTAATGTTTGAATAGTTGCAGTAGTCCAATTTTTTGGGTTTCAAAAACCCATCCCTATATTATTCATTAGAATACAACTAAAACTGCAATGTTCGACGACTTGCTGTTGTTAAAATGTTTGGCTTTAGGAAAACCATCAGTGAATTTCAAGAGTAATTCAGAATGATCCACAATTTTACCTACACTGTCAATGGTTGACGTTGAACATTCATGGCCTAAAATAATTGTAAAGCAATGCTAGTGACACTTGACTTTCATAAGCACTCAGAGTCTAAACAACTCCAGTAATGGATGCCTCTTGCGTGTGCTCTTATATTTGAAACCGTGAATGCCTTTTGACACTCCCTATCGTTAGTCTATTCTATAACCAGTACTTAAGACTTGCGTCCATGCCACTCCGTGCAAGCAATAGCGATGGATACTCTTGAGCTTTAGTATTATCCATTTGGATTGTCGTGTATGGAGATTTCACAATTGCATTAAGCCTTAACAGTACAATAATTGCCTTCCATTCCATGTAAGTGGGTTGTTTATTCCTTAGTACACTGTACAAAGTAGATGCAAAAAAATAAACACATGCTGTGACAAGAATATGACACATCCCCTCCTGGAGAAGGTTTACAGAGGTCCATCAAAACAATTGTTGGGAAAACGATGTGCATTTATCATTATATAATGAAAACACAATAATGACAAAGGTATTGAACATAGCAGCATCATCTTTTCATACTTTGTTTTCTGAAGTGAAACATCAAACTTTATACAAATTCGGACTTTGCTAGCATAAATGACCGCTCTACATGTTATAATGACTTGTATGCTGAAAGAAATGTTTCCCTGACAAGTACCTTCATAACGACATCCACGGAATTTCTAAATTGTTTATTACTTCACCTTCACCTGCTTTTTGTTGAAATCAAAAGTTGAGATAGAAATGTTTCCCTATCGAGTACCTTATTTATGAGATCCACTAAATTTTTAAATTGTTTATTACTTCAAGTGCGTTTGCTTGGCATCTTAAAAATGAGGCATATTGTTGTTGAAATAAAAAAACTTCATCACAGTTTTGTTGAGTATACTTAACGCCCTGCGTTGAAAATTAATGTAACTATGTTTTGACACTTCCTCATGTTGTTTTTATGTTGTTAATCATGTGTATATTCCAAACAATTTATGAATATTATTTTTTGATTCAATTTTTATTATTATTTTATAACTAAATATATAGAAAATAATATACTAATTTTTTTTCAAACAATTATAGGTTTTCTTATTAAAAATAAAAATAATGTTTAATTGTTATAAAAATTGGTGTTTTAAAAAAAAATGATATAAGACTTTTAAGTTAGGGTTTTAATATATAATTTGAAAAAAATTGATACATAATAGTAGAATTTAATTTGGCAAACTCTTTGTAGGATATTTTTGAATTTATATGATAAAAAATAATTAGTAATCATAATTTAATAGGAAATATTAATTAACATCATTTCTGCGTGATTTACTAATTTAATTTAGTTTTTTTAAAGGAATATTTTAATTTTAATTTATTGTATACAAAAATAAGTTTTTAGTGTAAAACAATATACACGTTTGGGAAGTGTAGCCACGGAAATATTTTCTAAACCAAATAGTAGGGCCAAATTCCATGTTATTCTGGAAAAGGAGAAAAATAAATATTATTTTGTGGACATATGACCCTAGGATTAACTAAATTCGGTGTAATATTATATTCATTGTGACTTCCCCGTTATTATTGCGTTCACACATGAATTCGTTTTCATTGATAGTCCACAAGAAGCTTAAGAAAGTCATTGTTGCCTTCAGACACGATTTCGTTTTCATTGATAGTACACCAAAAAATAAAAAATTAAGAAAAGTATGACCGCCATATCATTTTTACAATATGGAGGCAATAATCTAATTAAAATCTGAAATCTCAAATATATCTACAATATGGCCCAATAGTCCAATTAAAATTTGAAATCTCAAATATTTGTCAAATTTAGACAAATTCGTGATAATATTCTTAATGAGAATTTAAAAAAAGGGCAAGAACAAATGAGGCGTTGCAGCATGACATTCAATTATTCAAAAAAATAAATTAAAATTACAATAAGTAAATTTATTTGATAAATAAAAATACAAATTTGTTGAAAATTTTATAAGTATGTATTTTAAAATTTTAATTAAATTTAAAAAACTATAAAATAAAATAAAATAATATTGACATATAAAAAATAAATTTGTTTAACTGACTTGAAAAAAAAATTATCTAAATTTTTAAAAATAATTTAAATTACATTTTTTAGAAGATTTTTTTTTAGGTAAATCACATTAAAATTTCTATTAAATTACATTATTAATAGAATATACTAAAACAATATATTAGTAATATTAAGTGTTCATAGTTTGTTTAGTTTATGACATAAATAAAAAATAAAATAATGTAAGCATTTTAATAATAAAAAATTGATTTACTCAAATAATTTTTTATATTAAATAAGTAATTCTATAAGTAAATTAATTTGATAATATTGTGTCAATGTTATTTTAAAAACCAATAGATGTCAATATAAAGTGAAAATATTGTAACAATAATATTTTTTAATTGCTTTCATGGAGAGACATTTTATTTTTGAATTTCATGGTTTGCACAATAATTCATAGAGATATTTTCATTTTGAAATTCATGGTTTCCACAATATTTTATAGGAAAGTGTCATAGTTCATTTTAATTTTGAATCTCATAATTTATAAAATACTTAATAACAAAGTGATAAATAAGTTGCCCATGAGAGATCTAAAGACACTCGTCTTTTTTGTAACCTAGCTTTGGGTTGTTCTATTTCTTTCAAAAGATAGATTGTCCATGCAAGTTAAAAAAAAAACAAGATAACTCTTAAATATCTGATGAAGTGATTCTCCAATGACTTTGCTACAAGAGTGCAAATATCTAATAGAGTGATTATCCAATGCGTTTGATGCAAGAGTGTGAGTTAGAGGAAGCTGTTACAAGATTCATTTTTTCCATTTTCAAATTGATACTCAAATAGCGAATCCAATGAATCTGACTATGGATATCATAGAGCTAGTTAGAAATATCGTATGCATGTGCACATTTTTCTAAGCACGTGTTCGACTTTTTAATGTGTATCTGACTTTGATTTTGCTTGGCCACAAAATTTTTATTTTCCTTCCCGGAATTGATTAAACAATCGCAAGATCCTAAAAACTTGACAATTTCAGCCTAGCAATTGCATTGTTCTGTCTTCATTATGCAATGAAATCGAGTTTTTGTACTAGTTTGAATGTAATTCGTTAACAAGAAATCTTATGGCACTGTGAATAGTTTCAAAATATAATATTCTATCACGCAAGTATCAAAATCGCTGCAGACTGAAAAAATTAAATTAAAATTACAATAAATAAATAAATTTATTTGAAAATAAAAACAAATTTATAATAATTTAAATTTTATAATTAATAAAAAATAGAGTAAATTAAATTAAGTTGTTAATAGAAGATATTAAGAAAAGATAATAGTAATATTAAGTGTTCATGGTTGGTTTAGTTTACGATATAAATGAAAAATAAAATAATGTAAGCAATTTAATAATAACAAATTTATTTAATCAAATAATTTTTAATGTTAAATAAATAGTTCTATAATTAAATCAATTTAATAATATTTTATAAATATTATTTTTAAATTTAATTGATGTAAATAGAAAATAATGTAACAATAATATATTTTTTTAGTTGTTTTGACTAGGAGACATTTTAATTTTGAATTTCATTGTTTACAAAATACTTTATAAAAGGTGTCACATAGCATTTTAATTTTTAATTTTATGGTTTATAAAATATTTCATAACAAGGTGAGAACTAAGTTACTCATGAGCAATGTAAAGACAAATTTTTTTTTCTATAATTTAGCTTTGGGTTGTTCTATTTATTTGAAAGGACAGATTGTGCAAGCAAGTTCAAAAAATAACTAAACGGTCTCAACATGTCTAGAGGCAACCCAAGTCGCTTCACCTGAGTAATTATCCAATACCTTTGCTACAAGACGGCGAGTTTAAGGAACATGTTGCTAGTTTCATTTTCTTTTTCATTTTTCATATTAATACTCGAATACAAAATCCAATGAATCTGGTTACAAATATCATAGAGTTACATACAAATATCATATGCATGTGCAGAGTTTGCTAAGCATGTGTGCCAATTTCTAACGTTTATCTAAATTTGATTTTTCCTAGAAACGATAATCCAATGCATTTAAAATTTTATTTCCCTTTGAGAAATCCATTCAACAATCACCAAATCCTGAAAAGTTGAGAATTTGAGGCTAGCATTCCATTTTTATTCATTATGCAATAAAATCGAGTTCTTGTACTAGTTTGAGTGTAATTCGTTAACAAACAATGTTATGGAACTGTGAATAGTTTCAAAATATAAGGTGTTATCATATAAGCCTCAAAATCTCTACAATAATACATGGAAGAGGAAGCGGCTAATAGTCACAAAGTGGATTGTGGATGTGAATTGTGGATGTGAATAAAACAAAAGAATAAATATTGGACACTTTGGATAAAATGTGTTGTAAAGTGAATTAGGTGGAACTTAGATTGGTGCATGTGTTTTTGTTGTTGGGTACAATATGTATGATCATATTCAGACAATGTTAAGTTAATGTCAAAGTTCACCATGCAATAGATTTATTTGTGTAGTGTTTTTGTTTTTGGTACAATATGTATGTTCATATCCAGACAATGTTGGGTGAATGTCCAAGATCACCATGCAATAGATTTATTTGTGTGGTCAACTTATGTATTTATGATTCAGGAAACCTGATGTTGTTACTAGAGATGTGAATTAATATGACATTCATAGTTTACTTTTTAACATTTCAAATCAACGAAACCTTATTAAAGATGAAATGGTGACAAAGTTAGGTATATCTAAATTTCTGGGAATCTTTTAGCTTTTATGATAATGAGTATTGAGTTATTTTATGAGTATTTTCATGTTTCTATTTTTTGGAAAAATAACCTTAAAATGAGGAAAAATGTTTCCACCTTGCACTATGATTAAAGAAATAATTTTAAAAAATATTTTGAATAGTAAAAAGGCGCTTACTTAGTGGAGATGTATAAGATGAATATTTTGATGAGAACTCATAGATTTAAGGATGACATAATTAAAAGAAAAGAGCACATCATCCAAGATTCATACTTTTTAGTGTTAAAAGAATGCATTTAAAGTAATAGTGCATTCATAATATTCTTAATTTATTTATTAGCTCGGCACTTGTAGTTTCTTTAAAGGCTGATTGTGGTTTCTAATTGTAATTGTAAATAATCATTTTATCTATTTACTCAAAATGTTAAATAATTTATAACTAATACAATTTAATAATAACTTTTGAATTGTGACTAAGTGTGACCTCTTAATATAAGATAAGAAACTCATAGGTCATTCTCAATATTGAGAATTTTACTTTTTCATGATTAGATATGGCTATAGAAGGGTAGAGTGTAATTGGAACTTGAAGTTATGATAAGCTAAGAGATTAATAATTATGTCAACCTTGAAATGCTAAAGTATCTTAACAAAGAGAATTACATTAAATTATTTTATGAACACACTTGGTAAGTGAATACTTTGTTACGAAGAAAAACACAATTTTATTTACAAATTCATTACATAGTGTAAGTTACTTGGAAATCTGCAACAACTCACTCGAAAATGCAGATAAAGAAATAAATAAAAACATTAAAAGTTTGTGAAAGAAACTTATCATAGTCATTAGAATAATGAAATGTATATTATTCATTAAAACTTGTTAAATTATATCGAGAAATTAAAAAACTATATTATATTAATTAAAAAATAAAAAATAAATTTTCACGTTGAATATGATATGAAATTATATAAAAGGTTTATATATTAAATTATTTTTATTTTTGAAATGAAATTATATAAAAAATTATATATTTAATTTATTTTCATTTAAAAAATAAAAGAAAATTATTTATTTTTACTTGGTAAGAGAATGCTTCAAATTATCGAAATCATAACTTGCAAATATGATGTACAGCTCAAAGGAAAATGAATTAACCAAAAATCATGATGTTTATTTTATTTTTAAATTTTACATATTTTACCTATATCGATATGAGAAAAAAATTATAATAATATATGAAATATCTCATATTATTATTATGGATTCATATGCAAAAAAATCATAAATAAGATGACCAAAAGTCATGAAGTCTATTTTATTTCTTAAATTTACATTATATATAATATTAGGGAAAATATATAATAATATATAAAAACATCTTTTGAATTCATTTAAAATAACCTTGGAGTCTTTTAAAACACTTCGTGTTAATGTATTTAAATTAGTATTATTATTTTTATGAGTATTATTAGTACAAGCGACGTGATTGATACATTAAAGAATAAGTCTAAACATTTTATTTTTTGGCTCATCGTTATTTAAATTTAATTATAGCATTATTATAAATTATATATTTTATTATTAGAACTAAAATTTGATTGCTGGTTAAATTAATTTAAAATATATCTGTCAATATGAATTGGCCATATATTTCAAGAGTAATTTTAGTAAATTTTCATGTTTATAATTCAAAGTCTCAAATACAATTTTACATAATTATTTTCTAAATTATGTAATCACGAATAAACTTGCTTTTTGATAAATAAAATTTATTTTATCCATTTTATATATTAAAACACATTTAATTTATTAATTTTAAAATTTAATAATCAAAACTAGTAGCAGGAACGCTAGCTATACCGACTTTTATATATAATTTTTTTTTGTTTTTTTGGTTTATTTATATTATTTAATTTATTTTATTTTTAATTATTTTCATTTAGTTTTATCTTATTATGATTTTTATAGTTTGTGTTTTCATTATTTAAGTTTAACTATTAATTTATTTTTTATTTTATTTTTTACTTTTTTATTTTAGATTATTATAATAATAATAATAATAATAATAATAATTTGTGATTAAAAATTTTGTAATTATTAATTTAAAATTAAAATTGTAGTGTTTAATTTAATATGATAATAATTTTCTACAAGTTATAATGATTATTATAACAACAAGCTTATTGTAGGGCATACATGAAGATTCAAACATGAGATTTTCGACCACAAAAGAGCATGAGAGGAAGTCATAGGGAAGCATGGGGCAAAACCCCTAAAGAGAGCTAATTTCTAAAAGAAAGTCAAATCAAGCACCAATAGTCTCTTCCATGCATTTAAACAATGAAATAATAATCTATAAAATCTTTAGGAGGAGAAAAAACCTAAAAAAATGATATAACACAAAAAAAAATTGAAAATATTGTCTATGGAGATCAAGCGATTTCCCTTATATTATGAATAAAATTTCTAGACAAAGAGTTTACAAATATAATGTGTTTATGACCAACATAGGGCCTCTTCTTAGAAACGCTAAGCAATAATTCCAAAGGAGCCACATAAAAACTAGAAGTATGCCAATGGCAAGAGAACCTTAGTAAGAATAAATATTAATAAGCATTTCCAGCAGTTATGGTGGAAAGAAATGGAAAAATCATATAAGATTACTCCAAAAAAATGCTAAATGAAAGTTAATTTCCACTGGAACTAAATTGCAAGAGAAACAAAGTAAGATTATTAGTCATATCTTTGATTTTGTGGGAAACTCGCCATAAGGAAATGTAATGAAAAGTATCAAGGAAATTAGAATGATATCTACCTTTCAGTAAAGGAACGAAGTCTGTGCATATCCTCTAACATGTAGGAGAAAATATTTAACTTCCAAAATGTAAGAGTTATACACATTACGAATTGGAACGAAAAGGTATATATATATATATATATATATATATATATATATATATAATATTATATTATATTATATTATATTATATTATATTATAGGATGTTCTATTATATTGAATATTAAGAAAACAGTAAGCTCAATCCATGATATACAAGGTTGGGAATTATTCCCAAAATGTTAATGAAGACTGATACAAATAAATATATAATGTATGCAAAAGAATTTCCATGGTGGTTTTAATATATGAAAATTAGAAACATCAGAACTATTTCCCTCTAAGCACTAACTAATGTGTGATTTGGGTGACCCAATTGATTCCCATGTTATGACGACATAACACAAAAGAAGATATTGATCTTTCTATGATAGTAACCTGATATAATGAAGACTTGTATTTTGTTGATTATTATGTGGAAGAATGGTGCAAAAAGATCAAGTTATGATTTCAGTAAAAAAATTGTATTTCATGTATTATTATATAATATTGAGAATAATACATTTTATGATCGTGTTTAAGTTGACAATAATCTATTTAATTAGTTGTCTTTTATTCTAATATATGCATCACATATGGCTAATTATGTCACTTTTCTAGAGATAGACAATGACACTAAATTTTCAATGTTAGGAATCAAGAGAGACGGGGTATGTCATTTTGCTAAAATATCTTAGACTTAAATATTTGAATGGTTTATGATTTCAACCACTGCTTTCATATGATTGATATGAAAAGGTGACAAATGTAGTAGGCGTGACTATAAGAAAAGAAGAAGAAGAGTGGTTGAGATTGATCACAATGTAAATTATTTGTAATTGATTAATTTTTTGCATTTTTTATCATTCAACATTATAACATTGTAACTTTGTATTAAAATTTTTTATCTCATCATTTTTTTCATTCGAGTTAATAGCACTTTATGTTCACAACAATAGACCTTTGGTAAGGAGATATACCATTTTCTTCTACATATTATGCACATTATACCTTTATTTGTATTAAAATAACTACATTAATGTTAGATATACTCAACTCTTTTAATGATTATAATAGTCATATGTTTGAAACATTTTATGTGACTATGCACGACTAAAGCCAACTTAAATCCATCTTAATGCTAGATATATCAAACACTAAAAGAGATCAAATCCCTCGGGGAGAAAACCATTTCTCTATTTTTTCACTCAAAAAAAGATTTTCACATCACTAGTACAAAAAGACTAATTAAATACTAAAAAAAGGACTAAAATTTACATATAAACAACTATTTTTTAGTTAGTGACTAGTACTAGCTAATTTATAGTATCTTGTAATGCAACCAAATTTTAGTTGTTTTTAGCTTAGTCATGAATTGGTTGTCTCAATTTTATCATCTAGTAGTATATTTAGTCATAAATTAGGTCATTAATTTAGTCATTAATTTAGTCAGTAATTTAGTCATTAATTGCCACAATTAATGAACAAATATACAAAAAAAATATATTACTATAGGATCTTTTGAGAAAACTAATTAATGACCAAATAAATATGACCAAAATGTTAGTCATGTTATAAGATACTATAAATTAACTACTTATAGTCATATATATGCAAATTTTAGATACTATTTGATTTCAATTAATGACCAAATAAATATGACTACATTTTGGTCTTGTTATAAGATAATGTAAATTCGCTACTAATAGTCATATATATAAAATAATAGGTCATCATTTGTAATCATAAATTTATCATTTGCAGTAGTAATTTATCTTTCTTTTGGTAGTTTCATATTCATTATATAAACGACTAATTTAGTGGTTTATATTCATTTCATTTACTTTAATTAATAATCATTATAAATGACTAATTTAGTCGTATATTCATTTTATTTGTCTTCATCATTTATCAATATAAGCTACTAATTTCGTAGTTTTAGATTGATTTTATGTGTTCATTATTAATCAACATAAATTAATTAGTATGATTTAAAAAATATCATACAATGTGCATGTTCATCTAATATGAAAATGCAAAGCTACATATGTTAATTACAATACTAAACAATATCAAGTATAACTATAAATAATTTCAACCACATAAATTATATTATATAAAATGCTGAAGTATCAAAATATAAGTTTTCAACTTAATATTGGTTCGACTACAATTTACACATGAAATGTTGTTTCATCACTTCAAAACATTATCATAATGTTGCCAAGAGATTGCAGGTGAATTCACCAACTCTGAAGACTTGACCATCAGTCTCTATGTGCATTTATTATGCGGGATTCTGGCTCTAAGGGTATCACCAGACCAATTCTCTTCTCTCTCTCTCTCCCCTTACACTTGTCACTCTAGTGTTATTGCTCTCATATTTCTTCAATACCTGATTCTTACCATACATACTGAGTTCCTTTTCTGAAAAAAAGAAGAAGATACAATGTAGAGTGTAAGACATGAAAGATAATGTACACTAAAATATAAACTAATGTAGACTATAAAGAGTTTATATGAAATATTCCTCAACATCAGCAATGTCAAGACCATTTTTCCCCATACAAATAAGAAACTCGAACAAGTTTTTTTCAGTTGGACGATAGTGGCCACTATAAGGTAGTCAGATGAGTTGTATAAACAAAGAAATAAAATGTCAACATAAAAAAGAACACCTTAGTAACTTAGTATTCAACCTTAAGGAAATCTTAATAACAATCATGTCAACTAAGTTGCATGCTAAAAAGCTCAAGTTGTAGATAACTTGTGAAAACAAGTAATTTGAGGTGTGATGTTTAACCTTTGTCATTTTATTCCCAACAACATTTCATTTTCTAACACATGAACTTGGTAAAGTATAAAAACAACATGTGCTCAAATAACAACATGAAAGTAAACTTTTATTATAGTCGTGAAATTTGTTTAACACAAAATAACTACAAGGATTCCAGTCAATATCATGTAATACTAATTTCATCTTCAAGATTTGATCGTTGTGTAAATGGACACGATATAAAGTATTTTGAATTTCATAGTTAAAGGGAAAAAAAAAAACAAAATAAAACCAAACAATAAAGAAAGGACATCATGGAATAGACATTACAATTATAAAAAAATATGTTTACCTATCCACGAATGTCATGTCTATCATTCCTAAAACATTTGTTTTCCCAAAATAACCATGAGATGAAAAAATCACATCATTAAAAACCATAGGAATCCCTACTAGAAATATTTCCAAAGTCGATGGCTCAGGTGCCTGAAGGATCTCTAACGTCAAATGAATCATATCCAATACATGATCTGCATTGTATCCCCGTCCTTTTTCCAATCACATTTCCTATAACCTACCCACAATAGAGTCAAGTAACAAGCAAACAAAGGCATTGCAATTTGTTTTTATCTTTTACATCTATAAAAAATTAATCTGATTTGTTTTAGGAACAAATTAATTTATATTTAAAGCATTTCTGACATATGATAAGGTATCAATCAAGGAGGACATCAGAAAAATCGACCTCAATGAGGTTGTCAAACAATTTCTACCATATCAATATTTATTTTGTTGTGATATCTTGGGTAGAAAAAAGAACATATCTGCAAAAGAAAAATCCATATATTACTTATGTTTAAACTCTATATATGGTGTATTCTTAGGTAGCTTTTTAAGATGTTCCTCTAGCTTTAGCAAAGCGAACTATAGCCTGGTTAAAATTTGTATCCTTTTATTCAACATCAATTTCTCCAAGATAAATTTCACACATTATTATTTCCTATTTCTCAACATGCTGCATATGATAAATTGAAAGTCACATAAAACCAAGAGAAAATCATTTTCTAACCAAAAAAAATAAACAAACACTGCCTCTAAGGGATTTTCATTATGATATCAGCAGATCAAAAGAGATTGGACCATTTTTACTACTTGACATTATTGTTTTTGTTATGAAAGTGCTCGAGCTTTAGGAACCAACAAATCTGAGGGAAGTTGTAAATGTGAAAAAAAAATTATGTTTACCTCTATATACTTCTTCAAAATGGTGTGAATGATTCCATTTTTGGATGTGATAAATCTCATAATAAGAAATGGCCTCATGGGATGCATACATTAAATATAAAAACCTATTGACATGGCACATATTCTAATAAATTGCATTGCAATGACTACCATGGGTCTCTATGGGTTAGAAGTCCTCATTATGTTAGTCTTGATGATGGAAGAGAGATGAAAATGATAAGTATGGGTGGTCCTAGTTTGTATGGTGGATATCTTCAAACCAAGGTTGTCATATTAGTGAAGCTAGGTTCTGACATGGTAAACCTAGATCTGGTCCTCACACGGTTTCATTCCATCATACTTTGTCAAGACTGAAGAGGATATAATGGTACTTCAACTTATAATAGCATTTCTTTTGAGGGTATAGATAAAGTGTATCCAAAGCAAATGGAGTTTTGGGATCCAAGAGATATGGATAGTTTACATGATAACAATCATATGTTTTTTTCCCAAGATTCAAATATAGGGATATATTTTGTGGATTTTACTGATAGATAGAATGAAAGAAATAATCCAAGAGGAACATCTACTGGTCATTGTGATTATGGATATACTTGGAGATAATAAGACTATTTAGGTTCAAATCAAAGATGGCATTGATTCTTGTAGCTATTTAGTTATTGGTAGCTTTTAAGGTAGGAATTTTTGTTCTTCAATGGTAGGGTCATTCAGCTTAATTGCATCTACCTTGGTCCTATCACCCAAAAGAAACAAATAATCAACAAATGGTAAATATGTCAAGTTTAGGGCTCTTCCTATTTGTATAGTTGTCAAGCTTATAGTTCTTTTTGACTCTGTGATAGCTCTATTGAGACGATATACTCTACAATAAAAAATAATAGAGGGGCCATTAGGCATACCTACTCATGGTCGATTGTAGGCATGATAAAAGAATAGGTTGAGCCACTAATTAAAATTGCAAAGATATTGAGGAAAGACAATTCATTATCTAGTTAATCAATTTCACATTGAACCCTATATGGATTAGTATTCCTAAATAAAGTCATTTTTCCCTATCATATGCCTTGGAAAGACAAAATCACTAACATTGCTTCTAATTTCTTGGTTATAAATTTCATCTCGGGCTACTCCCATTCCGTAATGGATTTGTTTCCTAGGAAGGATTCCAAATTGTTCTAATGACACAGAATTCGCTTAGTGGATTTTGACCCTACATGTAATAATTTTTGCAATAATTTTGTAGATGAAATTACATAGTGATATGGGTCTAAAATCATAAAAAGTTTCATTCCTGTCTAATTTCTGAGATTAAAGCCTGAAATGTTGAATTGAAAGATCCCGAATCATACATGTGTATTTTAATTTGTCAAAAATCCTTAGTTGGTATGATTGAAAGAAGTCATATAACCCCTAGAAGAATTTTATTGCCTTGTTAAGTGACCGAGGGATTTTATCCTTTTGGAAATAGTGCATAATTTTTTGTAATTATTCCTTTGATATTGGATCCATCAGTGCCTCATTACCCACCTCACCTACAAAAATAGGGAAATTTGAAGTCATCTTTAATTATCTCTCTGAAATTTATTCTATCATCCTTTTTGTAAATTCCCTCAAAATCGTTTGTTAATGAGAAAATTGGTCCTCGAGATGAGTCGCCTTCTCATGAAGCAAAGTTTGTTGATAAAAAACATCTTAAGGCAACTTCTCATTATAATTATGAGATGTTGAAGCGAGAAAATCTCTACTATTTTGTAAATGCTATGCACGAATGTTAGTTATTTGGTAAAAGAAAATACATGGGAAGTGAGGGAATTGTGGAGATTCTGTACAACTCTTTTCACAAATGTGACATGTGAGAATGTAATCTTATCGAACAACTATATTTGAGAACATGCACCACTTTGAAGGCAAGACTATTTTGGATGTAGGCGCATGATGTGGTAATTTGGCAATCTAGTATGCATAAGCTGGTACAAGGAATGTTTATGTTGTTGAAGAAATGAAAATGTTAGAACATGTATGTCCACATGTAATAAGAAATGGTGTTAGCCACATTGTTGATCAAAATGAAGGATTTTTGGAGGATGTCATGTTTCTTGAAAACTTGATATCAATTCCAAAGAAAAATAAATCCTAACTCAAATCCTCCATGTTAATGATGACTCTTACCAATAACATTATATCTTGTTAGACATATTATGAAATGTCAAGTACATTTGAAGGCATAATATATTGAAAGAAAGAAGAAATATATTTGTAAAAGTCGAAATAGTTCTTGAAAAAGAAGATTCCATATGAAAGACAAGATTCCAAACTGGAAATATTCATCACGATAAACATATTCATTCCCATGGATAGCTAGTTTATTCATGATCTAAGCACACTTTATAAGAAAATGAGAAAAAGAAAAGCACATATATGGTATTTCTCGACTTTTTCAAAATTTACATGAAAAAATATCATAGAATACCAGTTAGCAGTAAAACTTCGTGATCCAAGCTAGAAAACTCAATAAATGATATAAGAAACATTAATACACTATTTTCAAAGGAAACAAGTGATGTTGAAGGGGTGGTGGAGATGGAGGTATAGGTGGAAGAGTTTGCATAGAATGCCATACATATTGTGTTATAGGAGACAAAGAAGCAAGTCTTTGTGATTGTTTCCTTTGTGAGAATGAAATGTTTCTTGATGATGGTGTCATAGGCAACATAAATTAAAATCTCAGGGTATCAAAGCGAAGGGAAGATCCAACATTTGTTTGAGATTTTGGTACCATTCCTAATGGAATTTTTGTAGCTACTAACCTAGAGTCATTCATTGAAGCCACATGGTGACCAACAAAATATGTTAAATTGAATGAAGGTGCCAAGCTCGAACTTGAATTGTCATCACTAGGAACAAAATCTTGAAGTGTTCTCAACATTGATTATGAAGTTGGGCTATTATTTTGATGTGACTAGTGAGGAGGTTGGCCCATTACATGTTGATGTTCCAATGCACCTTGACTACTTTGCAGAAAAGATAATGTCTCAGTGGAAGTATCTATGATATTTCGATATACAATACCTGATTTCATAAGAGAATATGCTTGGTGCTCTTCAGACTCTTACATTAAGAAAAATATCATTGTCAAACATCTTTTATCTTTACATGCTAAGGAAATCACTAAAAAAGAAAGAATGAAAAAAAGAAATGGGTAATAATTTTTCATCGAACTAATTATATCAAAAAAGAGTGTAGGGAGAAAGGAAGCCTACCCTTCTAGGAGGATGGTTCTCCTTCTAACTCATCAGAGGCCTATCCACATGAGACAAGGGTCCATGCAAATGCCAATCACTATTAGGAAGAGTAGGTTCCAAACCCATTCTTTTCTCTCTCTCTCTAAGCCTAAGCACTTCTTTACTTCACCAGGAAAATAATCATATTTCCTTGAGCTATCACATTCTCTTCCATGATCTTCAAATATTGGGCTCATATCCCCCCGCAAGTATTCTTCTTCCTCATAATTTAACTAGTTTCTAGACACCATTCCACTGCATATTATATCAATTTCTTGAGGTGGTTGTACAAGTGAAAGTAGTCCATGCAAAGATCTATAGCCCCTGTAATATCCATAGGCATCAATTAGAGAACCATGCATTCAATGATGCCTCCAATCATAACCATTCCATGAACCATATTCTACACATGTATTAGCAGTCTCAAGTTTCCTAAGCCAATCTCCATCACCTTTCCAACCCAAGGATTTTCCCACCCTTTATCCTTCTCTGCATTCTTGCAATTCAACCTTCCAATAATCCTTGATAGAGAAGGAATATTTTGAACTCCAATTCTTGATGATGCCATAGGATCACTCCTCCCAACAACACTTAATAGAGAAGGATCCATTCCAATTCCAACTCTTGGTGGATAGGCAACCCTTCCACTACTTAACCTAAAGAGTGGAAAGGAAGGTTTTCCAACTCCAATCTTTGGCAAGGGAGAGAGAGGCCTTCCAAGTATAATTCAATGGAGAAACATTGAAATTGTAATCATTATAGCTTGTAGCACGATTTTTTCCATATCCAGGTTCAAGAAAATCATTTGCACTTTCTAGTCGATGGGCCTTCTAGAAATAAGAAATAATAGTCAATGGTAATGTAGAAAGATATGAAACCTACAAGCCAAAATCATTCCTACATGCATAACATAGAACATCTGACATGAGGTCATGATCTGATGGTGAGGATGGTCATGTGGGACCACCAATCAATATTTGACTATCCAAGAGGATGAAAATATAGGTTGGGACCACATACAAAGGAAATAGTACCTGAAATAATTTGACACAATAGGAACGCCCCTGTTGCATAAGCTTAGCCATGCATGCAGTTCAGAAAAATATGTGAATAAGAAATTTATTTTTGTAGGATGTCTACATGGAAATTTGTGATTTTTCATTTAAGGAACTGGACACGCTTATGTGAGTAAGTCAACTATAAGAAGCTATGCTTAAAAAATAATATACAACACCAAGCATCAGTGAAAAAACCAAGTAAATGTGAACAAGAATCACACATAAAGACAAATATGTTTAGAAATCCAAATAACAATAATAAAAATTGATATTAAAAAGAAATGATGAAGTCCATTGTAAGGAAAGAAGATAGCAAGACAAAATTCCCAATGAGTTTTCTAAAATAATGCACAAGCATCAACAATTTTCAAATCAATGTTCTCACACTCAAAATTCAAACTCAACAAAGACTCTTTTGGTATGGGACTCAGCAAGACTCAATAACATTAGAAAGACTCAGCAAAGACTCTG
Source organism: Pinus tabuliformis (assembly GCA_031772625.1). NCBI lineage: Eukaryota > Viridiplantae > Streptophyta > Pinopsida > Pinales > Pinaceae > Pinus > Pinus tabuliformis. The sequence goes on from CM062814.1 coordinate 653,139,134, forward strand.
ACCAGTGGCAAGTTTCAAGAGCAAGTCTTAGGAAAGTCTCACAAATATTAAAGAAATCAATCTACATTGTTTAGAATTATTGCAAGCAACATTTGCAAAAGATAGGTTAGATTCAACAAGGTTAGAATTGTGAAAAAAAAATAAGTACACTTTGATGTGCCACATATAGAAGTAATTTTCTACAAGACAGGTAAATGATCATGATCATATTAACCTAGAAAAATTAATCGTACATATATCTACATCATTCATTACCATTAGGTGTAAAATATAATATCACACTATCTCATCAATTGGGCTACATATCATATAATAATATTGTAAGTACTTGAAATAAAATTTAACAATTTCCAAAGCAAATTATAAAGTACATGGTTAAACTAAAAGTATAAGTTAAATAGAAGTCACCTACAAATTCCTATTTTGACTGAGTGTTTTTTATCTCAGAAAAGGGTAGAAGAAAAATATACATGTAGTCTTCAGGAATCTTCAAGCTACCTTTTTCGACTTTCATGTATAGATCTGTCAGATCTCTTTGGTTCTAAACTTAGTGAATCCTCGTTTATTTCTGAATTTGACCCCTGTACCTACCATGTGGACCATGTGAACATTTAAAATACAATTTAGTTTGATGCATCTTAAAGAAATAGAATATGGGATTGTGTTTCATAGAAATGCATCAGAGAGCATAAACAATATCAATAGCCCTAGTGTTCCAACCAGAAACAAAATTTTGGATGCTTATAAATGATATTCTGAGGGGAAACAAATACATGTCTTAATGGATATCTCAGTAAATTAATGATCAATAGCCAATTTGTGGGATAAATGCATACAAATAGCAATATCATTAAAATTACACATTTTGCAACTTTAATGGTTATGTCCCTAAAATCAAAAGATTACTTGGTAACAATTTAACTTAACAATGGAATAATGCAAGGAACTGAGCATTACAAAAGCAATTGCAAGAGAAAAATGTTTTATAATTCGTTACACAAGAAGGCATAATATAAGAGTTCAAATATTTGACTCATGATATACCCATTTTTAATCTTCTAGCCAAAGCCCATAAACCAAGGATTCACAAAGCATAAATGTTTCTATGTTACATTCATTTAGCACAATCGTCTTAGGACTACTTTTCTCACCGTGTATTGTTCATCCCTTTTGGTACCCGTTTAAGTTGGTAAGAGAAGCTTCCATGAAGGATTATAAGAGTTTTAGGGTGGTTGACAATTATGTCAGGTACACTACCTAGAAAATATTACCAATCGACTTTAAAAGGAGATCACACAAAAGGCATAAGAATAAGAGATGAAATGGGTATGTGAAATACAACCTTGATACCTTCTAGAGAGATGCTTGTGTGTCTCATACTCCCTTAACATTGTTTCCATGGAAACTATAAATCCCTTGTTCGTGACTGTTCCAAGCGCATTGTGAATCTGAAAGAAACCCCAAGAAAAACCAATTAAGCATGTGAGCATACCAATGCAGCCAACCAATATAGATAGTCATTTCAACCACAACATAAAAGAAATCAATTAAGTCAATTAGTACATGTATTCATGCTTGAATTTTCAAATACACAAAGAGCATCCTTACATCATGAAGATGAACTTCCACTGATCCTTGCTTGTGCATCTCATCCAAAAGTTGGCAGTTCATCCATATATCATAGGTCAGGCTTTTAATACAAACAAAAATCAATACAATGCTAGCTTATCTAGAGGATTTAAGAATATGCCACCTTTGACATTCAAGTAAATGGTACTCTAGCCTGCATCTTTCCCATGAAAAAATTTCAGATTGTTGTAACTATATTAGCCTGCCTTATTCTTTCATTGGCAGAAACTCCCGTTGTAATGAGATCCATGTCAACAGTCCCTGTGACCACAACACAATGCATTCATTGAAATTACTTTTGTATAATATATGCCTTAGACTTGGAATAAATGGATATAAAGAAAACTAAGAAATAATTCCATTTATACGAGTGCAACTGGCATGTTTTAGGACCTAAATAATGAGATATTTGTAAGCCTAGGCAAATTGACCACCTTTATCAAGAAAGTTGTATAATTTACGAGTATCATGATCAATGGCAGATTGTTGATAGGCAACTTCAAGCAACCCGAATGCTTCAACAGTGTCACACCTTTCAACCTGCACAAACCACCATTGTTAAGCACGATTTATATAATTCCAAATTTCATGGTCATACAAGATATATACATACATACATACATACATACATACATATATATATATATATATATATATATATATATAGATATATATATATATATATATATATATATATATATATATATATATATATATATATATATATATATACATATACTCGATTTTACATTCTCATATGCACTTTGATTTACTTGGGAAGATAGTTCTATGCAAAACTTCTATTGTAGCTAAGGTTGGTTTCTTATAAACTTCCAAATCCATATTGATAAAATTCAACATGGAATTTTTAAATTAAAATACATGCAAAATTTTGAGAATGCTTATATAAAAAATGGATATCTGCTAATTCTAGATTTCGTTGAAACCCAACTTATAAGTGGCATGACAAATAACAATGTTATTGTAAGTTTATAAGATAACAATTGATTTGTTATGATCAAAACTCATACCATTTTCTTCACCCTCTTTTCCATTCTTTTGACCATCTACAATAAACGTTATTGTAGCATTGAAACCTTTAGCTCCATTTGTAGTCTACAATATAACAACCATGAGAGTTATTTTCTTGAATTAGAAACTTTAAAGTACATTTATAAATTTCAAGGTTAATGTACGAATTGTTAAAATACTTATCAAGCTTCACAATAGAGTATTTCATTAGAAGAAATAGAGTAAGAAAAACAACATTCAAATACTGCAGGAATGAAATTAGAATTATTTCCTTAAGTATTGTTAAATGGAATTGACATCCAATATTTTTTGCTAATGCAAGTTAAAGTAAAAAAATATCAGATAACAAAAGTTGCAAGTGGCATCCAACAACAAACCTTTTCAAGCATGACATAAGTGATCCCTATGTTTCACCGAGTTTTGATGATGGAGATTTGGGTTGATAACTTTTAGACACAACTAGAAGTTACTCCCAGTTTCCAACGGTGAAGAGGGATCTCTCTCTCTCTCTCTCTCTTTCTCTCTCTCTCTCGCTAATATTAGTAATTGTCAATTGCGTCTAACCCAAGTTTTTGTGATGGAATATTATCCTGCCCCCCTAGTTTATATTCTGATAAGTGACTTGTTGAGCTCATAATGCATATTGTTGTAACATGTTTGATCCCTACTTTTGACCTATATTTGTGCTCTAAGAAACATAGGGATTACCCTGGGGACCATACTAGGAATGAGGGTAAGTGCCCCCAAGTTTTGCCCAGGATATATTACCTAGAAATATATATATATATATATATATATATATATATATATATATATATATATATATATATGTATGTATATATATATATATGTATATATATATATATGTATATATATATATATATACATACATACATATATATACATACATACATACATACATACATACATATATATATATATATATATATATATATATATATATATATATATATATATATTGGAATGAGGGTAAGTTCCCCAAGTTTTACCTTCGATATATTACTTGGAAAATAAAAAAATAAAAATTACACATATAAGGAATTAAAGATGTAAAATTATACAAAAAAATGTTAAATACAAAAATTAGATAAAAGAAAAATTGTTGAGATTCAAAAGATATATAAAAATAATAGATCAGAACCAACACAAAACCCAAATTCCATAATAAAGAGGAAAATACACTATCACTTCGGTAGCACAACTCTTGAAGAGAAATAGCAAAGATGGATGCATCCTTAAAGAGAGAGTGAACCCAAGAGAAAAGTGAGATAGACAGAAATAAACAAAAGTACAAGAGAGTGCAACACTTGAAAGGAACCATTAGGCAAAACTCTTTATTAAAATTATTAGGTAATCACATAAGGATTAATCCGAAATGAGAGTTGTGTATTTACAATTTCATGCTGCCCCAAAACACATGATTAACTACCACTTAGACTACCTAAAACATTGGTTTTTCATCTAATGCATGTACATATGTGTTAATGAGTAGAAGATACAACTTCCTCCCCACGTGAATTAGAAATTTAATTGAAAACACATGCATAGCTCTGGAAAAATGAGTTGTAATGCAACATGAACTCACAACATCTTGCATAAGTCATCCTCAAGTTAACGTTTTCATTGTTTGTTAAGTTGCATGCTTACTTCACCAGATGTTATTGATTAGTGATGGGTTGCGCCTATTTCCAAACAAGGTAACCACATCCCGCTATTTATAGTTTAATGTTGTGTTTGGGTACATGCATATTCCTACATATCTCCTACACTACACCTCCTTCTAAGTACTAAAACAACAACTCCACACCTGACTATGCATTTATATATTCTTCATTCAATGCATGATCCACCCTTTGCAGGAAATAAAACACCATGCATAGGTTAACTCACTGGAGATAATATAAAACTATTCTAGGAACTGCAACCAACCTGTTAGAAATCTCACCAGTAGAAAATGAGAGATTAGTGACTAGGTGACTAAAAATGTTAGTCACCACAAATTTTCCAAGTGAAATACTACGAAATTTGAGCAATGTTAAGTAACCCAATTAAAAATGACTAACATAAATGACTAATTTAGTCTTGGGTTAATATATATGAATAGCTAATAAGTAATACAACTAAAAATGACTAACATGAATGACTAATTTAGTATAGGAACAAAAATGAAACTACCTAACAAATACTACAACAAGACGAATTAGTTTTTTATGTTAGTCAGTTTAATTGTGTCACTTCAACAATCTAAACTTACAAGTGATAAGGGATTCAAAGGCTTATTATAAATTGGATAAACAGTTATAGTTTTGTAATGTACATCAATGCACACCCAAATTTTTTCTCTATGCCATATAACAAAGAATCCTTACTCTTTCCTTCCAGCCTGCTAGAATTATACTCACTTCTGGTCTTTCTTACTAATACATCATACTCACCTCTAGTTTTCCTTACTAATACATAGTCACTAGTAAATTTTTTTATTTAAAATAATCCATGGTTTACTCAACAAGCCGTTCTTGTCTTCTTGTGAGTTTCACTAATGGCTATAATTGAAATATGTTACCTAATTTGACAATATTGGTAAGCATATTGGTTTTGTTTTCCATATATGTTATGTAAAAAGTTTGTTACATATAATTGTATTTCTTATTCATATTATTCCTTAGTGCATCCCTTAGGAAAAAGTCTTTATATGTCTCTAATGTTTTTTTTTTATTAATATGGTGACATTGTTTACACAACACCCATGATATCTTAATTTCATTATGATTTTTCATGGGTACATAATTTTTATGAACCTTGGGCCCAAACACCCATGTGATTTTAACCAAATATCTTTCGCTCCCTCTAAAGGCTAGCTCATCCAACACAACTGGCCTCCTTGTGGCCATACATGGGGTTGGGAATTGAATGGGTTGCTCTTGTAGTTCAATAGTGGTTACTGCTAGGGATTTTTTCTTGCATATGGGAAAAATGGAATTAACCCCTCTTTTCATTTGTCATTTTCCTGTGTAGCAATAGATCAATGTTTGGCTTTGCTCTAGGGTTATGACTCATGAGTTTACCAGCTGTAATTATTTTTCCTTTCCATGCATCCTTTATTGCTTCAGTGGAGTTTAATCTTAGTTCCAGGTGGCCCTTCTGGTAAGCAATAATGTATAGGTATCAATCATTTATAAATGGTTCTGCTAATTGTTTTATTTTATCTAATTAAATCATATTTATGATTTAACCAATTATTTGTTGCCTTTTTAGGTTCATTATGGCTTCCAGGGATATTGATATTCTTCTATGTAAATTTTTTGTTATATGGAGTTTGGTTCTAGTATAAAGGGTTCTTGTTTCAAATCTCCTTTACACAGGTAGCCACTATTTTTATTTTCCATATTGGAGCCTCTCCTCTTTGAAATGAAATTATGAGAACCAAGGTTTATTAACACATTTTTGATGTCTTTGTTCTTAGAAAAAGGAGTGGCATTTTCCTTAGACTCCTTCCTTGACGAGAGTTATTTATTTCGAATCAGGTAACTTCCCTATACCTTGTTCCTGCAATTTTTTTTAAAGTAAAACCCTCTCGATACAAGTATTTTTTTTATTGTCATATGGGTCAGTATTATGGCTAGGATATGTTATGTGTTAAATCCTGTATTATGGCCATGATATGTTAGTATTAGCTATAATTACAAATCTTAAATAATATTATAAAGTATCCACTCTTCTTCATCTCTATCCTATCTATATATATATATATATATATATATATATATATATATATATATATATATATATATATATATATATATATATATATATATATATATATATATATATATATATATATATCTATATATATATATATATCTATATATATATATATATATCCTTTTGGTTACTTTAGCAAGTGATTAAGGAACATTTTGGCAATTACTTTGTAATTGGCCTGAGTTTTTTTATTAGTTGTGAAGGAAAATCCTGTGATATTCAGTATGGAAGTGGTGCAATCTCTAGATAGTTTTCTGAAGATGATGCCACAGTAGGGGACCTTGTTATGAAAGACCAGATTGGAAATTGTTTTATTTCAAAAATATTAAGCAAGTTTAAGTTTTTTTTTGTCACAAGAGTATTTTGAAAGTTATATTTTCATTTTTGTGGCATAAGTTTTTACTGATACAATAGGTGATCCAAGTCAACATTCTTACTGGCCAAGTTTGATGGTATTCTTGGGCTTAGATTTCAAGAAATTGTAGTTGACAAAGTTGTTCTAGTTTGGTGAGTATCATTTTTTGTTTGAAGGAAGTTGAAGGCCTTCCTTCAAGGCCACCACCAAAAAACTACATAGTCATTTGAAAAGTCTGATAAATTTTCATTTTGATGAAGACAACCATGAAACTTTGATTATGGGTTGACATGATCCTTTTTGGGGTATAAATTTAACACTAGTTTTAGAAGGTGTATAGACTTCATTGTTTCACTTACATCATTGCGTGATCCCCTAGTCATTGTTTGGTTTATTTGTAGACATCCAACATTTATGCATATGGATACAAATACTTGGTGTTTCCCTTTGTTCATTGTTGATGCAAGTGGGAACTAGATTGTAAATGTAGTCTTTATTATAGTCAAAGCATAAAATCATTTTTTATGTAATACATGCATTCTATCATTGTAGTGGTTACTTGTGTTGCTGACATTATTGAATTTTAAGAATATAAAATATGAGCTGGTAGTTAATAAATTTTTTGTTTGAATTGTTTCTAATGTAGCGAGGATTGGAATAATCTACCTAGTCTCTGCTTTCAGTGGTAGTGTGTTGTCAACACTTTTTAACCAAAATAGTGTAACTTCTCCAGCACATCTGGTGCATTATTTGTTTCATTGGGAGTGATGCTTTAAGAACTTATTATTAACTGGACAATTTATGTAAGGTTAGTGCAATATTCCACCATCTTTTCTTTTAACAAGAATCCAAGTAAATGCATCATTGTGCAACATTTGGTGAAAGAAAAAATTTCAAAATTGTTTTTTTTTTGTTTTGGTGGGTAATATTTTAAAAATTACTATAATATTTTTTTCCATATCATATATTCAAGAATTTAAACCAGCCTAGATCGATCTTAGCTAGCCTAGATCCACCTTAACTCCATATATGAGAGGGGAGAGGGATCAAATGATAAATCCCGAGTTAAGATGGATCTAGGCTAGTAAATGTAAGTCAACAACCTACCAAAGTTATTGGTTCCTTAACCATCAGTAGCATTGAAACATAACACATGAGACTACGTCGAGTAGAGTGAAAAATCCACACCAACTATAGTGTATATTCTCTTGCAAGCACCATCAAAGTAGTCATACAACATAACTTTATCGAGTATCATTGTTTTAGAGCTTTAGTAGTATCCTCAAATAAGTAGACTTGTAATAAGGACCAAATTTGTGATATTGTTTCAAAGGGGGGATCTATATTCAAACATAATTGAGTTTTTGGAAATCCAAATTCCCCAAAGAATAAGAAAAGGAAGATTTTTCCATCTCTTAAGACCTCTATTTGTATACAAATTTTGGAGCTTGGCCTTTATAGATTGACCCATCATAAGGAGATTTTTCTAATCAAATATTTCAGCTCAACCCAGACTTGAATGGAGTAAGAACAATGGAGAACTAAGTTCTTATTGGTTTCCTCTCCAGATCTATAAAGGAGAAAGGAGGCATATTCCAAGGCTTGTTTTCCACTTTAAGAAATTGACTGCAAGTAAATATTTTACCCATAAGAGCATGTCACATCAATAGTATTGTTTCAGTTGGTACAATTGTCTTCTAAATATTGGACCAATACCACTTAGCATCATTTACTTCCAAATTTAAAACTTATTTATACCCTAACTTTGTTGGGGAAACCACTATAACTTCATTGAAACTCTAGACTAGAAAATCCTAGTCTTGTGCTAATCTAAACTGATCCATTTCTAAATCACATATAAATTTATTCCAAGTAGGAATAAAATCCCCAATCAAGCCTAATATTTAGCAAAGAGCCACCATTGTGACTACCAACTTGTAGACTTTAGTTTGTTGATTTGATTTAACATGAAATAATTGGATTCATGTAGGTGACCAATCAGGTTCTCTAACAAAACTATGTACTCACTATAACACATATTAGTTTATTTTCAAAGCTAATTATAAACCATTCCCAACCCTCTACGCTAGAAATTGCTTCAAAGGAGGGAAAACTAATAACAGATATTTACAATGGTTAGAAGCTCTCTAAAATCATTTTGGCTCCCAATGGACTTAGTCAATAATTGAAATAAGATTTATATGATTATGTACAAGAAATTTTTTCAAACCATTTTAGAGGAAATGAATAGATCTAGTTATAAATGAACACCCAAAAGTAAAATATCCTTCAAACCCCAATATCCCAAAGGCTTTAGTTTTGTTATCTTTTCCTAGCTAGGTCAATGAGACCTCTTAAAGTTTAAGCACCCTTTTTGGAGGACATTTTTACAACACTTTCTGATAATTTTTCTATCACACCCTTTGGGAATGAGGCGAAAGAGTGTTAAAAAATAGGGATAATTTCTAGAATGGATTTGATCAAAACCAACCTACCTCTATGAGAGATCCATTTGTGACGTCAAAGATGAATCTATTGTTCTAAATTTTCTACAATTCATCTCAAGGCTTTTCATCTATGAAGCAAACTCATAGAACATTCTCATTTTTCCAAGATTATTCATCCTCATGCTTATGGAAAAAACCTCTAATGTTTTCAATGCTTCAAACACTTCCTATGGGAATCATTGGACCAAAACTAACTCTCTTGAAGTTGTAGGTTCCTTCTCACTTGATATGGGTCATATGTCTTTTTTTTCAACCAACCACACAAACTTGTATTCCCATGAGTACTTTCTTGTAAAGAGGTTTTGATTTCAAAAGAAACATGCAAGATGTTTCTTTTCTTTGGTTATGTGCTTCTCTCCATCTTATTAAGCTTAAAAGTAAGAATCTTTGGTTGTACTATTCTTGTAGGTTTTCTAGCTTCTATTTTGTTGCTATACAAACTCCTATTGTCATTAGAGGAGTATTGGTTCTTGAATTATCAATATGTACAATAATTGTTTTATTTTTATCATCTATGGTTATAGGGAAGCTAGTTTCAAAAAATCTGCTCTAATACAATCATCTTTGGGATTAATCTTACCTAGTCACGACTAATTATTATTATTGGAATTAATATTACACATAAAATGATTATTATTATTATCATTATTATAAAGAATACTATTATTATCCAAATTAACATTATGGTTGTTACTGCTTTTATCATTATTATTATTTATATTAGAACTTTTATTGCTTTTAGGAATATTATTTGTTAAATTATAAATATTATGGGACATATGAATCTTATTATCATTTTTATCTTTATTATAATTTCTCTTATAACTATTATTATTCTTAGGACTATTATTTATTAAATTATAATTATTATCACTATCAATTATTAAATTAAAATTATTATTGGACGTAGGAATAAAGCCATTATAATTAAATTTGAATTATGGGAAGGAGGGGAGATTGGAAAGGGAACATGGGGGGAAGATAGGAGGGATGATGGAAAGGGTGAGGGATCATGCTAGGAGAAGCATAGAGGGTTCACTGACGCACAAGCAACAATGGTCAAGGGACTAGACACACATTAGAAATGGTCAAGAGAATAGAAATAGCAGGAGATGGAGCGGATTTGACTAGTTCACATGGGGAATTGTGAGAGAGAGGGAAACACATTGTAAGAGGACAGAGGGGATCAGAAGGGTGAGGAGCATCATACATGAGCATGCATAAGAAGAGGATGGTGGGGATCAGAGGTGAGAGGAGCATCAAATGAGAGCATGCACCGTAAGAGGACGGAGGGGATTATAAGCATGAGGATAATTGGATAGTAGAATGGATGAAGATGAAGCCACGCTTAATAGAGAAAAATAATGTGTTTCAGTAGTCGTCGAATTGCATCAAGGAATTCACTTATCAACAATCTGCATCATTCCAAGGTATATTTTGGTGAACGTAACCAAGATCTTTCCCAATCTCTCTCGACTCCCATATTATGAATAGCAGTCAGAGTCAATACAATCCCACATGTAGTAGCTACAAACAAGATCAGCTTATCGATGCTCTCTAAAGCTTTAGGAATTTTAAAATCGTCTCCTCTATTGGGGTCTTTGAACAATTTCACAATGCGAGATCCAAGGCAAGATCTCACTTTTATGTTATGATTATCACTATATTTTGTGTTGCTCAACAACTTTTCTTCCTTGGGGTAATGTTGGGTTTGGGTTTTCTTCTCTTCAATTTCTTTTGTGCATGGGGTGAGTTTGACATAATATGTTGCTTCAATTTCTATGGTTCAGCTCTGGTTATAAATCTGTTGCTACTTCTTTTTGTCCATCTCCACCTTAGTAATCACCATGAGAGGAAGTGAAAGGAAAATCACAATAATTGCAACTATGATTCTATAGCCTGAAATAGAAAAATTCTTTGAGACATTCTAAAAATCCATGAGAATCATGAGAAAGCATGCCACTCCCAATGTTATGTGGAGAAAATGGTAATATCACTTCAGTTCATTCTTTTCTGTAGTCTGCTTTGCGGGACGAACTGTAAACATAACAATTAGAGAAAATGCATTGGGCAACAAGGTGAGCAGTAAAACCACACCAGCAGATCCACTGGCGCAATTTCCATAAAATTGATTCAGCTCATAATTGCCATGAAAACTCCCCTGCTCTGTGGAAAACTCTTGACATAGGTAACCATAGGTCCTATGTTGAAAAATGTATGTTTTGTCTGAGAATCATGTACACATATATTTGCCATAACTTAGGCTTGGCAATTCATCGGGTGATAGATAACCATACCAATGAATACCCAACGATATTCATGATGGCTCCAATTCCAACGAAAACCCATGCATGGCAAACTTCATTAATGAGACATGAAAAAATCCCATGATTAGCACCAAGATCCTTGAAAAATGACAAGCTATTCAGAGTTCTCTATTCATATCATCCTTTGTTAGACGAGTTGAGAAGATACCTCAAAAAATCTGGTAGCATTCAGCCGATTTGAAAAATAAACCAAATCACCATGGACACAACTTTCTGGAGCGACTTCAGGGGAGATGAAGTCTTTGTTGGAGCAAGAGGAATCTGATTCATCGCTTGAGAAAAATTCAGAAGAAACGAGCTGGGAAGATATTACAGATTGATGGGAGGAGTTTGATGAGATTGACTAGGAATTATGGTTGCAAATCAAGGAATTGAGCGTTGAAATATGATCCTATCTAATCTAGTTCATTGTTGGAGATGATGAGGCGTAGTCACATGAGAAATGGGAAACAATGCCTATCACTCTGTTGGTAGTTATTCTGTTAGTGCCAATGTAAAATATTTGTTTTTTGGGGTATTATATTTTTTAATACATGATCTGGACATTAAAAACTTCTCATGAAACTTGAAAATGTGTCATATGTTCACTGATGTTGTCTATTAACTTTCCCCAGGGTTGGTGGGATAGATACCCCTCAGACATGCCATATTTGTCAAAGGTTTTATGCTGCTTGTTGTGAAGGAATGGTAGGGTATGCCTCTACAGGATTTGATACTTGTAGTGATGCAATTGAGAAAATCCATTATTCCCTGAGAGAAATATTTCAATTTTATTATTTCTATTGCACACTAATGGTATTTATATTTTGTAGGGAATTGGAGGGTATCTGGAATGCCTTTGGACTTTTAGTAATCCAAATTCTAGACTTTTCCCTATGGACCTAGTAAAAATCCAACTTCTATAATTTTCCTTATGGACCTAATAAAGAGTTAATTCAAAAATAGTGATTTTTTATTTTGTTTTGGATATGTTTGAACTCATTCATCATAGAGCTACCTAGAAACCAAGTAAAGGGAAATTTAGTAGTGATTCCTCATTTTTGTCAAATGATCAAAAAAATATTCTTTTAATGGTCGTTATGTTTTCATTAATGTTCTTGGAGTGCATAATTTTTAAGGATGATTCAAACCCATGGAATTTCAAAGAGTCCCATGCAACAGACTCTTGGGGAACCAAGTAAATAGATATGGTTGAGGGCATATAATAAAATAGTTTTTGTCTCACACTATTTTGTAAGGTTCATCACACTATTACTATATTGAAGTTGTATGTGTTTTGTTGGCTTTGAGCATGTGTGGGACTTGGCTAACTTTGGAATTATGTCATAGAGACCATCCACACACATTTAGCTACTTTATGCTTTTCCGAAATGATATATGTTTTGCATGAGCCATCCACTCAGTTTTTTGGGCTTTGAAATAATTGGCATATCACCAAAGGTATCGCTTCTTTTGCCCTATTCCATAACCAAAAAAATTTGAAGCTTTCTCTCCTAGTTTTCTTTAGAACCTTTGAGATTATATGCTAATGTATGCAAGTTGATGGGGATTGTCTTGAGGGTTGATTTATAAAGAGTCAATATTCCACTTCAAGGAAACTATCTGTTGCACCAAAGGTTTCTTTTCCCCGTCTTTGATAACAACCATTTGCAACCATTTATTCCATAGTCATTAGGTTTTATAAATAAACCCAAATATTTAAATCCTTGTTGAAGGTCTGTACAATTGTAAAGGAAGAGCTGTAGGATATTCTTGATTTGATCCTTTTCTAGGATATGCAAAATTTTTTCTTGTTGATTGTCATTCCTATAGTTAGGAAATATAGGTCTTGTATTTCCTTTAGTGTAATTGCATCTCTCTTGGTCCCATCACCCAAAAGAAAAACATAATCAACAAAGAGTAAATGTGTCAGGTTTAGGGCTCTTCCTATTTGTATACTTGTCAAGCTTATAGTTCTTTTTTACTCTATTATAGCTCTATTGATACCACCTGCCCTACTGGACATACTTACCCAAGGCCTCTTGTAGGCATCAAAGAATAATAGGTTGATCCATTAATTAGAATTGCAAAGATTTTGAGGAAATAAAATTCATTATCTAGTTAACCAATTGCATGTTGAACCCTATATGGATGAGTAGCCTTAAATAAAGCCAGTTCACTCTGTCATATGCCTTGGAAAGACATCCTCACTAACATTGCTTATAATTTATTGGTTTGATGTTATAAATTCCTGCTTGGGATATTCCTATTCCATAATGGATTTGTTTCCCAGGAAGTATTCCAAATTTTTCTGATGACATGGAATCAACTTAGTAGATTTTGACATTCATGCAATTGTTTTTGCAATGATTTTATAGATGCATTTGCATAGTGATATGGGTCTGAATTATTCAAAAGGTTCATTCTTGTCGAACTTTTTAGGTTAATGCTTGAAATCTTTAACTGAAAAATCCCAAATCTAGCCTATGTGTTTTAATTTGTCAGCATTTCTTATTCGGTCTATTTGAAGGAAGTCGTAGATCATTGGAAGCATTCTTTTGTCTAGCTAAGTGGTTGAGGGTTCTTATCCTTTTGGAAATAATGTATAATTGTTTGTATTTTTTCTTTTGACATTGGATCCATCGGTGGCTCCTTTCCCTCATCACCTACAAAAATCGGGAAATATGAAGTCATCTTTAACTATCTATTTGATATTTATTCTATCATCGTCTTTATAAATTTCCTCAAAATGGACAACTTGTAAATCTGTAATATCTTGGAATGGGGTAGCTATTGATCCTCTTTTCTTTCCATTTCCCATATGGTGTTGATATTCCACCCATGGTTAGAAAAATTATGAAAAAAAATCCATTCTTGTCTCTTTGTGCCAAAACATATTAAAGAGCCAACCTGCTTAGTTTTCGAATGTGATTTTTCTGCTTCTCTATTCTAAGGATTTTAGTCTCGCTCTAGTTTCTTCATCTATGCAGCTTGCACAATTCTCTTTGTAAATCTATGCCACATAGGCCTTTACCTCTGTTAGGACCTAGGTTTTCTAACCCAAGGTCATAAGACATTTCTTTAGCTCTTGAATGCTTGTATATTCTATTGAAGCGGTCTTGTCTTGCTCCTAAATATATTTTACTAGAGACATTAAACCTTCCTATAAAATAAAGAGGAAAATTTGAAAGGATTTGATGGATTTATTTTTTCCTTTGCTAACTGAAGAAACATCCGATGAAGGTTTCATTCTGCTCCTCATTCCACCCATGTTTTTATCTTCAATTGATTTGTTATGACAATTGATAAACAAAAGATTAATTTAGCTCCTTTGCCACTCTTGCTTCACTAGCTTTTATGGTAGCTTGGAACGGTAGCGTTTAGCCTTTACCGCATACTCATTTCTCATAGGGTCCATATATACTGGGATAGTAGCCTTTCCCAATGATCAATTCCATGGTTATGTAATAAGAATCCCTTATTTCCTGAGAGTAGAGATATATGCTCTAATACTGATTCAAAAAGGGTTGAATTAGATAATTTAAAGGACTCCATTTTCCACATAGTGAATAGCCCCTATCATCTTCCTTCTAGGTCCAACTCAAAGAAAGTCCCAATCCTTCATAATTTTTTCAACACTCTCTGAATTCTGATTCTAGGTTTGTGGAGATCCAAGAGTATTTTTAAGGCTAAATATTTTGTAGGTCTCTCTAGAACCTTGATATTAGGTCATGATTAGCATATAATCTTTTTATTGTGCAAAAAACAAATCAAATCAGCGAGAACAAAATTCCTCATTTGTTTATTCTTTCTTTCAGTTATAATGGAAAATTATATGCACAATATATAGAAATGTATGAATTTTGAAAGTCATTTTGTGGTGTTCTTTTACCCTATCAAAATTGAGTTATATATTTAATCGATGTGTTATAAATTTGTACGAGTTTTTACCAACTGATATCAAGATTTGAAACTACCAAGAATCTTGATGATAGGTGTAGGATTATGAAGAATTAATGGTAATGTAAATTCTAATAGTCTACAATAATCTCTGACTAATTTACATATTTTTGGCTATTCTTGAAGTATTTAAAAAATCTCTAGATGTTTAAAGGTTTTTATGTTTGGTTGGGAGACCATTTATATAAGGAAATGTCACAATTTACCTATCATGAGCATGACATTTGTAGAAAATGGCATTGCAACAATTTTATTTCCATTCAACTTGTCTTTTATAATGGGATTCATCATTTATCATATAATACACGTATTGGTGTGCACAATAAGAGTTGGAGTGTTTCTAGTACTAGACATTGAAACATGGTAGCCACTTATACCAAGGTCATTGGTAATACCTTGAGGTTCCAAATTTACTCTAATGTTCACAGGTAGCTTGGTCATCTAGTACTAGTATCCTCTCATTTGTTTCTTTTTGGAATTAAATAACTTAATGGCTTTTGAAATTTAAGAGCGTGCCATGAGCTCATTACTTCTACAACAATGATAATTGAAACATTTACATTCTAGTTAGTTTTCTGTTAATTTGAGGTTGTTGCACACAATAGGGTTTGAAGCATTTATCAATATATAAATATCAAGATGTTGACAACCCCTTATATCAAGGGAAACAATATTGTGTCAATGTTCCAAATAGTTAATGTGTTGGAGTTGCTTTAATATTTTTCCATTTCATTTTTGTTTAAACATTCATAGCCAATAATATGAAGCACATGATGTCAGTAATATTTAAGTTAACTCTCCATGTTTGTTGAGACAGTTACATATTGCATGACATGTTTGTCCCAATATGACTAGGTGTGTCAACAATTGAACATGAAATATCTTAAATTCTAATTTCAATTTGTCCAGACACAATTATATTGCATTTGTTTAGAATGCTTCTTTATAATGGAAATAGATTGCATATTGTTACATTTACTCACATGAAACAACAATTTAAGCCTATAATTTGAAAATTACTAGATGCAAAAGTTATGTCCTGGTTCCTGTGTTTATTGTTTCAGGCTGTCTTAGGCAAACATAGGCCAACTAACCTAAGAAATATATAATTTTTCAGCAGTTTCCATAATCACCTATTAATTGGTGATTACAAACAATTTTTTTTGGGTTTGAAACTTTGATCTTATTTTTCTTTTTTAAAAAAATAGATCTTTCAAAATACTATTGGATTATTTTTTTCTATTTTTGTAGTATTGGGAAATTTTTTGTCATCTTTTCATGATTTTTTTTCCGACCATTTTCAAGAAATTTCTGTACATTGTTTTTGCAACATCATGACATGTTTAGGTCAGAATCATTATAATATTTTACTGTAAATTCTTATCGATGCAATTTTTCCCAATATATAATTGGAATATTGTTTTTAAATCTCATTTAAGAAATCTCAATGGGTTAGCTCATTGTTTTGATGGATTGTTTCAAGGCATACTTCACTGTAAGGTTCCAAGTTCTAGTCAGTCTCAGGCTTGAGTTTCGTTGATTTTTTTTGGCCTACCAGATGCTACTATCACTGGTCCTTGGAGGTTGAGCTATTCTCCATCATGTTATTCCAGGGAAGAGAGGGGAATTCCCTTAAGTTTTTCATGGTAAAAAATCAAATATCATTTAAGAGCCAAATATTTCCTGGTAGTTTATTTGATTTCTTTTCTCTGCAAGATATCCCTAAGGTTCCCCCATTTTAATAGCATATGCTAGAAAGATTCAAATTCGGTGACCCCCATTCATGTTTCCTTAAAATGTCTTTCGGTCCTTTTTTAGTTACCCCTAATATAAGTTGTCCTAAAAATATTTATTTGCTTCAGTTGGGTGAATTGCAGACACATGTATATCTATATTAGGTGGAAAGTGACATTGTGGAATTTTAGTGTTGTCTATGTAGTGCCCTTTGTTTTAGTGGTTTCAGCTAATCTTAGAACTTCCCCATTGTTGCCCCTTCTCTTGATAGAAAAGGAAAGTTTTGGTGAAGACTATTATGCTCTTTTTCTTTATCCTTGTGCTTTATGTGATTCCTTTTTGTCCTTTATCCTATTCAAACTTCAAGAAAAATGAAGAAGCCTATTTCTTCTTCTGGAACTATAATTAGTTCTAGAACAATGACTAATGTTGGTGCTTCCCCAAGCTCTACACCCTCAACACCGTCTACTTGGAATCTTATACATATGGTGATGTATTGTCTATGGAAAGTGTATTGCAGCACAATTCTAACTCATGAAAGCCTCTACTTATGTATGGATTAGATGGGACACTTGCTTCCCCATTGAACCAATTGGTAAGGATATTAAAATTTATTTACAGTTTTGTAAATAATTTTACTAAGCTTAAATTGAAACTTCTTTAGCAGGTTTCCTAGCAAAGTATTATAAAAATTGTTGTATGCAATCTCATGAGCACTCCATTTTGGAAATATGATGATAAAAAACTTTAACTGCAGGTTGATATGGATCACTTTGGGGAGGTTGTATCAATGGATGAAAATGTGGAGCAACTTTACATGATTATATAAATCTAGAAGATGCATCTAGGAGATGGATGGACCTCACTAAAGGTATGAGAAAAAGGTACAAGCTAGAGCTATACAAGTAGGGATATTACTACATCACTATAAATGATGCATCAAGCAAGAAATAGAGAGACTATTTGTAAATATTCCATCATTCTTTGAGGTTCTGGTGATATTTGGTGGCATCCTTTTTCTTAAATTAAATGTTATACATACCAATAATGTCAATACATAATAGATTTTTTAACTTACACGGTATTCCTTTAGTGAGATTGGTTGCTTTCAAGCTAGTACTAGTAAAGTTACATGTTGCCAATTCTCTTCTGATGGTAAATTTCTAGCCAGTGTTGGTGAATGATTATGTGGGAATGTAGGAATTCTTTTATGTCATTCAAGTATGATTCCTTTGGCACATTTTCACTATTTACTAGTCCATGTCCTGCATTCCTCTTGAAAGTCTTATATTTCATTGATAGTGTGTGATATTGAAAAGTCTCATTCTAGGTAGTATGAACATGTGCAATCATATTATTACACCACTTCAGCCTGATTGAAGGAGGGGCTCAGAAAAATAATCCTTTTACCTCCCTTAGGGTCATTCACCTCAATTAGTAATTCATTCCACTGAACCAATGGTAAAAAGGGTATCTTGGGCTTTTATTATTAGTCTGTGAATTTGTAAGGAATAAGTATATTTCAAGCAAAACAAGAGAAAAAAATGAATTAGAAAGACACACTCTATTTTAATGGCCTCTATTTTAATGGTCATTACAACAATCTTATTTAGATATGGCTTTCTCAAAATGTTTATCAGTAAAACCACAATGTTTTCTTCCAAATTTAGCCATTTTTGCTACCATATTTAGGCACATTTTCTCATTTAAGGAATAAATCTATAGATCCTTGATCATATGTTATGATCAGACATCTTGCCTTTTGAATGGTACATCTAGGCATTCCCCATGGAGGGTATAAAAATTTTCTCCAATCAAATATGCTACTAGGGCCTCAAGAGAGGATAATTTTTCATCTTAGGGCTTAGAAGTAAGATTAGAAACACCACAACTATTATTTTCGTAATTAGGTTCTTACTGAAAGATGATATATCATGCAATATGCATCAGGCCCATCTGTATGTGAGATGCAATATGCATTAGGCCCATCTATATGTCTCACATAATGTCCTCTCTATTCTCCTTTAGGTCACTGATGCAAATATCATATTACCTTTATATGAGGAGTACCAAGCTCAAATTTTCCAAATGTATAACCTCAATAACTCTGCTGCACAACACCCCTAATTGTGAATATATATCTCAGCTACTTAAATTTCTCTATAGATGAGATACCTTCAATTCACCAAATAGCTCATATTGCATTATGTGGAAAAGGTATATTTTTCTAGCTTCTTTGTGGCTGGAATTTATAGCACTAGAAGTGATATCACTACAATTATTAGTCATCAAGTCATCTGTGTTTCATTCTCTAAGGCATTCTTTCTTCCTTGAACTTGATTGAAGGCCCACTATCTCCACAAGAACTAGTTGAGATATTACAAAAATCAGTAGAGGAACAGGGCTCAACTTTCATAAATGTGAGGCTGGAAGAAGAAGAGAAAAAGGTTATCAAACTAGCTACTAAGAGAGGAGAAGTATGCAACATGTCAAGTAGCACTGAGAATAGATCAGGTTCTACTCTTACAACTCCTTTGCTCAACCTTGAAGCATGTCAATCATATAGAAGAAAATTGATATCTATAACTCAACAATGTATACAATTAAGGCTATTTCTCTCCTGAAGCATGTCAATCATATAGAAGAAAATTGATATCTATAACTGAACAGTGTATACAATTAAGGCTATTTCTCTCCTGAAGCATGTCAATCATATAGCAGAAAATTGATATCTATAACTCAACAGTGTATACAATTAGGGCTATTTCTGACTTGAAGAATTTAGAAGACATTTCTAATTTAAAGGCTCTTCCTGGTGACATATTCCTCTTCTCCTTCACTTGATTTTTTGGATGGCTCTAACATCGACTCCTTGGGTGGTGTGCTTCACAATGTAGAAGAAGCACATTTTCATAGCCATGGAATGTACTAGAAAAATGAACTACATTTATATGCAATTTCATAAACATTTTTTCAAATATATTCCTAACTGCTTGATTTTGCTAAGTGTCTAGAAAATAGACATTTGAAAATTTCTAGGGTGAAAAATGTATCTTAACTCTTTTGAGTATGGCACAACCTATGTTATGAAGGGTAGTATATTCATGTGTGACATGGACAAGGCTACCTAGATGTGCTAGCCTACTTTTGTGGTATGTAGTTGGGAACTAAATTAGGGTGCAAGCTATCACATGTATAACTACAAATTTGTCATATTCCAATAACAACAAGCCTAACAGTTAGAGAAACAAGTAAGACATATGAAATGATCTTAGTGTTCTAACTACTGGACTTTCTTCTTTGACTTGGTCAATCTAAGCATTTGATATTTTGTAATTTTCAAATAATAATTTGTTCCTTGATTGTAAATTGCTTTCTACTAATTACAAAAGTCATTTGTCTAATGTACAAAGTGAAAGGAAAGTATGGGGAGAACCACATATTGAGAGAGGTCTACATGAGAAAGTAAATCTCAGCAAAAAAGCTCAATCTGCCATGACTTTTGTTTCCTTTTGAACTCTACTTTTGGGAATTATTTAATTAAAATGTTGAGTGTTCTTGTGCATGTCATTTATGCCCATCTTATTAAGAATTAACCATTACTTGATTTTTTATGGTTTTTATCTTCTTATTTCACTTCCAGGCCATAACTCCATAAGGACATGGATTGGAGAAAGGAAAAAAAACTTCATGCCAGTTCTACTAATATGTATATACAAGGAGTTCAATTCTAACAATATTATTTTAGACTCTTATGCCAAAAATAGATGTGTTGGAAACACTTTGTTCTATCAGCACGACAATAGTTCACTAGCCTTAAATCCATTTCCTAATGTCTATGAAATTTCTTAGAGATATACAAATGATATAAATAGGTCACAATATAGTCAAAATGATTTCATAATTGTTGGTCAGATAGAAAGCAAGGGTGATCCTAATCAGAGTGCAAAACTTGAAAGTCTTCCTATCACTTTTTTACTAGTAGTTAAATAAAAAAACACATCCTTTCAAATTTGAAGAAATCATATGAATATCTTTATTCTTCCTGAACCCATATTATTCCTATGTTGGGTACCAGAGAAAGATGAGATTGATAACCAATAATAATGGGAAGGAACAATACCATGAGTAAAGAGAAGGTTAAAGATGACAACTTAGGTGATGTAGCAATTAATTACTTGAATACCTGCTACAATTGTTCATGGAAAAGAAAGTGTGGAATATGAGAACACAACATATACTCTTTCTAAAACAACCTTGTGAGATGTATGCAAGTTAGCTTCCACCTCCAATAAAGATATGTCAAAGAAATATGCAAATGAAAACTTGTATGTATCTAGTTAGCTTCACTTAGAATAATCAATCAACTGCATTACAATTAGGCTTTTGTTAGTTCTACCTGTAGTTTTATATCTAGTCTATTCTTTTGTAATATTGACCATATCTATTAAGCTACTTTTTATATCTGAAATATGCAAGTTTTCTTTTTAAAATGAAGTCTTCTAAGAAATATTGTACACAATTTTTTACTTTCTTGAATTGTCTATCACATGGTCAAACTATATTTTTTCAGTACTAGAAGCATTTTATGAAAATCAATGAAAATCACTGCTTCATTTGGCAAGGTTTTTGAGCAACTTTAGAAACCTAAAATATTGAACGCGAATTATATTTTGAGGATAGAAGAAAGCTTCGTGGATAGAGCAAAGGATTTGGAAGATGAGTTCTCCAGGTAGTATTTATCTTTGAACAAGACCACTAGCTGCAATGGATTTTCAATATTTATAGTTGTTTATCAAGCTTCAGTAAAAAAGTTATCCTTTTTCTATTGATTGTTAATTGATCGATTTGTTATTTCTAATTGCTTCTCTTTCTTGAAGTTTTTTTGCTAACTAGTTTGAACTAACTGAGGATCAAAAGTTGGTGGTATTTTTGTAATATGTTAAATTATTGTTTGAATTGAAACAAGTATTTATTGTAAAAGATCAATCGATGTGTTATATCTACAAAATTACAAGTATGGTAAATATGGGGAAACTATTGGTGCTTTGCATGTAAATCTGCAAAACAAATCAAAAGTACTCTTATTTTATCTTTTCATTATAATGATCACTAACGTTTTGAGTTTGAGCAATTGAATATGGCCACAAGTGTTCCCTCAAACTGGAAGTTTGTTGTTGGAATTAATTGTGGATTTTCCATTCAAGAATCATATAACAACTGGAATATGAATATTACATTCCAAAATAATCTTATTTGGGGTATTACTTGTGCTGATTGTTACATATTTTTTTTGTTGGAAATTTGCTCCAAATCACAGCTAATATATTATACCACAAGTAAAAAATGCAATGGGGAGGGAATTATCTTTGCAATTTATCCACCCATAAATATAAGAAAAACATGAAGAAATTGATATAGAATAGTTGGCTTATTAATATGTGATAATGGTCCCAAATAGTAGATCTTATATAAAGAAATGCTCATCAAACATGGGCATTCTGGACATGATCGACCTCCAACCCTAGACTTATTCACTTAGCCTTCTACATTATTTGGTTATATACATGTATACGAGGCTATCCTATTATTGTATAATTTTTTACTTCATTTTATTTTATTATAGACTTAGCTTTGTCATTTTCTAGGAGTTTTGTTTGTGGTCCCACATTGTATAAGTAATTTGCAACTTGCGCTTTTTAGCATGTAACTTACTTATGATGATTATGCCTAAGATTTCCTTGAAATTTGAACACTAAGTTTAATAAGGTGTTATTTTCTATGGTGACGTTTTGTTTTCTTTGTTTATATAGGTCATCTAGCCACATAGTGGCCACTATTTTCCAACTGAAGAAATCTTGTTCGAGTTTCTTTCTCTTATGGGGAAAATGGCATTGAGAATATTATTAATTTTGAGGTATATATCATATAAATTATTGATAGTCTACTTTAATTTATACTCTATTGTTCATTGTCTTTCATGTCTTATACCTTGCATTGTATATTCTTTCATTTTTAGAAAAGGAAATCAGTATTGATGGTAAGAAGCAAGAATTGAATAAAGAGGAGAACAATAACATTGGAGCGATAAAACACAAATTAAAGAGAGAGAGAGAGAGAGAGAGAGAGAGAGAGAGAGAGAGAGAGAGAGAGAAGAGAATTTGTCTAGTGGTACCTATAGAGCCAATATCATGCATAAGACACACACATATATACTGACGTTCAAGTCTTTAGAGTTGGTGAATACACCTGCAATGCATTCACAACATAATGATAATGTTTTGAAGGGATGAAACAATATTTCATGTGTAAATTGTACTCCAACCAATATCAAGTTGGAAATTCATATTTTAATACTTGAAATTTTATATAATATAATTTATGTGGTTGAAATTATTTATAGTTGCAGTTGATATTATATTGTAATTAGCATATGTAACTTTGCATTTTCATATTAGTTGAACATGTACACTTTATGACATTTTTTTTTTTTTTTTTTTTTTAATTTAGTTGCAAAATCATACTAATTAATTTAGATTGATTAATAATGAACACATAAAATCAATTTAAAACTACTAAAATAGTTGTTTATGTTGATTAATGATGAATACACATAATATGAATATACGACAAAATTAGTTTCTTATAATCATTATTAATGAAGTAAATGAAATAAATATAAACTACTAAACTAATAATTTATATAATGAATATGAAACTGTCAAAAAAATATAAATGACTACTACAAATGATAAATTTGTGATTACAGATGATGACTAAATTTTTCATATATATGACTACTAGTAGCTAATTTACAGTATCTTATAAAACAACGAAAATTTTGGTTCTATTAATTTGTTAATTAATTGGTTTCAAACGATGACTAAAATTTGCATATATATGGCTATTAGTAGCTAATTTAGAGCATATTATAACAGGAACAAAATTTTGGTCATTAATTGGTTTTCTTGGGTGATCATTTAGTAATATATTTTGTTTTATATTTGGTCATTAATTGTGACAATTAATGACTAGATCAATAACCAAATTAATAACCAAATTTATAGCTAAACATACTACTAGACAATGAAATTGAGACAACCAATTAATGACAAAGCTAAGAACGACTAAAAGTTGGTCACGTTATAAGATACTGTAAATTAGCTACTATTGGTCATCGACTGAAAAATAGTTGTTTATATGAAAATTTTATTAGTTTTTTAAGTAACTAATCAGCCATTTTGTACTAGTGTCTACTATAGAAACATCATCGTACTCATTCAAAGAATAACACATACGGAAACTTCCACTAGTATATATAAATATGTATTATTATAAGTATGCATAGGTCAGGCCCACTTAATGCCCAAACAAGTTGGTTGCAAAATAATGACAAAAAGGTCGGCTCCAAAATAGAAAGAAACAGGTCAACTCCATAATAATTTTCTTAATTATTCTCCTTATTGCTCCAGAATAATAACAAAAAGGTTAGCTCCAGAACAAGTAAAGTAGAGGGTAATCCACACCAAGTTCCTCCAATGTATTAGATGCACTCTCCAAAATATTAGCCACACATGAAAGAGAAAGTCTCAAACGAGTCCCGAAAAAGCCTTTATGCTTGAATCTTCAACAAATGCTCTCTCAAATATCCAGTTAACAACAAAGATAACCAAGGGGTGTTTCCCCTTATACAGGAGTTCTAGGTTCAACAACCCTCTCAATAAAATAACAATATCGTTCACTAGAACCATAGATCTAGCATAGAACATAAACAAACATTGTCCACTAACTAACCAATGTGGATAAGGTCAACAATACATTAAAAAAAGGAGGTCATTATGCCACATAGACAAATCCTCAATGATAAACCTCCATGAAGGTAGGACATCACCATCAACATGGGCAAAGTGTAACAAATCCCTCAAGTGTGGAAGGCTCCTCAAAATAATGTAACAACTAAGGAAGACACCTCTAAATGTGGCATGTGTGGCACAGGTGGCTGAAAGAGTAATCCATTAAAAGAGTTAATCCTTCTCAATTCTTAATAGATCCAAGTCACAAGATAGATCTAAGTTGATTTATTTTTTATTTTTTTTCTTTAGAAAAAAGACATAATATTTAATTAAGATTAAACAAACTACAATATTGTAGATGACAATCGCACTACAAGGGATATGGGAAACTAGGATTCTCATGTAGATATCCATAATAGAGCATATACATATAAAAAAGGTAGTTAAAAAAACACATGCGTTTCTTCCATCATCAAAGAAATTACTAAATATGATTTTATCTATTTGAAAAATAATTTGTTTGCTAACCATCTAGGGCCCAAATATAATTCTCATATGTATCTTAAGTCATATCCTAATGTGTTAGAAAGACCAAAAAGGTGATCCCAGAGTGTTGTGTGTGATAAATACTGATGTGCCCCAAAAATCATAGAGAAGAATCCTTCATTCTTAATGTAGACAACCTCCCTCAAAGATGTTTAATTTTCCAAAAATGTTCCATCCAAGAAAAGAACTTCCAAGAAACAATAGAAAAAGTGAGGCAACACTGATAGAGGGATCAATTATTCCCATAGGCATAGTTGGATAAGGCCAAGCATTCCTTCCCTATTTTCATTCATTTCCTACTAGCCCTGAGTGAGCTCTAGTCCTCTTTTTGAAAGGAGATCAACTTTCTGATTTTGTTCCCTCTATACAGGAGAGAAGGAGATGTATGAGAAATCCCTCACGTTGTTAATGATATTTTTATCCAAAGGAAGGAGAGTAAGTTTTTGTAGCTTTAATTTCCCATTCATCCAATTGATCACATTTAGAGAGTGAAGATAAATGTTTATCTCACTTATGTTTAGAAATTTTGCCTATTGGAGAAAAGGTTTGAGAGAAAATCATTTAGGAAAATTATTTGTAGAAGATAGAATACATTATTTAAAGGAGAATAAATGATTCTCAGAGATGTATATTTTACACCCAATCCCCACCAGCATGGTTTATCCATTCAAATAATAGTTTCAGAGTGTTGATTTATTGTGAGATACTGAAGATTTTTTGGGAGATAGTTCAGAAGAGCCAAAATATTACATACCACCATGATATATGAGTTCTCTTGATCCTCAAATATGGTATCGTTTTACTATAGCCATATTCCCCGGGAAACCACAAGTTGAAGTGCTTTTAAAAAGTCCCTTGGCATTTTATTAAGCTAGTTAAGGAGGCAATCATTACTCTTGGACCATTCCAAGAGAATTGTTCACCCACCAAAAGTTGAATTTATTTCAAGATTTGGTGAGTGAAAGGGAAATGAATGAGAATATGAGGGATTTATTCCTTTTCATGTAAACATAGTGAACAATGACTAGGGCCAATGCATAATAATTTTTTTTAACACATCCCAGGAGGGAGCTTTGTTATTATGATGAAACCACATAAATAGCTTGGATATGGGAGGGTAGGAGAGATTCCAAAGTTTTTTCAACCACCAAGGAGGTTGGGGATTGATCTTCTTTTGAGCCAGAGAAATGCAACCATATTTTGGGTTATATCTTCCAGAGGGGGACAATGAGCATACCAAATAATACTTAGATGGGGAAAGAGAGATAAGCCCCTTCCCTAAAGAGGCAATATAACTTGTCCATTCCTGAGATAGAAGATCATATATATGAATCTCGACTACATATTTCCATATTTGAGGACCCAGGTATCCAATTCTATTTAAAACATGGTTCAAATAGTATAGACCCTAGAAGTTAGAGCCTATATGGGTAATTCTAATAAAATGTGTGTCTCTATTTTCAACCCAAGGGTCTCTACCAATGAAGAATTTTGATATGACACCTACCTTCTATCTAAACCCGTAGGATATAAATTTTATGGAATTGATAATGACCCTCTAAACCATGCATTCCCCGCCAGCTTCCTAGGAGATCTTAGCCCTTCTAACAATGGTAAGGGAGATGTATTTTTTTCCATAATATAGGCCCATAGGCTAGAGTTGTAGATCAATTTCTAAGCTCCTTTATCTACTACAACCATTGAAAACCAATGCATATTTTTAAGTCCCCAATCCTTTTGGCAATGCAATGGAAGACTAAGTTGCGAGGAAAAAACAATTTTTGTCTTCTTCATCAACCCAAAGTTATCGTGGAGAAAATTGTTTGATTTTATTAAAAATACCTTTGAAATCGATACAAGCCCAATACACAAAGATGGCTTCCAACACATATTTACGAAAAACGGAATATATTTACAAAAAAATTATTCGATTAAAGAAACAAACAAGCAATTTACAACGGGGATTGTTAAAGATTTAGTCAATTAAAATTTAACCATGTTTACTTATTGTAGCAATTCTAATTCTTCTCCTAAGGAAAGAGTATTCATTTTTAAATATGAAATTTTCTCTTTAAATTATGATATTGTTTTATTTAATAATTTAAAATTATATTTAAATTTAATGTTATTTTCCCATTTGATTTTATTAAATAAAATATAATAGAATAAGTAATATTGTATTGATTATTATAATTTGAATTAGATTAATGCTAGAGAATATGTGTTTTAAAACAAAAAATGATATATTTAAATTTAAAGGAGTTAATATATGAGATAGCGTAGAGCATCCACGCCTAAGTGTATGAAATCTCAACAGACTTTAATAGTAAAACAATTATGAAATACTAAATCTCTTATCGCGCACAAAAAAAAATCTGTCATATATAGACTTGATGTTTAATTTAATTTTATTATTATTATTATATTATTTATTATTATTAATTTTGTAATAATTTTATAAATATTTATAAAATTATTATATTTTTATATTAAAAATATATAATAATTAAAATTATACCATATTCAATTTTCAATTTTGAAACTATAAGGACATAATGCTAAAAACATTTATTCAGTATCAAATTCAAAATGTTTTGTCTTCAACGTGGAAAGTAAGAGTCAAATATCATTGAATCAATATGATGGGGTATTAGCTTTGTACATCTATAAATTGAGTGATATTAGCTTTCGTCAACTTCTTAAGTTATTACATCTATAATTTGAGTGAAATGCCTTTTTTGCCTGCAGAAATTATTTTTAGGTTAATTTGAATGTTTTATTTGTTTGTAATATTTTTAATGATTTTTTTAATTATGCTTAAAATTATTTAATAAAAAATTTAAATAATTATAAATAGAATTTTTTTAGATTTTTTTAGCTTTTTAATATGTTTATACATTAAAATGATATAGGGAAAAATAAATATTTATTTATTTTTGGAGGAATTGGAAACTGAACTTGTTTTAGATTTTGACTATTATTATTATAATTTCGAAAGCTTATGATATGTTCTCTTATATTTTCTATAGATAGATCATATTGAGAAAATTGAACTTTTTATTTCTTACTGAGAAGACTTCATTTTCAAGACAATCATCGTAATAAAATTTATATCATTATCCATAGACAAAAATATAACTAACAAAAATCTATTTTAATTTTTCTAATTATTTATAAATAATACTTAACTTATTTCATACATTTAAATTTGTATATTAAAAAATTTATCTTATAATAACTATAATTATAACATTCTTGGAAAAGCATTTGGAGGCTGAATTGTAACTATTAGCACGTATTAATACACTTTATTGTTTTGAATAAATTTCAGTGAATATGTTAGATTTGAAATAATACGAATCCAAAGCTGACCTTATTAGATGATGGTGATGGTGATCATGTCGTCTTAGTCATGATTAAATGAAATGTGATGATGTTGATGATGATGATGATAGAGATAGAAAAAAAAATAAAATTTGTCATTATAATTAAATAGAATTTAATAATAATATATTATTTATCAATTAAAATAAATATGTTAAATTTGAGATTATACAAATAAAAAAATCTAAAACTAACTTTAAAATAATTTAAGGATAATTATTAATTAATAATAATTATTTAAAAATAAATTTAATTGAATTATAAGTATTTAGGCTTTTAAAATTTATCTCACATCGATACCACCTATGTTAGAAACATTGATTTTAGCCTACAAAAGAATAGTTAATTAACTATATAAACTATTTAACTATATAAAGTATGATTAATTATGTCGATGAATAAAAAGGAAATTATGCCGGTTTATATCCATTCGAGTATTTGAAAATATATAAAAAGCAATTGACTGTGATTATGTCGATGAATAAAAAGGAAATTATGCAGCTTTATATCCATTCGAGTATTTGAAAATATATAAAAAGCAATTGACTGTGCTTATAGAGAGGCTTGCGATTCGAGTGAACCATAAAGGACATACAATTACGAATGGTTGAGGCAAAACGGGATAATGCATGTTTGGTAAGTACAATGCAATTTATAAAAATGGGCCACTCAGCTTAAGTACAGCAAACTTTTCATGACTTTTACGAAGAAATATGCAAGCTGGAAATGATATTGTGATTCGAGTGAACCAAAGAGGACATACAATTATGAATGGTTGAGGCAAAACGGGATAATTCATGTTTGGTAAGTACAATGCAATTTATAAAAATGGGCCACTCAGCTTAAGTACAGCAAACTCTTCATGACTTTTACGGAGAAATATGCAAGCTGGAAATGGTAGGTTGCTCAAAGATTGAGTCACATTTTTATGATGAATTGATATTGAAGTAAAGGTGGGGAGTTTGGTCTCATAAATCATGTGGTCTAATTTTGGGTAGGATTATTTATTCTTGAGAGCTGTTTCAAGACAAATTTCTTCAGTTGGGAAAAAATAAAATTAAAATGTTAGAAAAATCAAAATTATGTGCAAACCATTATTATTATAAACTGAATGTGATAAAATTCCACTATTTTTTTTTTTTTAAGAATTTTGTTATTAAAATTCCTCCAATAAAATTTTGTTGTTTTAGTATTTCCCGATTACTCACAAGTCATGAGTATGACTCATTTTTTTTTGGGTGAAAATTTTGTTATTAAAATTCCTCCAATAAAATTGTGTTGTTTTAGTATTTCCCGATTACTCACAAGTCATGAGTGACTCATCTTCAAATCAGAAATATAAAATCACCGAATAAATAGGAGAGAAATCTAAAAATGAAATATAAAATCACTAGAGAGAAGAGAAGTCTAAAAATGAAATATAAAATTACTAGATAAATAAGAAAGAAATCTAAAAATGAAATATAAAATTACAAGATAAATAAGAAAGAAATCTAAAAATAAAATATAAAATCACTAGATAAATAAGGGAGAGATCTAAAAGTGAGATAAATAAGACAGAAATGTGGGAGAAAGGAAACTTTAAAATTCTGATTATCAGAAAATGTGCATATTCGATGGAGATTTAAAAATTAGTTATTAAGTTATAATATACCAATTATGAATGCAAGCGCATGGCGGAAAGTGGGAGGGCTATATCACGAGAAAGTGTTACTCTTTTCTTATGTGGCCACAATTCGTTGTCTACTGAACCCATATTACAATCATCCATAATATTGGAATAATAATCAATGAATTTTCATGAATGAATGACTGGATTTCATACCCTATCTAGACCTGCAGACATCGTGCAGACTCAGTGACGTATTGATAAATACCTACCGTTGTATTACTGTGGGCGGAAGTGGTTTCTGTGGGCTGAGGATTCGAGGGATTCAACAGTGCGAGTGTGTTATGCAATACAATCGTACTGTGTTTGTTAAGATAAAGTTCGTGGATGGCCCATTGTCATCAAGCGGTTGGAGCTCTCTACTACAGATTTGATATGAGATCAGTTGGTTCTTCCCCTTTGTATTCTTTGTCTGTACGTAGGTTTCTGAATGAAATACATTCCAACCAATAGATGCACGGTCCATGACTGCAAACAGGGAATCTGAATCTATATTCCATAGAGAAATTTAGATATTGAACATAAAGAATGACTTACGCTATATTAAATGTAGGTTTGAAGTGATTTCTATATATTATTAAATTTAATTTTCAATCATATTGGGTCTAAGTTTCTTTAAGTTTATTTGACAATAAATGTACTTTATAGATCCAAATTACATTTATCTCATCCAAATAAGTGTTCTTTATATTTATTGGATTCAAATTTATTTAACAATAAATATTTGTGTAGATTATCCATTTTTATTTAACAATAAGGGTTATTTATATTTATTGGATTCAAATTTATTTAACAATAAATATTTGTGTAGATTATCCTTGGTGTAAACTACAAAAAGAAATCTTTTAATTGATTTCACATGATTGATTCTCTATTTTGCAGTGGATTTAATATTGTAGTAATTGCTATCATCCAAAAACAAATTAGAAAAATGAAAAAATAAATTTTAAAATTTTTATTTTCTAAAAATATAAAACTTATTCTTCTTACAATATTTTAATAAAAAGTCATCTCATGATTTTTAATAAAAACTTAACTGTAATTTTTTAATATTAAACTTATGTAATCTCTTTAATATGGAAATTATTGCTTTTCATTCTATTTTTCAATAAAAAATGACAATTATTTAATTGCAATTTTTTTTATAGAAATTTTAGAATTTTTTTAGTAGAGAAACTATTACTTTTCATTTTTTTATTATAAAACTTATGCCAATCAAACAAATCAGTATCATATAAAAATCAAATTTTTTAATTTTTTTTGGGCCAATATCACGGAAATTGGTAACTATATTTTAAAAAGTTAAAATAAATTAGGGTTATACTTGATATATTTAAAATGGTTTTAAATTTAAATTTGTTTATTTGCTTTTTATTTTTATTTGCAACATGTGTTATAATTTAGTTGTCAAATTAATAGTTATTATTGGTTGTTATATGTGAATGCAATTTGACTTATCACCTTAATTCAAACAAAATTAGGTCACTTGAAATTATAGGCTAGTGGTCCATAAGAGGGAGCTAGTCCATAAGAGAGCATGTTTTCACTCTAGCTAGTTTCCTCTAGGTCTTGAATGGTTAACCTCTTTCCTTAATTTTTAGGAATACCAACTCTTAGACAAGGAGAAGTAGTTTTAGGACACACTCCAAACCATTATTATTATCAAAATCTTCAACAATTATAGAGTATAATGAGACATTGCAATCTAATTGTCAACTCAATGCTCATGTTAATACGAGGTACAAGTCTATCACTAAAAGGGAGGTTGTGTTGCTTTTGAGTGACCAAGGTATGTGAAGTAGGAAATGTTGGGAAACCAACCAGATATATATAAATTAATAAAAGGTTTCTCTTTCTAACAAATAAGCTAGGACCATTTATTTTCTTTAATTAAATATTTTCTATTCCTTCAAATCATAGATATATATTCATGCCTTCATAAGTATGTTATGGTGTTCCACTAGGGAAACGGAACCAGATATAGAACTTGAGTTTTTTTAGTTATCCCAAAAGAGAGAGTATTGTTTAAATCTTGAAAACAAAAATACTATGACTAGCTAGTCGGGGTCTAAGACCATTATTAAAAAAAAGAATCTATAGATTATAGCATAGAAATGGTAGAAAAATATAACTAAAATACATTCAACCAAACTTATATGGTATGGGATCCGTGTTGCTACATAGGGAGCATCCACGATGAGGTGGGATGCCTTTTTGGTTTGCTCGATGTTTGGGCCTTAGATCCATCAATATCATGTGACTTTGAATTTGTTTTAAGGTGAAGAGGATTTCTTCCTTGATTTCATTCCTTTTAACTACAACTCTTCACAAAATGTTTACAGTCTACATATACTAGTTGTAGTGACCTAATATCCATCCCTAACTAAGTCTCCCACCTCCACCAAAACCTCTTTGTCAGTGAGGGTGTCTCTTTCGTTTGCTAGCTCCTATTATTCCTTAGAAACTTCCCATTGAACTAGTTGAGGGATGAATTATTGTCCTCAATTTGCACCCTCGAAGGCCCAAATTCTTGGTAGTATGACACACATCGATGCAACCTTTCTCTTTGTTGAGGCATGGTCAATTTCAACTGGGAGAGTTGGTCAAAGGTGCAAATAGGTTGCCACCTCGAGTTGCTATCAATGATTAACATTTTTTAAGAGACAATAACAATAATAAACGCTGCAAGGTCTCAAAGTGTTGATGTGTCTTTGAGGTCACTTGACACAAAGATGGGATCCACTCATGATTCTTGTTGAGCCCTAACCAGAGTGGTGGGTTGGTTGATCAAGATGTTGCCAATAGGAGTAGAGGCAACTAAGTCCTCAAAAAGAATCATCAGAATTGTAAACTTATAAGAAATATTCAAATTCATGCATATGCCACTCTAAACTAAAGTGGACTGGAGGGGAATTTCTAGGGAAGGAAATAATAAGATTTAGCATGAGAACCTAGAGCTTGGATAGAAACTTTAGCTTCGACATAACTTGACTTGCTTGTAACCACTAGAAAAGATTAGAGATAACTGAATCAACGGGGAGGTCGAGGTAAGCAACCTATAATAGCCAATGCTTCCTTCATATCCTATAGGGGAAGACCCTAAAATTAGAAAATTACCATCCTCAATAACTAATGATTTGAAGGAGAATGTCAATCTTCACTCCCTCAATGTAAAAAAATAATAACTTCTAAGATCTGGGGTGCCAAAATACAAAGATTCTTGAGAGAATACACTAGATCCGAGCCATAATCATTGCAGAATAAATATTTATCGATCACAACATTATGATTTGAAATCAAATTCCCTCCTCTTAGTTCCAATTGATTTCTTCCATGGTGTGAAAGCGTAGCTTGATAAGTTCACCTAGTCACCTAGAACACCTTCCATTAAATTCTAGATATTTGTGTATGTCCTACCAACCCCATTACCATATAATCCTCATGATAATTAACTTTTTAAATCATCAAGTGGTGGATAAATATCTTGAATTGTGCTCACTACATGAAAAATAATAAACCCTTAAGGGAGCTTGCTTCCATTTCCCCAAAGCATGTGGTATGGTCAGATGGTGGTAGGATGCTTCCCCCCTTGCTATGTTCTAATCACCCCATCTAGGGGAAATTAAGACTATGTGTTTCTTATAACCCATAGACACATAAAAATCACAGAAATAAATAGAAAAAAATCCAAGACCAAAACCAAGACTTCCCTACTTCTAACCTATTAGAGTCATTAAAATTGGAGAAATAAAAAGAAAAAATTAAACTCAAACTAGACATGGAGACTTCCCTTGCTATGTTCTAATCACCCCATCTAGGAGAAATTAAGACTATGTGTTTCTTATAACCCATAGACACATAAAAATCACATAAACAAATAAAAAAATCCAAGGCCGAAACCAAGACTTCCCTACTTCTAACGTATTAGAGTCATTAAAATTGGAGAAATAAAAAGAAAAGATTAAACACAAACTAGACATGGAGCCTTCGTGCTAGGTATGTAAATGGGTAGAGCTCCCAAGAATGCTAGAAGGGATGTTGATGGAGTTCTCTTAAGTACGAGTCCCAACCTTAGAAGCCAATATCTAACCTTGGTTTTTAGAAAAAACACTTACAAATGGGAAGAAGAATGTGTCATTACTTCTCAATCTTATCCAAATGCACACACATCTCGAGTACCTAAGTCTCTTTCCTGTCAAAATCATGTGCTACTGTCAACTTCTGATGCTAATAAATATCAAAGTTCTTAAAATATTTGGTATTGTGGGTCTGATTTGTACCCATATCCAAAAGGGATGTATCATCTTTAGCCTCAATCTCCTCTTAAATGAGGAAAACTACAAATTTAGCATTGGTTTGATGTATGGGAGGGTGACACTAAAAAATAATAGGGGGAGTCATAAGAACCACAAAAAACCAATAATTACAAAGAAATGCACTCTAGAAGTCAAGTATGTTAGAAAACAATGGACCATAACAATTATGACAAGAAATTGAGGGGTTGGAAGTGAATTTTGAGCCATAATCCTACATCAGAGGAGCTAGTTAGGCTACACTATGACCAAGCCTTTGCATCAATGTCAAAAATACCAAAATAATTATTAAATGATCTGGATACTACCATAGTAAAAGAATCATTGTAAGTTGTATAATTATCATAATAAGGTTAGCCTAAATTTTCATATTGAAGTCTCAACAAAGTGTGGCATCATCATCTATCTCTTGTCCTATGAATGTGGGAATAATGAAATCTTGGAATTTAAACTTATAATCATATAAAATAGTATAGATCCATCTTAAACATGGATCTATAAATTTCCTAGAGGGATCGCTTATATTTCAAACCTATTTTGGAGTGCAAGATATAAAAATAGGATTTCACCTAGACATATTTGGTCCTCTAAACACTTGGTAGATATTGGGTACACATGCATGTGTGTGTGTGTGTTTGTATATATATATATATATATATATATATATATATATATATATATATATATATATATATATATATATATATATATATAGATATATATATATATATATATATTCCAAGATGGGGTGTTCGATTCAAGAAATGGTGGGGAGTGGGATGTTGTCATCCCACTAGGTCACATTCATGTCTAATGTGGCAATAAGCCCCATGAAGGTCTAAATTATTGCATGTGATGTGAATGAGGGAGTCTCTTCAACTACCTCTCTATGATCTACACGAAACTCCTTCTTAGGCATTGTAATCATCAATTGATGACTTGCCATATAGTCAGTCTTATGAATAGATATTGGAGTGCAATGATACCATCATTCTTCCAAAATTGATTAATCTTCGATTCAATGTTTTTCATGTGATGGGGTCATGTTTCAATTTTTGGCCTAGGAAAATCATTATTCATCAATTCATGTGTGGTCTCCAACCTAGATTTAATCCTTAGGGTAGCTTCTTAAGGAGGGAGCCTCCTCATCTTGCCTAGGTTGAGCACTTGTAGCTATGATTTTAGTTAGTTCCTCTTTAGTGCCTTAATGGGTAACTATTGTCAGCCTACACTTACAATACCCTCGTCCATCTATTTTAAATTGTGTTTGAGAAGGAAACAATAAAGCCAAGATTGTCATATATATCAAGTCCTTCCTAGATTTTAGTTCATAGAAGGTGCTCGAGACAATTTTAGTAGGTTTGTGTTCATATTCTTTAGGAAAATTTCTTTTATTCTCATATTTTATTTTTAGTATTGTGTGTTGTTTTTAGCTAGGGTGTGGGAAATGGGATCACTTTTGAAAGAGCATCTCCTCGCTCTCCAGAAGTCAATGACAATATTTTCAGTTTAAGGAAACTTAGGCCTCTTCATATGGAAGATGCTATTCTTAGTGGCTACTTTCCTCAAAACTATAATTCTTCCTTTGATATCTTCTCTTGGCCTTTGAGATTCTCAATCCAAATTTTCGCCCCAATTGGTCTAAGGGAGGAGATAATGTCACATCAACATGCTTGTGTCCACAATGGGGAAATGTATTATGAACAATGGGGGAATACCCAAGCCCAACTGAGGTGTGTAAGTTCAATGTCTTGATTCATAGAACTTAATTCACAATCAACACAAGAGTAATTAACTTAGGTTGAAAGAGATTTGACAAACAAGCATCACAACCTTACAAACACTAAAGTGTTGGCAAAGGTTCTTGATTAGGTTCCATACATAGTACATACTTGAGGGAGATATAGTTAATACATGTACCTTGTGGATATATACTAATACCTCATGTTACTCCTAGGTAGAGTGATAGTAGATAGAAATGAAAACGGGGAGGGCATTCTACTTTCTTTGGATGAAATGGAGTGGCAATTGGCACCAATGGATTTATGATTGGGCCATATAGAGAAACACATGGGCATCCCTTCTAAACAAGGTTACTCCCCAAGTAGGACAAGGAACCCATTCAAGTAGAAGCAACCGATTCATATAATTTTTGTTAATTATCCCTTAAATTTCTTTTATTTACTTTTATGTTCCAATTTCATAATACTTAGTTTAAAATAGACGTAGGAGGCTTGACAACATGTGGTGATCCCTTACACCAATCCACACTCCAGGAATTAAAATATAATATTCTATTAAAACAATAATAAAAAAACTCCCTCTCTGTCTCTCACACACACACACACACACACACACACACACACACACATATATATATATATATATATTCCATTTTTGAATGCATAAATGGATTCATCACTTTGAAAATCTTATCAGGGAATTGCATTGTTTACACTACACAACTTAAACTTGCAATTTAGAAGCAAAGTATAGAACATTAAGACTACTTGAAATGTTTTAATGATAAAAATTATTTCTATATCATATACACATAGTATTTGTTTAATTGTATATAATATATACTTAATATGAACATTAAATTTTTTAATTTATAATCTACATTATAATGACCTTTTTTTGTATTAATTTGTTTTTAAAAATACTTGAATATTACTTAACACTCATATTGAAATATATTTTTCTATAACATTGAAATTTATTATTACTATTAATATCTTTCAAACTTCACATTAATTTTATATTTAAGAAAATGAACCAAACATCTTTCCTACTATACAATACCCAACAAAACCCAACAAAAATATATTTTATGGCCTTTGAGTCTAGTTTCTTTCTATCTTCCTTTGGGACATAAGAAAAGTTTTTAGATCCAAAAACTCTCAAATGCTTAACTGTAGGCTTATAGCCAAATAAAGCTTCAAAAGGAGTTTTGAAATCCAAACTTCTTGTCGGACTCCTATTCTTTAGATATACTACAGTATTAATTGCTTCAGCCCAAAACCCATTAGAAAGATTCTTACCTTTTAACATACTCGAGCACACCCCAGAGGGGTTACACTCTTCCTCTTTGCAACCCTGTTCTATGGAGGAGTGTGGGGAACTATAAACTACTCCTGTATCCCATGATCTTTGCAGTATTTGAGGACACAAGCTTTCTTGTACCCTCCCCCTTGATCCGAGCGAAGAATCCAGATGCATTTATCTGTCTGCTTTTCAACCATACTTTTTAACTCCTTGAAGTATTCAAAAGTGTGGCTCTTCTTGTTGAGGAAATACACCCAAGTAAATCTAGTACAATCATCAATAAACAGTAAAAATTAGTATGCACCACCTAATGACCTTGTCTGCATAGGCCCGCATAAATCTGTGTGTACCAACTCAAGTATATCTCTCCTCCTTCTATCAACATTCACAGTAAATTCATCTTTGTTCATATTTCCAAGTGCACATGCATCACAGTCAATATGGACAGGCTTTAAAATAGGAAGACCTTTGACCATGCCTCTTTTCTGTAATAGCAACAGATCATTGAAGTTAATATGGACGAACCTTTGATGACATAAATCCACTGTAGTCATGGTAGATGATGTCAATGCCTGATGTGGTATGCTTTTGACATTCAGCTTGTACAATCCTCCCACATGAATACCTGATGCAATAGGCTTCATACAATCCAACAGGTCTTTAATATCCTGATATGATTTATATCATAGAGACAAAGATTAGATTCTTTTGTATCCCGGGTACATACTTTACATTATCGATATGTCTAATATTTCCATCTGGAAAAACAACAAGAATATTACCATAACCTTTTATTTGGTACCCTCTATCATCACCAAGATAGATGTTTGCTCCACTACTGGTCTCTTTGAAGTCTTCAAACCACTATTTGTTCCCTGTCATGTGGATGGATGCAACTGAGTTCATAAACCAGGTATCTGCTTCATCATCCTTAGTTGAAAACACAGAGACATATATGAACATTTTGGGGCTATGACTTTGTTCTTCATCAGTAAAATGACCTGCATGTTGTTTATGTCTCTTCTGACCTTCATTGGTCTTCTTCTTCATGCAATATCTGGCTATATGGCTTGTTCTACCACAATAAAAACATTTGGTCGCAGATTCATTTCTATTGAAAGACATACCTTGAGGTGGGGGCATCTTTCTCTATGGGGTTGCACTGCTCTTCTGTGTTGTATTTGGATTTTCCTCTTAAAGGCTTCTTCTTCAGCATTAAGGCCAGATATGAACTCTAAAGTTTATGAGTCAGTGACCTTTCCTCCTCTTGCATGAGGATCCCTATCAATTCTTCAAACACAAGATCTTTTTCTATTGCATTCAATCCAGTGATGAACATCTGATACTCCTCATTCATACCATTCATGGTAATCATGACCAAATCTGTATCTAGTACAACTTCATTGATGTCACCCACCTTGTTCTTGAGCTCCTTGATCCAGGAAATAAATGCTACAACAGTCTCATTCTCTTCCATTTTGATGGAGAGAATCTTGCTCTTCAAGAACAACAATTGATTGGTGTTCGTGACCTCATAGAGATCCTTGAGCGTCTTCCAGATTCCTGGTGCAGTCTTACAATATGGATTGTTGTTGTTGTCCTTCCTGAAATCACCTTTGTCTTCTCCTCATCATTATTCACAATTTCCCATGCATTGTGTCCCTCAAACAGGGTCTGAAGCGTAAATTTCGAACCAAAATAATTGGATCCATCTAGCTTATTATTCTCATTGAGATGATTATTCATCTTAAATAATAAAAAAACTTGAACCCCAACAACTTTAAAAAAACCCAGATCTTAAAAAAAAACACTGCAAATGTGAGATCCAATGAGCCCAGATCTCTCTTTAAAAAATCGCGCCCCCCTTTTAATTAAAGAATTAAATTAAAAAAACTTTAATTAAAATATTAATTAAAAAAAATCCAATGTTCCATCAATAGCCGTAACGCTATATCCCAACACTGTAAATGAAACAAACCCTTCCTGAAATTTGCATGATCCCCATCACAATATAATCTCTCACAGCGCTCATCAGAGATGATTTGTGGCTATGTGTGATATATTTGTCTACAAGATGAATATCACGCTCAGACGTGAGTCACCACCTAGATTTCCAATGTCATCTCCCCGCTAGACCCCGCAGCACTCAGTCTCATGGCGTCCGAGTCATGAAGTGCCATGTCATCGCCCTTTAGGTCGATTGTAACGATCGTGCTGTTCAAGAAACCAGGGATGGTTCCCCCGCAAGTTCAACACCGCAGGATGACAATTTCACTGAGGAATTGCCATAAATGAAGCTCAGCTTCTCGTTCTGATTGACGACGAGAAATTTCACGATGAATTCAGAAGTAAGGGTAGAACTGTGGTATAAGTTTGTGCTTAGTGGGGAAGAGGGAACGTTGGATTCCTCCGATGCATGGCCTGAGAATGTCACCACCCCTTCACCATCAATATAACCAACAGTAAAAAATACCGATATATCACGTTCAGGCCGGACAAGGAAAATGCGCTGTGGTAAAGAATGTTGTCCATGTTTTAGAATTCACTTCACGCAGTTGCAAGTCGATATACAAAACGACAGCCACTGAAACTAAAATCTTCATCGGGGTTTTAGTGAGAAGTGTTTCATATGCTAATGATGTTTAAAAAACAACTAACTGCATCCGCGTCCTCGCAAGAGATATGGATCTCCGCATCCTGGCAGGAGCGATGGATATCGGCGTCCTCATAGGAAAGATGGATCTCGGTGTCCTCCCAGACAGCTCCACTCAAGAACTTAGTCAAACCCCTCACATGATGGCAGCCAAATGCATCCTCCTCCATGGTATACATGGTCGACACTCTTTGACTGCAGTAGAGCTGCGCCATTCTGCAAAATAAAAACACGTAAGGCAATCACTGTATCGGTGTAACTAAGGTGTTGGAACCCCCGCTAGTCGATGCTCTATTGCTTTTGAAAAACATGCTTCATAGATCTACCTCAGAGGCACATAGATATTCCTCCCAGCCTTCTGAATAACTACTCCACTGAGGGTTACAGGCAGTGCCCGACCTTGTAGCTCCGATACCATGTTAAAATAGAAGAAACAAATTTATTAATTAAACTTGAGTAGCTCACAGGTGTCGAATGCCGCCTGGAGACTACATTTGCAGAACACACTCTTCCATTACACTCATTAAATGAAAAATATATATAATTTACACACAATTAGGGAAGTTGAAACAACACCTTAGAAATAAGGAACGAACTCCTAATCAAAAGTTTCGATTGAACAGTAACTCCATTAATACATTTCTTCATTAATCTCAACAATATTTTAGTTGGGATGAGGATTCTTTCCTATTGCATCTCAAGGATGGGATTTCAGAGGATTTGGTGGTGGTTTATGTTGGATATTTAAAGAAAGACATAGATCCAAGTGAAGAGGATAATGTTGCTCAGATTTTGCTAGACAATTTCTAGTATTTACCGAATTTCCTATCACTTTGACCACTTTCGTCGTTAGATCCCACCCCGTCAACTGAACTATCAATGTCTCCTTGATTTACACCAATTCACTCATTGTGCAACCGTCCACTATTCCACTTGTTGATTGTTCCAAGTGCTTTTCTTGTTTGTTTGAACACCACCGTTTATCCATGTTGCACTGTTTTTGCTGCAAAAGATACAAAACTAAAAATCAAATTTGTGTGAAATAAGTTGAACAATGTGTGTTGGACCTTCATCTATCTGTTTTGCAGAGGTTGATCCATCGTATGATGTAGGCCGAATTATGTCAGGCTTACAATGCAGATTCAATTGTTGCAAATGCATGAACCAATATTTTGCAACAAACCACCAAATCAACAATTCTTTTATCCACACTTTGACTTCAAAACCATTAAATCCAATCTTCGAAACGTTGTATACAAAGATCAAATCCATTATGGTAACACTTTTGCTATTTATGTATGAGTATATTACAAGCGATATACATATCAAGTATATTTATATTTATATATACTACCATATGCTATGCCATATGTTTTTTTTTGGCAACATTTGTAAGAATTACCATGTGTGCCCTCCTGCCCCATCAAATCATGTGTTAGATGATTAATGAATTGCTTGTCATCGAATTGACAGAGTATTTGTTAAAGAGTATTGCTACGTCTATATGGTTTGACTTCCAGCTGTTCACCATCAAATATGTGGTAATAATCAATGGTCATCATTCGATGTGCATGATGGAGAGTGGGGATGATTCCCTTAGTAGTTAGGGTAACCACCTATCCCATTAGGGTTTCTTCCATTTTTGTAACTTTCTTGCATGAAAATGTTTTGTCTCAGGATTTCCTAGCATTTTCTAGTGGGATGGATTCCCTCTTTCACGCATCTCGAGATCTTAGGGACTTTGTACCAACAACCATTTAGCTTGATTGGGTGTGGATGTTCCCTACGGTAATCTGTTTGAAGAATTTTCTCACCTTCTGATCCAATACGTGAGGGTTCCCATAATTCTTGAAGGGTTTGATGGGGGTTTGATGGCAGGTGTCTTAATAATTTGCCGTAAATTTTGATTTATTACTTTCATTTTATAAAAGACAACTAATTGTGCTCACTTGGGTTTTCTCTAGAAGGCATTTAGTTCCTTGCTGTGATTCCCAATCATTTTCATGTCATTTATAGGTAAGGGTTGTACTTGCTAGGGTTTTAAGCTTAATATTCATATAATTGAAATTTTTACTCATTTCCTTCCTGTGTTTCTTGTTTTCTTTTGTAGGTATAGTGACAACATCTTCAATTTGTTTTCTAGTGAATTTTAGGTCAATCCCCCCAACAAAATCTTGTTCTAGCTCTTCTAATTCATGGCCTCTCTCATTTGTTCCAGGTTGGCCCTCTTACTCAGGAAGAAAAGTTTCGTTTTGTTAGCGAAATAACTCTAAATTTAGGGTTTGTTGTTTCATTGGCTTTATTGTTGTCTCGTGAATAAAATGGCTCTCCAACTTGGTGATCCTGAACCCTTAATGTTTCTCCCTTTTCTGCACGCTAATGGTGTAAGCTTTTGTATCCATTGAGGTTGTGGCCTCATCCATTACTAGGATGTGGTTGTGCTTTAAAAAGGAGTGTCCTAAACAAAGAAGTTACCATTGGCCCACACACCAATTCTCTCCATTTTTTGTCCCATAATCGACCATCACTTGCTAAAAAAATTAATATATTCAAGTACACATCCATGCATAAATGATAAAAGGGAAGAATCATACAAAAATTGATCTAAATTATCAAGCCATAACTAATAAAATCAAATATGCAAATAGAAACTAACTTAATCTATCAAGATTCTCTCTACGAGAGTAGAAGTCTTGTCGGGTTTGACATTTGTTCATAGTGTAAAAAATCCTAAAGAGCACATATTGTGAGTTCAATTTTTTGTTAGAGTTGAGAAAGAAAAATAAATGATTGGATTAGCTTATTTGAAATTATCTTCATCATATCTTAAAATTAGATTGGATGCCAAATAGAAATGATGAGAATTTATATAACACCCTCCTCACACATCTACAAAAGTAACCAACCCACTGGG
Source organism: Pinus tabuliformis (assembly GCA_031772625.1). NCBI lineage: Eukaryota > Viridiplantae > Streptophyta > Pinopsida > Pinales > Pinaceae > Pinus > Pinus tabuliformis. The sequence goes on from CM062814.1 coordinate 653,182,760, forward strand.
TTAAACATGTGACAAGAAGCTACTATGATTGGATTCGGCCCCCTATGTGACATTAAGGAAGTGGAATCGATGGAACACATCAACCATCCTATCCACATCGGTAATAGAACCCTTTGGAGACATGTCAGCCACTCAGACATCCTGTCTCTAGGTTCCATTGATGTTTTGGACATCTTAAGCCTTAGTAGCTCTCATGCTATTGGCATGACAGTGTCCAAAAACTGAAAGTTGCTCTCACAGGCTTGTCTTCTAGTGTCGAGAGACCCAATTTTTCAGTGCTATGCCAATATCCCCGAGATTTGAGCCACCTTTTCAAGCTTAGAGCCCAAGTCACTACCCAGAATCGAATGATAAATTGGGATCAGAAAAAGAACATGGAAATGATGATGCAAAAGAAATAAGTTAAACAAGATCTTAATAAGATCCATACTAGCTGTGACATGAATTTCATCAAACATGTTGCAAGCATGTAATCTACAGGTGTAACCAACAGAATTAAACGTATGACTATTGTACTTATCCAGGAATTGCTAAGAACCATTTTTCTGTCATTACCATTTGTTGCATTACCATCTATTAGGCCATAGATACATTATCCATTCATTTACAGGAAAAACTATGCTGAGAGCCATACATAGTTGTTTTCATAAAACACACATATAACTAACATAATAACAATAGAAATACTCATGAAACTACAGCCTTATAGACCACATATAAGCCATCAAAATGCTCATAGAAATACAAGGAGAAATAACCTTTCATTAATGATGTAAAAACCAAACATAGGATGAGACTTCCATGTTCCACCTGATCATAGAATGGCTGAGCCAAATGTCTCTTTAGCCATTCACCCTCGTGCCGTCTTCCAAGCATGAATGTGGGACTCAAACCAAAAGAACCAACTGGGGCATACCGAGACTAAACCACCTCACCCTCATCAATAGAAACCAGGATTTACCATAATCCATCCTAGATCACTAGGCTAACACAAGAAATATATCATAATAGGCTTTACCATGATCTCCACCCGATCACTAGGCCAAATGAGAATGATGCCACCAGATTTCTCCACCTACATCGTGAGGAATTTTCCTACCTCCTAGTCTCTCAGGCTTTACCGCAATCCAAACCTAGATTACTAGGCCTCAAACTGAGAACCACTCTCCAAGCTTTACCACATATCCAAAACCCAGGATTACTAGGACCAACATAGAGATAACCACCTCTTGGCTTTACCATATATCCTAGAATTCACTAGCAAGGATTCCTAGGCCCAACGAGGCAACAAAATCATGTCTTACCACAACCCACAATCTGGTTCAAGGGTTACTAGGCCATGTGTTCTATGATTTCAAAGATCCGCCTCACTCAACTTCGAATCCATCCAAAAAACCAACTCAACTAAAACATGAGAACCCCATCATACCATGGTTATCCGGAAATGCAAAGGCTAGGCTAAAAATATTGTTACACCTGGAAAAACTCATGCCACAATAGAAAAGAACCACATGCAATACCATGCAAGCCAAATATAGCAAGGAAAATACACATGCAAATTCATACCTACAAAGCATCCTGATGTAGCTGCCTGTTTCTTCTCTCCCTTGCTTGATTTTTTGACTCCTCATGCATTCTTTACCTTTCTTGACCCCATGCATAACCATAGAAAAAACTTGAGCCAAGAACTTACACTGACTAAGAGCTTGCCAACTGATCCTCATAAGCCTTTTTATGAATGAGGCCTATATTTTCTTCATTTTCCATTATTTTCATTAAATTTCATCCCCACATGCAGCCTATGACATTTCACCTTATTTTTTTCCTAAATTCCATTATTTTCATAAATAGATGTGCCAAAAATGGCATTTTCCCTTTCCAAATCCTTAGCCATTTCCTTTGCCAATTTCCTTAGCCATAAAAACCAAATGAACACCCACACTAGGATTTATTACCCACCATTCGTCTTGGAATAAGTGTGCCATCGATCATAGCCTTATATATTTTTACATGATTTTTTAATCAAGAATGTTACAGAACACTCCTCCTTGGGGCAACACCATCCTCGGTGTTAAACCACACCAAGACCTAAGCAAGATGGCTGAAAAACAAACATACTGCCCATGGATATTTATAACTTATCTCGTTTGAGTATTTACAATGAATAACCTACTCAAAAACGTTATGACAACATAACAACATACCGCATACTGGATCTTTATAACATAGCTCATTAAGATATTTATAATAACCACATATACACATAAGCACATTTTCTAAACCAGAAAATAAAATGATATGATGCCTGTATCACTCAACAAGGGAATCCAGAGGCCCTCACCTTGTTGAAAATAGCAACAAGAAATGTTAAAAATAAAATCCAGAAATTCTAGTTTAATTTTTCTTTGAATTAAACTCAAAATTAAAATTGAATTCTATGCTCATAACAACTTTTAAATAGTTAATTAAGTTTAATTTACTTAATTACCTTAGAAATTTCAAGTTGGAAGTCTTTCTATAGTCATATATATGTTCTCCATAAATTTTAGGGGTCCTGGATGAGTTTAATTGTGAGTTGTAATTAGATAACTCAATTTACTAAGTTATGTTCAGTTAAATTAGTTCCAAAGTGTTTGTGGAACTAATAGAGAGTTAACAGTCAATTGGTGCACTAATTCATCCACTAGTTCTACTCTAGTTAACTAAAGATTGCCTCATTAGAAACTCATGCATGTCGATTCTAAGAAAGACCTAGTTGAAACTAGAGAGCAAGGAAAATGTACTATCAGTTGTATGATTTACTAAGTTGTGTAGATCACGAATGAAATCAGGAATTGAACCTAGTGTGGATTGCGTAGTATTGAATGCACTAGATTCCTATTAATATGGGGTATTCAACAATAAGAATTATGCAAGGAAATAGGGGCTTGGTAAGAAGTAGAAGATACTAAGTGTTATAGACATTTTTGGGCACTGCAACCCCAAGCATAAAATTTCCATAAACCAAGGGCTCCTAAGTCCCTAAAAGTGTTGTTCTAACCCCTAAAGGAACAAGGTCAACTGATTACAGCTTCTCCCAGAAGTTCTCCATGAAAAACCACTCAGAACTGGTCAAAATAGGATCATTTCACCTGCTGCATAGGCAAAGTGCATTGCATCTCACCTAAGTACACTCTGTGGGTGCGTTGCATTTCAAAAAGCCCTTCTATGGGGTGCGATGGGCGAGAAGTGACAAATGGCAGTGTCATTCTGCGAGGTGGAGAGGCATGGAATCTTCTAGAAACTTCTCCTGTGACACTTGCCTCTCTGAATTCGACCAAGGATGAGTAAGAGATCATCAATCTCCAAGTGGAAGCAAGAACTATCAGAGGGAAGACACTAATCAAATCACAAGCTGACTCATCTCCCTTACAGATATCTATATATGGATCCCTCATCCCAGAGATCCAGAGGCTCCAATTTTGCATCTTGTAAGGAATTGTTGTTGGTTTCTTGAGACAACATCATAGTGTTGGGTGATCTAAGCTTTGTATGAGGTGAAGAAGGGCTTACTTGCTAAGAGGATGATGCTGGGTTAGAACAACTGGTTGTAACTCCCTTGGCTCTTTCTTGATTATCAATAAAAGCTATTCAAGTTTTCCTCCATACTCTTGTGTCGTTTATGTTTTATGCATTTGTATGGTCAATTTATATCTGATCCTAGATTGTTTATGATTATAGATCCATGTTCTTGTATAGTGTTATCCTACTCTGATTCTACAGGTACTCTGTGAAGTTGGGCGTACAAGGAAGTAAGTAGCGAAGGACTATCAGAAGAGAGAGGAATCGAACTAGGAGATAAGCGCAAGACAGAGGTTGGTCTCCTTTGTTCTTCTCTCATCTATATTTCATAAAGGAAAAATGAAAGTAGCTTTACTTTGTTTGTTTCTAAGGTAGCTACCACACCTTAGTGGGATAAGCAGTTCTATGTAGACACTTTTCCCTGTCACACTAAGGTTTGGCTTGAGCTTGCCTGTGAGTTGGGAGATTGATCATACTGAGTGCTGGGATTGTTGGTGTGAGAACAAGCATTGTATTATCATCTTGAATTTCTGATTGAATGCAATACAGATAGTGGGGATTTGTGTTGTCGCTTTTCCTAGATATTTATTATGTTATGTGCCATTGATTTGTCTTCCTCTTGCTATTATTTTTTTGATTGATTTATGAGCTTTTGTTGGTTGAAAGTAGAAGTAGATTCTTGTCTTTTGCTTTAGTACATTGCATGAGCTTGTGAATCTATAGGATTTTCTACATGGTATCGGAGTTGACATCAATATACTAGAGGAGATTTAAAAGTTTTGAGTTTTGGGTTACAGGTGAAATTCGAATTTGCATTTTATACTTCAAGATCAATAGATGGCATTATATGATTTGTAGCTTGAGTATGCCTTGGATGGAAGCTCCAATTACATAGACTGGAAGGACAGGATGGAGACCATTTGGAGGATAATAGCTTGAAGGACTTCATTGATCAGGAAATTCCTAAGCTACGAGCATCGAATTCTCAGAATCTGGTCGAATGGAAGAAGTGTGTGGCAAACATTCCTAAGCTACGAGCATTGAATTCTCAGAATCTGGCTGAATGGAAGAAGTGTGGCAAGGGAAAGGTGGATAATCCTTGATGGAGTTCAAGAACACATAGTCTCAAGTCTCAATGGGAAAGAAAATCCGCATGCCATGTGGAAAGCATTGAAGGGCCTTTTCCAAAATAACAGTGACCATAGGAAGTTGGCACTGAAAGATAAACTTTGAAGTGATGAACTTGGAAGTGTTGGAATCACGGTTACTAAGGATGATATGGTGAGTCTTTCTCTTCTAGGATTCCCAAAGAGTTGGCATAGTTATCAGGACTTTTTCAATGGTCGAGAGAAGCTTCCAGATTGGGAAAGATTGTAGTCGGATTCGATGTAGCAGGTGCTGGAAATAATACTGAGAGGGGGGGGTGAATCAGTATTATCAAATCAATATAACTTTTTCATTTCCATATTAAGATTCATATACGCTACTTTAGTTAAGGAAAACCGCGTGTATATGCAATTGTGTGTAATGCAACAAGCGTATATCTAGTAAACTTATGATTCATTTAGCTGATCCTTAATGAGTGCATGAGAACATTATTAACCATATGAACAGTAAATAGGAGAAGTAAAATAGAATAGATCATCACACACAAGAAGAACACATGAACACCATGATGTAAGGTGGAAACCCAATGTGGGTGAAAACCACCTGCTGCAAGTCGTCTCAATCTTCTTTTTAATGAGAAACTTCTTTTACAATGGTTTTGTACTGGTATAGTCTTATACCAGCACGCAGGCTTCAACCTGCAGAAGGCTACAACCTTCTCTCATTCTCCAGACTCTCCTGGAAGGGAGCTACAACCCCCTTAGCTCTTGTACTAGCCTATCCATTTACTAGTACATAGGTGTCGGCCTACTGAATGCTCCAACCTTCACTCGTTTTCCAGCTGTTACTGGAAGGGAGCTACCACCCCCTTAGCTCTTGTACTAGCTGATGTACTAGTACATAGGTGCCGACCTACAGAAGGCTACAACCTTCTCTTTCTTCCTCCACGTACCACGTTTCATAAATTTTCAGACTGGATACTCCTGAAGAACAACACCATAATCTAAAGACCACGTTTCATCCAATTTTCATACCCTATTACTATTATATTTGGTCTAAATTTGTAGTTTTTCTAGTGTCGAAGGCAAGTATTCATTTCTGAATCATAAAGTGTTGTGATTGTCTTCATTTTTTATTTTGAAAAGAAACTTGTTAGTAGTTGTCGCTTGAAAAGTAATTCAGATTTGCACATTAGCTTTCTTTTTATCATTCACATACTAAGAAAGCCGAAAACAAATACATGCATGTGCATTTGCATTTAGACTGTTTGATTGGTTTGATTTAGGACAGTGCATATAGTGTGTGTTCTTTGCTCTTTATGAAAGAATATTGTCTCTCTTTCCTTAGTAGCTAAGATTTTCATTACACAAAGAAGAGAAAAGACTGTTTATCATCTTAGATTGCATTTTAGGAATTGTACATTTACATCTCGCAGTGACCCTGAAAGGAAAATTTCTTAAGCAAGATCAACTATAAAATAAATTTAATGAATCTAACAACGCTTTGGAACCTAATGCACAACATCTAGAAGTCTAGGCTAGAGATGTATTTCGGCGTCGTAAAGCCTGGTAACTGTTGTTCTCACTAATGGTTGGGTGATTCCTCCACTTTGAGACGATAAGTACCAGTACAGACTTGTGTTCCCACGTACCGTCAATTATATTTTGGGAGACCACAATAGGCTTAATCCTTTATCCGTAGGAAACCGTGTCTGTCACCCTATCGATCACAACGCACTGAACACAGCATTCGGGAAGATTGACTGCCACACCATAAAAAGTATTCTGCAGTTTTGCGATTGGTTTGGTAATCCCTCTACCTAGATTTCCAGAGCAGTCCCTTTCGTTCCTTTTCAGACTCCTTAACGGAAAAGGTCCATTTGATCACTTGTCACTTCAAGCTCATTAAAAATCGAAGGTGACTAGAGTCATCTTTTATTTTTTCTCGATTCTTAAAAATTGAAAAAACAAGTTGTGTCAAAGCGTCTAAAATTCATTTTAAATAGAATAATCACCACCCTTTCCTACATTGATCTTAGGTTGAGAAAATGGAATCCACCAACCAAGGAATTCCACTTGGAGGAAATCCTAGTCCCTTCTCCCCTTGGGGAGATGTTGGTGCACCCCATATGTCCACATTGTCGCTTCCAGGACTGACAATCGGCCTTCCCGTATGGCTCTTCTCAACCTCTATCATTCAGAACACCGAAATTCCTGAACAATCAAGTCAGCAACTAGATGATTCCAGTGTTACCCACCAACCTTCTACTTCCTTCAATTCTTCATCCCCTCCTTCCTCTTCGCTTGATGGAGTTGGTAAAGCCAAAAATCAAGTATCTGAGAAGAAGAAGGAAAAGAAGAAGAAAGAGAAGAAGAAGAAGGAGCCAAAAGCGAAAGGGGGCAACCAAGCGTCGTCTAGCGAAAATCCACACACTGCACCGACCAGGCCTAAATCGCCATGTGTCATTTGCAAAGGAGACCACTATCATTGAGATTGTTCTTGTGTCCCTCGGATCTTAAGGGACTGGTCTCCTTGTTTTCACAACCCGGTGTCGTCAACCTCTGATGATCATGTTGAAAGAACACTGTCAACTAGTGAAAGTGAAGCCCTAGGACAAAAAGGAAAATATAGATTTCCTTGTAAAATGTGCAAAGGCGATCATGCTGTCCGCCATTGTCCTTTCTTAGATGAGGCTAAAAGTGTTTTGGACGATCGTCAGGTTTCACCGTTATGACTTCCTCCTGGATATAAAAAACTCTTGCCGAGTCCGTCATTAGTTGAAAATCTGGCTGACCCGCGCAGGTGGTCGGCCGAAGCATCTATCATTGAAGACGAACCATCTGAACCCATACCAGACGAAAGTCAAATGGTTGAGGTAGAAATTGACTTGGTCTTGCCTTCAGAGGTTCCATCTTCAGATGATATAATCACCGAAGAGAACAAGGATGGCACTGTCCAAATTCTTCTCGTAAGCACAGACTCCGATGAACATGGGGGAAATTTACCCATTCCTTTACTACAAGAAGGAAGTTCATCAGAGTCATACCCAGCTGTCTATTCGGTCCCACCTCCAAGCAACCTAGTTGTCTCCTTTGACTGGAATCAACTAGGCAGACCCCGTTTACCGGCAAGTGTACCATTCCAAGTCATTGCTCAAATATATAGAATGGTTATGGCTGGTACCATCATAGATGAAGGGGCTCCTGTGAGTATCCGTTCCTCGACTACTTGGAAAGCACTTGTTTCACCATCGCTTTTGCCTGAGATGAGAAATCTAACAGGCTTTGACAAAGGAACTAGTCGACCATTAGGGATCCTTCCCAATGTGCCCATAACATTGAGAGGGAAAACCGTTCAAATGAACGTAATGGTAGTCCAAGGACCCCTAAATTATAATCTACTCCTTGGACGAGACTGTATTTATTGCATGGGAGTAATTGTCTCATCACTCTTTAGAGTAATGTGTTTTCCGCACGAAGGAAGAGTGGTCAAGCTCGTAGACCAGCTTTCATTTCCCGGTTCACACATGGAAAATATTCATATACCATCCCTAAATGGTTTTTTCACACAAGGAATGTCTCATCAATCCGCAGTCCGTCCACCTGATGAGCGCGAGTGATTCGGGGGACATGACTGAAACCTAGGGGGCATGCACCCTGGTCTGCCTTAGCAAGAAAACTTCAGGTATAAGGTAGGTTTCCGCGAGAGATATATGACTAGTCTGTACTCCCGTCCGTGATTGGAAAAGGTGGTTAGACTGGAATAAGATTCCCTCGTCAAAGTTATGTGAGTGGATTGTCTCACCTTTTTCTATTTCGGTAGACATCGCCGAAGAAGTGTTTTGTTTGCGTGTGAATAGAACAATCTTTGGTAACTTGAAAGAGGTAGAACTTTCCTGATAAAACAAATGTTTTGTTGGTGATTTGAAAGGTGACCTTGAAACTCTGTTTTATACCTGGGGGCATGCAAACCTTTTGGCGTGTAAGGGAAGAGCGATCATTTATCTGTTTTTTGGATTGGTCGTTTCCTAACTTGCATAAAGAAAGGATGTGGGGTAAAGATTTGAAAAATTGTCGTTTTCATATATGAGACATTCTTATTATACAACTGGATTAATCGAGCAGTTTTAGCACATAGTTCAAGCTCGTTAAAAAATAAACATAAGTCATGAGCAAATGTTTCCCCCAGTGTTTAAGCTCAATAAAAAAAAATGAACTGATTTTCGGTAAATAACCATCGTGAATGTAGTACTTCAGCCTTTAAAGCCCTGGTTGTGTTCTCACGATCACCTCCACTCTGTATTGGCCAATCATTCACCTCCATTTCATTGTTTACCCCTTTTTGAGGAACAGCTGCAAAGAGTGACCCCGCTAGCCATCCTTGTAACACTGCCGTGATTGGAAAATTCTAAACATTACCTGGAATCAGCTGCTACCCAATTTTATCACTCGTTCCTCAAAAGACAAGTCTCCTTTAAGCTCTTTTCAACTGACTCATAAAATATGAAAAGATTACCGAGCCATTTGCCTCTAGAGCTCGTTAAAGGGACCGGAAGTGCTATCCCTCCTTTAGATTTTAAATCTTTTTGGACCTAAGAGATTATTGCACAAAAGGATCGAGCGCTTGTTTTGTTCGGCTCATTAAAAGTATCGAAAATTCATCCCTTCTGTATTGTTTTATACTTTTTCGGACTTAAGGGATTAGATGACGAAAAAGGAATTTTGGAGTTTCCTTTACGTCCCTTTTCAGACTCTCTAAAATTGAAAAGGATCGAGTTATATTTGTTGTTAAACTCGTTAAAACTTAATAGCGACAAACTTGTCCATAACAGACAAGAACGAGTTTCACTATCGCTAGGCTCGTTAAAACATAGCGATGGGTTTGCCCGAAGGGAAAATTATAGAACAAGCATATGTTATCCTCCTCAAGCTTGACAAAAATAAAGAGGTACTGGTCAGCAATGACTGGGGAAAAATTGGGAAGAAAAATTGAAGAAACTTTGTTGGTAGCAAGTCACTCTTGAACATGACACTTTCACTCCGCATCCAAGTTGGGTTGGGTTGTTTCATTCACTGGTCACATCACCATGGTCCCATCACACCATACACATTTGGGGTTAATGCTACCAATCCATCAGGTCAGTGTCGTTGATATGTTCAATAGAAGTCATTCAGAGAGTTCACCTGTGTCTCACCCGCTACAATACATTTACACTCCATTCTTTCATGACCGCCACCCTGAACCTTATATCGCCAGATCGTTTTCACCTCCATTAAAATCATTTGCTCCATTTCGTGTCATTGATGTGGGATTCACTAAGGCCCTCTTATGATAGATTGCTTCTTGTCGACATCAGCTCATTATCCAAGAAGTCGATCTAGGAACACCCTGTTCAGTACTTTGAAGCTTGCATGCCTCAATGGCAAGTTTCTCACTTTCGGCGACAGGTTTACATCAATGACCTTCGACCGAAAGATTTTGCGTGGTGTTCGACGCCAAGTCCTTTATTCACACCACGTGAATTGTATTGCAGTACCTTAAGGGTCATTATTATTATCGGTGACTCCTCTCGCGTCTTTTAATAGCTTACATCATTGGCTAGTAATCAGGCGATGTCTTTCCATGTTTGACTCCAGAACATCTCTCACATGGATCGACTTGTACTTTGAGTGAAGATTGAACGAGATTCAAGACCCCAGATCTAGTTTCATCCATCTGGGCTGCGATGTATATTCAGGGAAATAAAGACATCAAATGTACATCATTGCTTCACAGATAATCACCCAATCAAACGGATGATGGCTCTACCAGAATCATCAGTCTACACTTAGACGATTGTCTGTCCTATGTACATGAAAATGAATTTATAAAACTGAGCATGGGAATGGCCGCCTCAGCTAGATCATGAAAATATTATGAAGATAATGTATTGTATTGTATCTTATTATAGGTCTCCTCCCAGCTTGAAAGAACTTGGGATCCTCACGATAAAGCATTTCACCCGACATCAAAAAAATATTAACGACCTCATGCTTTAGGGGGCAACTGTTATAGACATTTTTGGGCAGTGCAAACCCAAGCATAAAATGTCCATAAACCAAGGGCTCCTAAGTCCCTAAAATTGTTGTTCTAACCCCTAAAGGAACAAGGTCAACTGATTACAACTTCTCCCAGAAGTTCTCCATGAAAAACCACTCAGAACTGGTCAAAACGGGATCATTTCACCTGCTCCATAGGGAAAGTGCGTTGCATCTCACCTAAGTACACTCTGTGGGTGCATTGCATTTCAAAAAGCCCTTCTATGGGGTGTGATGGGCGAGAAGTGACAAATGGAAATGTCATTCCGCGAGGTGGAGAGGCATGGAATCTTCCAGAAACTTCTCTTGTGACACTCGCCTCTCTGAATTCGACCAAGGATGAGTAAGAGATCATCAATCTCCAAGTGGAAGCAAGAACTATCAGAGGGAAGACACTAATAAAATCATAAGCTGACTCATCTCCCTTACAGATATCTATATATGGATCCCTCATCCCAGAGATCCAGAGGCTCCAATTTTGCATCTTGTAAGGAATTGTTGTTGGTTTCTTGAGACAACATCATAGTGTTGGGTGATCTAAGCTTTGTATGAGGTGAAGAAGGGCTTACCTGCTGAGAGGATGATGTTGGGCCAGAACAACTAGTTGTAACTCCCTTGGCTCTTTCTTGATTATCAATAAAAGCTATTCAAGTTTTCCTCCATACTCTTGTGTCGTTTATGTTTTATGCATTTGTATGGTCAATTTACATCTGATCCTAGGCTGTTTATGATTGTAGATCCATGTTCTTGTATAGTGTTATGCTACTCTGATTCTACAGGTACTCTGTGAAGCTAGGCATACAAGGAAGCAAGTAGTGAAGGACTATCAGAAGAGAGAGGAATCGAACTAGGAGATAAGTGCAAGATAGATGTTGGTCTCCTTTGTTCTTCTCTCATCTATATTTCATAAAGGAAAAATGAAAGTAGCTTTACTTTGTTTATTTCTAAGGTAGCTACCACACCTTAGTGGGATAAGCAGTTCTGTGTAGACATTTTTCCCTGTAACACTAAGGTTTGGCTTGAGCTTGCCTGTGAGTTGGGAGATTGATCATACTGAGTGTTGGGATTGTTGGTGTGAGAACAAGCATTGTATTATCATCTTGAATTTCTAATTGAATGCAATACAGATAGTGGGGATTTGTGTTGTGGCTTTTCTTGGATATTTAATGTGTTATGTGCCATTGATTTGTCTTCCTCTTGCTATTATTTTTTTGATTGATTTATGAGCTTTTGCTGGTTGAAAGTAGAAGTATATTCTTGTCTTTTTCTTTAGTACATTGCATGAGCTTGTGAATCTATAGGATTTTCTACATGGTATCGGAGTTGACATCAATATACTAGAGGAGATTTAAAAGTTTTGAGTTTTGGGTTACAGGTGAAATTCGAATTTGCATTTTATACTTCAAGATCAATAGATGGCATTCTACGATTTGCAGCTTGAGCATGCCTTGGATAGAAGCTCTATTTATATAGACTGGAAGGACAAGATGGAGACCATTTGGAGGATAATAGCTTGAAGGACTTCATTGATCAGGACATTCCTAAGCTACGAGCATCGAATTCTCAGAATTTGGCCGAATGGAAGAAGTGTGTGGCAAACATTCCTAAGCTATGAGCATCGAATTCTCAGAATCTGGCTGAATAGAAGAAGTGTGTGGCAAGGGCGAGGTGGATAATCCTTGAGGGAGTTCAAGACCACATAGTCTCAAGTCTCAAGGGGAAGGAAAATCCGCATGCTATGTGGAAAGCATTGAAGGACCTTTTCCAAAATAACAGTGACCATAGGAAGTTGGCACTGAAAGATAAACATTGAAGTGATGAACTTGGAAGTGTTGGAATCACGGTTATTAAGGATGATATGGTGAGTCTTTCTCTTCTAGGATTCCCAAAGAGTTGGCATAGTTATCAGGACTTTTTCAATGGTCGAGAGAAGCTTCCAGATTGGGAAAGATTGTGGTCGGATTTGATGTAGTAGGTGTTGGAAATAATACTGAGAGGGGGGGGTGAATCAGTATTATCAAATCAATATAACATTTTCATTTCCATATTAAGATTCATATACGCTACTTCAGTTAAGGAAAACCGCATGTATACGCAACTATGTGTAATGCAATAAGCGTATATCCAGTAAACTTATGATTCAGTTAGTTGATCCTTAATGAGTGCATCAGAACATTATTAACCATATGAAAAGTAAACAGGAGAAGTAAAATAGAATAGATCATTACACACAAGAAGCACACATGAACACCATGATGTAAGGTGGAAACCCAATGTGGGTGAAAACCACCTGCTGCAAGTCGTCTCAATCTTCTTTTTAATGAGAAACTTCTTTTACAATGGTTCTGTATTGGTGTAGTCTTATACTAGCACACAGGCTTCAACCTGCAGAAGGCTACGACCTTCTCTCGTTCTCCAGACTCTCCTGGAAGGGAGCTACAACCCCCTTAACTCTTGTACTAGCCGATCCATTTACTAGTACGTAGGTGCCGGCCTACTGAATGCTCCAACCTTCACTCGTTTTCCAGCTGTTACTGGAAGGGAGCTACCACCCCCTTAGCTCTTGTACTAGTTGATGTACTAGTACATAGGTGCCGACCTACAGAAGGCTACAACCTTCTCTTTCTTCCTCCACGTACCACGTTTCATAATTTTCAGACTGGATACTCTTGAAGCACAACTCCATAATCTGAAGACCACGTTTCATCCAATTTTCATACTAGACCCATCAACAACATTGAATCACCACTGCAAAAACACCCATCAACTACACCTGCATCATCAATCTCTGAATCACCCAATACTGAAACACTGAAACCCTGTCAACAACACAGAACAGACAACAGAACTCTGCAACAATAACCAGATCCAACTGCAACTTCAAATATCATGTCTCATAATGTATACGCTACTATGATGAATCAAACCAGTGCACATACGCGCTTTCACCAAAGCCAACCTACGTACAGATCTACAAATATTTACTCATAACTTTGCAACTATTCTAGACATTAATCATACCCAAATCATAACATTCATACAATAAAACATGTGTCAATATTTCAGATCTAGTCTATCCATAATGAAACCATATAATGATAAAACATTCCAGGCCTTAAGATCGCGATCCATCATTTATCATCATTCACATGGGCGGATCCTTGGTTTAGATCAATCACAACATCACAAACCCATAACCAGCATACTAGATCTCACACTCCATCAGATATTCATCACTTCTCAAATTGCCTTTGCCTAATGATCTTCTTCTCCTTTTATAGTCTTAGGCCTTACTCAATACCATGGTCCAAAACCATTTAGAACCAATACTAGGGACCCAATACCTAGGTTCAACACTTCAGACGTAATACCAAGTACCAAAACCGTAGGTCTAAATACCACGGACCCAAAAATAAGCATTCCCACATGTACACGCTTTTTCGTGCATGAAAGTTTGTGCATATGCATACGCGACTTTTGATCACCAATCCCACGGGTATACGCGCCTTTGTATATAGTGAACCTGTGTGTATAACCTGCGTGTACACTCTACTTGGTATATAGTGAACCTGCGTATATACGTGACTTGGTACATAGTGAACCTGCGTATAACCTGCATATGTACGTGACTTGGTATATAGTGAACCTGCATATATACTCTTCTTTCTTCATTTTTGTAGTCTGATCATCAATTCTTTGCTACCGACCTATTGCACTATAATATGTCATCTTGCCATCAAGGACAACACTTATATCACAATGCCAACAATCTCCCCCTTTGGACTTGATGGCAAAGCTAACTTGTCGTATTAAGAACTGTCATTTGATTCCTTTGAGATGTCCTGCATCCCATGTATTTTGTCACATATAGTTATATATAAGTGAGTTGTTCTTCTACGAGTGGGTTGCCATCAAGTACAACACATGCATCATAATGCCAACAATCTCCCCCTTTGGACTTGATGGCAACAACACCAAATCACTCTCCCCTTTTGACCTCAAGGGCAAAGGGCAGACCAAGATATTCTCTTTCCTTGATAAACATTCCACTGTCCATACTCCTCCTGAGTACCTACTGAAATCTCTGAATGAGCTGCCCCTTTGTATATACCAAGGTGTACCAATCTGTCCATGCTCCCTCTGATTACATGCTGAAATCTCTGCTTTACTGAAGTGTGCTGTTCATGCTCCCCTTGACTGTAAGCAAGGTCTGTGCAAAGATTTTCTAAGAACATGACTCTATCATAAATGACCTTCCTATCACCAAAGACTCATACATACATCCATCTCCCATCCAAATGGGAATATACCAGATTGACTCATCCACCCAACCATGTGGGGATACACCAGATACCAATTGTTTATACATGACTGAAACATTACATCATTTTTCCCATGCATAGTGGGGGTACAAATTACATCATATGACCAAAAGGGATTCATCAAATGACTACAATAGATAGAGACAAACTATTACATCATGAGATATGACCTTTACATGATATTTATAATAGAGACCAAACATCTAAATAAGACCATGATAGTCATCAGCAACTATCATACACAATGTATGATCTGCTCCATAAGCATCTGTTAGCAGCATCTAGACCAGCAACATGTATATGTCCATTAGTGTATAAGTCATCAACCTATAACAAGGTATGTCTGCATCAACTCATCCTTTTGAAGAGAATTCTGCATAAAATAATTCACATTATATCATATGTGAAAAACACCATAGCCGTCTCATCAAGATCTGCATGATCCAAGTATCATCACTTTGGGAACATCTGCATCAATCAACATATGTAAGTATCAACCTATCATCATATAGGTAAGAAATCATCATCATCATGTCTCCAACAATGCAACTTTGCGTAATCATTCATGTATCTAGCACTATGTATCTTGAGCATATGTCAAGACTTCTTGATATCATCAACAACAACAATCCTCATCCACATGAGAGCCAAGAACTATAGGAATCTTGCATCATAACTGTATTATATGATCTTTATGCATATGACGACAGGAGCATATGAGTGACTCATCATCAAGTAATGAATATGTGTATTCAAGATTTGTACTTCTCCTTATCCTTATGAAGATGACCATGTAAGCAACATATATGCATCATCAGAGAATCAACCACAAATCTAATTTGAACATAAACTATGTAACCCCAAGAATCATATGAGATTTTGTCATGGATAACTCATAACCATATCATAGCAAGATATATCATTTAGCCATATAAGAATCATTACCAAGGACTACTAACCATAATGCCAACAATGCATGATTAAAAGTATACGCTCCCCCTGAACCTGTGCCATCTTGTTTTACTGTCAGATTTGGTCATGCATATATCAACAAGAAGTATCAAGGCATCATCATCAACAAGTTAGGATCAAAACACTTCTAAACATCTTACAAGTATCAAGACATTTCCACACATCATCAGCATATTGTAACCATTATCAAATAGAGCAAGTAATGGACTAAATCATATTAGAGCCTTTTCATAAGCCTGTCCCACTGCTTTTCTCAAATTGACATATACGCGACTATGCACTGTCTAACTCGAGTATATATGCAACTTCCCTTTATGAAACTTTTGTATGAGATTTAGGACACTGAATTTTTACACTTTCAGCTCCCTCTGAGTCTATTATGTCTATATATTGTGCTGTGCCACATCTTTCTGCCTGTACTTCCTTCTTCTTCCATATCTTCAAGTGTGATGATGTTTTCTCCTTGCGTTGTGGTGCCCGTACTTTGTTCCTGTATTCCTTAGCTATATGTCCAACCTTGTTACATGCATAACATCTCATATATTTCATATTACTTCTGTAGCAATCAACAACTCTGTGACCAAACATATTGCAAGAAAAACAATATCCCTTAAAGTACCTGGAACGTGATGATCTTTCTATGTGATGGTCTTGAACCATTCTTCTTCTGCATCTGGCTGCAACATGTCCAAGATTATGACATACATAAAATTCAACATTATTCATCGGAGGAATTGACTGACTATTATTTCCATAGTTAGGAATACAAGAATTTCTTTCCTTGGTTGTTGATGGGATTGACCTCTCATCTCCTTGTTGAACATTTCAGATTTTACATTAGAGTCCCTTGTCTTACTTTTTGAACTAGATTCTCCTTCAACGGATTCATGAAAACCAAGACCCGTTTTGATAACAAGAGACCTTTGACTACTAAGAATATCATCCAAGATCTTAGTACTATCTTGAAATTGTAAGATCTTATCCTTTTCTTCTAAGTTATCTTTAAGAATATTTACCTCAACCTGATGTTGCTCCTCCTTTTCATGATACTACTTCTTCATGTTTTCTTCAGCTTTTCTTCCTTCTTCCAACTGATGTCTTAGTTCAAGAACTTCATTTTCTTGTTTTTCAAGAGCTTGGAGTAGTTCTTTATTCTGCCTTTTTGATTCTTCAAGATCTTCTTTTAGCAAGAGGATCGTAGCTTCAAGACTTTCATAGTAACAAGATCTGTCTCTGAGTTTCTTGATTGTTGTGCTCCTTTCATTGACTTCATTTCTTAATGATGTCACTTCATCATGCAACTTTTGACATTGATCTTCCTTGTCCTTGAATAACTTCCTTACCTTCTTTCCTTCCTCTAGTTGAGCTTTTAGTTTGGTAGCTTCTTCTTTGAAGGCACATTCCCTTTTGTTCAATAGATCTTGTTGATCTCTAATTTTGTCTGTAAACCTTTTAAATTCTCCCTCTATTTGATATATTTCTTGCTCACCCATAAGAGAAAATTCAGTTGTTTCGCTATCACTTTCATCATCTTCAAAAGGATGGATAAATGTATCACCAAAGTATAACAAATTCATACCTGCTAGTTCTTTTGCTTGTTCATCTTCATTCTGAAGTGATTCTGAATCTGAAGTGCTTCTTCCACATATTACCCAACCGATTCTCCCACTGTCATAGCTCTTCTGAGATGTCTTCTTCTTCTTAGGCGCTTTCTTCTTAAGCTTCTTTCCCATTGATCTACGGATCTCCTTCAAGCAATCAAGCTTCTACCAAAGGACCTGCTCTGATACCAATTGTTGGAAATAATACTGAGAAGGGGGGGTGAATCAATATTATCAAATCAATATAACTTTTTCATTTCCATATTAAGACTCATATACGCTACTTTAGTTAAGGCAAATCGCGTGTATACACAACTGTGTGTAAGGCAATAAGTGTATATCCAGTAAACTTATGATTCAGTTAGTTGATCCTTAACGAGTGCATCAGAACATTATTAACCATATGAACAGTAAACAGGAGAATTAAAATAGAATAGATCATCACACACAAGAAGCACACATGAACACCATGATGTAAGGTGGAAACCCAATGTGGGTGAAAACCACCTGCTGCAAGTCATCTCAATCTTATTTTTAATGAGAAACTTCTTTTAAAATGGTTTTGTACTAGTGCAGTCTTATACCAACATGCAGGCTTCAACCTGCAGAAGGCTACAACCTTCTCTCGATCTCCAAACTCTCCTGGAAGGGAGCTATAACCCCTTAGCTCTTGTACTAGCCGATCCATTTACTAGTATGTAGGTGTCGGCCTACTGAATGCTCCAACCTTCACTCATTTTCTAGCTGCTACTGGAAGGGAGCTACCACCCACTTAGCTCTTGTACTAACTGATGTACTAGTATGTAGGTGCCGACCTACAGAAGGCTACAACCTTCTCTTTCTTCCCCCAGGTACCACGTTTCATAAATTTTTAGACTGGATACTCTTGAAGCAAAACACCATAATATAAAGACCAAGTTTCATCCAATTTTCATATTAGACCCATCAACAACATTGAATCACCACTGCAAAAACACCCATCAACTACACCTGCGTCATCAATCTCTGAATCACCTAATACTGAAACACTGAAACCCTGTCAACAACATAGAACAGACAACAAAACTCTGCAACAATAACCAGATCCAGTTGCAACTTCAAATATCATGTCTCATAATGTATACGCTACTATGATGAATCAAACCAGCGTACATACGTGCTCTCACCAAAGACAACCCGCGTACGGATCTGCAAATATTTACTCATAACTTTGCAACTGTTCTAGATATCAATCATACACAGATCATAACATTCATACAATAAAACATGCGTCAGTAATTCAGATCTTGTCTATCCATAATGAAACCATATAATGATAAAACATTCCAAGCCTTAAGATCTCAATCCATCGTTCATCATCATTCACATGGGTGGATCCTTGGTTCAAATAAATCACAGCATCACAAACCTATAACCAGCATACTAGATCTCACACTCCATCAGATATTCATCACTTCTCAAATTGCCTTTTCCTAATGATCTTCTTCTTCTTTTATAGTCTTAGGCCTTACTCAATACTATGGTCCAAAACCATTTAGAACTAATACTAGGGACCGAATACCTAGGTTCAACACTTCGGACACAATACCAAGTACCAAAACCATAGGTCTAAATACCACGGACCCAAAAATAAGCTTTCCCACATGTACGCGCTTTTCCGTGCATGAAAGTGTGTGCATACACATACATGACTTTTGATCAGCAATCCCGCGTGTATGCACGCCTTTGTATTTAGTGAACCTATGTGTATACCCTACTTGGTATATAGCGAACCTGCGTATATACGCGACTTGGTACATAGTGAACCTGCGTATAACCTACATATGTACGTGACTTGGTATATAGTGAACCTGTGTATATACTCTTCTTTCTTCATTTTTGTAGTATGATCATCAATTCTTTGCTACTGACCTGCTGCACTATAATCTGTCATCTTACCATCAAGGACAACACTTGTATCATAATGCCAACAGCAGGAGATTAGGAGGAACAACGGAGATGGAAACTCTTCTAAGGAAGTGGAAGAGGATTTTTCCACAACGATTAAGGCAAAGAAGGATAAGGGAAATAAGTCCCAATTTGATGAGGGTGGAAAGAATATGGACTTGATGAAATTCAATTGTTTTCACTATCATGAGCATGGGCACTATGCCAAGAACTGCCCACAGAAGAAAGCTAGTAAGAAGGAGACGATAGTAGTGGCAATAGGTGAAGCTCTAGCTTCAAAATTCGAACTTGATTTCACTCTCATTGCATGCATGGCCAGCAATGTCATGGGAGGTGTGTGGTATCTTGACAATGCTACCTCATTCCATATGATGGCCCGAACAAAGATCTCTTTAGTGATTTTGAGGAGAAAGACCTCAAGCAGAGCATAAAGTTTGGAGATGACGAGAGGTATAGAGCTACTGAGATTGGTATGGTTACCTTTCAGAGGGATTTTGGATCCCCTCTCAGGATCATGGATGTGATGTATGTTCTAGGACTAACGAATAATCTTGTTTCAGTCACGGTATTGGAAGACCATGGCAATGATGTGGTTTTTAGAAAGGGAAAGGTTTTCCTTAGACACATCACCACGGGACAGGTGAAACAGATCGGTTCATGGGTCAAGAACATGTATTCTCTTGAGGTTCAGGATGCATGTAAAGCCTTGAGGAGGAAAGAAAAGGTTAGATACTTGATGGTTGAGAGGGAGAGTAAATTCCCTCTCAACATGTAGCCCCAGAAGAAGCCTCAGAAGAAGCTTCAGGAAGTTTTGGAGCAACCATAACTAGAGAAGTTGAGAGGAAATCGATTGGAGGCATCCACTCATGCAAATACCTCTAGTAGGGGGAGATTTTGACCTAGGTGGACAAAGGGATTACATGAAGCCATACCTCTAGGTGTGAGGTGGGAGATGTGAAGTGATAGTCCCAAGAGGGATGAAATTGGGTAGGGTCCATTGAGAGGTTTTATCTCATGGATCGTACCTTGCTATAGGAGCCCAAAGTACATTGTAGCAGGAGGAATCGGTGGGATTGATGTAGTCAAAGATCAGAGTGACATAGGCTAGAAAAGTTAGATACTCAAGAGTGTACAGAAGGGTTGACAATAGTGTAGAAAGGTAGAGACAACAGAAGTGTAAACTTTTCAGTTGATAGAGGCAATAATAGTTAGAGACTTTGATGAGAGATGCATCATATTGATTTGGGTTAGATGCTTTTTTTCTATTTCTAGAGTTATTGTAGCAACAACACTAGAGAGAAGTGTTGCATCCAGGACATTCCAAAGGTTCACGATTGGGATCAAGTTGAATTCCTTTCTTGTTGAGAGGGAGTGTTGAAAATAACAACAAGAAATGTTAAAACGAGAATCTAGAAATTCGAGTTTAATTTATCATTGAATTAAACTCAGAATTAAAATTGAATTCTTTTCTCATAGCAACTTTTAAATAGTTAATTAAGTTTAATTGGCTTAATCAATTTAAGAATTTCGATTTGGAAGTCTTTATGTAGTCATGTATATGTTGTCCTTAAATTTTAGCAGTCCAGGATGAGTTTAATTGTGAGTTGTAATTATATAGCTCAGTTTACTGAGTTATGTTCAGTTAAATTAGTTTCAAACTATTTGTGGAACTAATAGAGAGTTAACAGTTAGTTGGTGCAATAATGCATCCACTAGTGCTACTCGATTTAACTAAAGATTCCCTCATCTGAAACTCATGCATGTCGATTATGAGAAAGACCCAGTTGAGACTAGAGTGCATGGAAAATGTACTATTAGTTGTATGATTTACTGAGTTGTATAGATCTTGCATGCAATCAGGGCTTGAACCTAGTGTGGATTGCACAGTTTTGGATGCACTAGATTCCCATTAGTATGGGATATTTACCCATAGGAATTGTGCAAGGAAGTAGGGGCTTGGATAGAAGTAGAAGAGGATAAGGTTTGGCTTTATCTTTCATGTGAGGTGGGAGATTGATCATCCTCAATGTTGGGATTATTTTTGTGAGAACAAGCATTGTATTATCATGTTTAATTTTTGATTGAATGCAATACATAGAGCGGGGTTTTGAGCTATGGCTTTCCTCGGATATTTATTGTGTTATGTGCCATTGATTTTCCTTGCTCTTGCTATTATTTTTTTCATCGATTTATGGGCTTCTGCTGGTTGAAAGTAGAAGTAGATTCTTGTGTTTTTCTTTAGTACATTGCATGATCTTGTGAATCTACATGATTTTCTACGCATCTCCACCTTCAAAGTAATAACATGATTCACCTCCTTCCTCGAAAGTCCATAACCCACTATAAAGTCAAATATGCATCCTTCTAGTGCTACAATCCTGTGCCACTTGTCCTCTTAGCGAACAGTTACCCGCTCATTGTTATAGGGAACACTCCCAATGTGCATTTGATTCCAACTGGCAATGTTAATGACCAAAACAAATATATCTGTGACTTTCCCTTCTTTTCTACATAGTCCATCGGAAAATCCAGTCACCCCATTATGTGTAGTCACTCACCTTCCAAGTTCTCTGGAATCTCCTATCCTCGGCAATCCATCCCTTTGCCAGGATTCCTCACATCATAAGGTCAAGAAATCAAGGCATATACCTGCCTCAAAACCATCATACCGGCCATAGCATGCTCATGCCAATCAATGGACATTATTGGGTACCAGTGTCCCGCAATGGCCCTGTTCCTGAAGTACTCTACCAACATACTATTGCATGTTCAAATTTCTTTCACTATTGCTGCCAATTATTGCAGTTGATTTCAACCACCCAACCAAGCATGTTCATGTATTCCTGTTCCAAGCACATAATTTACATTATATTGAAATAAATTAAAATAAACTCAAATCATACCTCACTGGTAGCTTGTCAATAAGGTATAATTTCAATCATGTTTACTTCATGTCTAACCAATTCAAACTAGCATCTTTGACTAAATCATCATGTATAAACATATGACATTAGGTTAGCTCAAAACACAACCATCATATTTCAACATCATAAATCACATGTAACTATAATAAACTAGAATCATAGATCATATGTAACCATCATAGACTGGAATCATAAATCACATGCATAATAAAACTAAAATAAAATACAGATACTTATCCTTTAATTGATCCTTAGCTTCTATTTTTTTCTTTATTCTATATGCACTCTGGATTAGTTACCACACATGAAAAACACCTAGTGCCTTCTCCTCAACCATGTGCACATACACATAGTGTGAATCACACACATACAAATACACATGTCATAAAACACCATGCAATACATGCATCTACACTAGTACCATATATACCGCATGTACAAAGTACCACCTTTACACTACAACTACCTACACAATGTGTGCACATCATCACATGTACACTGCACCACCTTCACAACATGTACACAATGCCACATGTACACTGCACCACTGTACAATTTGTACGCAATTCCACATCTACACAATACCAAAAACATGACATGTACACGGAACCACATGTACACAACGCGACATGCACGATATGTACATCGAAACACCTGCACACGTCACCACTTGTAAAATAGGTACACAACACCACATGCACAAAACACCACTTGTATAATCATGCACACAACACCATATATACATTGCTCCACATGTATAAAATGCGCACAACACACCCTGTACATAGCACTGCATATCCAACATCTACATAACATCATCTATACAAAACACTGCATATCCAACATTCACGCAACACCATATGTGATATTTGCACAACACTATTTGTGCCATCCTGTACATAAAATTGCATAAACAAAATTTAGACACACTATATATGCACAACACCACATGTGTACACATCATAGATGCAACATGTACAACATATACAACATAAGCACAATAGTGGTACCAAACATCCAAAACCCCTTTGTTTCTACCAAGCAACCTTGCTTCCAATGTCTTATCCATGCTTGACCTAGCATGCAACAAACCACATTGCTTTGATTTCACTGATGTATCCATTGGTATAACCTATGCATAACATAAACATATGAATAATACAAGCATACACTACAAATTCATATTCACATGATGTTGACCTCATATATTTGTCATGACTACTCTTCCCACTTGATTCCTCATAGTTAGGAACTTCTTCATGTCATTCACCTGCATAAGCCATCATTCCCCCACAAGAACGATTCTTGATGATCTGTCAGACAGTGACATAGACAAATGGATACATACATAGATATACATAAACATTAGCATAAACAATCATGATCATGCCAGACAATGATATGCATACATACTTATGTATACACATAAATGTTAGCGTTAATAGTCATGATCCATGATGACCCTGTCAAACATGACATACATACACACCTACATGCATACATATATAAACATCAACATAATCATGATCATAACATAATTACCAATATCATAAGGTGTAGGTTAAGAGAACTTCCTTATTTGTGCACAACATGCACAACATTGAAACCGACCATTCCAAACTTAGTCAAACCATCTAACACCTTAGGTCCAATTATTTTACCTTTTCTGGTTACCTTTCTCATGTCTGTCCTATCATTGTCCATTTACCACTATGGAACCAACTAGTCCAATCAACTGTCATAGTCTTACCTTTCATTGTGCTTACTCATGCACGGGGCTTCGTCCAAGTCTTACATCCTCTTTGGGTACCACACAGCTCTTCGAGAGCTCCATTAACTTTAATATTCCCCAAAATAATTCCCCAGACTCAAAACATAAAATGCAAGCCAAGAAACAAACAGGAAGAAAACCATGAAAACCAATAGCAACATGACACTGCAACAAAGTGGCATATCTATGCACCAGACACACACAAAATCACAAATAAAGTGCAACAATCGCAAAAGACCAAAACCACAAGACTAACCACAGACACTATGACTCAATCCCCACGTTTCCAAAGGAAAGCTCAGCCAGAGCCTTCTTCAAAATTTCATGGCAATTTCTTTGCCATGCAATACTCTGCATCATACTGCCATAAACACATAACTATGAGTGCATAAATAAATATAACAATACACCAGATACCTTATCTTGTTGTGCCAAGCACGTTGCCTTGTTATTGAACATGTCCATGCCATCTCTCAAGGGACTCCAAGTCCCTTGACAAATTCACCTATAACTAGATACTAGCTAATATACCTGTCAATTACATGTCCATGAATATAGAACATATCCACATAATTTCAAACAAATCAAGGTTAAGAAGACTTCCTATATGAAAAACACTCATTCGTTTGGAATTAGGATTTCCAAAGATAGCCAAAAGAATTCTTGTCCAATTCATTTCTTTTACCTTTTTACCTTGCTGCAAACGAGGCTTACTATGTATTGTCACATCACCCAAACGTTTCTTATATAAACGCATCAACTATTTCCTTGTCACGCTAATAACTAGCATGTTCCCTAAAATTGCTCACACATGTCAAGCACATGTTCCAAATGTCAAGAAATCATATCTATCAATTGAAATCAACTTTTACAAATAATCATTTCATAATGGATAGTTAACTCACAGTCATTAGACATAATTATACAACTGTCAACTACATTCAAGTACAAATCAATTGTATCAACACATATGTGTTAATACAAACATGTTAAAACAAGATCACTAGAACGCATACTCATATTATGAAATTCATCAAACATTCAACCAACTTGTAAAACACCATGTTAAATAAATACAGTTGACACCAAACACTCAAACATTAGTCAAGCACAAGGTAGATAACATAAAGAAGTTCATACCTTAATTTATCTCAAGGGAGGCAATCTTGTCTGCACAATCAATCCATATTAGCATGATATAACTTCACAAGATATTAACACAAACATAAATAAGATCATGATACCTAAATAGTCACTAGGTAGCATGTTTAACTCATAACTCATACACAATTACCATTTATGCATAGCAATCACATATGTACGATCGGTCTAGATTAGTACCACACAATGCAAAACAATAAGTCAACTCATACCTAAATGTCATAACCTTAACCATCTGCATAGGAAAATCCAACTTAGCATGATACATATGACATCAAGATCTTAATGAAATAACCCTAATCATCAAGTTAGTAGCATATAACAAGCATAAACCATATATCATGCTCATCAACAACATATAACATAATCATCAAGTAAACTATCATATAAGAACAACAAGTTAACCTATAACATACTCATCACTAACAGATAACATAATCATTGGGTTATCTAATATAAAACAACAATAACAATGCATACAACTACATGTTACTATCATTCTTAACTATTTGACACGTTCATATAATTACACTAATCAACTAACATCCATCATGAGTGTAACCATAACATCAAAAGACATGTAGATAAATCTAATGTATATAAATCTAATGCATATGACAATCCTTGACTTACATACCTACATTTTAAACATACAATACATGTATAACGATATGATCTAACCCCAAATTCCAATGTTCCAACCTCATTATGATGATCTGCATCTCTTGCTCTATCTCAATCAACACGTTAGCATCATAACATACCAATATCGCCCTCATGACATAAATTGCGTACAATGAATTCACAAGGCATGCTTGACCTACCATTCATGCATAACTATAACCAAGGCCATATACGCATGACAACTGCATATAGACATATAACTCATGAGTATCAAACCATATACGCCCCACTCTAGCTAGGGTCTAGTCATCAATGCAAGGCCATATTAACAATACATGCTATGACCCCATGCATGAAAACATCCATTACTCTATTGTATACATTTCCACATGCATAAGAAATGCCTAATCAACTACACATACACATGAACACATGCAGTTGAGCATGAGTGATCAATTCTTGTAACCAACCTACAAGATTGATACATGTAATCAAACATACAAGAATGCAACCTAACATACAAGGATGTAATCAAGCTGCATGTAAGCATGTAACCAGTTGTATACTCATAACGAAGCATTCCACAACTCAACATCAAACAAAAGAAATAAGAACATCGAATGCAAGTGTAAGGGACACACATGTAAATGACACACATGCATGACTAAGCACCTTCACCCAAGGAGAGTGCAACCATGCTTTGATACCACTATATAACACCGTCCTCACACATCTAGCCATGTAACCATCCAACCAGGGTAAACATGCGATAAGAGACTACTATGATTGAATTCGACCTCCTATGTGACCTTAACGACATGCAATTGACAGAACACATCAACCAACCTATCCACATCAGCAACAGAACCCTCAGGAGACATGTCAGCCACTTAGACATCCTATCCCTAGGTTCCAGTTACGTTCTGTACATATTAAGCCGTAGTCACTCTCATGCTATAGGCCTGACAATTTCCAGAAACCTAAAGTTGCTCTCACAGGCTTTCTTGTCAGTGTCGAGAGACCTAATTTGTCAGTGCTATTCCAACATCCTCGGGATTTGAGCCACTTTTTTAGGCCGAGAGCATAGGTCACTACCAAGAATGAAATGATAACTTATCAGTTGTAAAAGAACAGAGAAATAATGATGAAAAATGAATAAGTTAAACAAGACATTAATCAAATCCCTATTAGCCATGACATGCATTTCATCAAACATGTTTCAACCATGTAATCTATAGGTGTAACCAATAGAATTAAACATAGGTATATTGTACTTATCTGATAATTGCTAAGAATCATTTTTCCCTCATGCCATTTTTTGCATTACCATCTATTAGGCCATAGATACATTATTAATTCATTTACAAGAAAAAACATGCTAAGATCCATTCATAGTTGCTATCATAAAACACACATATAACCAACATAATAACAACATAAACACTCATGAAAGTATAGCCATATAGACCACATATAATCCATAAAAGCTCTCATATAAATAAAAGGAGAAATAACCTTTCATTGGTGATGCAAAAACCCAACCTAGGATGAGACTTCCATGTTCCACCTGACCATAGAATGGTTGAGCCAAATCTCTCTTCAACCATTCACCCCCATGCCATATTGTTATGAAACTAGCTCACAGAAAGATAGAAGAGATAGATCAATGACTTAGAAATCGTCCTCTTTGAGGGGGCAACCTCCTTTACATTACACAAATGAACAATTCTTTGATGATACAAATGACAAAACCTCCTTTCTATATATATGAGTCTAAGGGGTCACAATATAACCAAAAGCAACCTAACAATAATAATACAAGGGCACAAAAGTAATAATAATGGGCTTCTATGGGGCACAATAATAACAATAAGGGCTACAATGACAATATTAATGGGGGATTCACTAGTATTATAGGGACCTAAGATGCCCCTTTCCTTCAAAAAAGTGTTTTCCTCAACATTTTAGTAGTTTTGGATGCTTGTGTATAAAATTCTCATCCTGCCATGTGGAATCTTCAGTGGGTAAGTTCTTCCACTTGATGAGATACTCTGGAATTGATCGATTTTGTAGTTGTCGAGTTCTTGTTTCTATGAATGCTTTAGGTTCCAATATGATTTTTCCTTCCTCATCAATTTATGGCAATATTGTTTGAACTGGGAGGTTGTCAGCTATAACCTACTTTAAGCATAAAACATGGAAAACTGGGTGCACTCAGGAAGCTACAGGAACCTCCAATTTATATGCCATAGTACCTATCTTTTGCAACACCTTGTATAGACCGTAATACTTTGGCGATAATTTATTATCCTTCTTAGCTTGCTTGATGGATATTTGTTTATATGGTTGTAGCCGTAGGAATACCCAATCACTCACATCAAAACTTATTTCACTATGATGTTGGTCTGCCTGTTGTTTCATTCTATTCTACGCCAATGTGCGGTTATCCTTAAGAGTTGGAGAACTTGTTGTTGATACTCGATGTGATCTTCCACTGCTCGAACCTTAGAATTTTCTCTTAAATATGATGTGATGGATAGTGGATGATATCCATAAAGTGCCATAAATGGGGTCACTTTTGTTGCAGTATGGAAGGAAGTGTTATATAACCATTCAACTAGAGGCAACCATTTGGCCCATTGTGTTTGTTTATCAGATACAAAGAGACGAATATATCCTTCCAAACATTTGTTTACTATCTCAGTTTTCCCATCAGATTGAGGATGATCAGATGAGCTATGAGCTAACTAAGTACCAAGACAAGAAAATAATTATGTCCAAAAATTTCCAGTGAAAATGGGAGCTTTGTCTCTTACAATAATCTTTGGGTTTCCATGTAGCTTTTGAATTGTTTCCATAAATGTAGTAGAAACTATACTCACTTTAAATGGATGAGATAATGAACAAAATTGTGCATACTTGGTAAGTCGGTCAACTACCACCATGTTAACACTCTTTCCTTCGGGCTTGGGTAAAGCTATGGTAAAATCCATTGAAACCTCCTCCCAATGTTGGCTTGGAATGGATAAAGGTTGTAATAGACCCAGGGTCTTAATTATTTCAACGTTATTTTGTTGGAAAACCAAACATTCTCCCACAAACTTTTGAATATCTGATTTAAGACCACCCCAAAAAAATTCCTTCTTAACCCTGTGGTAAGTTTTTAGAAATCCTGAGTACCCTCCTAAGGTAGAGGTGTGCAGTTCCCTAAGAATATTTTTTTTGAGTTGGGAATTCCTACATAGGTATAACCGATATTCATAACATAACGAATCAGTTTTCCAACTAAATGTATCAAATGTACTGGGATGTTGTTGTATCTTTTGAATGAGTGTCCACACTTATTCATCATTCATCCATTCATCCCTTGCTTCGTTTATCAAATCTAGTTGGATAATAGAAATGGCACAAAGAAATGCTTCCACATCCTCATCCTTTCTTGAGAGTGCATCTGCCACAACATTTTGCTTCCCTTTTTTGTAGATGATTTCAAAGTCATAACCCAACATCTTTGTTACCCATTTTTGTAGCTCTTCTGAAGATAATCTTTGTTCTAAAAAGTATTTAAGACTATCATGATCTGTTTTTACCTTGAAGTGTCTTCCCATCAGGTAGGGTTGCCATTTTTTAAGTGCATGTAGTATTTCCAACATTTCCTTTTCATAAATAGCATTTTGTAAATACTTCCCTTTGATTGGACGACTTTTGAAAGCAACGAGTCTTTCTTATTGCATTAAAACAACACCACTTCCATTTCCTGAGGCATCACATTCCACAATAAAGGTTTTTGTGAATTCTGATGTAGCTAAGACCATTGCTTGGCACATTGCCTCTTTAAGATGTTCAAAGGCCTTCGTTTCTTTTGGAGTCCATGAAAATTCATCTTTCTTCAATAATGTTGTTATAGGTGCTACTATTCTCCCATAATTCTTAACAAATTTGCGATAATATCCTATCAACCTGAGAAATCCTCGTATATGCCTTACGGATGTGGGGATTTTCCATTCCTTAATGTTTTTAATTTCGCTACAGTCTACCTTAACACCTTCATGAGATACAATATGACACAAATATTCCACCTCTTGTACCCCAAAGAAACATCTGGAGATTTTTGCATATAACTGTTTCTCCTCCAATAGTTTTAGCACCCTGTCAACATGTTGGACATGATCCTTCCTAGACTTGTTGTACATTAGTATATCATTAAAAAATACTAACACAAATTTTCTAAGGGTTTGAAAATGGAATTCATCAAACCTTGTAATGCAGAAGGTGCGTTGGTAGGGCTAAAAGGCATGACCAAAAATTCATAATGACACTCATGAGTTCTAATGTTTTTTTCGTAATCTCTTCAGTCTTCATTCTAATTTGATGATATCCTGAATGAAGATCCAACTTGGTGAAGTAAATTGATCCATTCAATTCATCCAATAATTCATCAATGACAGGAATGAGAAATTTATCTTTAATAGTGAGCTTTTTAAGTTTCCTATAATCTAGACACATGCGCCATGATCCATGATTCTTGTGAAACAATACTACTGGAGTAGAGAAAGAACTTTGACTAGGTTAAGTTATACCAGCCTCTAGCATTTTTTGCAACCATACCTTCAATTTCACTCTTTTGGGCATAATGATATATGTAAGGCGTGATGTTTGGAGGAACACATCCTAGAATCAAATCATGATCACAAATAGGTGGGAGGCCTTTGGGAGTCTCAAATACCATGGAATGATTTTTGAAGGCTTTTGGAGATCCAGAGAAATAGATGATTTCGAAGTGGGAATCTCTAATGAACATAATTGTGCAATTATGCCTCATTGTTCTTTCTTTAGAAGCTTTGACATTCCGTTAGAGCTGATTATCTTTCCCGGTTTCCATGTGATACCCATTAATTAAAATTCCTTTCCTTCTGAAGAAAATTTCATGAAAAATTCTTGAAGATTAAAAGCTATTGTACCCAAAGATTGTAGCCATTCAACTCCTAGTACAACATTAGCACCACCCATTTGATGAAAGCATTGGGCTATTCAACACATATTATCCCATGTATAGCTTGATATTATGGCACTTTCTAGAGAGATTTATGGTTCCTCCACTAGAAACCATCACTTGACACTCTGGTTTTGGATATAGGAAGCAATTCAATTCCTTGGCTATCTTACAATGAATAAAATTATTGGTACTTCCTGAATCGGTCAACACTATTACCTTTTTCTTCTTGATATGCCCTTCTATCTTGATAGTTTGAGGAGTGGTAATTCCAACCAATGAATTACAAGATATGGTCAAATTAATTTCTTCTCTCTATAGGGTTTTTTTCCTGGTGTATATCCTCTTCTTTTTAAGTTTCTTGTTCCTTTTCTTCCTCTTCACAATCTATGTAAAATAATTTCTTCTCAGCACACTTATGACCTTTAGTGTATTTGCTATCACAAGTGTAACAAAGCCCTTTTTCTCTTTTTTCTTCCAATTGTTATGGTGTTAACCTTGTAAGTTGTGGATGGTTAGGGGCAACAACACTTCCATATTTATAATTCTGAGTGGTAGGCTTCCTTGTTGCCATAATTTTTCTTTCCATTTTTCTTGCCAACCTGAATGCCTTCTCCAATGAATCAGGTTCCCAAAGGCGAACCTCATGTTGAATGTTATCCTTTAAATTCCTTATGAACACATCAATCCTATGCTCCTCTGAAATATCTTTTACTTTTATATTCAATTTTTGGAAGTCCTTAATGTGCTCGATCATTGAACCCTTTTGTTTGAGATTTATCAATTGGCTAAAAAAAGTGTTTCTTTTTGTATCCTCATAATGTGCTATCATTTCATCCGTAAAAATTTCCCAAGTGACAATGTTATGTACCTAGGGGGGATAATATGGGGTACCAAGGGAGGTACCCAAGGTAATAATGTAATAATGGGATGGGCCATAGTAATAAATAAGGTGGTTAACCCATGTCATGTAAGGGACCACAAGTAGTTAATAATAATGTAAGGGGCCCATGGTATTAGTTGATGGTATAAGGAAACCATGGTAATGGTACATGGTATTGTATGTATGAGGCCTATATAAAGGCTAGAGACTCCACATGGAGGATATGAAGATGAAGAGAAGTATTATTGTATAAACAGGCATATGGCTTGTGGAGTGCTCTCCTTCCTTAAGGAGTGAATGTATGGTGTTGCCCTACCTTAAGGGTTTTGATAAGCATCTATCTATATTCAAATCTTGTTATTTTTGGTGATTATTTGCAGTTATTGGGTATATTGGTATTATTCTCATATATTTTCAGGTCAGATCTACAACAATTTGTTTACTGGAGAAAATCCATCAATACCATACAAACCAATTTGGTTCCAAATATAAATTTTCAATGCGTACCTTTTGTGTGTTTTGCACATTATGAAAATCGAAATATTACTCCACCTTTAGTATCCATGTTACGGGATCCTTGCCATAAAACTTCCTCATATCAATATTTGGAACATGGTGGGTCTTCCATCCAATGTTTGAGTCTATGAAATCATGATTAACATTTATTTTTTTCTCATCATGAGTTTCCTTTACTACCCTTTCGCAATTAGTAAGCATTTCTTGTATAAACTTTGTCAAATCTATCTTCAAATTTTCCATCTTAGCTTCCACATCTTTCTTTAAACTATCCATATTAGCTTCCACACCATCCATCTTATCTTCCACGTCATTCATCTTAGCTTCCGCATCATTCATCTTAGATTATATGCCTTTCTTTAAACCATCCATCATAGCTTTTGTTACTTTTTGTGAGAGTGAATTTTGTTCTACTTGGTCTCGTAATTTTGATATATCATGTTGTATTTGTTCCTCTTCTTGGTGAGACATGCTAGAGCTTTCAGGTTGCTTACTAGGTGTTTCCATTTTCTTTCTTCACGGCATAAATTAATAATAATAATAATGCTTCACTATGCCCTTTGAATTCCTTCAAACTAATTTTTCAAACCAAACTTATGCAAAACTTTAAAAATACTACACACCTTTTTTCACTTTGTAGGAGCTCGATATTGAATATATTGTATCTCTGTAATTTCAGATGGCCAAGGTCTAAAATTTCATCCTACAGTATCCCTTTGAGTCCTCTTTCTAACCCTGTAAGTCTGATCAAGATTGGATTCTCCAAGGAAGAGTTATGCCAAATCTCCCACAATGACCTAATTAGAGACTAGTTCAGTAGAGTGAACTTGTACGAAGTGCCATGTGGCAATGTTTTCACCTTAGGACCTAAAACAGATAAAAAAAAAACTACAAGCTATCCTATCTCTATAAATTCTTACGAAATTTCAATCTGATGCTTAGAAACACCATTATGACGATTTTCCCCAAGTCACCTCTTTGAGATATAATTGGAGATCCTGTAAAAACCCTAATTTTCTTGGATCATATCTCTGCAAATATAGCAACAAAATATCTAAAATTTGGACCTGCGGTTTATAGAGATTTCAGCTCAAATGGGTTATTTTTTTTAGCTTCAAAAACATCGCAGAAAAAACGTTATAGTGAAAATTCTACGATGACCTGTTTGGAGTAGCGAAACCCTAGAATCCAAAGCTCTGATACCAAATGTTATGAAACCAGTCTATTCGAGGGGGAAAACTCCTTTACATTACACAAATGAACAATTCTTGGATGATACAAATGAAAAAACCTCCTTTCTATATATAGGAGTCTAAAGGGTCACAATATAACCAAAGTCGACCTAACAATAATAATATAAGGGCCCAAAAATAGCAGTAACAGGCTTCTATGAGGCACAATAATAACAATATGGGGACTATAGCGGCACAACAATAACAATAAGAGCTACAATGACAATAGTAATGGGGGATTCACTAGTACTATAGGGAACTAACACATATTCCAAGCGTGAATGTGGGACTCAAACCAAAAGAACATACTAGGGCATATTGAGGCTAAACCACCTCACCCTTATCAATAGAAACTAGACTTTACCATAATACATCTCGGATCACTAGGCCAACACAATAAACATATCATAACATGCTTTACCGCGCTATCCACCCGATCACTAGGAAAAATGAGAATGGATGCACTAAATTTCTCCACCTACATTATGAGGAATTTTCCAGCCTCCTAGTCTCTCAATCTCTACCACAATCCAAGCCCAGATCACTACGCCCTAACAAAGACCCACTCTCTAGGCTTTACTGTATATCCCAAACCCAAGATTACTAGACCCAACTGAGAGAAAACCACCTCTTGGATTTACTGTATATCCTTCCATTCACTCGCAAGGATTCCTAGGCCCATCGAGGCAACATAACCTTGGATTTACCCCAACCCATAGTCTAGTTCAGGGGCTACTAGGCCACTTGTTCTATCATTTCAGAGATCCACCTCACTCAACCTGGAATCCATCCAACAATCTAGCTCAACCAAAACATGAGAACCCCATAACACCATGGCTATCCAAAAATGGCAAGACTAGGCTAAAAACATTGTTACACCGAGAAAAATCCATGCGACAACAATAGAGAACCAAATTCAATACCATGCATGCCAAATGTAGCAAGTAAAATACAAAGGAAAATCGATACTTGCAAAGTATCTTGATGTAGCTACTTGATCCTTCTCTTCCTTACTTGATATTTTTCTTCCTCTTTCCTTCTTTACCTTTCTTGATCCTATGCATAACCATAACAAAAGCTTGAGCCAAGAACTTACATTGACAAAGAGCTTTTCAACTGACTGATCCGTAGAAGACTTTTTATGAATGAGGCCTCTATTTTCTTCATTTTCCATTATTTTCCTTCAGTTTCCTCCTCACATGCGACCTGCGACCTTTCACCTTCATTTTCTCCTAATTTCCATTATTTTCATAAATAAATGCGCCAAAAATGCCATTTTGCGTTTCCAAAGCCTTAGTCATTGCCTTTGCCAATTTCCTTAGCCATAAGCAACCAAATGAATACCAAGACTAGGATGTATTGCCCATGATTCAACTTGGAATAAGTGTCCCATTGACCGTGGCCTTATATATTTTTACATGAGTTTTTAACCAGTGCTATTACAAAACCCTCCCCCTTGGTGGAACAACATCCTCAGTGTTAACTACACCAAGACCTCAGCAATACCACTGAAAAGCAAACATACTAGCCATGAAACTTTATAACTTAGCTCGTTGTAGTATTTACAATGAATAATGTACACAAAAACATTATGACAACATGAAAACATACCACATACTAGAGCTATGCTAGCATTCCTGAGATTTGAGCCATTGTTTCAGGCCCAAATCCTAGGTCACTGCCCATAATGGAATGATAACTTAGGAGCAGTAAAAGAATATGGAAATAATGATGAAAACACAATAAGTTAAACAAGACCTTAATCAGATCCCTGCTAGACATGACAAGCATTTTGTCAAACATGTCGCAAGCATGTAATCTATAGGTGTAACCAACAGAATTAAACATAGGGGTCTTGTACTTATATGAGAATCGCTAAAAGACATTTTTCCCTCATGCCATTTGTTGCATTACAATGTATTAGGCAATGTATACATTATCCATTCATTTACTAGAAAAAATATGCTAAAAGCCATACATAGACGTTGACATAAAATACACATATAACCATCATAATAACAACATAGATACTCACGAAAGTAAATTCACATATAATCCATCAAAATGATCATAGAAATACAATGAGAAATAACCTTTAATTAATGGTGCAAAAACCAAACATAGGATAGGACTTCCACGTTCCACCCAACCATATAATGGCTGAGCCAAATCTCTCTTTAGCTATTCACCCTCATGCCATATTCCAAGCATGAATGTGGGACTCAAACCAAAAGATCCAACCAGGGCATGTCGAGGCTAAACCACCTCACCCTCATCAACAGAAATCAGGCTTTGCCGTAATCCATCTCGGATCACAAAGCCAACAAAATAAATGTATTATAATAATCTTTACAGTGATCTCGTCCTGATCGCTGGACCAAATGAGCATGTATGCCACTAGATTTCTCTACCTACACTATGAGGAATTTTCCTACCTCCTAGTCTCTGAAGATTTACAGCAATCAAACCCGAATCACTAGGCCCTAAACTGAGACCCACTCTCGAGGATTTATTGCATATACCAAGCCCAGGATTACCGGGCCCAAAGGAGAGAAAACCACCTCTTGGTTTTATTTGTATATCTTGTCATTCACCGGCAACAATTCCTAAGCCCATTGAGGCAACACAATCCTGTATTTACCACAACCCATAGTTTTTTCAGGGGTTACTAGGCCATGTGTTCTATCATTTCAAAGATCCACCTCATTCTGCTTCGAATCCATCTGACAATCCATCTAAACCAAAACATGAGAACCTGATCACACCATGGCTATCCGGAAATGGAAAAGATAGGCTGAAAAGATTGTTACACCTAGCAAAAGCCATGCCACAACAACAAAGAACCACATGCAATACCATGCATGGCAAATCTAGCAAGGAAAATACACATGAAAATCGATACCTGTAAATAATCCTGATGTAGTTACATGATCCTTCTCTTCCCTGCTTGATCTTTTACTTCCTCTTGTCTTATTTTCCTTTCTTGATCCCATGCATAACCATAGCAAAAACTTGATCCAAGAATGTACACTGACTAGGAGATTGCCAACTGAGCCTCAAAAGCCTTTTTATGAATGAGGCCTCTATTTTCTTCATTTTTCATTATTTTCCTTCAATATCCTCGTCACATGCAACCTATGACTTTTCACCTTCCTTTTCTCCTAATTTCCATTTTTTCATAAATAAATGTGCCAGAAACATCATTTTGCCTTTCCAAAGCGTTAGTTATTTCCTTTGCCAATTTTCCATAACCATAATTTAACAATGTATTAACTTTTCAGGTTATAAATACTTACATTCATTTATAAAATTACATCGTTCATTTATAAAATTACATCGTTGACATCTTCTAAATTATGAGAATATTGACAATGTCCGCCATTTTAGTGCTAAAAAATAGTTGTCCTAGGGTATGACGAACTTCACATATGCAATGGGATGTATTTCAAACCAATGCTAATAGCTAATAAAATTGAGTGTTAATTGATTACTACATATATTTCTTCTTGATAAGGACATTCCTCCTGCCCCACGCATAAATCAATGAGTCACTCAACACGGTTAACTAGTGACATTCCACATATGCTTTACATCCATGAAATTAACGAACCGTTACACTGATTGATGTTACATCCTCAAGTGCAGGCCCTTACCAAGCATCAATCATAGAAAAACCAATGAAATTCTATGTAGCAGGGACAACTAGAGTGATAATTGTAATTGTAATTGTCATTGTCATTTGATCTCAATCAATTAATGGAAAACATTTAATGTCGCAACAACATGTGTAGTGTCGAAAAATTGTGTAA
Organism: Pinus tabuliformis; assembly: GCA_031772625.1. Taxonomy (NCBI): domain Eukaryota; kingdom Viridiplantae; phylum Streptophyta; class Pinopsida; order Pinales; family Pinaceae; genus Pinus; species Pinus tabuliformis. The sequence goes on from CM062814.1 coordinate 653,220,260, forward strand.
ATCCATTATGTGGAAAAACAACCACCTCTGTGTGAAAATTTTATATGTTACAAGTCTATATAAACAAATAAAATTTTATATGATGTGGAGTTTTTGTTGCTTGAATCTTGAAGAGATCCAACTCTGACGCGGCATGTGTAATCAAATTATTCCATATATTGTCGAATTTTGTATTAGATTTACCACGCTTATTAGGTTGATTATACTCATTGCAATTACTTATCAAGTTATGACAAGAAGTCTATATAAATAAATAAAATTTCATATGATGTGGAGTCGATGTTGATTGAATCTTGAAGAGAGATCCAACTCTGATTTGTCATGTGTATTCAAATCATTTCAGATATTGTGGAACTTTGAATCAGATTTACCGAGCTTATTAGGTTGATTATACTCATTGCAATTACTTACCAATCTATGACAACAACTTTCATTTGAAAGTGCCACATTTTTGTCAATTAATTACCAGTAGAGATCGTTCTACTACCAACATAGTAAAGTGGGTTGGATAGTTAGTTCCCATCCTTTCACATTCTATAACATCACCCTCTTGACTTCATTCCAAAATGGTCAAGCATTGAGGACTAGCTGGTCGGGCTGCACAATGAGAAATGTCCAATTGGTTACTTCCATCGAGAGGTGGTTGGTTACTACCTTCCCACAGAGAGTTGGTATGGATTTGCTATATATACCGGTTTATTTTGTAAAAGTGTGATATTGAAATCAATGGTTAGGAGAGAAAAGGGTAAGATTTAATAAAATCACTTTGATAGACAACAGGTGCACCACTTAATGAGGTGTGAAGCAATATCGTAGTAAATTTCGTCACTCGTTGGGAGATCTAAGAGCACATGCAAAAGAAGGTTGTTGATTCAATGCGTCAGTGGGACACACTTTTGTTGCTGGGTTGGGTTATGTGGGACCAAAATTTTTGTAGGGAATCGATTGATCTATTGAATTAACAAATGATTGTGCCTGCTAGAAAGAAAGGGTCTATCGAGGAGTCGATTTGTCGAATTAACAAATGACTATGCCTGCGAGAAAGAAACGGTCTGTCAAGAAGTCATTGCAGAGCCTTGAGAGTGTGGAGAAATTTCATTGTGCGGGATTTTGGAGAAGTGCGGAGCTCCACACTCCCGCATAATGAGCTTACTATGCACATTATTTGCATCATTTTACCAATATTACAAGGTTCATCATCATTCAAACTATGTTGAAACTTTATTAGTTGGGCTATTTAACATGAAATTTGGAATATGATATTACAACGGCCAACGAGGCATGATGGTTGGTGCTTACTATTCAGTTAGTGTTATTTAATACAAAATCAACTGAATTCCCAATTCCTTTAAACAAAAGAAAAATATTGTAACAGATAAACATATTTCAAAGGAGATCTTTAAATTTAGTGTTATGGTATTAGATAAAGATTTGTAGTTTTTCCAATGGGATAGCCTTTTGTCCGTGATTGGCCTCATGCACAATCACGTACTCTAACATTTTTATGTTAGCTTGCGAGGGAGATCTAGTGTGGAGAAGTGAAATTAGTAGTAGCTAAGCCCTCTGCGATATGCATTGTGTCAATTGATCCCCTTTCTGATCCCTTTTCCTTTCCTTTATTTTTCAAGAATATTTCTTTTTTTCTAACAGGTGGATTGCTGCTTCATCGTCTTTACTCTGGAGTGTGAGTGGCATTTTATCTATTGCACAGATATTTTCTAGTTGTGCTGAGCTCCGCACCTCCGCACTTATTTTGTATCAACCAAATGTCCGCTTCTATCCTTCATTGATAACCTTCAATATAATTATTGCATCTCTCTATACTCCACATTGCATGGAGAAAATGCATGAAAGTGTGAGGAGAAGTGAGGCCTCTCTTGATTTAACTGAGATACATGGGGCTAGGCATTACAGTATTTTGCATTTATGAGAATGTTGGTTATAGGAACTGGTCGATTATGCAAGAGAGGCTTTAACTTCTTATAAAATTTGATCAATGTGACCACAAGTCAGTAGTGAAATGAAAGTGAGAGTGCAAAACATTACAGGATTTCCTAGTGACATTATTAAATATCTAGTACAGTCTCACCAATTTTAAGCAATCGTAGCCATAGGGCCTTCTGGGCATAAGGCTTAATGGGATGCTTAGCTTCACTACCAACCTTGGCTATTCAAAAAATAAATATATTGTGAAAGAACTTCAGACATGAATCATACTGGAAAATTGCTCCACATTATTTTAAATATCGTCATATTTTTTTTATGTTTTAAATGTGCTGTAAGTCGTGCACCCATTTTTCTATGAAATTTCAAACCATATTTTTTTCTATATATGTGGAAAATTTCCATATGGCTCTGAGGGAATATTCGAAGTGGCAAGTCCCCATATCAACCATACTCTGATCAAAATGCGATTACAGAGTTCATTAAAAAATCACACAAATCTTATTTTTGGTATTCCTAGATGAAACTAATTCCCTCGAGAAACCCATATGTGAAACACTCTTTGAGAAACTAGGTGGTCGAGATGATGTTTTATTTGTTTTTGGCATTGAGGAAAAAATAACCCATTTAGATCCTTCGAACAATATTGAGAGGAAGGAATTTAATCATATAGCAAGCTAAGAAGGTGATAATTCAACCTTCTAGTGAGTCAATAAGGTGATAATTAAACCTTTAAGTGGTAACAAGTAGAATAATTTAAGCAGAGCGAGTTATTAAGGTGATAATTCGTTTTTCCAAATTATATTTATATTTATCTATTTTTTTTTTAATTTTATCATTTAAATAAATTTTAAAATAAATCATAAAAGGATCCAAAAACATCTTCTTTGACGTGAACAAAGACTAAAGATGTTTGTTGTCATGAACTAATTTTGTGCACATTTTCATTGTTGTTTTTATTGATTAGGTACAATATTCTCATATTGTTTATATTAATTGGACTGCTTCATATTACACCCATTATGTCATTGAATCATTGGCCTCTTGGAGAAGTTTGCGTGTTCGGAAAAAGAGAGTGGCTCCATAATTGTAGTTGTGAGAGCTCCCTTTCATTCTATTGAACTGTGAAAATTGGGGTGCTGTGAAAATTGGGGTGCTGTCAACATAGATTTACTCATTAAAAGATGAGGAAGGAAATGGTTTGCATGGTTGTCTATGAAGTAATCGAATAAATAGCTAGACTACAATCTTTCAATATTTCTTTATTTTAGTTTAATAGATAACATGGAAATTTAATGAGTTATTTATTTTAATCTAATAAATAATATAGAAAATTATTCACTTAACTATTGACTTATTGTGTATTGATTAATATTACATTTCTAACGCTATGTTGACGGTACTGGATTTTCTAGCATGTCAAGAGGATCTCCCCGGTAAGAAGTCTCAATTAGACCTCAAACCATTTGGTGTAGGAATCCCAGCAGTGGGTCGTAAGGTAATGCCTTGACCATGGTGTCACACAAAGGCAAGTAGAATAACTATGTGAGTAGCAAGGGTGTGACTGATGCAGTGAGTGAAGGAAGGTGTATGAGAGGTTCCAAAACTTCAAAAGGGGAAGGAGGTGAAGGTGAGTTCTAGGTTGAAAGGGATCAGCCCCAACTCGGCTAGGAACACACAACACAAACGACATGGACAACTTCCAGTGGAGTAGTCCACTCGGATGTGGCAGTCACATCATACAAGGTGAGATAACACGTAGAGCACTCACGGATCAGTCTGAGATGAGTGTGACGGTTATTATAGAAAGGTTCAAGTGAAAGGTTTGTCTGATGTCCGGCAGAGCAACCGACACAGATGATGACAAAATTAACAACATATGCAACACATTAACAACAAGATTCATATAATTGCATGTGAATCAGTTCATACACAAGTACGTAAGTTAAGCAACACATAGCATTAAAGCAACTGAAGAAGTTCAGCTACAATAACAACATATGCGTGAAAATGTGTTGGCTCTTATTATATAAAGAAGTGTAAGTCACAATCATACAATACATCCATGTAAACCTACTAGCCCCAATAGTGGAATGTTACAAACACATCCACCTGCTCCTTCAAAGAGATGTACTAGCTCTGTGTAGTGGAGAAGCTAAAGTGCATTACAATACTATCCAAGCCTTCTTTAAAATAGTCTTAGTATAATCTTGGCTGACCAAAAGCCTATACAATGAGTTATGAGGGACTATTTATATCAAACGGTGGGATGACCCTTGACATTCCCCTTTGTGATAGTTCAACTAACCTCATGACTCTTCACCTACTCTATGACTGTTACATCCAATTTTTGACACTTGACTTACACTTGACATGACTCAACATTACAATGCACATGTACTCATGTGAGACAGCATGGCATGAGAAAGCCTTGAAAGATGTCACTAACACTCAGTGTGTTGTGGTGAGACCAACTCTTTGACATACTGGTGATGTTGAAGTAGGTGAGATGATGCCAAGCTTGGTCGTCCGTGATGGTGTGCAGGTACCTCATGGTGACATCTTGCTGAAGAAAAATATTTCTTTCATTACAATTGGTGCATTGCTTCGGCCTATTCATCCAACTCATCTGCCAACATGCACATGGTCTTCTTAGGTGCAGTTGAATTGGCAACACACTGATGCATAGTGTTTGTACTGATCTTCAAGTGTGTGTTGGTGGTCATGCACATCAACTTGCTAAAGTACCCATTCAGCTCCAGTTGGAATTGCTTCTTGTCTTTGCCTTGGTGAGTGTGTTGAATGGGTTGGATTGCATGCGTTCACACAATGACATTCATGTTGTTGAATCTCTTGCATGCAATCAACCACACTACTCACCATGTCTACTCTGTGTTAGTTGCTGGGATGGATATTTAACTTGTTCAGACATAGTTTCATCCATGAGTGCATGTTGCGCCCACTGTTGTTCCTGATCCTACTGCAGCTCATTCTTTCTTCTAGACAGCTTCATGTTCTTCCTGAGTTGCTGCTTTAGCACATGCAACTCCTTATTTTTTATAACTTTTAACTTCATACGATCTTCATGTCACACTGTCACTCCATAGCCGGAGTCTCCAAAGTTACTTTCATCATCAATGGACCTACTTGAGCTTGCAACCATGTTCTACCTCCATGTTTTCAACAACCACCCTCTTGAATTCATTGCATTTGGTATGCTATCTTCATTTGTTGTTCATCATGTTGCTCGTTGTGATGTTGTCGCTTGATGTCCTTGTCTAGGAATAGCTTGATGTCTTCGTGAGTAGGCAAGCTCATAGACACTTAATCGACTGCATCCCAAAGTGTGCTCTGAATGGTGTCCTCGTCTCTACTCTCTTGGAAACAATTGTACCTATACTGCTGAGAGGAAGATGAACACCTCTGATACCTAGAGACATGGCAACACTCATAACAAGAAATATATCAGTCAAAAACCAAAATGAACATGAGAACTGAGTTGCAACATACCTGGGTAAATGATCATGAAGGTTGCACAATTTCAGCCGGGAGATCCGGAGACCGACTACTAAGACATCTCAAGGAAGAGTATGGGTTGTTGGAAGACTGGTTTACTACTGGAACTGGGCAACGCATAGTCCAGTCTGGCTGTTGACTATTGGGATTGCACAATGCACAATTCTAGCTGGGAAGGACTACTCGCCTAAGGATAGATTTGTGCAATTTCTTGGGCCAAATATCCACTATCCTCTAGAAATGCGCAAAACAGTCCTGGAGGGAAGTTCTAGGCAAGAATGCACAAATCTGGAGAGGAAGGTGAGACTTCCTTCCCTAGATTGCACAACGTAGCCTTGGTGAAGGTAGAGCCCAGGCCAAGGTTGGCCCGAATCACCGACAGGAAACTAAAATAAATTGATATATTAAATACATGGTGACACTAAGTGATATTAGAAGTGATTGACAGTTTATGAAAAACATGAATGAAAGATTCAACAAACAGATCAACATGCATGTGGGTGAGGCAATTCGCCAGTTGAGAAAACGTCCGTGCAAAACAATTTAATGCATGCGATAGTAGTGAGATAGCTATCAAAATTCAAACAAAGCTAGGACAAGTTAGTATATATGTAAATGAAAGGAAGCGTTCAAATAAATCAAGAAAATAGTTCTCCCACAAGCGAAAATACAAAAAGAAACAGAAATGCAACACAAGGCATGAGAAGCGAGTTTACCCCATAACAGTTGAGTTGAATGTGCCGACTACTCCTAGATGTGATGTGGGATGCTAGAGCTACAAGGTTGATGTGAGTAATGAGCTCTACAACGTCCAGTTGATGAGTTTTGATAACATCAAGGTTGTGATGTGCATGCCATGAATCTAGGGGAAGCAAAACTTGGTGGGAGGTTTCAAAATTGCTCCTTGCATGTAACCTCCCTTCTGCTAAACATAGATCCCTAAAACAAGGGATGCTTCTGCATGCTGCCTTGGGAGAAGTAGCCCATGCACGCAAGTATGTTTTGCTCAGTCCCGGAGGGAACCATTCAACTCAGTTGCACATGGGAGAGACTACTCAACTGCTAGAGAAAAATGTGCATTTATGGCTGGGTGTTGGGCTAGCTACCTAGGAGATTTGCCCAATTTCTGGGTAGAGCAACTAAATGCTAACTAGATTTGTGCAAATCCTAGGCTGAATAGCCTGCTGTTGAGAAAATTTGCGCAAATCATGCTAGGAGGGTTGGTAGGTAGGATTATGCAATCTTGGAGCCCAACAGGTTACCAGAGAGGATTGTGTAATTCCTGGAGGGAAGGCTTGTTTCCCTCCAAAAATGTGCAATTTTCAAGGGGAAGCTGCTCAGCCTACAGCTGGGCCAATTCCAGGTGAGAAGCCTGTGAGGGAAATGTATCAACTGTGATCGACAAGCTGCCTTTGTGCAAGAAAGACAGTAAATCTTGTGAACTTAACGAAGAAAGGAGAGATTTTGTGAAGGTTGGAAGGGAGGCTCCAAAAATAAGCTAAGATAAAAAATTAGAGGGTGGTTGTAGCCACTACAACACTTGGCGACACACAGGTAGAACTCTAGCTCTTTGAATGAACCTTATTCATGAAAATCAAGTCTAACACCTCTGGAAGTATTGTTTAATTTTCAAATCATCTTGGTTTCGCACTAACTTGATTGTAAGATGTAGCATCTGCCAAACCCTTACTAGATTGACACACATTCCAAGCCAAGGTAACATAGTTGTTTCGATTGGGGTTGAGGGGTATATAGGTGCAGAAGAGGTATAGTCGTCAAAGTCTTAGTTTCATCTCCAGTGTTGCTCCACTGCTAGTAAGCCTAGACAGTACCCCTGTGGAGTCACATAGGAGCACAAGCATGGCTTCGCTACCAGGGAGCCTGCTCAGTACCCTACCAGAGTTACTTGCATCACCTCCCTGCATAGGAAGCCTTTCTCTTCTTTCGCCTTATTCATTTTTCATTTTGAATTTTTATCTTTTCATTTTTTCATTTTTCACTGTTCATAACACTTATTCGTTTCAGAGGCAGAAGAGGGATCCCGACTTATTGACAGTAGAAGAGGTTGTTCGAATAGAGAAGTAGTTTATTGTATCTTTGACGTGCCTGCTAAGGTTTTCCCCCTCACGTTACTCTACTTGACTGAGCTGGCAAGGGTTAACACAAAACAACTAACTAGAGAAGGTGACACTAGTTAGTGTGCAAGAATTGTGTTTTCACCAAGGTTCACCTCAAAGAGTACATATTTTCCTTCGACATATCATGGACAAAAAGAAACAAGCTCATCATATAGAGGCAAGATGACAGATAACCAAGTAGTCATAGTTGTACAAGTCCTCTTGTACTTTACCAAGCTCACATCAAGAGTAATACATGGTTTCATGCAAAACTAAGATATGAACAAAACAAGTGAATGAACTAACAATCAACAAAGAAAAGCGAGAGCAAAAGAAAAAATGAAAGTGAAGCAAGTAAACAAAAAAGCAAGCAAACAAAGAAGCAAACAAAGAACATAAGCAAACAAGCATGCAAGAAAACAACTGAAAACAGACACTACTCCTACTCCTACACTAATAGTACATGGGCGTGATCATGTGAAGTGATACTTCTAGTGTAGCCACCAGTGCAATTGTAGGCCCATCTTGGTGAAGTCTTGGTCTACGAGCAATCCAGTTGTGCAAACCAGCAAGCAAGAAAGATATAACAATAAAGACAACCACACTTCGTGATTCAAAGTGCCCACGAGACATAATTGAGTGCGTGTGCATAACAGGAAGTCCGCAGACTTATCATGGTGCTATGTGACACTACATGCAACCTTGAAGCATAAGCATACTCTTGACTATGACATGTAAGAAAACAAAAGAAACAAGGATAACTTGCATCGCACATGAGTGCTTACAATGTAAGACTCTTCCAATGCATGAGAAATGGGATCATGTAGTTAGTGTGGAGGAAGCAAAATTAGAGTGTTAGATTGATATTGAGTGCATACAGATGAGTGATGAGGAGCCTTTAGTGTTTGAACAATTTCTTGATCGGAAGCGAAACCAACCTCAGGACAACGAGGGCTTAACATAACCATTAGCTCAGGTTGAAGTGCCTCAATGGTCTGTGGGGTTTCGAATTTGTTGAGAGATGGATATTTGTAGACTAGTAGCTTAGACATATTAACAATGAGTGAATTAACATTGTGATTAGATGATGAGGTGAAGAGATCACGACAACCAAGATCACAAAATTCAGGATGTTGGTTGGCATCCTCATGGTTGGATGAATCAGACATAGGAGTAGATGAAAAGCGAACAAACTCATCCTTTGTGTTTTGTAAAAGGATAGATGAAGGATCAAGTGGATCTTCAATGAGTAACTTATCCTCTCCATTATTGAATGATGGACTAACATCCAATGAGTCTTGCGAGTGATAAACAATGGGTGCATTCGTGGATGAAGATACACATCCAAAATCATGGATGATAGGTTCACCAAAGAGGTTAGGAAAGAACGAAGGGGACTCAGAGAGAAGGAAGTAATCCTTCGCTGAGCATTAATGTTCAAGCTCCCACTAACAATCTTCATGAATGACAACGCACGTTGGTTGTGCAACACTGACTCTGTCAGTGGGTTGTTCCTTGTTCACAACAAGTGAAAAATCCAAAATGGATGAACACAAGACAACATCATCTAGAGGAACACCTAAGTGTGAAGATGGAGGTTGAAGAAAAGAATGCATATGAGAACTTGAAGGACTCACAACCAAATCTGTGTGAAAATCGAGTGTATTGATGTTGGGAGAGTGCGAAGGATGAACAGGTGTGTGAGCATGATCCTCAACACCACTGGGAAGTGGTGGAGTTGCTGCATGAGAAGGAGGCGGATAGTCAGTTGAGACAGTACCCGCTCCCACATCAGATTGCAGAGTTCCATCAATGAAGAATGTTGATCGAGGCTTGATATCAAGCTTCCTCTTCTGACTGGAATATTTCTTAAGGAAATACTTGAACTAGTCCCAAAGATAAGAAAATTTCATCTAGCTCCTCGAAGCTTGAAACTGCAAGTCACAGAGGCACTACCAAAAATCAATAATGGATTCATGTGGAGCCCTCTGTTTCTATAACAATTTCTGATCAAGATAGTCTGGATCAAAATGATAGAACGTGTCTTCAGTGAGATCACAAAAGTGCTGAAATGAGTGAATGGTGTCAACTAGTAGGCTGAGCATCCAACAAAATGGAGATTCGCGAAGTGTGCATGCAAGTAGCAAACACGCCTGTTCATCAGAAAACTCATCTTCCTCATAGATCATGAAAATAAACTTATATAAGTTCTCAGTCAAGGCCACTTCGCCTTCACCGTGATACGTGTGAGTCGATAGGAGATCTAAAAGCTTACCCAAGATGGAGACATCTTCATGATTTGAAAAACACCTAGGGGGAAGAAGAGTATAAGACTCCATGAAAGATATGCAAATGTTCAAAACTGGATGAAAGGAAACAACTTCCCATTAGGCCCTCCTTCTAGCACCAAAAATGTTGACAGTGCTGGACCCACCAATATGTCAAGGGGATCTCCTTGGTAAGAAGTACCAACTAGACCTCAGACCGTTTGGTGTAGGAGTCTAGCAGTGGGTCGTAAGGTAATGCCTTGACCGTGGTGTCGCACAGAGGCAAGTAGAATAACTCTATTAGTAGCAAGGGTGTGATTGATGGAGTGAGTCAAGGAAGGTGTATGATAGGTTCCAACACTTCGAAAGGGGAAGGAGGTGAAGGTGAGTTCCAGGTTGAAAGGGATCAGTCCCAACTCAGCTAGGATCAAACAACACAAACGTCATGCACAACTTCTGGTAGAGTAGTCCACTCAGATGCGACATTCACATCATACAAGGTAAGATAACACGTACAACACTCACGGATAAGTCTGAGATGAGTGTGATGGTTTTTATAACAAGGTTCAAGTGAAAGGTCTATCTGATGTCTGATGGAGTAGTAGACATGGGCGATGAGAGCATTAACAACATATACAACACATTAACAACAAGATTCATATAATTTCATGTGAGTCAATTCATACACAAGTACGTAAGTTAAACAACACATATCATTAAAGAAATTGGAGCAGTCCAACTACAATAACAACATATACATGAAAATGTGATGGCTCTTATTATATAAAGAAGGGTAAGTCACAATCATACAATACATCGATGTAAACTTGCTAACATCAACAGTGGAACGTTACAGCTACATCCTCCTACTCCTCCAAAGAGATGTACTAGCTCCGTGTAGTGGAGAAGCCAAGGTGCACTACAATACTGTCCAAACCTTCTTCAAAATAGTCTTAGTAGAAGCTTGGTTGACCAAAATCCTATACAATGAGTTATGAGGGACTATTTATAGCAAAGGGTGGGGTGACCATTGACATTCCCCTTTCTGATAGTTCAACTACCCTCATGACTCTTCACCTACTCTATGACTGATACATCCAACTATTGACACTTGACTTACACTTGACATGACTCAACATTACAATGCACATGTACACATGTGAGAAAACATGGCTTGAGCAAGCCTTTCAAGACATCATTGACACTCACTGCACTGTGGTGAGACCAACTCTTTGACATGCTTGTGATGGTGAAGCTAGTGAGATGATGCTAATCTTGGTCATCTGTGATGGTGTGCATGCACCTCATGGTGACATCTTGCTGAAGCGAACTCTTTCTTTCATTGCAACTGGTGCATTGGTTCAACCCCTTCATCCAAATCATCTGCTAACATGCGCATGATATTCTTGAGTGTGGCTGAATCGACAACACACTGATGCATAATGTCTGTGCTAATCTTTAAGTGTGTGCTAGTGGTCATGCACATCAACTTGCCACAGTACCAATTCCACTCGAGTTGGAGTTGCTTCTTGTCTTCACCTTGGTGAGTGTGTTGAATGGGTTGGATTTCATGTGTGCACACAATGACATACATGCTGCTGAATCCCTTGCATGCAATCAACCACACTACTCACCATATCTACTTTGTGTTAGCTGCTGGGATGGATCTTTAACTTGTCTGGGCATAGTTTCATCCATGAGCGCACGATGCACACACTTCCGTTGATGATCTTACTACAACTCATTCATATGTCTGCACAGCTTCATGTTCTTCCTGAGTTGCTAATTCAACACATGCAACTCCTTCTTTGTTACATCTTCTACCTTCGTGCGATCTTCAAGTCACACCATCACTCCATAGTTGGAGTCTCTGAAGTTGCTTTCATCATCAATGGACTTTCTTGAGCTTGCAACCTTGTTCCACCTCCGTGTTGTCAACAACCCTCCCCTTGCATTTGTTTCATTTCGTATGCTATTTTCAACTACTGTTCATGATGTTGCTCACTGTGATGCTACTACTTGATGTCCTTTTCTACGACCAACTTGATGTCTTCGTGAGTAGGCAAGCTCATAGACACTTGATCGACTGCATCCACATGTGTGCTCTGAATGTTGTCATCATATCTTCTCTCCTGGAAACCATTTCACCTGTACTACTGAGAGGCAGATGAACACCTGTGATACCTAAAGACATGGAAGCACTCATAGGAAGCAACTTGTCAGTCGAAAATGAAAATTAACATGAGAACTGACTTGCAACATACCTGGGTGAATGATCATGAACGTTATGCAATTTCGGCCAGGAGGTCGGGAGACCGACTACCAAGACTTCTCAAGGCATAGTATCGGTTGTTGGGAGACTGGCTGACTACTAGAACTACAAAATGCACAATCCATTCTAGCTGATGACTGTTGGGATTACGTAATGCGAAATTCCAGCTTGGAAGGACTCTTGGCCTAGGGACAAATTTACGCAATTTCTTGGGCCAAGAAGCCAATGTCCTCCAAAAATGTGCAAAATAGTCCTGGAGTCTAGTGCTAGTAAAGAATGCACAAATGTGGAGAGGAAGGTGAGCCTTCCTTCCCCAGATTGTGCAATTCATCCTTGGTGAAGGCAGAGCCCCGGCCATGGTTGGTCCGACTCATCGATAGGAAAATGAAAACAATTAAGATAGTAAATGCATGGCGACACTAAGTTATAGCAGAAGTTATTGACAGTTCATGCAAAACATGAATGGAATATTTAGAAAACAGATCAACATGCATGTGGGCGAGGTAGTTCGTTGGTTGGGTGAACGTCCATGCAAAAAATTTTCATGCATGCGACAACAGTGAGATAGCAAAAAAAATTGAAACAGAGCTAGGACATGTTGGTATATATGTAAACGACAACAAGAGTTAAAAAAAATGAAGTGAAAAGTATTGCCACAAGAAAAAACACAAAAAGCGACAGAAATGTAATGCAAGGCATGGGAAGTGGGCTTACCCCAAAAAAATTGGGTTGAATGTTCCAACTGCTCCTAGATGTGATGTGGGGTACTAAAGCTGCAAAGTTGATGTGAGTAATGAGCTCTATAGCGTCCGATTGATTAGTTTTGATAACATCAAGGTTGTGAAGCAGATGACACAAATCTAGAGAAAGCGACACTTGGTGGGAGGTTTCGAAATTGCTCCTTGCATGACCTCCAACTGCTAAACATAGATCCCTGAAAATGCCTGTTCATGCTGCCTTGGGAGAGGCAACCCATGCATGCAAGTCTCTTTTGCTCAATCTTGAAGGGAACCAGTCAACTCAGCTGCACATGCAAGAGACTGCTCAACTGCTGGAGAAAAATGCACATTTATGGCTAGGTGTTGGGCTAGCTGACCAGGGGATTTGCACAATTTCTGGGTAGAGCAACTGAATGTTGCCTAGATTTTCATAAATCCTGGGTTGGATAGCCTTCCATTGAGAAAATTTGTGCAAATCATGCTGGGAGGGTTGGTAGGCAGGATTGTGCAATCCTAGAGCCTAGTAGGCTGTCAGAGAGGATTTCAGAATTCTTGGAGGGAAGGCTGGTTTCCCTATAGAAATGCACAATTTTGAAGGGGAGGCTGCTCAACCTGCAACTAGACCAAGTCAAGGTGAGCAGCGTGTGAGCGGAATGGATCAACTGTGATTGACAGGCTTCCTTTACGCAAGAAGGACACTAAAGCTTGTGAGCATTGTTAGCACCTAAATCTGCCCTAGGCTGAAGGAAGGAAAAATTCAGGGTAACCACAAACCATGCTCAGTCTGGTAGCTAGCCCTACCAAAACAGGAGAGGGCTCTCTCCAAGTCACGCTCAGTGAATAAATAAGCAAAAAATGGCCTGAGATGACTTACAATGAGGTATTGATCTTAGGCTACTAAGTGAATAGGGATACAAGAAACAATTTCTATGAATGACTAAGCTTTTGGGATGGTATGGGACCAACGGTTAGCAAAGAACAGATAATTTAATACAAAGGCACAGATTACTTCGTGAGGCAAGGCAGGCGGAAAGTGTAGCAATTTAGTTTGGAATAACGCAGAACGGAGAGATTGCTGAGGAGTGTGAAAAGGGAATAGGAACATGAATCCTTTTCAACAAAAGAAGAACACTGAACATGAAATTTTCCCACAGGCAGAGCAATAAAATTGAATTCTACCTAATCTCACTTAGAAAATTTCACTAGAAATGAACATGAATTGAATTATGAAACATAACGAAATACATATGAAAACATAAGAGACACATTTACTACACTCACAACCACAAGAATCTCATGAAACAGAGCCGCTACCTTTCATTAATTCTCTGTAAAAAATATACAGTGAAGAAACAAAGTTTCTTTCCCACAGTCTCCCAGAAGTTACAAGCCAACCAACCCTTTGCAAATGGTTTACATACGATATATAGAATGTGCCATGAAGAGATAGAATGCCGAAGGGTTGGGGAGTTACTCAAATCATTACAAAATGGGGATGAAGAGCCAACCATCAGCTACAGGTGCAACGCTACAAACATGACATTTGGCTTGGGTGACCATTTGCCTTCCTTTTCCACTTGGATAGAAGTCCATGTGGAAAGAAAATTCTTTAAATGCTGCCTTTGGTGCCAAAAAACCGAAGTGTAGATGAGCGGGCCCACTTGGAGAAGTCACGAATCGAAAAATCGCGAAACGGAAGCAAATTTGGCAATTTTTCCTCTGTGCACCGCGCCATTTTCTCTGTGGGACACGCTACTTTGGGGCCTATTCTGGGGCACTTGCAGGTGTCCAAAATGTGCCCAAGTTGGCTTGTTGGAAAGCCTGTGTTGTCTACTTTCTAACCCGACTTGAATTTCTGAATTTGGTGCTCATTGGCCCCTCCAAATATTCATTCTCCCAAGACTGCTTCCTGTGTGTCAAAAAATGCGTAGAGAGGCCATTTTGTGGGTGTTTTTGACCTCCTGGAGACTCAGATCTTGCCCAAATTTCTTGTTCGGGGCACCAGTAGTCGTGATTTTCCATGCTAAATCCAAAAATGCAAATCATTCCTCATTTGGAGCTCTAGATTTTTAGCGCCGCGCCACTGGGAGAAAAACCGTGTGTTTTGCCCAAAAATTTGTCATGTGACCAAAAATTCCCCAAATTTCTTGAAATTTGGGCTGGAGGTTCTCTATGGGGTGTTATGATGGGCCAAGGAAGCCTCAACCAAGATTCGGAGCTGATCTTTCTCTTTTGCCTCTTTTGCTTTTCTTGTTGCTTTCCTCAATTTCTCCTTCAAGCTCCTTATCTGGGCCCTTGCACTCATATTTCGTGTCCTGTAATGATAAGCCATGTGTCTTAGCAAGGCAAGGTCCCGATCAGACTTGTTCAGCAGCCTCTCCAAGTGCATTTTCATTCTCTCAAGATGGGCCTCCCGATCCTCATTGATCTCTTGCTCCAATGATGTGAGCTCAACTCTTCTCCTTTGAGAAACTTGGCAATGCTCACGAATGTTTTGCAGCTGCATAATCGCCCGCTGGTCCTCAAGCTTCTTGTTTCTCTACTCCAGGTACTTCATGTTCCACTTGGCCCTCTCTAAGTCAAGGGATAAGGCCTCAATCATTGATTGCTGCTCCTGGATGATCTCTCCAAGCTCTGCATTTGTCAGTTCTGTATCTGTCTCATCATCATGGAGGAGAACAAACTCGGTCTCTCATTCACCTGATGGCCCTTCCTCCTGCATTAGCTCCTTTGATGTTGATGTCGGAAGCGAGGCCCCTTCCACCCCGGGTGGATATAACACTCGCTTTGCTACTGCAAACAAAGGTCTATTGCCTTTCTGATAGGTGATGTATACTAGCATAGTAGTAGTCTCATGTCGCTCATACTGACGAGATGGGACACTTATCTCATGCTCTGCCTCTGATACTACCTGTGGAGCGCTGAAGAAGCCACAGGAGATGAAGTCCTCCCAAGCAATACCCTGCAATCCCAACTGATGATCCACCAAAATCCGGATAAGAGAAAAGTGATAAACATTGTTGAGCTGTTGTTGAGGGGTCTTGTGCTGCATGAAATTTTTCATCCTCTCTATGTTCCTGCAAATGAAAAATGGGAGGTTCATCATCCACACCCTAGTAAAGTGCATGAGAAACCTGATGTGATAGGCATAAAGGCGAGAAAACGTCCCCTCACAACTGACGTACTTCATGATCAATTTCATGAGCGGAGCATACTCATCTCTCAAAAATCTGAATGGGAAAACTCTCGTGAGCTGACTCAAACAACTGGCCTTAATGTAAGGCTCATAATGATGCCTCTCCACCTTCTTCTTCTTATGCCACTATTCTCCAATGTTTGGTATGCCTGTTGCCACTGATACAGTTTCGGGTGTCAATGTGAAAGTGACCCCAGCCAAGATAGACTGACCTCCATGTAGGTGAAGTGCAAAAACACGGGCCAACTCATGATGAACTCTGACATTTGCCACCCTTTGACAAATTTCAAGACATGCTAAACGCTGGAAACATGACATAGCAAGAGGGCATCCTGCAACTCGGTGAGGGTGTTTGGCTCATCTCTAACATGTTTGCCACTCTGGTGATGTCTCCTGGGGGGCTATTCTCCTGAAGCTATATCACTGTGGGTTTCCTCCTCATACTCTGATGAAACCTCGGATGCCATGACTGCTATTTTATAAACTGAATTCAGGCTGCCCTTTTGATGATGGTGAAAGCTAGGTTGTTTTGATAATCTGCCACCAAGGGGACAATGAAACAAGGGAATATTAGGAGGGGAATAATATAATGGGAACAGGGGTTATAGGGAGAATTTTGTTTAGGGACATGTAGGGGTTTTGGGTATTTTTGATAGGGTAGGTATTGGTTTCTTGGCAAGGTAGGGTTTTAGGGTTTGTATTGAGTGATAGGAGGAGGGGTAAGGGAATAAGGAGTTTGGTAGTGTTTAGGGTAGTGATAGTAGGAAGAATGCAATAGGGGAATAAGGAATAGGGGTAGGGTAGGAATAATAACCTTGGCAGTAACAACACTGTGGCACAAACCCTAGCAAAATACTTTTTCTTCGATGTCTTCTTGTGTTTGCTTTATGAAAATTTTTTGCATTTAATTACAGGCATAAAAACCCTTATATCACCCATAAAAATTTGATGCACAAGTTATGTTTCGAGCCTACCTTGCAAATAGATGAGCTCCACAAAATATTTGAGGTGATTTGGTAAAGTTCTAGGCGTTTTGTCCCTATGCGTCGCGCGCAAAGCCCAGTGCGCTGCGCGCTTTATGTGCGCCGTGCTGGTTATGATTTAACACTGCGGGTGGGCTCTGTGTGCGCTGCGCCCGGTGTGTTCGCCGTGCCTGGTGTGTTCGCCGCGCTCTTGCCTGTGTGCACCGTGCACCCTGAAACTCCAATTGCTCCAAATCGCTCAATTGCTCACCTCACTACCTTGCAACGTTCTCCCAATGCCTTGATTGCACAATGAGTTTGTTTTGTGATGGAAACTTGTGTATATAGGCTTGGAGGTCATGTTTTAAATTTACTTTTTCAAAAAACCCACTTTCTAATGTCCTGTTTGGCACCCTTTTCACTAATTTTAGTATAACCCTGATTTTCTCTTTTCCTCTAAAATTTTGGCTCAAACGATGAAATTTTCGACACTTTTTGCAGGGATTGCATGACAGAGCATCTAGTCATGGGAACCATGACTGCACCTGAAGAAATCAACTGTCAACTCTTTTTGAAAATTTTGTCACAAATGACACTATTTGACTTTTCTTCAAAACAGAGTTTTGAAGAATAATCGAAGTCTATCAATATGATGGTGAAACTCTGCGGATCATTACTTTGCAAGAGCATCCCTCTGGCCTGCATGGCTTTACTGGACATATTAAAGACCAAATGACCGAAAATGACCTTTGTCCATTGAATGACCAAAACTTCACTGTCATGGACTTTTTGATTATTTGACACAACGACATAAGCTAGCAGGAGCCAGGCATGAGGGGAAATGACTAGCATGAATTTCTCCATCAGATCATGGCATGCCCCTAGCGGAATGCAGCTGAATGAATGGAGCGGGACACCTAAAAATTAAATTCATAAAGAGTTTTGATCTCTGACGGAGGACTGACCAGACCGACTTTAACAAGCATAACGAAGCAAGGCAAGTTGCTATGAGGGTTGGAAGGGAGGCTCCAAAACGAGGCTAAGGAAAAATTTTGGTGGATGTTTATAGCCACTACACCGCACTAATCAAATACTATATTTATTATGGCTATCAAACATTTTTGAAATTTGGAAAATGCTAATCTCTGAATGTCAACGTTGTTATGTCTAGTGCCATTCAATGCTTTTTGATAAAAGGCCATTGTATCATTTTCGTGTCTGACATTATTCAATACTTAAAATGAAAATAGTGGTTTCAATGATTTAACATTTGCAAAATTTGACCAAATAACAAAAGGATCCGAAAACATTTTATCAAATAACTTTCATATTTATCACCTTAAGTCGAAAGTTTGACCATGATTTTAGTGTTTCATCATGTATATTTTTCTTCTTACATTTAATTGTACTCGGCTTGAGAGAAAAAATCATTAATAGAAATAATTTACCATAAATAATTCAAACTATATTAAGGGTATGCAGAGAAAAGCTACTATTTTAAATTGTGTAGGATCATTGTGTAGAGGTTGGGGTTGCATAATATCTATTGGAGGTCTCAAGTGTGGAAATCCCAGGTACGGGTTGATATGCATAGCATGACACTCTCGACGAAGAAAATACTATAGCAACATTCACAAGTGGTGACACTTAGCCTACATAGGTCACGAACAAAATGAATGGTGCACATCAATGGATGAAAGATACAAGGGAATCAGGTATGCACTGCTGAAGGTTGTGCGGAATGCAAAGGCTACACAATGAATGCTTCCTCTACACTTGGCTCATTGAACTCTGTATTCTCATACAAGATCAATGGTTATTCTATTGAAACAACAACCTAAGTATTGTGATTATCAAATTTTACAATTTCATACACATAATACCAATATGTAGTCATTTTATTTCAAACCAACGCAAATTACATATATTGATATTGAAAATCTATTTCCAACTAATCGACAATGTCCTATATTCCAATAATAACTTATGACCCCTTTAAATAATGGCATAGCATTTTCCTTCGTACTATTTATATATTAACTCCTTATTATATTCGAAGGAATCTATATCACTTCTTAAGATATTGCATTTCTCTTTCTCCTTATGACTTATCTTAAATTAAACAAACTACATCACCAATTTTTTGCAATGAATAAATACCCATAAATTCCGAATCAAGTAAATCGATGATTTTCAAACATTCCTAGCACAAAGGGTGAGCATCTTTAACTCTCCACGATTATCAGGATCATCCTCCTCATGATACTTCCATCACAAACTAATTGAATTTTCTTCTTAGAACTCCACCTTCAATTAAAAAAAATTAATGGCTCTTGCACTTCCACGAGAGGAGAGAAACATTCTATAAGTTAGTCACTAGCTATGATATTCCCAATGCTCTCTACCATGTCAGTACAACACTCATACATGGAACAAAATTTAACCAATATTAAATTATTACAAGGAGGCGAGGTGTTACCATTTTGTGGTGAAACAAAATTTAACCAATATTAAATGATTACAAGGAGGCAAGTTGTTCTCATGATGTGGTTGCAAGAGATGTATGTAGACAAAATGTTTGATCCGAGTAAATATGAAACAATGTTGATACATTGTGCGAATGAAGCTTTCTTCCTCCACATTCCACACCACATTTTCTCCTTTATTAATTCATTTTGTACTTTATTAATTTTCTTCTAATAAGGATTCAATTTCCTAATCATGGATATGGACCCACCAGCATGTCAAGGGATCTCCCCAGTAAGAAGTCCTAAATAGACCTCAGATGCCTTGATCATAATTTCACAAAGAGGCAAGTAAGATAACTCTGTTGGTCGCAAGGGTGTGACAGCTGTGGTAAGAAAAGGAAGGTGCATGAATGGTTCTAACACACGGAGATTTGGGTGAGTATGCCCCTTGGAAACTTGTGGTAGCATGCAACTTGGAAGGGAACACACGAGCAAAGATGCATCACAAACTCGAAAGCAAGTTAGATAACAATCCAAAGTGTTGGTCAAACCAATCAACATGTTTCAGTAAGATTCATACATATACAGAACAATCCATACATGCATGCGTAAGAAAGAAGATACATATACCATTTAGTGTAAACAAAATAGCTGGAATACAATATGACATATACATGAAACATGATGGCTCTATAATATTAATAAATGTAAGTTCCACTCATACAATACATCCATGTCCAACCACTAGTTCCGACAACGGAACGTTACAGCTACAACTGTCTGCTCCTCCAAAGAGATGTACTAGCTTTGTGCAATGGAGAAGCCAAGGCTTGTTACAATACTATCCAAGCTCTCTCTAAGATAGTATTATTGGAAGCTTGGCTAACCAAAAGCCTATACAATGAGTTATGAGGTTCTATTTATAGCAAAGGGTGGGGTGACCCTTAACATTCTCCTTTGTGACAGTTCATCTACCCTCATGAATATTCATCTACTCTTACATCCAACTATCGACACTTGCACTTTCACTTAACAAGACATTACATTACAATGCACATGTGCCCATGTGAGACAAAATAGCTTGAGAAAGCCATTCAAAAAATCAATGACAGTCAGTGTGTTGTGATGAAGTAAACTCTTTGACATGCTTGTGATGATGAAGGTGGTGAGTTGATGCCAAGCTTGGTCATCCGTGATGGTGTGCATGCACTCCATGGTGAAATCTTGCTGAAACAAACTCTTGCCTCCATTGCATCCCAATGCATTGGTGTGGCTCTTCCATCCAACTCATCTGCTAACATGCGCATGGTCTTCTTAGGTGCAACAGAACCGACAACATGTTGATGCATAGTGTCTGCGCTGATCTCCAAGGATGTGTTGGTGGCTGTGTGCATCAACTTGTCAAAATACATGTTCAGCTCCAGTTGGACTTGCTTCTTATCTTTGCCTCGATGAGTGTGCCAAATGGGTGGGATTGCATGTGTACGTACAATGACATGCATGTTGCTTAATTTCTTTGCATGCGATCAACAACACTGCTCAACTTGTTTACTTCGTGCCAATTGTTGGGATGGATCTATAAGTTGTACGTGTGCACTTTCATCCATCTACGGATGTTGCACCCCCTTCTATACCTCTTCCTGTTTCACTTCATTCTCTTGTCTATGCAGCTCCTGTTATTACTTGCGTTGCTGCTTCAACACATGAAACTCCTTCTCTGCTCCATTCTCTACTCTCGCACAATCATCTTGTCATGCCATCACCTCATAGCCTCAATCTCCAAATTTCCTTTTATCACAAGTGGATCTGATTGAGCTTGAAATTTTGTTCCTCCTTTGTGTTGTCAACAACCTTCCTCTTACATTCGCCGCATGCAGGTGTGTTTCCTGCTGCTACTACTGATGGTTCTTCTCGTTGTGATGTTGATAATTGTGATGCTACTGCAATCTTATCTTGATGTCCTTGTCTACGAACAACTTTATGTCTTCACAGGTAGGCAAGCTCATAGACACTTTCTTAGTTGCAACCCACGTTGTGCTCTCAACAGTGTCCTTTCACTCTGCTCTCCTAAAGGCCATTGTACTTGTGCTGCTAAGAGGCAGATGAAGACCTACGATACCTGTGGACATGGAAACACTCATGGGAAGCAATCTGTCTGTCAAAAACCAAATTGAACTTGAGAACTGACTTGCAACATACCTTTGTGACTGATCATGAAGGTTGTGCAATTTCCGCCAGGAGGTCGGGAGACTGATTGGCAAAATTGCACAAGGCATAATGTGGGCTGTTAAGAGGCTAACTGAATACTGGAATTGTGCAATGCATAGTCTAGCCTAGCTTGCTAAGGACTGAAAGCACACAATGCACAATTTCAGTCACCAGTGACATGCAACCAGCAAACTGCATTGCGTAGTTTCTGGGGCCAACGGGACACTGCCTCAAATAATTGTGCAATGCAAGCCTAGAGGTCAGTGCCTCACAAGATTTGCACAATTTCTGGAGGGAAGGTAGGGCCTTCGCTTCCTGAAATTCACAGTGCTAGTTGAGCAAGGCACGGTTTGGGCCAAGGCAGCCCAGTCTGGCCAACGAGCAACTGAAAATATGAGAAGTGTGAATGCATGAGGAGATGAGTTCAAATAAGAGTGAATGATCATTCATGTAAACAACAAGTATAGGATTTAGGAAATGGGAAAGCATGCAAGTGTGTGAAATGAGTCACCGCAGTGATGACCATCCATGCAAAATAGTTTCATGCATGTGACAACAATGAGATGTTAATGAAAACTAAAATAGTTCAATACATGCTAGTATGTATCAAAATGATAGAAAGTGCTCACTGAAATCAAGAAGACAACATTCATACGAAGTGAAACAAAAGAAACAACAGAAATGCAACATAAGACATGGAAGGGAGGCTTACCCAAAAACAGTTGAGTTGATTGTGTCGATGACTCCTAGATGGGATGTGGGATGTCAAAGCTACAAGGTTGATGTGAGGAATGAGCTCTGTAGCATCCAGTTCATCATTTTTGATAAAATTGAAGATGTGACGCGCATGCCACAAATCTAGGAAGAGCGACACTTGGTGGGAGGTTTCCAAAATGATCCTTGCATGAAACATCCAGCGGCTAGAAGTAGATCCCTCAATCATGGGATGTTGTTGCATGATGCCTTTGGAGAAGAAGCCCATGCATGAAAATCAATTTTTCTCAATCGCTAGGAGAAAATGTGCATTTCTGGAAGGGAGATGGGCTGGTTTCCCATGAGATTTGCGCAATTTCTGGGCAGAACAATTGACTATTGCCTAAGATTTCACAATTCTTGGGCTAAGCAACCCTTCTTGGAGGAATTGTGTAATTTTCTAGATGAAGCCTAATTGAGAGATTTCCATAATTCTAGAGCCCAGCAGGCTCCCAAAAAAAATTGCCCAATTTCTGGAGGGAAGGCTAGTTACCCTCCATAATTGTGCAATTTATTTAGGGATCTACTCAGCCTATAGTTGGACCAAGTCCTGAGGAACAACCTATGAGGGGAATGCCTCAAGATTTGATCGACAGGCTATCTTTATGCAAGAACATCACTGAAGCTTGTGTACTTGACAAGACAAGACATGCTGCTATGAAAGGTTGGTAGGGAGGCTTGAAAATGAAGATAAGGAAAAATTTTGGAGGGTGGTTGTAGCCGCTACAACACTTGGCGACACACTGGTAGAACTCTAGCTCTTTGAATGGACCTTGTTTGCAAAAATCAAGTCTAAAAACTACGGAAGTATTGTTCAGTTCTTAGTTCGTCTTGGTTTCCACACTTGCTTGAGTGTAAGACGTAGCATCTTTCAAGCTCTCGATCGATTGACACTCATTCCAAGCCAAGGAAACACAATAGTTTCGATTGGGGTAGAGGGTTATATTGGTGCACAAGCAGTATAGTCTTCAGAGTCTTAGTTTCATCTCTGGTGTTGCTCTTTTCCCAACAAGCCTGGATAGTACCCTGGCAGAGTGACATACGAAAACAAGCATTGCTCTGTTGCCAATAAGCCTGGTCAATACCTCGACGGAGTTACTTGCATCACCTCTCACACAAGAAGCCTTTCTGTTCTTTCACCTTATTCATTTTTCATTTTTTCAAATTTTCACTTTTCATTTTTTCATTTTCATAACTTTGCATAACACTTATTCATTTCATAGGCAGAAGAGGGATCCTGAATGGACCTTGTTCACGAAAATCAAGTCTAAAAACTACGGAAGTATTGTTCAGTTCTTAGTTTGTCTTGGTTTCCACACTTGCTTGAGTGTAATATGTAGCATCTTTCAAGCTCTTGGTCGATTGACACTCATTACAAGCCAAGGAAACACAATAGTTTCGATTAGGGTTGAGGGTTATATTGGTGCACAAGCAGTATAATCTTCAGAGTCTTAGTTTCATCTCTGGTGTTGCTCTGTTCCCAACAAGCCTGGATAGTACCCCGGCGGAGTGACATACGAAAACAAGCATTGCTCCATTGCCAATAAGCCTAGTCAATACCTCGACAGAGTTACTTGCATCACCTCTCACACAAGAAGCCTTTCTCTTCTTTCGCCTTATTCATTTTTCATTTTTTCAAATTTTCACTTTTCATTTTTTCATTTTCATAACTTTGCATAACACTTATTCATTTCATAGGCAGAAGAGGGATCAAAAGAGTTCATTCCTTCAGAGAAGTATTTTATTATATACCTTTGACATGCTTTTTAAGGTTTTCCCCCTCACCTTACTCTACTTGACTGAGTTGACAAGGTTAATCCAAAAATAACCGACTAGAGTAGGTGATACTAGTTAGCGCATAGGCGTTGTGTTTTCACCAAGGTTCACTTTGAAAAATACATATTTTCCATCGATGTATCATGTACTAAAACTAACAAGTTCCTCATGTAGAGGCAAGATGAAAGATAACCAAGTATTGATTGTTGTACAAGGCCTTTTCTACATTACCCAGCTTGTTTCAAGAGTCATACATGGTTTCATGTGAACCTAACCTACGAAAAAAGCAAGCGAATAAAAAACAAAGCAAAGCAGAAGCATAAGTGAAAGAAAAGTGATTAAGAAAACAAGCAAGTAGAAAAGAAAACAAACAAAATAGGTAAGAAGACAAGAATTCAAGCAAACCAGCTAAAAGCAAACACTACTCCTACTCCTAAGCTAACGGTGCATGTACCTGATCACGTGAAGTGATATTTCTAATGCAACCACTGACACATTGGTTGACCCATGTTCGTGAAGGCTTGGTCCATGAGCAACCCAGTTGTGTAGACTAGCAAGAAAGAAAGATATAACAATGAAGACAAACACACTTCATGTTTTAAAGTTTCCATGGAACATGAGTGAGTACAAGTGCATGATGAGTAGTCTGTGCAATTATCATGGTGTTGTGCAACACTGTGTGAAACTTTGAATCATATGCACACTCTTGACCATGGCATGCAAGCAAACGAAAGAAAAAAAGACAACTTGCATTTTGCACACGTGCTTTCAATGTAAGATTCCTCCAATGCATGAGCGATATGATTGTGGAGTATGAGTGGAGGAAGCATGATCTGTGTGTGAGATTGATCTTCAATTCATACAAATGAGTGATGAGGAGGCTTAGGGGATTGAACAATTTCTTGATCGGAAATGAAACTAACCCAAAGAGAGAGAGGGCCTGACATAACCATCAGCTCAAGTTGAATTGCCTCGCCAGTATTGGGTGTTTCAACTTCATCATCAAATATATCATCATAAACCGATCGCTTCGAAAAATCGACTGTGATAGAATCATGATCGTGATAAAATATGGAAGTAAATGGATCACGACAACCATGATCAGAAAAATCATTGTTTTCACCGGCATCCTCATGATCTAATGAATCAAACAGAGGGGTAGATAAGAAGTGAACAAATTCATCGTCTATGTTTCTAGAAAAGGTAGATGAAAAATCAAAATGGATTTTCAATGAATAACTTATCCTCTCCATTGTCTGATGATGGACTAGCATCTGGTGTGTCCTGCGAGTAATCAACAATGGATGAATCCATATATGAAGATACACATGTGTTGTGGGGAAAAATGCCTATGCAGGACGATCCTATCCACCTAAGGCGTGATAGGGCCTTAGCAACAAACGAATGCAGCTACTTCGGTTTCTTTCCTTTATGAAAATGAAAGAGAGGAGATTGGTAGACTTACCGTTATCTTTCAGTTGTCCCTCGATCTAGATCCTCCCCTTTGTGTGTGTCCACAGCTACTTGCCTCCTCGCTTTTGCTCCCACGAGATCACAAGAGAACAGCTACCTGTGACAAGAGAACAACTACATGCAACAAGAGAAGGACACAATACAAAGGCAAATATACATATTCATAAATGATTCAGGATTAGAAGTAAATCAAATACACTAATGCAAATCATATAATAAACACCAGCATATAGGAAAGAACCAAGAAGCTTTATTGATTGATAAACAGGGTTCAGGAAGAGATACAACCCATAGGGTTCCAACCCAGCATCACCTTCCCAGCAGCAAGGAATTCCTTCTTCAGCCCCTTTCAAAAGCATAAACACCCAATGATCCAACCACAATCCAACAACAATTCTTTGCAATACAATCCAGCCTCCCTAGACCTCATGAGAGAGCTCTATATATAGGAGTTTTGGAGAAAGGATGAGTCAGCTTGAGGCTGGCATGAAGCTGACTAGTGTCCTCTCTCACTTCAGTTCTTGAGTCCACTTGGAGATTCTAACTTCCACTTGGAGATTTGGAACCTCTTACTCATCACCAGTCGAATTCCCTGATCCAAGTGTCATTTTGGAAGCTTCCTGGGCATTGACACCTTGAGGAATGAGTCTGCCACTTGTCCAAGTACGCTCAGCGCAGGTGGCCTTCTTTGCAGTTGACATTCAGCGCAGGTACAGAGTGGAGCACTTGACATTCAGCGCAGATGCTCAGTGGAGCAGTTGACATGATCCAAAATTTGCTTGTTTTTGAGTGTTTTCAGGTGGAGAACTTTTATAAACTGCTGTGGTTTGCTGGCCTTGTTCCTCTAGGGGTAGGAACAACATGTTTAGGGACTTTGGGATCCCTTAATTATTGACATTTCATGCTCAGTGATGCAAGGCACAAAAATGTCTATAACAGTTGCCCCCTAAAGTATGAGGCCGTTTATCGGGTGAAATGCTTTATCCAGGGGAGTCTGAAGTTCATCCATTTGCTGGGAGGAGACCTGTAATAAGATACAATACAATACATTATGATTCATTCTGTTTTCATGATCTAGCTGAGGCGGGCATTCCCATGCTCAGCTTTATAAATACATTTTGGTACATAGAACAGACGATTGTCTGATGGTAGACTGATAGTTCTGGCGAAACTATCATCCTTTGAGAAGGATGATCATCTGCTGCAATGATGTACATATCAAATGTCTTTATTTTCCTGAATATATTATCGCAGCCCGGATGGATGAAACTAGATCCGGGGTCTTCAAACTCGTTCGATCTTCACTCTAAGTACAAGTCGATCCATGTGAGAATTTCGCTGAAGTCGAACATGGAAAGACATCGCTTGATTACCGGCCAATGATGTAAACCGTTAACAAGCGCGAGAGGAATCACCGATAATGATAATGACCCTCAAGGTACTGCAGTACAATTCACGTGGTGTGAATAAAGGACTTGGCATCGAACACCACGCAAAATCTTCTGGTCGAAGGCCATTGATGTATACCTGTCACCGGAAGTGAGAAACTTGCCATTGAGGCATGCAAGCTTCAAAGTACTGAAGGGGTTGTTCCTAGATCAACTTCTTGGATAATGAGCTGATGTCGACAAGAAGCGATCCGTCAAAGGAGGGCCTTAATGAATCCCACATCAGTGACACGGAATGGAGCTAATGATTTTAGTGGAGGTGAAAACAATCTATGACATATGATTCAGGGTGGCGGTCATGAATGGATGAAGGATAATGTATGGCAGTGGATGGGACCTGGTTGACTCTTTCTGAACGACTTCTCTTGAACATATGGCGACACTGATGCGATGGATCGGTAGCATTACCCCAATTATGGATGGTGTGGCAAGGACCATGGTGATGTGACCGGTGAATGAAACAACCCAACCCGATGTGATACGGAGGAAAAGTGTCATGTTCAAGAGCGACCTGCTACCATCAAAGACTTCTCGATTTTTCCCAATTTTTCCCCAGTCATTGCTGACCAGTACCTCTTTATTTTTGTCAAGCTTGAGGAGGATAACATATGCTTGTTCTATAACCTGCCCTTCGGGCAAGCCCATCGCTATGTTTTAACGAGCCTAGCGATAGGGAAACTCATTCTCGTCTAAAGACAAGTTTGTCGCTATTTAATAATTTTAACGAGTCTAACGACAAGGAAAACTTGGCCCTTTTCATTTTTAGAGAGTCTGAAAAGGTACATAAAGTTAACTCCAAAATTCCTTTTTCGTCATCTAATCCCTTAAGTCCGAAAAAGTATAAAACAATACAGAAGGGATGAGTTTTCGGTACTTTTAACGAGCCGAACAAAACAAGCGCTCGATCTTTTTGTGCAATAATCCCTCAGGTCCAAAAAGATTAAAATCTAGAGGAGGGATAGCTCTTCCTGTCCTTTAACGAGCTGGAAGGCCAAAACTCGGCAATCTTTTCATATTTTACGAGTCAATTGAAAAGAGCTTAAAGAAGACTCGTCTTTTGAGGAACGAGTGATAAACAGGGATAGCAACTGATTCCAGGTACAGGTTGGAATTTTCCAATCACGGCAGTGTCACAAGGATGGCTAGGTGAAATCACTCTTCGCAGCTGTTCCTCAAAATGGGTAAACAATCATATGGAGGTAAACGATCGGCCAAATGAACGGTGGAGGTGACGGTGCACAAACACGACCAAGGTCTTTTTACGGTTGATCAGGTTACATACTTAATGGTTATTTACCGGGAAGTTCATTTTTTAACGAGCTTAAACTTGCTCGAAAGCTTATGTTTATTTTTTAACGAGCATGAACTATGCTGCTAAAACTGCTCGAAAGCTTATGTTTATTTTTTAACGAGCATGAACTATGCTGCTAAAACTGCTCGATATACCAGTCATAAGATAAGATTGTCTCATTGTGAGATCGCTATTTTTTAAGGAGCTTCATCTCACTACGCTTTGCTCCGCATCCTTTCTTTATGCAAGCTCGGAAACGACCAATCCTACGAGTTTAAAGGGTTAGACCTACAGGTTTAAAGGGAGGACCTAAAAATTTAAAAAATAAATAGTCGTCCCTTGCAAGCACTCCAAAAGGTTTGCATGCCCCCAGGTATAAAATATGATTTCAAAGCTGCCCCTCCTCCTTCTCACTTCTGTTTTTCTTTGGGTGTTCACAGCTACTTGTCATTGCAAGAGAAGAACACTTCTCAAAGACAAAACATTGGTGTTATTGAGGGAGGCTTACCTCTTTCTGGTTACCCAAAGATTGTCTCGTTAGATCAAACACTTCCTTGGCCTACCTTTTTCAGGTTACCTAAAGATTGTTTTGTTAAACAAGACACTTCCTCGGCAATGCCTACCGAAATAGACAAAGATGGGCGACGGGCCCCGTCTTTCCCAAGTACCTTGACAAAAGAATCCTATTCTAGAACAACCCTCTTTCCTCCATGGACGGGGTACGGACTAGTCATATTCTTTCGCGGAAATCCTACCTTATACCCAGAGTTCTCCGCCGAAGCAGACCAGGGTGCATGCCCCCTGGGTTCCAGTCATGTCTTCCCGAATTACTCGCGCTTATCAGGAGGACGGACCGTGGGTTGAGACACTTCTTGCATGAATAGACCATTTAGGGATGGTAAGCGACTATTTGCGATGTGTGATCCGGGAAACGAAAGTTGGTCCACGAGCTTGACCATTCTTCCTCCATCTGGAAAACACATTACTCTAAAGAGTGAGGAGACTACTGCTCCCATGCAATATATATAGTCTCATCCAAGGAGTAGGTTATAATCCAAGGGTCCTTGAACGACCATCACGTTCACTTGAACGGTCTTCCCCTTCAGTGTTATGGGCACATTGGGGAGGATTCCTAAAGGGCGACTGGTTCCTTTATCAAAGCCTGATAGATTTCTCATTTCAGGCAAAAGCGCAGGCGAACCAAGCGCTTTCCAAGCAATAGAGGAAAGGATACTCACAGATGCCCCCTCATCAATGATAGTGCCGGCCATCACCATTCTGTATATTTGACAAATAATTCTGAATGGTATACTAGCCGGCAACCGGGGTCTGCCTAGTTGGTTCCAATCAAAGGAAACAACCAGGTTGCTTGGTGGTGGGACCGAGTAAACGGCCGGATAGCGCTCTGATGAACTTCCTTCCTGCGATAAAGGAATGGTGGCATTGCCCCCTTGATCATCAGAGTCAGTGCTGATGAAGAGAATCTGGACGGTGTCGTCTTGATTCTCCTCTGTGATGGTGTCATTCGAAGATGGAGCCTTTGAAGGCAAAACCGGGTCAACTACCGTATCAACCTTTTGACATTCGTCAGGCATGGATCCAGACAGTTCATCTTCAATGACATGTGCTTCGGCTGACCACCTGGGTGGGTCAACCGAATTCTCAACTAGCGAGGGACTTGGCAAGAGTTTTTGATATCCAGGAGGAAGATTCGCTCGCAATATCGGGCGATCTTCCAGAACTCTTTTCGCCTCGTCTAAGAAGGGACAACGGTGGATGGCGTGATCGCCTTCACACAGTCTGCAGGGAAATTTAGCTTTCTCGCTCTTTCCTGGAGCTTCACTCCCACTAGTTGACGGTGAACAATCAACATGGCTATCAGAGGTCGATGCTACCGAATTGTGCAGACGGGGAGACCAGTCTCTTAGTATCCGAGGGATACATGGACAATCTCTATGAAAGTGGTCTCCCCTGCATATGACGCATGGCGATTTAGGCCTTGTGAGTGTGGTGTGTGGATTTCTGTTAGATGACGATTGTTTGCCCCCAGTCGCCTTAGGCTCTTTCTGCTTCTTTTCTTTCTTCTTCTTCTCCTTTTTCTCCTTAGGAACTCGGTTCTTTGACCGATCAGTTCCGTCGAGCGAAGAGGAAGGAGGAGAGGAAGATGAAGTAGAAGGCTGGGAGGCAACTCTTGTTTGGTCTAACTGTTGACTCGACTACTCAGGAATGGTGGCATTCTGAACGACACTGGTTGAAAAGAGCCAAACAGGTAGGCCAATTGTCAATCCTGGAAGCGACAATGTGGCCATGTGGGGCGCACCAACATCTCCCCAAGAGGAGAAGGGACTAGGATTCCCACCAAGGGGAACTCCTTGGTTGGTGTGCTCCATCTTTTCAACCTAAAGATCAACGCGGGAATAAGGGTGATTGTTCCGTTTAAAATAAATTGTTAACGACGCTTTTAGACACAACTTGCTTTTTCAGTTTTAAAGAGTCGAGAAAAAGCTAAAGATGACTCTAGTCTCCTTCGATGTTTTAACGAGCCCGAAGTGACAAATGCTCGGTTGGACTTTTTCTGTTATAGAGTCTGAAAAAGGCCAAAAGAAACTGCTCTGGAGATCTAGGCAGAGGGTGTGCCAAACCTTTCGCAAAACCACAGAATACGTTTTACGGTACGGGTGGTCGATCTTCGTGAATGCTGTGTTCACTGCGTCGCGATCAGTAGGGTGACCGACACGGCTTCCTAAGGATAAAGGATAAATGCCTATAGGGGTCTCCCAATATATACTCGACGGTACGTGGGAGCACAAGTCCATATTAGTGCTATCGTCTCTTAGGAGGAATCACCCACCTTCGTAGAAATCGACAGTCACTACGTTTAACGATGCCGGAACACGTCTCTACCTAGACCTCTACTGTGAGCGTTATGTTGCAAAGCGTTGTTAGGTTCATTCAATGTATTTTAAGTTGATCTTTTTTAAAGTTTGTCTTTCAGGATCACCACGAGATGTATTGGTACAAATTCCTAAATGCAGTCTAAGATGATAAGCAAGCTTTATGATCTTTCAACTTTGAAAATCCTAGCTACTAAGGGAAAAGAGAGCGACTATCTTTTCTCAAAGAACAATCAACACACTCTAATGCACTCTTCCTAAATCCAACATGCAAACTTATCAAAATGAAAATGCACAATGCAGGTGTTTGTTTTCACTTTCTTAGTATAAATGCCTACAAAGAAAGCTTTTTGCACAACTTCGAATTTGCTTTTAAATGACTGAAAATAAACAAGTTTACCTTTTCCCAAATCAGCAAGGGTAGAAGAGATTACAATCACTTTGCGATTTTTTGAAAGAAATACTTGTTTCGACACTTAAAAATGACAAATTCAAACCAATAAGCAAAAGAAAATGATAAATCAAACTGCAAACAGCCAATGAACTCTCTTCTAAGATCACAATCAATCACTCAATCAGATCTGAATCAAGGCTACAGGATGACTATTTCGCTCATGCAAAGGAAAACTGTAAATGACGCCACAAACACATAAAAACACTTACAGTCTTTTTGTACAAAAATGAGGCAGAATACAAGCAAATAAAAGGGATTACAGATGTGGTACCTATGCTGGTTAAAGGCAGCAAAAACAGAGATCAAAACAGGCAAAAGACAGCAAGGAACCCCAGCTGCACAAGGCCACACTGGTTCAGCGTAGGTGCAACACTGTCAGTTTGACATTCAGCACAGGTAGCCTTCACGGGACCTGCATTGAAATGCAGACTGCCTTCACAGTGCCTGCGCTGAAAGGAGAAACTCTCGTCTCTCTTGGTTTCCGGGTCATAAAATGCTCAAAAATCAACTGTTTCAGGCCAAATCAGAAACACAAGCAAGGTATAAACAGAGGGATACTTTGAAAGGGTACTAAAGACTATCACAAAGGATCATCAAGTCATTTATGAGTCCATTGTTGAGATCATAGACAAAAACCCAGTAAAGGATCAAAGCAGCAACATTCTACTTTGCAAAGCAGTTCGATTGTTGCTGTTGAGTCTATGAGGTAAACAATGATGCAAGCTCAAACAAAATGACTTAAAGCAAAGTTCTTCCCCAGCGGAGTCGCCAATTTGTTGTGGGGAAAAATGCCTATGCAGGACGATCCTATCCACCTAAGGCGTGATAGGGCCTTAGCAACAAACGAATGCAGCTACTTCGGTTTCTTTCCTTTATGAAAATGAAAGAGAGGAGATTGGTAGACTTACCATTATCTTTCGGTTGTCCCTCGATCTAGATCCTCCCCTTTGTGTGTCCACAGCTACTTGCCTCCTCGCTTTTGCTCCCACGAGATCACAAGAGAACAGCTACCTGTGACAAGAGAACAACTACATGCAACAAGAGAAGGACACAATACAAAGGCAAATATACATATTCATAAATGATTCAGGATTAGAAGTAAATCAAATACACTAATGCAAATCATATAATAAACACCAGCATATAGGAAAGAACCAAGAAGCTTTATTGATTGATAAATAGGGTTCAGGAAGAGATACAACCCATAGGGTTCCAACCCAGCATCACCTTCCCAGCAGCAAGGAATTCCTTCTTCAGCCCCTTTCAAAAGCATAAACACCCAATGATCCAACCACAATCCAACAGCAATTCTTTGCAATACAATCCAGCCTCCCTAGACCTCATGAGAGAGCTCTATATATAGGAGTTTTGGAGAAAGGATGAGTCAGCTTGAGGCTGGCATGAAGCTTACTAGTGTCCTCTCTCACTTCAGTTCTTGAGTCCACTTGGAGATTCTAACTTCCACTTGGAGATTTGGAACCTCTTACTCATCACCAGTCGAATTCCCTGATCCAAGTGTCATTTTGGAAGCTTCCTGGGCATTGACACCTTGAGGAATGAGTCTGCCACTTGTCCAAGTATGCTTAGCGCAGGTGGCCTTCTTTGCAATTGACATTCAGTGTAGGTACAGAGTGGAGCACTTGACATTCAGCGCAGATGCTCAGTGGAGCAGTTGACATGATCCAGAATTTGCTTGTTTTTGAGTGTTTTCAGGTGGAGAACTTTTATAAACTGCTGTGGTTTGCTGGCCTTGTTCCTCTAGGAGTAGGAACAACATGTTTAGGGACTTTGGGATCCCTTAATTATTGACATTTCATGCTCAGTGATGCAAGGCACAAAAATGTCTATAACAACATGTGAAATCATGGATGGCAGGTTCACTAAATATGTTAGGGCAGAATGGAGGAGGTTTGAATGGAAGGGAGTCATCCTTTGTGAAGTGTTGATGCTCAAGCTCCCAGTCATATTCTTCATGAATGATAACGCATGATGGTTTTGCAACACCAACTCTATGAGTGGCTTGATCCTTGTTCACAACAAGTGTACAGACTGGAATGGAAGAATACAAGGCAGTATCATCTTAACGAATAGCCAAGTGAGAAGATGGAGGTTTTGGAACAAAATGCATATGACAACTCGAAGGACTCACAACCAAATCTACACAAAAATTAAGTGAAGTGGTGTTGCGAGGATGTGACAGATGAATAGGTGTGTGAGCAATATCATCAACATCACTCTGCAGTGCTGGAGTTGTTTGATGAGGGGATGGCAGAGAGTTACTTGTGATAGTGACTGCCTCCGTCTGTGATTGTGTAGCTCCATCACTGAGGAATACTGAGCGAGGCTTGATTTAAAACTTCTTCTTGGGACGAGAAGATTTCTTAACACAGTAATTAAATTTGTCACAAAGATAGAAAAATTTCATCTGGCTCTTTGGAGCTTGAAACTGCAAATCATGGAAGCACTGCCAAAAATCCATAGTCGATTCATGTGGATCCTTGAATCTGTTGTTGTAGCAGTTTTTGGTCAAGATGTTCTAGATCAAAATGATAGAAAATTTCTTCAATGAGATCGCATAAGTGCTCAAGTGAGTGCATGTTGCCAACTAGTAGGTTGCACAACCATCGATGTGGAGATTCACAAAGTGTGTATGCAAGCAGCAAGCTGGCATGTTCATCAGAACATCCATGTTCCTCATGAAGCATGGAAACAAAGTCATGCAAGAACTCAAGCCAGGCTAGTTCACCTTCAACATCATACATGTAAGTTGACAAGAGATCGGAAAACTCCCTTGTGATGGTGACATCCTCATGATTTCAAAAACATCGCAGAGGGATAAAAGTGCAAGAATCCATGATAGATATGAAAAGGTTCAAAAGAAGATAAGAGGGCACAACTTTTTATCTAGCCCTCCTTTTAGTGCCATAAATGTTGATGGCATTGGACCCACCATAATGTCAGGGGATCTCCCTGGTAATAAGTCCAAATTAGATTTCAGACCATTTGGTGTAGGATTCCCAATAGTGGGTTGTACAGTAATGCCTTGACTGTGATTTCATAAAGATGCAAGTAAGATAACTCTGTTAGTAGCAAGGGTGTGACAGTTGCAGTAAGACAAGGAAGGTGCATGAACAATTCTAACACATAGATAGTTTGGTGAGTGCGCCCCTTGGAAACCTGTGGTAGCACATGGCTTGGAAGGGAACACACAAGTGAAGATGCATCACAAACTTGAAAGCAAGTTAGCTAACAATCCAAAGTGATGGTTAAACCAATCGACATGTTTTAGTAAGATTCATATATACTTGTACATAATAGTCCATACATGCGTGCATAAGCAAACATATACATATAATATTTAGAGAAAACAAGATAGCTAGAATACAATATGACATATGCATGAAACATTCTAGATCTATCATATTAAGAGATGTAAGTTCTAGTCATATAATACATCCATCTCCAACCACTAGTTCCAATAATGGAATGTTACAACCACAATTGCCTGCTCCTCCAAAGAGATGTACTAGCTCTGTGTAGCAGAGAAGCCAAGGCTCATTACAATACTGTCTAAGTTCTCTCTAAGAGAGTCTTATTGGAAGCTTGGCTGACCAAAAGACTACACACTGAGTTATGAGGTTCTATTTGTCGCAAAAGGTGGGGTGACCCTTGAAATTCCCCTTTTGAGATAGTTCATCTACCGTCCTGACTCTTCATCTACTCTATGACTGTTACATCCAACTACCGACACTTGAACTTCCACTTGACAAGATGTTACATTACAATGCACATGTGCCCGTGTGAGACAAAATGGCTTGAGCAATCCATGCAAGACACCACAGATACTTGGCTAGCTATGATGAGACCAATTATTTGACATGCTTGTGACAGTGAAGGTGGTTAGCTGATGCCAAGCTTGGTCATCTGTGATGGTGTGCATATGCTCCATGGTGACATCTTGTTGAAGAGGACTCTCGCCTTTGTTGCATCCTGGTGCATTGGTGTGGCTCTTCCATCTAACTTGTCTGCTAACATGTGCATGGTCTTCTTAGGTGTGGCCGAATCGGCAACATGTTGATGCATAGTGTTTGCGCTGATCTCCAACCATGTATTGGTGGTCGTGTGGATTAACTTGTCAAAATACATGTTCAGTTCCTATTGGAATTGCTTCTTGTCTTCGCCTCCATGAGTGTGCCAAATGGGTGCAATTGCATGTGTTTGCATAATGACATGCATGTTCCTGAATTCCGTTGCATGTGATCAACAACACTGATCACCTTGTTTGCTCCGTGCCAGCTACTCGGATGGATCTATAACTTGTATGGGTGTAGTTTCATCCGTTTGTGCATGTTGTGCCCCCTTCTGTACCTGTTTCTACTGCACTTCATTCTCTTGTCTATGCAGCTCATGTTCTTCCTTGATTTTCTACTTCAACACATGAAAATCCTTCTCTACTCTATTCTCTACTCTCGCATGATCATTTTGTCATGCCATCACCTCATAGCCTCAATCTCCAATGTTTATTTCATCACAAGTGGATCTACTCGAGCTGGCAACTTTGTTCTGCCTCTATGTTGTCAACAACTTTCCTCTTGCATTCGCCACATGCGAGTGTGTTTCCTTCTGCTACTGCTAATGGTGTTGCTCACTATGATGTTGATCGCTCTGATGTTGTTGCCATCTTATCTTGATGTCCTTGTCTATGAACAACTTGATGTCTTCATAGGTATGCAAGCTCATAGACACTTTCTTGGTGGAAACCAACGTTGTGCTCTCAATGGTGTCCTTTGACTCTTCTCTTCTCAATGCCATTGTACTTGTGCTGCTAAGAGGTAAATGAACACCTGTAATACCTGTGGACATGGAAACACTCATGGCAAGAAATGTTTCCATTGAAAACTAAAATTAACTTTAGAACTAACTTGCAACATAACTGTGTGACTCATCATTAATGTTGTCCAATTTCCACCAGGAGGCCGGGAGAATGACTACCAATACTACACAAGGAATAGTTTGGTCTGTCAGGACATTGACTAACTATTGTTACTGTGCAATTCAAAGTCCAACTTGGCCTATTGAGGATTGAAACTGTACAATGCAAAATTTCAGTCATCAGCGACATGCAACTAGAAAACTGCATTACATAGTTTCTAGGGCCAATAGGAAACTGCCTCCAAGAATTACACAATGCAACCCTTTAGTTCAATGCTTGGCTAGATTTGCACAATTTCTAGAGGGAAGGTAGACCCTTCGCTTCTAGAAATACACAGTGCTAGCCGGGAAAGGCACGGTCCGGGCCAAGGTAGCCCAGTTTGGCCGACGGGCGACTGAAAATATGAGAAGTGTGAATGCATGATGAGATGAGTGCAAACAAGAGTGAATGATCATTCATGCAAACAACAAGTGCAAGATTCAGGAAATGGGAAAGCATGCAAGTGTGTGAAGTGAGTCGTCGCAACGACGGTTGTTTATGCAAATCCATTGCATGCATGCGATAGTGGTGATATGTTAACAAAAACTGAAACGGTGCTATTACAAACTATTATGTATCAAAATGATAGCAAGCGCTTACTGAAATCAAGCAGACAACATTCATATGAAGCGAAACACAAAAAGAAGTAGAAATGCAACACAAGACATGGGAGGTGGTCTAACCCAAAAAAAACTGAGCTGATTGTGTTGACGACTCCTAGATGAAATCTGGGATGTCAGAGATGCAATTTTGATGTGAGGAATGAGCTCTACAGTGTCCTGTTGATGAGTTTTGATAAAATAAAAGATTTGATGCATAGGCCACAAATTTAGGAAGAGAGACACTTGGTGGGAGGTTTTTGAAATGATCCTTGCATGCAACCTCCAGTGGCTAAAGGTAGATCCCTGAATCAAGGGATGCCTTTGCATGCTACCTTGGGAGAAGCAATCCATGCATGCAAATCAGTTTTGCTTGTTTTGGGAGGGAACTGGTCAACTCAACAACACATGTAAGAGGTTGCTCAACTATTGGGAGAAAATGCATATTTCTGGAAGGGAGCTTGGCTAGCTTCCCAGGAGATTTATGGAATTTTTGGGCAAATTAGCTGACTACTACCTAGGATTGCGCAATTCCTGGGCTGAGCAACCCTGCTGGGAGGAATTGCACATTTTTTTGGATGAATCCTGACTGGAATATTTGCCCAATTTTGGAGCCCAAGAAGCTGCCAGAAAAAATTGCGCAATTTTTGGAGGGAAGGTTGGTTACCCTCCAGAATTTCACAATTTCTTGAGGGAGCTACCTAGCCTGCAACTAGACCAAGTTTGAAGGACTATCTTGTGAGGGTAATGCCTCAAGCTTTGATAGACAGGCTGTCTTTCTTCTAGAAAATCACTGAAGCTTGTGTACTTGAAAAGGCTAGACATTATGCTGTGAAAGGTTGGTAGGGAGGCTCCAAAACGAAGCTAAGGAAAAATTTTGGAGGGTGGTTGTAGCCGCTACAACACATCTATTCGATGGAAATGATATGATATAGGAAGTTGGCTTGAAACAAGGAAAACCTAGTTACTACTGTAGATGCACTTGAAAGGCTTGTTTGGGTTAGGAGGAGAAGATTGGATGAGCCATCTTTCTAAATCCAATTGGAGAGATTCAATGACACTTTGGATTAAAGAGGTTGACATTTCTTATTGTCAGGGTTCTCTTTCTGTTACTAGATTCCAACAAGGGAATGGGAGTTTCTAATTCTGGCATTTATTGATCAACGATGATTAAAATATGCTTAACACACCAATGAATTAATTTCCATCTCTAATACAACGTATATAACTACAAATTGAACATCTAGAGTATAAACGTATGATTCTTATTGGAATTTTTATTCATGATCTATTTCCCAATGTTGGTAATATTTAATATAGATTCTAAGCATCTCGACTATCTCATTTTCCAACTGCAACCTTTTCTCTTTTTTTTTGGAAGTAGTTTTCAATGTGTGGAGGTGGTTTTGGACTCCAAATTCGTGTACCTCCGTTGCAATGCAATGCACATGTGGATAGTGCAGAGGTGTGGAGCAGGTTGTGTGAAGGTGGAGAAATTTGGGTAGAGGTGGATTGTGTTGTGTGGAGTGTAAATGTTAGGAGGAAGAATAATGATAAAAATTAGACCCCATACTTCCTAAATCAAAGACGAAGACTATGTTGAGTTGTAGCTATTAATCTGGTTACCTTATGTAATTATAGTTTCTGGACTTAGCATGACAATGTAAATACTATCTTTGCCATTACTTTGTTTCTATGCAATAATAAAATCTTATGATTATTTTTTGTTTATAATTATTTAATTGTGTATTTCAATTATCTAATTTCTTAATTTAATATATAATTATTAATATTATTTTTTGAATAATTTAAATTATATTGTTTTTAAATAAAAAACATCATATGTTTATTTGGAAAATCAATTAGTGACATAGGTATTTGGTAATTTGGATATAATTAGAATACAATTAATGATATAGTTATATAAATTAAAAAATTTGATAAATTTTGAAGACATATGATAGCTATTAGTTTTACTATTATACTAGATTTATTGTCAACAATTTGTTGGCCTTAGAAGCTCAATCTATAACTTAGTATGAGGGTGTTGTGTAATTTTTTTCCATGTTCAATGTGAAGTTGACACGTGTACCTTTTAAAATTAAAGTAAAATATTCTTTAAATTAAAAAATGATGTGAGCTATAATCAAAATAAAAAACAAATATACATATTTGATTAGTTTTACTTAAATGTATTATAAAATATAGTCTTTCTCTAACTCTGCTCACACTATTGTTGTTGATGTCACAACTCAATACAAAGGAGATATGGTAAAAATATTTCACTCTTGCTTATAAATTAAATATTTATTTATCCATATGCAATAAGATAATTTTATACCAAGTTTTAAAATTATTTTAAACTAATTAAAACAAAATACAAATAAAGTTGATATTATTTATATATTCATATTTCAATTGGATACATATTTGATTAGTTTTACTTAAAAGTATTACAAAATATAGTCTCTTCTTACACTATTAGTTGTTGATATTACAACCCAATACATAGGAGATATGGTAAAAACATTTCACTCTTTCTTATTAGTTAAATATTTCCCTATTCACATGCAATAAGATCATTTTATATCAAGTCTTAAAATTATTTTAAAGTAATTAAAACAAGAGACAAATAAAGTTGA
Source organism: Pinus tabuliformis (assembly GCA_031772625.1). NCBI lineage: Eukaryota > Viridiplantae > Streptophyta > Pinopsida > Pinales > Pinaceae > Pinus > Pinus tabuliformis. The sequence continues at coordinate 653,260,231 of CM062814.1, forward strand.
TATTATTTATATTTAAATAAACCATTTTAATATCCATGTTAACTAATTTATTTTAATAGCAACTTCATGAAGAAAACATAAACGTATATGTATATATAGGAACCACAATAAAATATTTCAATATGAAAAATTCAGTAATATTGAAATTCATGTAAAAATGCATTAATAAAAAAGTGCTTTAATTTAGACAATGTAATCTATAAATAAAATATCTCAATGTTCATGTTAACTAAGTTATTCCAATGTCAACAATTTAAGTATTATATGTGTAGTGATGTATTCCGAAGTAATCACATTCATGTTTTATTGTATCGACGTTTTGAACCAACCTCTGTGGTTCATCATCAGGATCAGATGTGTGAAAAACTCAGATATTGATGGGGAAATAAATAGAGGAGAGGGTTGGGAAGGTAATGTATGGAGCCAACAGGTTCGATAATGTTAACTGAGCAAAGGAGTGATTGGCTGGCCTTGGTGAAAATGTGATTATTTCTGTATTTTTTGAGGTTGTGTTTGATTATGGAAAATGGAGGAATAAAGGAGGTGTCTCTACAACATTTGAGAAAGGTGAGGTCTGACTTCTTCATTGCAATTTCTAGCTTGGATCATTCCAATGCACGAACTTCTTGTGATTTCTCCCTTCTGTATAGGTTGAAAATTATAGATTTGAGGCTTCTGCGATCCACATTTTGTGTAGTGATGTCTTCCGGAGTCATCGCATTCATGTTTTATTGTATCGACATTTCGAACCAACCTCTATGGTTCATCATCAGGATCAGATGTGTGAAAAATTTAGATATTGATGGGGTAATAAATAGAGGACAGGGTTGGGATTGTAATGTATGGAGCCAACAGGTTTGATAATGTTAACTAAGCAAAGGAGCGATTGGCTGGCCTTGGTGAAAATGTGATTATTGCTGTAGTTTTTGAGGTTGTGTTTGATGCAGGGAAATGGAGGAATAATGGAGCTGTCTTTGCAGCATTTGAGAAAGGTGAGGTTTGAGTTCTTCATTGCAATTTGTACCCTGGAACATTCCAATGCACAAAATTCTTGTCATTTCCCCCTTCTGTATAGGTTGAAAATTATATATTTGAGGTTTCTACGATCTACATTCTTTGTAGTGATGTCTTTCGGAGTCATCACATTCATGTTTTATTGTATCCACGTTTCGAACCAACCTCTGTGGTTCATCATCATGATCAAATGTGTAAAAAGGTAAGATATTGATGGGGAAATAAATAGAGGAGAGGGTTGGGATGGTAATGCATGGAGCTGAAAAGTTTGATAATGTTAACTAAGTGAAGGAGTGATTGGTTGGCCTTGGTGAAAATGTGATTATTTCTGTATTTTTTGAGGATGTGTTTGATGCAAGAAAAATGAGGAATAATGGAGGCGTCTTTGCAACATTTGAGAGAGGCGAGGTCTGACTTCTTCGTTGCAATTTGTAGTGTGGATCATTCCAATGCACGAACTTCTTGTGATTTCTGTTGGAAATAATATGGGCAGGGGGGGTGAATCAGTATTAGTCAAATCAATAACCTTTTCTCTTTCCATACTCAAACTTATATCCGCTACTTCAGTGAAGGGAACTCACGTGTACATGCAACTGTATTTAAGGAAACTAGCGTATATCAAACAAACTTATGATTCGATTAATTCATCATATGTTGATCTTTAATCAGTGCATCAGTACTTCATTAACCGTACAAATAGTAACTAGGTGTAGTAAAAACAAAATAGACCATCACACATATGAAACATGCATGAACACCAAGATTTAAGGTGGAAACCCAACGCGGGACAAAAACCACTTTCTGATGTCTTCCTTTAAATATAAGGATAACCTGTTTACAATCTTGTACTGGTGCATACTCATACCAGTATGCAGGCACCCACCTACAGAAGGCTACAACATTCTCTCATTCTACAGCTTCTACTAGAAGAGAGCTACAACCCCCTAGCTCTTGTACTGGCTGATCTGTTTACTAGTACGTAGGCGCTAGTCTACTAAAGGCTCCAACCTTCACTCGTTGTCCAGCTACTATTGGAAGGGAGCTCCAACCCCATGGCTCTTGTACTAGTCGATATGTTTACCAGTATATAGGCACCGACCTACTAAAGGCTACGACCTTCTCTCTTCCTCCAGGGACCATGTTTCATAAATTTTGAGACTGGATACTCCTGGAACACAAAGCCATAATCTGAAGGCCACGTTTCATCCAATTTTCATACTAGACCCATTAACAACATTGAAGCTCAAAATCACCACTGCAATACAACCATCAAATACATCTGCATTAACCAATCTTTGAAACTCAATCATCAATCTTTGAATCACCCACAATTAAATCACTAAAAACCCATCAACACTGAAGTAAATCACAATCAAACAATATGAACATTCAGAATATTGTCATCAACATAGTCACTAGAACACAGAGTAGAACCTAGAATTCTGCAACAACAGCTAGATCCAACTACAACTTCAAATATCATATCTCATAATGTATACGCTACTCTGATGAACCAAGCCTACGTGTATACACACTTTCACCAAGGCAAACCCGTGTACAAATATGCAAATATTTACTCATAACTTTGCAACTATTTTAGACATCAATCATACCCAGATCATAACATTTATAGAATAAAATATGCGTCAATAATTCATATCTAGTCTATCCATGATCAAACCACATAATGATAATACATTTCAGGTCTTATGATCATGATCCATCATCCATCATCAACCACACAGGTGCACCCTTAGTTCAGATCAAGCAATGCATCAAAAACCCATAACCTACATACTTGATCTCACACTTCATAAGGTATTCAATACTTTCACATCATGGTCTAATTATCTTCTACTCCTTTTATAGTTTTAGGCCTTTCTCAATACCATGGACCAAAAGCACTTACGAATAATACCTTGGAGCAAATACCTAGGGTCAATACCTCGGACCAGATACCTTGGACCAATACCATGGATCAAAATACCATGGACCAAATACCTTGGACCAAAACTTATTTTTCCAAGATATACACACTTTTCCTTCTGTGAAAGTGCATGTGTATGTTATACGCTCCTTTTGGTCTGTTAACCCACGTGTATACACTCCTTTGTCAAGGTGAACCTACGTATATCTCTTTATTCATTCTTTGTAGTCTGATCATTAATTCTTTGTTATTGACCTACTGCACTATGATCTATCATCTGAGTAAGTTTCCATCAAGGACAACACCTGTATCATAATGCCAACAATCTCCCCCTTTGGACTTCATGGTAACAACAACAACACCAAGTCACTCTCCCCCTTTGACATCAAGGAAAAAGGGTGGACCAAGATATTCTCTCCCTTTGACATACATTATGCTGTTCATGCTCCCCCTGAACACATGTAGAGTCTGCAAAAATATTTCCAAAAGAATAACATGACTATATATATCAACTATGTGAGTATGACCTTCCTATCGCCAATGACTCATACATACATCCATCTCCCAACCAAGTGGGGATATACCAAATTTGACTCATCCACCCAACCAAGTGGGGATATACCAATTGTTTATACATGATAGAGAAATAGAAATTATTACATCATCCTTCCCATGCATAGTGGGGTTATGATTTAGGTCTTTTCATGACCTTTACATCAAATGATATACATGCCATTTATAACAAGGATAAACAATCTAAACAAGACCATGATAGTCATCACTATATATGATCTGCACCATCAGCAGCATCAAGATCAATAGCCTGTACATTTCCATCGTCCAAAGAGTCACGTGAGTCAAAAAAATTATGTGGATTAAACAACATAAGCATATTCAAGTACCAAGATCTTCTAACATAATGCCAATAATGCATTATACGAAGGATATGCTCCCCCTGAACCTGTTCCATCTGTTCACTGTCAAATCTGATCATGCATATATCAGCAAGAAGTATCAAGGCATCATCATCAATTAGATATACATCAAGTTAACTTGTGAGGATCAAAAGCACTTCTAAATAAAATCTTATGAGTACCAACACATTTCCACACATCATCAGCAGATTGTAACCATCATCAAATAGATCAGATAATTGACTGAACCATATCAGACCCCTTTTCTTGAGTCTGTCCCACTACTTTTCCTCAAACTAACATATACGCGACTGTGCAGCTTTGAAATCGCATATATACACGACTTGTCTTCATGAAACTTTCGTATGAGATTTAGTACACTAAGGTTTCACACTTTTAGCTCCCCCTGAGTCTGTTACGTTTGTCCACTGTGCCATGCCACATTTTTTTTTACTATACTTCATTTTTCTTCCATATCTTCGAGTGTGATGACGATTTCTCCCTTTGGCATGGTGGCTGAAATTTGCTTATGCATTCCTTTGCTTTATGTCCAAACTTGTTACACACATAGAATCTTACATGTTTCATATTCCTTCTATAGCAGTCAATGGCTTTGTGACCAGAAATATTTCAAGAAAAATAATATCCCTTAAAGTACCTGGAAGCTGATGATCTTTCTGTGTGATGGCCTTGAACCATTCTACTTTTGTATTTCACTGCAACATGTCCAAAGTTATGCATATAAAACATTCAACATTACTCATTTGAGGAAATAACTGACTAATGCTTCCACAGTCAGGAGTAAAAGATTTTCTTTGAAGAATTTCTTTCCTTGGTTGTTGATGGGGTTTCCCTCTCATCTCCTTGTTAAGCATTTCAGATTTTGCATTAGAGTTCCTTGCCTCACCTTGTGAGCTAGATTCACCGTCAATAGATTCATGAAAACCAAGACCAATTTTGATGGTAGGAGACCTTTGACTACTAAGAATATTATCCAAAATCTTAGTACTGTTTTGAAATTGTAACAATTTATCCTTTTCTTCTAATTTACATTTTAAGATATTTACCTCAACCTGATGTTGCTCTTCTTTTTCCAGATATTGCTTCTTCAATATTTATTTAGACTTTCTTGATTCTTCCACTTGTTGCCTTATTTTGAGAATCTCATTTTATTGTTCTTCTTCAATTTTAGGTGATTCGAAATTTGAATCCTTGCTTCCACCTAATGGCAAATTGTCTCTCCTGCTGTCACTATTACTTTGAGTTGTGTTCTTCTTCTGAGGCACTTTCTTCTTTAGGTTCTTTCCCATTGTTTTTATGGATCTCGTTCAAGCGATCAAGCTTCTGCCAAAGGACCTACTCCGATACCAATTGTTGGAAATAATACTTAGGGGGGGTGAATCAGTATTAGTCAAATCAATAACCTTTTCTCTTTTCATACTCAAATTTATATATGTTACTTCAATGAAGGGAACTTGCATGTACATGCAACTGTATTTGCGGAAACTAGAGTATTTCCAAAAAACTTATGATTTAGTTAATTCATCATATGTTGATCTTTAATCAGTGCATCAATACTTCATTAACCATATAAATAGTAACTAGGCACAATAAAAATAGAACAGACCATCAAACATAAGAAACAAACATGAACACCAAGGTTTACAGTGGAAACCCAATGCGGGAAAAAACCACATGTCGTTGTCTTCCTTTTAATATAAGGAAAACCTATTTACAATCTTGTACTAGTACAGACTCATACCAGTACATAGGCACCCACCTGCAGAAGCCTACAACCTTCTCTCATTCTCCATCTTCTACTGGAAGGGAGCTACAACCCTCTAGCTGTTGTACTAGCAAATATGTTCACTAGTACATAGGTGCTGACCTACTGAAGGCTCCAACCTTCACTCGTTTTCAAGCTACTACTAGAAGGGAGCTCCAATACCCTAGCTCTTGTACTGTCTAATATGTTTACCAGTACGTAGGCACTGGCCTACCGAAGGGTATGACCTTCTCCCTTCCTCCAGGGACGATGTTTCATAAATTTTTAGACTAGATACTATTGGAATACAACACCATAATCTGAAGGCCATGTTTCATCCAATTTTCATACTGGACCCATCAACAACATTGAAGCTCAAAATCACCACTGCAATACAACCATCAACTACATCTACATTAACCAATCACTGAAACTCAATCACCAATCTTTGAATTGCACACAACTAAATCATTAAAAACCCATCATCACTAAAGCAAATCATAATTAATCAATCTGAACATTCAGAATACTGTCATCAACACAGTCACTAGAACACAGAGCAGAACCCAGAATTTTGCAACAATAGCCAGATCCAACTGCAACTTCAAATATCATATCTCATAATGTATACGCTACTCTGATGAACCGAACCTGCGTGTATACATGCTTTTACCAAGGCGGACCCGTGTACAGATCTGCAAATATTTACTCATAACTTTCTAGCTATTCTAAACATCAGTCATACCTAGATCATAACATTTATAGAATAAAATATGCATTAGAATTTCAAATCTAGTCTATCCATGATCAAACCAAATAATGATAATACATTTTAGGTCTTACGATCCTGATCCATCATCCGTCATCAACCACACAAGTGCATCCTTAGTTCATATCAAGAAACACGTCAGAAACCCTTAACATGGATACTTGATCTCACACTTCATAAGATATTCAATACTCGCACATCATGGCCTAATGACCTTCTCCTCCTTTTATAGTTTTAGGCCTTTCTCAATACCATGGACCAACACCCCTTAGGACTGATAACTTGGACCAAATACCTAGGGTCAATACCTCAGATCAGATACCTTGGACCAATACCATGGATCAAAATACCATGGACCAAATACCTTGGACCAAAACTTAGTTTTCCAAGATATACACACTTTTCCTTCTGTGAAAGTGCATGTATACATTACACTCTCCTTTTGGTCTGTTAACCCACGTGTATATTCTCTTTTGTCAAGGTGAAACTTCGTATACCTCTCTTTATTCATTCTCTATAGTCTGATCATTAATTCTTTGCTATTGACTTGCTGCACTATGATACGTCATCTGAGTGAGTTGCCATCAATGACAACACTTGTATCATAATTCCAACAATTTCTCCCTTTTGTCTTGGTTGAAAATTATAAATTTGAGGCTTCTGCAATCTACATTTTATGTAGTGACATGTTCCGGAGTCATCGCATTCATGTTTTATTGTATTGACATTTCGAACCAACCTCAATGGTTCATCATCAGGATTAGATGTGTGAAAAAATCATATATTGATGGGGCAATAAATATAGGAGAGGGTTGGGATGGTAATGTATGTAGCCGACAAGTTTGATAATGTTAACAGAGTGAAGGAGTGATTGGCTGGCCTTGGTGAAAATGTCATTTTTTGTAGTTTTTGAGGTTGTGTTTGATGTAAGAAAATGGAGGAATAACGGAGGCATCTTTGCAGCGTATGAGAAAGGTGAGGTATGACTTATTCATTGCAACTTGTACCCTTAATCATTCCAATGAACGAACTTCTTGTGTTTTCTCCCTTATGTATAGGTTGAAAATTGTAGATTTGAGGTTTCTTCAATTTGAATTTTACATAGTGATGTCTTTCGGAGTCACCACATTCATGTTTTTTTGTATTGACATTTCGAGCCAACCTCCATGGTTCACCATTAGGATCAAATATGTGAAAAAGTTAGATATTGATGGGGAAATAAATAGAGAAGAGGGTTGGGATGGTAACATATGTTGTTGACATGTTTGATAATGTTAATTGAGTGAAGGAGAGATTGGATGGGCTTGGTGAAAATGTGATTATTTATGTAGATTTTGAGGTTTTGTTTGATGCAGGAAAATGGAGGAATAATGGAGGTGTCTCTGCAACATTTGAGAAAGGTGAGGCCTAACTTCTTCATTGTAAATTTTAGCCTAGATCATTCCAATGCATGAACTTCTTATGATTTCTCCCTTCCGTATAGGTTGAAAATTATAGATTTGAGGCTTCTGCAATCTACATTTTGTGTAGTGATGTCCTCCGAAGTCATCGCATTCATGTTTTATTGTATTGACGTTTCGAACTAACCTCTGTGGTTCGTCATCAGGATCAGATGTGTGAAAAGGTTAGATATTTATGGGGCAATAAATAGAGGAGAGGGTTGGGATGGTAATGTATGGAGCCGACAAGTTTGATAATGCTAACAGATTGAAGGAGAAATTGGTTGGCCTTGGTGAAAATGTGATTATTTTTGTAGTTTTTGAGGTTGTGTTTGATGCAGAAAAATGGAGGAATAACGGAGGCATCTTTGCAACATTTGAGAAAGATTAGGTCTAACTTCTTGATTGCAATTTGTACCTTGGATCGTTCCAATGCACAAACTTCTTGTGATTTCTCCCTTCCTTATAGGTTGAAAAATATAGTTTTGAGGCTTCGATGATCTCCATTTTGTGTAGTGATGTCTTCCAGAGTCATCGCATTCATGTTTTATTTTATTGAGGTTTCGCACCAACCTCTGTGGTTCCTCATTAGGATGAGATATGTGAAAAGGTCAGATATTGATGGGGCAATAAATACATGAGAGGATTGGGATGGAAATGTATGGAGTCAAAATGTTTGATAATGTTAACTGAGTGAATGAGCAATTGGTTGGCCTTGGTGAAAATGTGATTATTTCTGTGGTTTTTAAGGTTGTGTCTAATGTAGGAAAATGGAGGAATAAGGGAGGCATCTCTGCAGCGTTTGAGAAAGGTGAGGTCTGACTTCCTCATTGCAATTTGTACCATGTATCGTTCCAATGCACGGATTCCTTCTGATTTCTCCATTTTGTACAGGTTGAATATTATAGATTTGAGGCTTTAGAATCTGCATTTTGTGTAGTGATGTCTTCCGAAGTCGTCACATTCATGTTTATTGTATCAACATTTCGAACCAACCTTTGTGGTTCATCAATAGGATCAGATGTGTGAAAGAGTTAGATATTGATGGGGAAATTAATAGAGGAGAGGGTTGGGATGGTAATGTATGGAGTTGATAGGTTTGATAATGTTAACTGAGTGAAGGAGAAATTGGTTGGCCTTGGTTAAAATTTGATTATTTCTATAGTTTTCGAGGTTGTGTTTCATGTACACAAATTGAGGACTAACAGAGGCGTCTCTGCAACATTTGAGAAAGTTGAGGTTTGACTTCTTCATTGCAATTTGTACCCTGGATCGTTCTAGTGCATGAACTTCTGATGATTTCTCCCTTTCGTATAGGTTGAAAATTATAGATTTCTGGCTTTTGCGATCTACATTTTGTGTAGTGATGTCTTCTGGAGTCATCACATTCTTGTTTTATTGTATCAACATTTCAAGCCAACCTTTTCGGTTCATCATTAGGATTAGATGTCTGAAAAATTCAGATATTTATGGGGCAATAAATAAAGGAGAGGGTTGGGATGGTAATGTATGGAGCTGAGAGGTTTTATAATGTTAACTGAGCAAAGGAGTGATTGGCTGGCCTTGGTGAAAATGTGATTATTTATGTAGTTTTTGAGGTTGTGTTTAATGGAAGCAAATAGAGAAATAACGAAGGCATCTCTGTAGCATTTGAGAAAGGTGAGGTCTGACTTACTCACTGCAATTTGTACCCTAGATCGTTCCAATGCATGAACTTCTTATGATTTCTCTGTTCCGTATAGGTTGAAATTATAGATTTGAGGCTTACGTGATCTGCATTTTATGCAGTGATGTCTTTCAGAGTCATTTCTTTCATGTTTTATTGTATCGACATTTCAAACCAAACTTTGTGGTTTAGCATCAGGACCGTATGTGTGAAAAAGTCAGATATTGATGGGGCAATAAATAGAGGAGAGGGTTGGGATGGTAACATATGGAGCCAAAAAGTTTGGTAATGTTAACTGAGCGAAGGAGCGATTGGCTGGCCTCGTTGAAAATGTGATTATTTATGTAGTTTTTGAGGTTGTGTTTGATGCAAGAAAATGGATGAATAACAAAGGCGTCTTTGCAACATTTGAGAAAGGTGAGGTCTGACTTATTCATTTCAATATTGTGCCCTGGATCGTTCCAATGCATGAACTTCTCATGATTTCTCCCTTCTGTATAGGTTGAAAATTATACATTTGAGGCTTCTACGGTCTCCATTTTATGTAGTGATGTATTCCGAAGTCATCACATTCATGTTTTATTGTATCGACATTTTGAACCAAACTCTATGGTTCATCATCAGGATCAGATGTGTGAAAAATTCAAACCTGACCTTTCTGAAATGCAGTAGAGACTTCTTCATTGCAATTATCATATCTCAATTTTTCACACATTTGATCCTAATGATGAACCACAGAGGTTGGTTCGAAACATCGATACAACAAAACATGAATGTGATGACTCCTCAAGACATCGCTACACAAATGCATCTCGCAGAAGTCTCAAATCTATTATATATGGTTTATAATAATAATAATAATAATAACAATTTTCTAGATATTATATAAAATAATTGAAAAATTAAAGGTTTATTGTTATGGCATCTCACGGATTATAATTTTATATTTTGATCCTTTTTCTTAAGGGTTATTTTTAATGGAGAAAATATTGTTCGAATTTCGTGTTTAAGCTATTTTATTCCATGTATTCAATGAATTTTTAAAGGGTTGAATCCATTTATGCATTCCAAAATGTAATTTAAAGAATGAGAAATAATATATATATATATATATATATATATATATATATATATATATATATATATATATATATATATATATATATATATATATATATATATATATATATATATATATATATATATATATATATATATATAGATAGATAGATATATATGGAGAGAGAGAGCGAGAGAGAGATTCATCATAACCATCTTTTATCAAGTCCCCAAAGAGATGCAATCTTTGGAGGTGCAATTTTTTTCAGCTTTGCACCTCAAAAGTTTGTACCATAGAAACGGTCTGCACCTCAAGAGATTTGGTCCCTCTTAACTCTTTCTAGATTCATGGTTAAGATGGATCTATACTTTTTAAGAAACATCGAGTAGAAAATAAAGGACACAATCCTTTAGATGGTGGGGCAGTCCATTCGTTCAACCATGTGTTTTGAAGCTAGAGAATTCCAACAAATCAAATTCTTCACAATTAGCAAGGCCTGCATATTTAGTTTCTTGAGTTGGATTTGCAATTCATTTATTCAAAGGAGAATCTTTTGATGCACATTGGACCTCTCCTCTAAGAGCTTCCCCACAATTGCTTTAATTTGCTAATATATATCAATGGTTTAGAGGTAGGAAAAACACATGGTGTGAGTGTTTCCTATCTCCAAAATCTAATGTACAACCCCTAGTTCCACATGTCAATTTAGGAGGAAGCAACAATCTACCCAAATTCTGGTTAAGGAATGTATATTTATTGTTGGATGGCTTAGGGAGTATTCTCTCCAAATGAAATTATATAACATTTTAGACTTGTCTTTTCCTTAAAGTGTTCCTATTGTCTCCCTCCTTGTCAGCCTCAATAACTAAAGGAGTGACTAGACTTGGAAATTATGATGTATAGGAGCAGGGTTGAGAAAGAGGTATAGGGGTATTGGAGATGTTAGAATAGGAAAGGATATTGGATGATTAAAGAAACAAAAAATTGTTGAACAACAAGGGATAGATACAAGAAGAGAAAGGGAATAATATGTGTGAGGAATACTTGGGAGGCATGGTGGGGGAAGATAGAAACTAAGGGAATTTTGATGGAAGGAAAGACTAACCACTAGCAAAAACAATGAACTTATGAACCAAGGAGAAAAACTATCCAAATATCAAATGTAGAAGCTCATCATATATTGATAATTAAATCCACCCAAACATTCTCTTTATTATATCCCTATTTTCCACTACACTATAGTGAGTTATACCCAAATGTAAGATACCTCGGTTGAATAGCTAGATTGCAGCCCCTTTCAACATTATTTTTTATTATATGAGTCTTAAAAGATATTTACTAATTTTTATAGGGATAAAATAATATAATTGAGTAATTTCTTATAATTATTTTGTCACAATTTCATAATTATGAAATAATAATAATTTCATAATTAAGAAAATGGTTATAGAGTTTGTCATTCCTAAGGAGATCAACTTAACCTTCTTGTTTATGAGTTGTCTAGGGGTTCATTATTGTAGAGATTTCCTAACTTCTCAAGCCCTTAGGTGTCCAAATAGATTCTACTAGAGGATATAATGAGCCTATATAATCTAACCCTATTAAGAGATAGAGAATGAGGAAAAAGTGAAAAATAAGGGAGAGATATTAGTCATGTTGGTGATTTTATACCCAGCATGATTGATCTCTCTCTATTGTTCTCACTTTGTCTCTGATTTTGATTGCTTGAAAAGGCTAGATTATATAGGCTCATTATATCCTCTAAGAGAAGGTATCTAGACACCTAGGTCTTGAAAAGTTTGGAAACTCATATAATAATATACTCCTTTCCATCTCATACACAAGTAGGTTAAATTGGTCTCCTTGGAAATGACAAACTCTAGAACCTTTTTCTGCATTATAAGTTTTTTCTCAATTATGAAATTGTGACGCAATAGTTATAATAAATTACTCAATAATGTAATTTCACCTCTATAAAATCTAATAACTCCTTTATAAGACCCAAATAGTAAAAGCAAGGGTGAAAGTCAATGTATTGTTGTCATCACCTAATGAATGTTGAAGTTGGACCTCTCTCATTGTAGTCGACTAACAAATAGGGTTATAACACTTTGGGGTTGTCGCTGGTAACGGTTTCAATAGAAGATCCATTACATAATAAGGAATTTGAGTGGGGTAAAATTCCCTTAATTTTGGCCTGAAAGAATTGGTTAATGGGATTGTTCAAAAGCTAAAATGAATGTCCATCCAAATCATTAAAATACTAAGTATAGATATCTACAGTTGTAGCAAGAGAACACCCATAACATGGAATTTAATATAAAATTATTATAATAGTAATGGAAATGTTATATTTTTTAAGTTGATATTATATTAAATTTATATTTTTATATTAAGAAAAAAATATTTAAAATAAATGATAAATATTTTTTATATAAAATTTGAAATTTGAATTATTTAAAAATGTTTATCAATATAATATTTAAATTACTTAATGTTTAATTATTTGAGAAGCTGGTGGTAGTTACATATCTAAAGTTGTCACCGGAGAAAACCCATTATGACGAATTTAATATAAATCTCTTGTGATAATGCAAATGTTATATTTTTTAAGTTGGTATTAAATTAAATTATATATTTGTATATTAAGGGAAAAAATATTTAAATAAATAAATAATTTTTTTTATGTAAAATTTTAAATTCAATTTATTTAAAATAATTGATTAATATAATATTTAATAAAAAAAAATGAAATCAATTAAACCATTAAAATTTAATTATAAAATATACAACAAATAAATTAAAACAATATTAAAATATAAATCTTAATTATTATTAAGGAATAAAATAAATTTCAAACATTTTTATGGAAACATTATTGTAACTAACAAAATAGAAGTAAGCCAGCCTAATCCAAGTAATCAAAGCCATCATAAGCCACATACAGTGCCTTTTTAAGGCACCTACAATCATAAAAAAATTTCATCAAATAATAATATTTGTGATTGTAGTTAACGCGGAAGGATACAAATCAAAATATTTTTTCAAATACAATTAAAGTTCCCCTTGTTAAATGCATTTTTTTTTATAGTATTTAAATATATTCGATTTAATTTTTATGATATTAGATATTAAATTTGCATCGATTTGTGTAACGAAATATGGAAATAAATTGGAAAACTAAAAAAGTTGTTGATATTTTATGATTTAGATTCTATTTATTTGTGATTCGTGAATTAAGTATGAGATAGATTAAATTTTATTTTGACAATATATTATTAATTATGATAAATCATAATATATTATGGTTATTATTTTTACAATTATATAATTATATATTTTATTTTTTCTTAATTCTGTTGAATATATTAAAAATAAATATACATATTACTATTAAAAAGGATTACAATAAGACATTTTCTCTGCTGCTATTCGAGGATTCTTTCAAAGAATCATTAAAAAAATCCCCACAAATGTTTACATCTTTTTATTTCAACCTTATTAATAAAAATAATTAAATTTTCATAATGTTTACTCTATATATATGGTAAAAATAAATTTTATGTTAAAATAATAATAGGAATTTTTTATAAAATCATTATTTAGATTTTGTTATGAGTTTGTTAAGATTGTTTTTTTTAACTAGGCTCTTTTTGTGTTGTGAAATAACCGTTATTTATTTATATATAAATTTTTTAGAAAGTTATCATATAAATAAGAGAGGGATTTTTTTAATTTGAAGAAACATAGGAAAATAATATAGTTTAGTGTTTTAAAGGACAAATTTGAATTTTTGAATAAACAAATCAAAATTCATTAGGTCTGAACAATTTGAATAAGCCTACCTTAAAGAAATCTAGACATATTACATTTCACAAAGTCTTAAAGAACAATGCCTTGCTTTTACCCTTTTGAAACTTGCGATGCGATAAAGAATAGCCCCCGAGAACCAAACATGTCTATTTCTCAAAAGGCTTAAGTATTGTCAAAAAACTACTTTACATCAGAACTTGCCCGCATTGCAATTTTATAACGAAAACAATATATGAAAAGGCCGAGTACCATTCACATTGCGAAATGTGATAAACTAACCAGACTTGATAAAATAATGAACGCAATCTATAAACATCCCACATTCGGTTAAATCACAAACTAGCAAAAGGCTCGCCGCTCCTTTCATCCTTGATCATCTGATTGCGATAAAGTTATTTCTTAAAAGGCGTGCTTTAATAAAATCATAAGACTGAATAACTAAAAGGAAAAGTCGTGCTTGTTAATAATCAGTAGGACCCACTATAACGCCATGTTATTTCTCAATATTTCATAATCACAAAAAGCCTTCGGCTATATCCATTCGCCTCTACTCTTCCAAAACCTCCGATTGTGATATTGTGATCATCGCATCACACATCTCCCATACCCAATGAACCGATATAGTGATATCGCTATCGCATATCGACAGAGCACATGGAAATAGGTTTTATATACCATTTGAAAGGTTTCTACGATGCGATATATTAATGAGATAATAAATAACCACACGAAGCCATGATTTCAATTATTAAATTATTCTAACAGTATTTATGATTTAAAAGCCCAAGTTGATTTGATGGTCTTTATAGATTGATTCACATTTAAACTATGATTCCTGTCATTTTAAGCCTTGTATGTTCAAACAATTCCACAATTCACACCTATCGCTCTTCATTCCTCTGTGTTTCCAATTTGCAGGTTTAGCCCGAGAAAGAGTTGTGTAATAGGATGACTAAGTCGAAGAAAGGAATAAAAACCATGGAGACTCCACAATCTGCACCTTCTGCTCTTGATGTAATAAAAATTCCCTCGCTTTTCTCGGATACCACATGCACAATCCATAGCGGAACCTCCTCATGGGAATCCATGTAGCAGTTGCTAGAAAGCAAGGGTCCTAAGATAATTCAAAGAGTGGCAAAAACGAATACTACTACCTCTTTCAAAGCCTCGCACTATGCGCTGCAAGCTATTTTCTTCATAGAATTGCTGCTAGACCCAAGATTATGCCTTACAACAACATGGTAAAATGGATAATTAAGACTATTAAAATTTCTGATCTGGTGGTCCAGACTTCAAGAAAAACGTTTATATGATCCTTTATAGCTAAATAATTGAAGAAAATGTATCATATACCCAACCCACATAATGTGTATGACAAAGCTTTTTTCAAGCACATTGCAAGCGAGAATGATGTGCCATCATACCCAATCAAACAATGGAGACCCTACCTGAACAAACAAAAGCATGAGAAATCGGGTATGTATTCTATATATTCTCTCCTCACTCCATATCCTTATATCGCAACTATGATGTGTAGGATTTTTGGGCACGCTAATACAGCTAAGTTCTGAGTTGAATGGGTTCCTCTAATTGATGCAAAAGTTAATTCTTTTATAATGGATTGCAACACTATCATGTCTGATAATATTTCCTTCCATATCCAAGAGTTTATACAACACTAGTATGTCTCTACCAGAGTAGTCCCAACATTTTTCATGAGTGCATATATTATGGATGCGGTCTATTTCACTACCAGTTTCCCAACCATGGGGTGTAAATGGACCATTCAAGATCCCACTCCCATCCATATATACCATAAAATCATTTGGGAATCTAATTTCCACACCGATTTCTATAAAATTTGCCAAGGAGTTATGCTACCCATCCACCAAGCCATTTTTGACAAAAGGGCACCAATATTGTCTGATGAGGCCCAAATTGATTTCATATCAATAGGCAAGTAGTTTGGGGAGAATCTTTTTACCTTTATCCGACTTTATGGAATCGTAGCACCTCCCCATGTTCTCCCATTGTATGTCCCGATAAACTACTTGCTAGGGAGATTTCCTATCAAACTATAGGGGATGGGCTAACCAAGACCCTAAAGGAATCCAAGAAGTCTCTTTGGCCTTCATTCCCCCTCCAATGCGGTGTTTATGCACTACATGATTTCAAGCATGTTGCGCTTGAAATCGATCATATTACATGCTTGAAACTTGCCACCATTCCTAGCAGACAGTTCGACCCTAACAAAGTTGCACAAAATTTCACTGCCCAAGTGAAAATTAGACAATTCAGTCATGAAGATGACGACTATGACGACCTATTTGAGTCTGCTAAATAATTTTCACAAGTGCAAGATTTGGCCACATTAAAACTAGATCCGGAAAGGCTAACCCAATTCCAACAATACAAAAGAAAAAGATTGCAAAATGTTCCTTTGGATATGTTGAGGATCCCTCAATTGATTATCCAAGAGGAGCATGGCTTAGACCAAGACTCAGAAAAGGGCTCAGAACAAGGTTTTGAGCATAATTCAGAGAAGAAATCACAACAGGATTTAGAGCATAATTCAGAGAAGAAATCAGAACAAGGCTTAGATTAGAACTTAGAGCCAAATTTAGAGAAAAGTTTAGAAAAGGATTCTGAACAGAAATTGGAAAAAGTCTCCAAGGATACTGAAGTGGAGGATAAATCCACAGAAATACATATTGATGAATCTCCCTTCAAGAATCAGCTGGATGAAGCATGGAAACAATTTGATCAACAACTTAGAGGACAACAAGGGGCATAAGATGTTGAAATGGAGAAAACATTCAACACACCCCAAAACACTGGACAAAGCTTGTTCACTGATAGGGCTACTGATAAAGCTGTCACTACAGAAGAAATTGAGATCATCCCGACCTTCCCTTCATCTGAAATCATCCTCAAAGTGGAATAAATCCCTCCTCTTGATGTCTTTTATAGTCCCAAACATCGGGTTGTGGTGAAAAGATAGAGGAAAAGGACAAGAACAAAACCATCATCAGCAATCATTCTTGGCATGAACCTATGGATATAGTATGGAAGGATAATTCCATAGGTCCTTCCGATAATTTGACAAAATTGTCACAGTTTGCACGTGCTTATGTATCTACTATGATTGACAAGGTAGTCGAGGTTAGACAACTGGTCAAAGAGAAAGAAGAGAGAATTTAGCAGTTGGAGGAGTTGGAAGAGGAGAGACAAAGTATTGACCATTGAATGAAAACATAAATTTCCCAATTACAACATATCTTTGATCAATTAAGCTCCAGTATCAGGCAGATAAAAGTGGTAAGGATATCCAAATAGAACAAATCTAGTTTTCACTTGATCAGTTGAAGGATAATCCTAAAGTGGAGGATTTTATAAAAAGAACCCTTAGATCTCAACATTTTTCTATCAAGGAAACAAGAAACATTCTATCAAAAGTTGTCTATCATCGATCCAATGTGTATTACAACTAATTCACTAATGAATCAATCATCTGATTTGAGGGTGACTTTCAATGATATTGATGATAAAATATTGGGATACATAACATGTAAGGATACTCTAGAGGGCAGAGTGGCATATCTTCCAGGAATAGAGGAATCACACAAGGAAATCCTCCTTACTGATCAGGACATTCAATTGAAGGAGGAAGAAAGAGCAGTTTCCAGAGCAACCGCTACTGCAAATAATATCATTGAAACTATCAATGATAATCTACACAAATTCAAGACTGCCCACCTTGTAATATTCCTAATATCAAAGTCTTGAAAAGGAAATGGCAAGAAACTTCAAAAGAAAGGGAAGAGGAAATTAAAGAGTTTTCTAAACACGATTGGGAAGTGTATTGGAAATATTTGGTGAAGCCACATAGTCAATGGCTAATGCTATGCTACTTTGCTAACTCATCCACTCATATACTTCCTACGCTTTTATATGTAGTGTATGCAGGACAACTACACATGAGGACAGGTCATCATCCTAAAGTTAAGCCAATTATGGATATTTACAAGCTTAGACAACGAATGAAATAATAGACACAAATGCATTCTTGAGCTTGTCATTTCAACAGTTTCTATTTCTCTATTTTTGTCACTTATTTTAAAGAGAGTTCTTTTAACCTCCTCATAACTTTCATGTAATGTCTATTTTTATACTATATTTTTATTACATAAACCCTTTCATGTCTATGATGAAAGGGTCCCAAAATTTTATAAACAAAATCTTTGAAAGCTTGCACTTTTGTACTTTTGACATTTGTCTTAGTAGAATGTCTGGATCAGAGTCCTAAAGTTTTGTAAAGAAGGCTTTGGAATCTTGTACTTTTGTACTTTTGAAACCATATTAATGGAAAAGGCTGGACTGGAGCTATTTATTTCATGTGCACAGTCATATACATTAGGTACTTTTATCATTGTATATTTGTTTTGTTTATGAATTGATAGTCATTTCTATTTGTATTGTTTGTTATATGTATCTCTTTTAATGCAGTTTTGTATTAATTCACTTCTGAACATGCTAGAATTTTCATCCTTAATACATATATGAGAAATGTTTGAAAGATATTTAATGTGATATGTGTTTCATCAATTATTTTAATTAACTATTTAATCAAAATAATTATCTTAAAATCTTTTCATTTCTGTAAGTGTTTGATCAATCTTTATTATCATACACTAAGGACAATTATTCTAGATCACATAAACATAAGTAAACCCCAGGTAATAGATAGATTAATATACATGTATTCCAGTTGAAAACCACCCCATCTATCACTTAGTTTTTGGTCATCAACACTTTATCCATCCTATCACATTTTTATTAGGAAACTGGTCTCATTATATCTAGTTGGAGCTACTATTCCAAATGGAGAAGGGACTGTATTCAAGTCCTTAACTGGGTGGTTACCCCCCATCTTTTTGCAGTGACTTTCGAGGCTTCAACATTTTGGTAGTATAAGGAGGGCTACCAACTATGACTGTCAAAGAGAAATCAATCCAAATTAACAATCCATTCCAAGAGTCACTCCCACTCAAGATCACCTCCACCTTCTAGATCTTCATCCAAAACTCCTATTTCTAGATCAGAAGTTGAGCAATCTCCTCCTAAATCTCCTAGTACATTTCCTGAAGAACCTTCTTCAATTTATAATATTGAATCACCTGAGGTCCAGATGTTAATAAACAAAATTAGGAGAAATATCTATTTTAGCAAAAAAAATTGTGCCATCTCAAGCTTCTGAAGGAAGTGTAACTTCTATTTTACAACCTACTCAGATTCTAACTCATTCTCAAAGCGAGAAGCTTGGGGTTCCTCCATTTTAGTTTCCTCTTCCTTCTTTTTGGAAGGACACTAATAAATCTTAATCACATAGATCAACTAGTGAGGTTTTGTCAAAATCTCCTCTACAAACACCTTCATTTCCCCCCTTCATTCCTATTAATACCCCATTTTCTCAAAGCACTGGTGCTAATTCATCTAACATTAATACACAACCTGCCTCTCCCTAGACAGAATCACCCTCAATATCCACCTCTTCCCAAACTCCAATAATGGTAGGAAGACAACAACAACAACAACCACCACAACCACTAGTAAGACCATGGGCCAATCCTAGAGCTGTGCAAATGGAAGCACCTCTCCATGATCTACCTAAGCATCCTAAAAGATGTCTACCAAAATTTAATCATGATGATGGATTACCTATTGAGGAGCATCTCCATAATTATATGTTATCCATTAATATTAGTCAAGTAGTTGAAGAAGACCGTGTAGTAAGATTATTTCCCTACACCTTCCAAGGATTAGCAAATTCATGGTATTTTTCATTACCACTAGGGTCTATTACTAATTGGGACATCTTTTAAGAACAATTCTTACCTAAATTTGGTGATGACCGTTTAATTTCATCCCTTGTTAATGATATTTCTAATTTAAAAGCTACGTCAAGTGAAAAGATCAAAGATTTCAATTCTAGATTTAATAAATTGCTAAACAAAATCCCAGCCACACAAAGTCCTCGTGTTAATTTCCATATCAAGTGGTACATTTATTCTATTCCTTCCAATATAGCATTTTTTGTGGATAGATCCGATAAGGCTACTTTAGTAGAAAATATGAAAAAATCCTTGTCTATAGAAAAGAGAATAGTTTCATTGGAAAAGAAGACAGCCCAGGAGGAAAGAAAGATGAAAAAGATCACATTTAAGGATGAATGAAAGAAGAAAGCCCTAAGGATCCTTTTGATATTGAAGGCTTGCAAAAATTCCTTAAAACCATGTCAAATGAGATGGTAGAAATTCAGAAATAGGTAGTTGAATCCGCTTCTAAGAAACCTTTTAGATCCTTCAGGAGGAATCAAACATCTAATCCTCAACCTCTAAATACAGTATCCAATATTGAGCCTAACTTAGATAAAGATGATGAAGAAACTACATTATTTGATGATGAGACTGAAGATGAAGAATTGGTTGAAGTACATGGGATGTCAAATTTTATCCTACCTACCTCTGATGATGAAGATGAACAAGAAGCTTTACCTGTTAGCACTAGGAGTAAATGCCTTTTTGATTCAACATAATCAACAAAATATCAAAATCCCTCAACCTCTACTACTAAGGATAAAGTGGTCAGTAAAAAGGCTTCTTCTATATCTCCTCAACCAACCCCATCCTCATCTAATCCTCCATCTTCATCCAAAACCTTAGTAGTTTCTGATACCATGGAATATAACATAGTGTTGGACATGAAGAAAGGCAATGAAAATATCTCTTTTGATGAACTTAGTAGGCTTAAACACCAACATAAGCTATTACTAAAAGAATTGAATGTAGTTTCTCCTTCTCCTCTTCCTGATGATGTGTTATTCAAAGCTTCTAGAGGAATGAGTAAGCCTCCCAATGATTCATTAAATAAGGTTGATCCCACTGATGCTACCTTAATTGGTGATATATCTAACTCACATACTCCCCCTTGCCTCTTGACTTATGAAATATTCAATAAAAATCTACAGAACTACTTAATAGACTCAGGGGCCTCTTCAAATATAATGCCAAGACTAGCGTGCATGAAATTAAATGTTTCACCCTAAAAGTCTGTAGTCCACATTGTTCAACTTGATAGAACAAAGGTCGAAGTCTTAGGGAAAATGAATTTAGTTAGCATTACACTTTCTTCTAATCCAAAAGTTTGTTAAGTAATTGACATATTAGTTGTTGATATTCCCAAGTTTCATGGTTTAATTCTTAGTAGAGACTGGTTTGAGAA
Organism: Pinus tabuliformis; assembly: GCA_031772625.1. Taxonomy (NCBI): domain Eukaryota; kingdom Viridiplantae; phylum Streptophyta; class Pinopsida; order Pinales; family Pinaceae; genus Pinus; species Pinus tabuliformis. The sequence continues at coordinate 653,281,879 of CM062814.1, forward strand.
ACTTCATAGCTATTTTGCAATAGATTGGTCTCAGATGTGGCTCCCTTACAACAGAAAGCCAAATAAAATTAGAATTGACTGAGAAAAACATTTGAAGCATATAGTGACTGATTTTGAAAATGAAAATGAACCAGTAGATTTTAACAATAATATCATCGGAATCTACTCTACTAAGTCATTTTTAAGAAATTTTAGTGCAAAAATGTCACCTTTTTTGGATAACTCTGGTACTTCCCAGATTGAGAACTTTTCTCAAATAGACTCTTACAGAGGTATTGGCATCTTCAAAGGGACTTTAAAGGATAACATCCAAAATGATGTTTTTCTTTGGGAACCTGATTCATTGGAGAAGACATTTAGGTTGGCAAGAAAAAATGAAAGAAAAACTATGACAACAAGGAATCCTACCACTCACAACTAAATATGGAAGTGTTGTCTCTCTTAGCCTTCCACAACCTACAAGGTTGACACCACAACAATTAGAAGAAAAAAAGAAAAAGGGTTGTGTTACAGTTGCGATAGAAAATACTTTAAAGGTCATAAGTGTGCTGCAAAGAAACTAATTTATACAGATTGGGAAGAGGAGGAAGAAAAGGAACAAGAAACGTCAAAAGAAGAAGGTATACACCAAGAATGAATCCCAAAAAAAGAAGAATGAATCCGACCATATCTTGTAATGCATTCACAGGAATTACCACTCCTCAAACTCGCAAGATGGAAGAACATATCAACAGGAAAAAGGTAATAGTGTTGATTGATTTGTGTAGTAACCATAAATCTATTCATTGTAAGATATCGAAGGAATTGAATTGATTCCTATATCCAGCACTAGAGTGTCAAGTGATGGTTGAAAATGGAGGAACCATAAATCTATTTGGAAAGTGCCATAATATCAAGCTACCCATGGGAGAATATGTATTTAGTAGTCCAATGCTTTCCATTCCATTGGGTGGTGTTGATGTTGTACTAGGAGTCCAATGGTTACAATCTTTGGGTATGATCGCTTTTAATTTTCAAGAACTTTTCTTGAATTTTTTTTGGGAAGGAAAGGAAGTTGAATTAAGGGGTATCATAGGGAAACCAGGAAAGATAATCATCTCTAATTGCATGACAAAGCTTCTAAAGAAATAACAACGGGGCATAATTGCATAATTACTTTCACTAGATGTTCAAAAAGAAAAATCATATATTTCTACAAATCTCCAAAAAGTCTTGGACAATCATTCTAAGGTTCAAGTAGTGGAAAATCACATCCAACATCAACAACAAGTTCTCCAACTCTTAAAGGATAACCTCACCTTGGCATAAAATTGAATGAAACAAAATGTAGATCAACATCGTAGCCAAAGAAGTTTTGATGTAGGTGACTGGGTATTCTTACGGCTACAACCATACCAACAAATTCCCCTCAAACAAGCCAAGAAGGATAAAAAATTTCCACCAAAATATTGTGGTCCTTACAAGGTGTTGCAAAAGATTGGTACTATGGAACACAAATTGGAACTTCCTGCATCTTCCCTAGAGCACACAATTCTCCAGGTTTCATGCTTAAAGAAGGTTATAGGTGACAAGATCCCAGTTCAAACAACATTGTCAAAACTTGAGGAACGAAAAATAATATTGAACCTGAAGTAGTCACAGAATTAAGAACCTTCCAGATACGAAATCGATCAATTTCAGAGTATCTCATCAAGTGGAAGAACTTACCCACTAAATATTCCACATGAGAGGACGAGAATTTTATGCATAAGCATCCAAAACTACTCAAGCGTTGAGGAAAACACTTTCTAGAGGAGAGGGGCATGTTATTTCCCTATACTAATAGTGTAGCCCCTTATTGTTATCATTGCAACCACCTTATTGTATTGTTGTGCCCATGTAGTCCCCATATTGTTATTATTATGCCCCACAGAAGCCCACTATTGTTATTTTTGTGCCCTTACATTATTATTGTTATGCTAGCTCTGATTATATTGTGACCCCTTAGACTCCCATATATAGAAAGTAGGTCTTGTCATTTGTATCATTGAAGAATTATTCATTTGTGTAATGTAAAGGAGGTTTCCCCTTTGAAGAGGTTGATTTTGAAGTCTTTGATCTGTATTTTCTTCTATTTTGTGGACTGGTTTCATAACACATTTCTTAAGAGAATGTTCAAGTTGTTGAACAATAATGTGTTCATATATATATGTAATCAAATATTGGTTTAATATAAGGAGTAAGGGGAGTTTGGTCATCCTCTCAGAGTGAGAAGTGTCTCATGAGTGAGATATGCATCTCACCATTACCTACCATTAATTTTAAGCTTTTTATGTTATAAATATGCATAAGAAATGTAGCAGTACATCAATGATTAATTTCTTATTTTAAAGGTTTTGAGAGATAATGTTTCTTTACACTAGTTCAACCATGACTCAATATACCTTTTCATATAGATTACAAAATTTTCCAATGCTTTATATCTATAAATATTCCAAAATGTGTCTAAAAATAAAATGTTCTGTAGCTGTACTCAACTTCTTGTATTCAAACCTAAATGTAACATCCCCCAGTAACCTCACATGAAATTGAATGGAATTAGAATTTTTTTACACAATTTACCCCATGCCTAACTATCCAAATTACTATTCTAGATTTCTCAACCCTTATATATAATCATCATCATTACATAGAGTAACATTAGTAAAGGTATATTAAATTACATAACCAATAGCGACCACTATTGTAGCATATTCACGTAAACTTTCTAATGTAACTTTGTATCATTTTCGAGATTCTTTTAATTAGATTAGTTAATGACATACTTGATATTATAAGTTTCACATCATGCAAGGAATCAAAATCATCAAACTAACACAATAAAAAATCACATCATTGAACATCGATATACCCTGGAAACACGATAAGGTGAAAACCAACAAACATTTAAATAAACGCTCGTGAAGATTTTCACAAATAACTGAATGGATTATAAGGGAGTCCATCCCGTAATCACTTTCATAAACTCTTATAAGGAAACATCATTCCATTATAACATATCTAGCTAAAATATTTTACAATTAGCATAATATCATTTACCCACAAATATTCAATATTTATATCTTTGTTGCCTAGTTGTTCCATCAGTGGAGCATCCTATAGCTTGCACTCATCTATATGGACCATTAATTCTTTACCTTCCATAATGTTAAACATAATTTATCATTTGCACAAGTCACCATCCTTTCCTGCCATTGTTGTTGTCAACATACTTTGATATCGTGATTACAAAAAGTATTAATCATCCAATAATCAATCTTTAATAGTGATTATTCAACATATATTCATGTGGATACATGAATGTAAATATAATATCGCAACATACTTCTTCTAACAATTCTACTCATGTATTAATTGCAATCAAATAATTATCAAAGCAAGTCAAAATAAATGTTGCATTACTATGATCTTTTTCAAACAAGCACATGTTCTTTTCCAAAGGAAAATCATTGTAATAGTCGATTTTCATTTAAAAGATACTAGCCATTTAACTTTATTTTCCATGCATGTAATTAGATAAAGATTTATTCAAAGAAATTTAGTCCCTCAACTTCTTCTTTTTGCATGTAACTAAGTAATCTTTCGAATGAAACAGATATTATTATTATTCCTATTATGCATGCAAATGCATGTCCCTTTTCCAAAAGCATCTTTCACAAGATAAAGTTATTTCCAAAGTCTATTGTACATGCAAATAGATTCTCTATTCTAAAAGAAAACTAATGCGTTAGTTATTCTTTCTTCCATGTAGATATATGTAATTTTTTCAAGGAAAAACTAATTCATTTATTGCATGCAATTATTTGTTTCTCTTCCAAGCTGTAACATAGTAATTATTATTTTGTGCGTGTAAATTCTAGTTTCTGGTCAAAACAAACAACAAAATAATTATATGTTTTCCATGGATAATTATTTTCAAAGAATGCAACATCATAGATGTATTTTTCGTGGATGTAAATATCGTATCTCTTTTCAAGAAATCAAACACAATATTTCTATTTTTCATGCAAGAAAATAACACATTTCAAGAAATATCAAACATAGTATTTCTATATCATGCATGCATATAACTTATTTACTCTCAAGAAATATCAAGCATAGTAGTTTTATTTTATGCACACAAATAACTTATGCAACACAATAGTTCTATTTCAGTGCATGTATGGAACTTATTTCCTCTCAAGAAAAATCAAACTAACTAGTTCAATTTTAGTGCATGCAAATATATGTCCATATTCTCAAGAAGAGGGTTTAAACATAGTAACCATTAAACAGTTGTTTTAGTTTCAATAATTCTAACACATAGTTAATCTTTTTCCAGCATGTAATTTATTCTATAGCACATTGGTTGTTTTTTACAGAAGTTTAATGCATAGTGCCATTCTTTCATGCATACCCACACATTTCTCTTTTCCAATAATTTAATACAATAATGCATGCAAAATCTTTTCTCTTTTCCAAAAATCTAATACTATAGTGTATGCAAAGACATTTCACTTCAAAATCTAATACAATGATACCTGCAATTAATATTTCCATTTTAAGAATTAAAATACAAATTTATTTCAAAAATTTCAATATAATGGATATTATTATTGTGCACATATCCTATTAAGAGTGTGTAGTAATCATGCTAATATCTCTAAAAAAAATTAATAATCCAATTTTCTGTCATAATCTAGTGACAATTTTTTTGTTAACGAAATAACTTCTTTTCTTTCTATTTTCATAAGAAAAATTTACACACATTCATTTTATAAAAAAATATCATAATTTTACTTGTGTTTTCATTCCAAGAAAAATAACATCCCTAACTCCTAACTTATCTTTTAGTGTGCATAAACTAAAATCATTTTCAAGAAATTAGCCAGAGATATACGTGCATTTTTTTTAATGCACAAAAATAATAAAGTTGATCTAAAATCACGTCACCTTGACTAATCATCTTCAAGGCGGACCCTTGCAAGTGTTTTCTCTAGTACCACACTTTCCAGCCAACAACATCTTGCATTACGCTAATGATCTACCATTCTCCAACTCTGGAGCATGGGCATTTTCTATGAAAGGTCACACGCCACCTCTTAATGAGAAGATTGATTGATAAGAGGCTACAATATGAGTTGGGCTATATGTTTGAGCTGGTATAGCAAGAGAGTCGAAAAACAGACGAGGAATTAGCGGCAGAGACCGAGCTATTACAGTGAAGTTAAAAAAAACTATCCACTTATGCATGCACGCCAAATATTGCTAAATGCCTGGAGTCATATATAATTAAACTAATCGATTCCATTGTGGTGCTTAAGCAGCTGGTAGGGCAACAAAGTCGAAATACAGGTGAGGAATTATAGCCATACACCGAACTATTACAGAGAAGTTAAAAAAACTATCCACTTATGCATGCACCCCAAATATTGCTAAGTGCTTGGATTCATAAGTAAATAAATTAATCGATTCTCTTGGGGTGCTTAAGTTCTCCAGGCTATTAGTTTAGGGTATTAGTAAATGGAAAAAATGAACCATTCGGGAAGCCTTCCCTTTTCTATAGAACAAATCTCCAATAAATAAAGAATTACAAGGTCGGTATCAAGAATAACAAGCTCCGAAAAAGAAGGTTTATTAATTTATTTACCAAAAAAGAGTTTTTGCTATCAGCCATTTCATCAACCCTAAAAATGGTAATTAACCTTAAATATATATATATATATATATATATATAATTATAATTTAATTAATTCTCAAATATACGTAAATTAAAATAATCCAATATTAAAATTAAAATTTCAATCATCCATAATAAGTGTCATTAAAATAAACTTTGAATATTACTGAAATGACGATAATTAAAAGTTAGAACCCTCCAACTATTTAAAATCTCTCAGGTTACCTCAATTTATTTAAAATTCTTCACTAATTTTTTTTGAACATTATTGAAATGACGATAAATAAAGGTCCCTCCACTATTTAAAATCTCTGAGTTCACCTGAATCTATTTAAAATTCTTCATGACATTCTGAATTAGGAAGAAAAATACCAAATATTTAATCTAAATGCTTATTAGGTATGTAATTTTTTATTTTTTTTTAATATTAAAATATATCAATATTAAAATTAAATGTATAATTATAATGTATATAATTTTTATAGAATTTTTAATAATAATATTTTTTTTAATAATAATGAGATTTTAATTTTGATAGATTAGTTGTCACTATTACAATATAATATATTGGTTTCTATTATTATATTAGATATAATTTTTTATAAATATCACTAGTTAAATACAATACATCTCAAGAAATTTGAGCTCAAAATTGGGAAAGCAATTTGTTCACCAAACTACTCAAACTAAGATCCTTTAACATTTTTAATATTTTCTTTTTATAATTAACATTTACAAATGAACAAAAACAATTAAATTTTTTGAAATAAAATTATATATGAAAAAAACAAAAATAAAAATATTACGCATATATTTATTTATTTTCAAGGTAATTGGTGAATGACTCTCATATTGACCTCAGTGTCAAGATATTTGAATTTTCACAAACTTAAAATATTTTTTCCTCATGGTAACTTGTGTCAGCTCTCACTATTCACCTCACTATCAAGATATTAAAATATACTTATCTCTTTGAACTTAAAAGAATTACACATCAAAATTTTCAACTTATTAAATTTTTTGTCACACAAGCTAACATGTCTTTGAAAAATAATATTTCAATAAAGAAAACTTAATCCTACTAATTACCATTCAAACTATTATTTTTTAACTATACACCCTTAAAATATTATTATTTTTAATTGTAATAGCTATTTTTTTTGTTATTCATACCCAAAAAAACATTTAGACTGCTAAAATATGATATTCCTCCCTAAACTAAAGGCCACCTAGAATATATACATTTAATAATTATAATATTATTAAAAAAAATCATAATATTGAATTTGTATAATTCCTACTTAGAATTAAAATGAATTATCGTAATATTGTGTTGGTCATAAATTCCTTTTTACTTTATACATGCACATAGATTTTATGATTAGTTTTGTTTGCAATTATATGGTTGTGTCTCAATTGCATATATTTCTTGCAGTTTAATAAATAATTATTATAAAGATAATTAAATATTTATTTTTTTAAATTGATATATTTTATTAATTTACATATTTTACATTAATTTATATATAGTTTTTTATACATTAAGTTATTATAAAATATATTTTAATACTAAAAAAGTAAAAGTGACAATTATCTATCAATTACTTAAAAGCATTTAATTCACCTACAGCGGAACGACTCAGAACTCTTCGTGAAAAAATAATATTTATGATTTTAAATTAAGGAGGATGATATAAAATATGTGACTCAAATTCAAATCAATATCTCCTTTCTTTTAATTTCTGTTTTTAAATTTGATTTTTATATTTTTTAAACACTAATTTATTAGAAAAATCTCTACTTAATAAATTACAAGCGAGAAATCAACATCTCATTACTAATTAGAGAGCCCTTCATTCACCTGGTCTCATTTAGAATTCCTCATCCAAAGATAATATTGGTCATTCTTTTCTTTTATAATATATAACGATTTTAGCGTCATTCAGAATTCCATATGAAAAGTTAATATTTGTCATTTTTTTCTTTTAATATATAATGATTTTAGTGTCGTGTAGAATTCCTCGTCAAACGATAATATTGGTAATTCTTTTCTTTTAATGTATAGTGAGTTTATTTTAATTGATTTTTATATGTTAAATTCTCAAAAATATCTAGATACTAGTTTACTGAAGATGAGCAAGAGAGAATTTTCCCCCCAAAAAAAACTCTTTATCCGGAGGAAGGCCATAATTTTTATGAAGAGAGATAGGGCATTCAGCTACTTACTGAGACATGGGAGACTCCATATCCCCACTGGATATCAGCTGCTACTGAATTAGTTTTTGGGTGCTAGTCGGTGCTCTTTCAGTTGGCCTATGCCAATTCTCTCTTGAGATTTTTAGACCTCTGCTAGTTGATAGGTCTCTTGTTAGCGTTGTTGTCACTCTTTCACTTTCTTACATGTGAGAATGCTGTTGTGACAACTTTTGATTGTTATTTCCTGTATCTTCAGTTTGGTTTTTAAGACTTTTGGGAGACTTTTTGTATATATTAAGAAGTGTTCACTTTGGGTTCATTCCCGGTTTATTTTATTTTTTATTTTTTTGGTAATGAAAACGATATGTTTCGCATGTCTCATGAAATATATGTTCAGCTATGTGTCGACCTTGATTAGGTGCAGACATGATTACTCCTTCATTGGATCCCTAAACCCAACTTATAACGAATTTTATGTATTGTATCCACCCTCTACTTCACTTACAGACCAAAAGTCTGCATGCCAAGTCCTTTTCAAAGCATTATAATGTAGATAGTGAAGCTGTTAATGATTTGTTTTCATCATTTTCCAAAGAGATTCTATAGTCTCTAGATACAAACAACAAGGAACCAATATCATAAATCTATTATGGAAAAAAATAAGCCAAATAAGTTGTATAGCAAATCAATTTTTTCAAGGGGAAACTCGATTTTCCCCAGACTTGTTCAACAATTTATAAGTTTGTATGTATCTGTATGTTTGTATTTAGTTTTTGTTTCTCTTCGAATACTTACAAGATGTTTCGGTGAGCTTAGGCTCGGTTTCTTCAGATTTTATTGTATGACTTAGAGCAACCACAAAATCATATGTTCTGTACTCACTCTTAATTTTTTTTGCAGGTTGTTAATTCATTTTGATATGTCGAAATACATTTTGTAGAATTCAAAATGGCGATGGCTTATAGTTAAAACAAGACAACCATCCGAAAATCATTGTGAGAAGATTGATACAACTTGGATTCGAGAAATCGTTGTACTCTAATTCCAAAGAACCTTGTCCTAGATTGTGATCATGTAATTATTTTCGGGAGAATCCCGTATCGTTATAAAAAAGGATTGCAAATGTCTAGGTGTTGACAGTTTCGCAGAATGTGTGGGAGCTTGTTGTTGTAGTAGTTAGGAATCTCTAAAACCAAGCGAAATGATCGACATATTCGAAACCCTATGAGTAGAATGTCTCTATACTCATGCAGTCTGAATATTTAATCAAATTATTACTCAGGATGTGTTAGAATGACTACAAATTGGTTTTAGTGCTTATACATTGTTATAGTTTCAATGAAATTAAATATTTAGAGATATCATTATTCTTTAAGCATTAGAACCCCTTTAGTTTATTCTCGGGATTAGATAAGATTAGTTTCGATTTAATAGATTAGTTTATGTTTCTTTAGCTTTATTAAATTTAGTTGTTTGATTAGTTTTTATTGCATTTAGAATTTGTTGATTGTTTAGTTCCACATTGCATTTACTTCTTAGAACCCATTTGCACTTAATGGTTTCTTTCTCACAAGAGGAATAAAAATAAGGCTAATAGAGCTTCAAACCTCATTGGGATTGGCTATTCAAACAAATTAGGTTATATGATGAAATTTTGTCTAGGCCACATCCACTTCTTGGCATATGGTCCCACATGCTACATAAAGCAATGGCACCAAGAAGGAGGGCCCAAGGTAAATTGATTGATTAATTCATTTAACCCTTAACCTCCAATATTTCGAGATTTAATCCTTCTTCTTTGTGTCATCTCACCACACATTGAAGGTGAGGTTAGTGGACAAGCTCACCTACTTGGATTCATGTTCTTTATTATTGCATCTAATCAATGGCCCTTGTCCATATCACTATATGTGTGGATGCTTTTAGTTTCACATTACTTTACATTCCTCAAAAGACAACTCGTCCCTTGTGCAAACTCCATTTTTACAGTGAAGGGAGTATATTTTCAATGAAAAGTGTTGAGAAGTCTTGGTGTAAATGTATCAAGTACTAAATTATTGATTTGAATTTTTTATGGAGGTTGTTCTCTTTCACTTTCATAGGTAAAATCATAGATTGTTTTGAGACATTCCCACTCTATTCTATTTTCACTTGGTTTCAATTCATAGAAGATGTTTTAGATGCTTTTGAAACTTATGATCATAATAAAATATGGGAAGAATTAAGGGATTTTCTAATAAAGGATGATTCATTTATAGAGAGGATTTTAGCAAAAGTTAAACATGTCCCTTTTAAATTTCATATTAATGATTTGTTTCTTAAATTGGACCTTATTTTAGATACTTGTGCACCTTTCATTCATCTAGAGTCATTTTCATTTGGCAAATTAGATAAATATAGTAAGACAAAAATGCAACATGAATCATCTTTACAAATTGAGATGGATCCATTAGAAAACATTCATTCTCAATGTTAGATTGAACAAGTACAAGGGATAGAGCCTAATGAGAACAATTCTGACAAGTAAATTGATCTTTCTTCTAAATAATCTTCTACTTGGGATAGAGTATAAGAATGTATGATTGTAGATCAAGATGTATCTTTACCTTCTTCTTGCTCTAATGAAATCTTAGATTCAATTAGTAACGAACCCATAGATGATGAAAACCATCTTAATTTTTCTAATGTTTTAATAGAGCAGGCTAGGGATATTTATTCTCATCTTCAAAAAGAAACTTTAAATCTTAATCATCAAATCGTACCTTATTTTCAAGAAAGACTAGATATATGTCATCAAATTGTTCACGATTTCTTTTGACATTCTAGATATACGAGAGGCAAATCTTGATCATAATATAATGTTCGAAAGTTTAGCACCTAAACATAGTGAAGATAATGAGGTCAGTGAAGAGGGATCTCTTGAATTTTTAATGGATCATAACTATGATAGTTGAAGACAATATTTTCGTTCCCTCATCTCCAATTATTTTTATTTTTTATATCCTAATCTATTCTTAGATGTTTGTACACATTACTCTTTTTCCCTTTCACTTGACTCGGTTCCATCACAATATAATACTTTGGATATGATAATTGTCGGTGATGAAACTTTCAAACATGACATTAATGAACGTGGACCTAATGCTCATTTTCTTCAACCCTTCATAAGGAAAATATGTATGTTCCAATATGTTTCCTTTTCAGGGGAAAACCATACACCCTTCCTTGTGGAAATTGAAGTTTGTACATCTATGATTCATCCATTAAATGAGTCTAATTTTCATGCTTTTACTTCACATGTCTAACCAATTGATTTAATTCATAAGATGGCTTGAACTAGTGATTTCATTTTTCTAATGAATACTGAAATGATAAATTTGTTATTCACAAATTTAATTTATCCAAATAATAATTTTGATTCTAAGTTTTATGACAGGATTGTGAGGTGGTTGGAGGATTCATATTTTGAAAATTTTCATGAAAATGGTAAGGTCATACTTGCTTTTTTTTGGGTAAAAATCTTCAAGGTAAGCCTCACTCATTTATTTTTAATTTCAAAACACTTTATTCCACCTTACTAATTGCAAAATTATTTATCATTGCGGGATCTGAGTTATTTCCGTGGTTACATTAGAAATTTGACACCACTTAACATTGTGACCATTGAGTAATTTATAGTAGGTTAATTAGGCTAGTTTTGTTATTTAATTAGATTTCTTTTCTTTCATTTTCTTGAATAATGTAGGTGTGAAAGTAAGCTAATGTCAAGCTAAAGACGATCTAACATCACCACACTGTTAGGGAATTTTAGTTAACCTTGTTTCCTTCGCTTTCTATATTCTTGTTCATTCTGTTAATGCAATATTCATCCCAAGAGTATGAAGCAATAATATGTTTAGTGAAATGAACATTTTGTATGAATGTATTTTTGTGACTCTCTTTATTTTTGTAGTAAATATCATAATTTCTCATTAACTTTTGTTTTTTTTAGCATGTGATATTTTTGGTGTGTAATAAAGGGTCAATCTTTGAAACATTGCATATAATGCATAATTACGCAAGTACACATTCACATTGTTAAATGGTCAAATAGGGAAACATTCAAAGATCTTCTTATCCCTTAAAGTTGGACCCTTTGTTTCCAATTTTTGACATGTAATTTGATATTGTTGGATGTTCATTTATTCTAGGCCTGTTCTCATTCTTTTTCTTTGCTTTCCTTTTTCATTCATATCTTCCTTCAGTCCTTTTCCCAAGTCTACATGAGGGTGGACTAAATCATTTTCGAGTTTTTCTTAACATACTCATTGGGAACATAACAATTACTCTACTATATATAACCGAAATATGATCTTAAAGGAAGTATTTCTATGAAGAGGTCTCTTATGCTGGCCCTCTACTCTGCTGATTAGTTAAGTTCGTGATTTTACAAACGCATTATTTGACTATGTTTATATCTGCCCAAATTTTTCTATCATTGTTTAAGGAAGAGTTTTAACCCTAACAATAAGAAATAAAATTATCTTTATAAATAGTTGCTTCTAAGGTCATGAGTTTTTGGGGAAGAGGGACTATTCAAGTAAATACTATTCATTGAAATCTTTTACTCCATCACTTGATTTTAAAGAAGAGATTTTCTTCCCCATCTATTAAGATTAATAATAATCATAGTTCATTTGAACATAAAAAATCAACTATAATATATGGGGCTCATTTTGAATTCGATTAAAATGATCACATGGTCTAACAAAGTGACATTACCACTACTAGTAGCCAAGCCAAGGTAATGGCTTTTTGTCATGAGACTAAAAGAAAAGAAGTCTCATCACACTTTGGCTTGTTCACTTTTGTTGTTTCTTGTGAATGGAACTATCATTAATTGGTTACCAAGAAGAGACAATGACATTCAATTAATTTTTAAGAAAAAGATATAAATAAGAAACTAAAATAATCCTAAAAGTACAAACCTATCTCTAGTAGATGGGATAAAAGCATCTTGTTTGTTTAAAAGGCATCTCGTCAAGGCTATATATTCCTAATGGTAGCAGTGGTCATGTTTGTGGTATTGAATTTAATTTGATACTACAATTTACTTTGTTTCCTTGTCCTTCCCAAGACTGATTACTAACAAAGTTTATTGTTGCATATAAAGCTTGTTGTGGCAAACATTTATGGAAAAATATTAACAAGTTCGTGAATGATGTTGGATATGATTTGGGTATATTGAAAATTTCAAAAATTCAAACGTCCAAATAAGGCATGAAGCTTTTAGGTTATTTGAAGATTAACATCTAAAAACATCAAATCTTTACTTGCTACTTATTATAGATTCTGAGTCTTTCAACCAAGGATGATCATGTTTCCCAATGAGTTGTCATTTGTTGGCCCACCATCAAATAGTGTGAATTTTATTTAAAATGAAGGGTTGCCCATTACAAATTTTAGAAGATTCCCCACTTTTATATGGAAATTGATTGATTTATGGCTTCTCCTTTCTTTAGGCTATTATGCTTCTAGTTCCTCCAAGTCTTATCATGGTGTTGTTGCTTTGATTGCTTGGTGTTTAGTGAATTTGTACACCAAATTTAGGTTGTGTTACCACCCTTTCTTTTGTGACAATTTTTCGCATGAATGAATTTTTCTCATGGGTAACTCATGATTTGAAAATTTTATTGTTTTGGTGCCATGTTCCGATCAGTTCCTTCTTTAAGTTATTTTGGTCTTCATATCGCTTAAACATCACATGGAATTTCCTTGACCTAAAAACATGTAAGACAACTTGTAAATGTTGTATATAAATATAACATTAATAAATACAAATAAAATAATTTCTCCTTATATATTATATGTCACATTAACAATTATATTTATTTTAAATTATAAATATTATAAAATAATATAAACTAGTATTATTAATAATAGCACTATATATATATATATATATATATATATATATATATATATATATATATATATATATATATATATATATATATATATATATATATAAACTAGGTGTATATAAAACATTATATATATGGTTTACATTAAGAACATATGACACCAAAAAAGAAATTACCAATATAAAAGGTGAATTATGAAAAGCCACTATTTCTCAAAAAGCATGAAATAGAACATGTACACAATTAAAACACATTATATATACATGTTTTATAAATAAGACAATTGACATAGTTTATGCAAAGATTACAACCATGACCATTCAACAAATTGAAACAACAAAAAGTTAAAATCTACTTACGTATCAACTTGAACTCATCTCGTGTTCGAAGAACATGCCAAAAGTTACGTAGCTTGCAAATCACTACACCAATAGAAAATGATGAAATTAGTGATGAGGTGACTAAAAAAGTTAGTCACCACAATTATGTCAAGTGAATTACTACTAAATTTGAGCAATTTTAAGTGACCCAACTAAAAATGACTAATTTAGTCTATGGATAAAATATACGACTAAATAATAAGTGACTCAACTAAAAGTGACTAATTTAGTCAATGAATAAAATAGATGACTAGATAATAAGTGATAAATGTAATAAAGATTAATGTAAACGACCATTATAGTCCAATTTTTTTTTATGACCAACTAACTAGTACAACAAGTATATGAATTAGTCATTTATGTTAGTAATTTTTAATTGTGTCACTCCATGAATGGAAAATTGCAATTTTGATACTAAAGTGTTACATTTCACTAAATTTTAACACTACAGAAGGTTTCAGCCCTTAAAGGGATCTCTGAATCCATCTCCAGTGTTAAAATTTAGAGACAAATGGGTCTCTGGATGCATCTATGATTTTAAAATTCTAAAAACTCTTTTGTCTCTAAATTTTAATACTGTAGATGGGTTTTAAGACCCCCTTGTCTGAATCCATATGAAATGATAAACATTAGATATAAAGGGGCCTATGAGTCCATCTACATTGTTAAAATTTAGAGACCCTTTTAACAAGGTCTCTAAATCCATCTGCAACGTTAAAATTTAGGTTGATGGATTCAACAACCCCCTTAAAGTGGTCCATGAATCCATATATAATGCTAAAATCATAACACTTTTATACAATGTAGAGTATAAGTTTACAATATATAGTAGTTTTACACTCCATTTGGAAGAAGGGACAAAAAAGCAAGTTGTTTATGTCGCCACCTTCTTGAAGTCTATCTAAAGTAATAGAATTTTAAAAACATAAGCCATCTCCATAACCATCAATATATATATATATATATATCTGATTGAAATCTTCTTTAGGTATGCTACATTTAATTTGTCTTAAACCAATAGAAAATATATTTCATCAGCTTATCACAATAATATTTTTGTAACAACCTCGAGTTAAAAATACATGTAATAAATTTAATAAAGAAAAAATAAGTCCAAAGATCATGGGACACTTATTCCAAGATGAATGTTGGGAAAAACATCCTCGTGTGGGTGTTCATTTGGTTTAGTATGGCTAAGGGAAATTGGCTAAGGTTAAGAGGGATTATTTGACATTTATTTATGAAAATAAATGAAATTAGGAGAAAAGGACTGTGAAAGGTCAAAGGTTGCATGTCAGGAAGAAATTAAAGGAAAATGGAGAAAATATAGGCCTCATTGATAAAAAGGCTTCTAAGGATGAATTCACAATCTTTTTTTGAGTTTAGTTTTGGAGCTCTCTCTGTCTATTCTCACAACTCTCTCATACTCTCACACACTTAGAGTATTCTTGGAGAACTCTAGCATTAGAGGAAGGAAGATAAAGGAAGGAAAAGAAAGAAGAAGGGGAGAAAAATCAAGAAAGGAAGAGTGAGATCAAACAGTTGAAATAGATTTACATGTAGGTATCGAGATGCATGTGTGATTTCCTTGCCACCTTTGGCATGCATGGTATATGCATATGTGTATTTGGTTCTCTTGTTGTCATTGGCATGCGTTTTTCGATGTGTGACAGTCTATTTCAACCTTGCCTTGCCATTTCTAGATATACATGGTGTGACAGGGTTCTTTTACCTGGTTGAGATGGATTCCCGGATGATTTCTAAATTGAGTGGGGTGGTCTCAGGAAAAATGACAAGGCCTAGGAATCCATTGTCATAATGTGTGTTATACATGGTAAGACTGGTTTAGAATACCCTTGTTGGACCTAGGAATCCTTTGAATATTAATTGTGGGATACATGGTAAAGCCTAGGGGTTGGAGACATATAAATTACTCACGGTTTGGGTGGAGAGATCCAGAGGAATCCATGCTTTTTTAAGGCGTAGTGATCCCTTGACATGTATATGGCAGGATTGCAGCAAATCATGTAGTGTATGTTTATTGTTTGGGCCTATTAATCCCTTTGTGGGATACATGGTAAAGCCTAAACAATCCTTGATGCGTTTTGTTGTGAATCCCACAATCATGCTTGGAATACGGCACATGGGTGAATGGCTAAAATAAATATTTTGTTCAGCCCAATCAATGATAAGGTGGCAGATGGAAGTCCCTAACTTGGTTGGATTTTACATATTTTAATAAGAGCTCTTTTCTCTTGTGTTTTATGTGTAAATTTGCTTGTTATTATGTGGATTTAATGGATTTTCTATCGTTGTTATTCTTATAGTTATATGATGGCTATAAGCCTAATTTATGACATACTTTGGTGTAATGAACCTCCTTAGCCTACCTAGAAATTTTGCTCCTAGGCCCCTTAAACTTGGGATTTGGTCTCACTACAATTAGAATTTAACTGCATTCACTAGTACATTAATCTGATTCACTTCATGAACACTATTATTGAGCTCCATGATTTTATAAATTTGTAGAAAGAAACTAGCTCTGTCATGAAATCCCTAACATTCATTGTTTAAGTTTTCTACCAATATTAATTAACTTAAGTCTAATGCAGTTAGCCCAGCCATGCATGAGAATCATAATTCGACAGACTTACTCAATCCTTAACAATAGGTAGGAGGGCTAAGCTAGCCTCCTTGAGTACACATATAATAGTTAATTTAACTATGATATACTATACCATGAAATGCATGCATCTATGTCTTGTACCCATTATCCACACGTAATATAACATTAAATACAAACTATGTTCCTTTAACATAATGATGATCAAATTTAGACTCAATGGACATTTTACTCATCCACATGCATAAGAGTGAAACCAATTACATGAACACAGATAGTATCATCAACATATATCTTACACAATACGAGTAAAGATCTGGGACACCTCAATTGAACCTAAATCATTTATCATGTATAGTTATCATCACACCTATAGCTAAACATATATGCTAAAAGAATTGAAGTAATATCTAGGAAAAGAAACAACATACAATACATTCCATGTAATTGATACCAACTAAACCTCACCTTGAGAGAGGAGCACCACCAGCCATGAATCACCTCTGATTCCCCCCGAGCCGAAGATCTTGCCAAGGATCAACTATCCTCAATTCATCAATGCATTGCGTATTTAATACCCTCTTTCACGATTAAGTTACCATTACCGGTGTCCCACTTTATGGATTTTTCCATTTGGCTAGGTCTTATCTGGAAAAGCTCGTAATTATCTCCTACGACGCTTTTCCACATAAAATCTTGCCTTTATCTCCCATAAAGCTTTTATGTCGGTGGATCTTTATCTCCCATCCATCCGATAGATAACCAATCCAACTAAGCTGATCTAGAATCACATCGAAGCTTATCATGAAAGATTCATCTCTATCCCATTCCTCATGAGATTTGGAAAGCTTCTCCTCTCTCTTGATGCTCCACCCTCCAAGTGATTTATTTTATTAATTTATTTAATAATAAATTTGCTTTTCATATTACATATCACCTAGCTTTCCTCAGCCTAGGTGTAGAATAGTTTAACCCACAAAGGAGGGTATCAAACCTAGCTTCCTCAGCTTAGGTCTACAACCTTTAACACATAAGGGAGGATATCATACCTAGTTTTAACTTAGCTTAGGTTTACAATAATGTAGTACACAAGGGAGGATATCATACCTAGATTTAACTGAGATTAGGTTTACAATAATGTAGTACACAAGGGAGGGGTGTTACATTTGGTTAGGGCTTTCATCATGTTTTGATTAATAAATGAAAGCATTAATGAATGTATGACCTAATATATGATAATGCATCTATTATGAGAGGGCATTAGACCTTCTTAACAAATCTCAGATAAGTATGAGGTCTATATGTTCAGATATGTTGCTATGACTTGTAGATTACATGTTCGTGATGTGTTTGACAAAATTCTTGTCATGCATAGTAGGGGTCACATCAAGTCCTTTTTCAAGTTTTTTGTATTATTAGCCTTATCTCAATGTTATCTATAATTTATGGAAGTTTCATGAATTTCTTCGTAGAGGCATGAGCGTTAGCCTTCAAAAAGTGGCTCAAAATTGGGGTCATTGATACAAAACTACCTAGAAAAGACCAGATCCACATAGATTCCATCAAGTGTGAGAAACTTGATGGTCTCAGTCACATGGAAGGCTTGTCATGGGAGCAACTAGGGGTCTATTTCAGTCAAGAAACATGTTCTCTTAGGGGTGGGACACCTAAATGGGTAGCTTGGCTCCTGAAGATTTTGTAGCTCCTGAGGGAGGCATTTAATTTTTTGGTCTGTCAGTTCCAATTCCTTATATTGATCTAGGAAGTTTAATCATATAACAATAACTCTTTGTCACATGTTTACCATGGTAGGTTGGTTAACTTGGGTAAATGTGGGAGGAGGGTGTTACAAAGTGGTATCAGAGCATGGTTCAACCCTTGGACTAGATGGGTAGAATGCGGATTTTCATGCACGCATCAAGGTTGTATATGTGCTTATGTAGAGCATGGTGGTGGTCATTGTTACAGTTGTGTTGATGTGTAGAGGTGGACGATGTTATTGTCTGAATGTGGTTGTCACAAATGCATGTCGATTGAATATGCATTTCTTATGTACGTCGATTATCTATGTCGATGTATGCATGCAATCTCATATTTATAGTTGTCATGCATGAGATTGCACACAAGAAGCGCAAACAATTGGGGATGTTGTGAAGACAGTTGGGGATGTTGCACAGAGCATTCCATGGATCTATGAAATGTTGGATAACATGTAGGTGGATCACCATGCATTTATTATCGATATGGATGGTAAGCTTTGTGATCAAGTTGTTTCTATTTTTATTGACCCTAAATCTAATTATAGTTATGTTAATCACGACTTGGGGGATAAGTGTGGTTTGAATAAATAAGTACATGCAAATCTTGGTTAATGTAGTTGGATACAGGTACAAAGAAAAGAGTTCATCAGTGGGTAAGAGCTTGTGCATCTGAGTTGAATGGTATGCCTACATGAATGCATTTAAATGTTCTTCTATTGGGATCATATATTATGTTGTTGGGAATGGGATGGTTGTTTCTTCGTAGGGCTAAGGTGGATTTTTATGGCAATGCCATTGAATTCTTCGATGACAATGAAAAACAAATAATCTTGCAGGGTAAGAAGAAATCTACATCCGTTAGAATGGTTACAACTATGCAAGAAAAGTGTAGTCGTAGGAAAGGGTGTGCATTATTTGTAGTGCATATTTCTAGTGATAGAGGTAAAGATGTTAAGGGTGTGAAGGTGTTGAGCAGGTACCTGGTTTTATAGCAGTTTCAACATTTGTTTCCTCCAGATATTTCAGAGTTTCTTCCTCATAGTGAAGTGGACTTTTCCATTGAGTTGGTACCAAGGTTAGCACCACATCAAATACACCATACAGGATGAGCACAGTAGAGTTAGTAGAGCTGAAGTTGCAGTTGAAGGAAATTCTTGACAAGGGATAAATTAGGCCAAGTGTATCGCCTTCAGATTCACTAGTTTTTTTTGTGAAGAAGAAGGATGGTACTCTCAGGTTATGCATTTGTTATAGGGAAATAAAAAAGGTAACCATCAAGAGCATGTATCCATTATCAACAATTAACAACTTGTTTGATCAGTTTAAGGGAGGGAAAGTGTTCTCAAAGATTGATATGAGATTAGTATATCATCAGGTATGCATCAAAGAAGAGGACATCTACAAGACAACTTTCATGACCAGGTATGGGAATTATGAGTTTTTTGTGGTTCCTTTTGGTCTAACTAATGCTCCATCTACTTTCATGTGCTTGATGAATATTGTATTGCATCCATACCTAGACAATTTTATTATTTTGTTCATTGATAATATATTGATACATTCTAAGAATGAGGAAGAGCATGCCTAACACTTAGCAACATTGTTGATATTTCTAATAGAAAATCAGTTGTATGACAAGCTTAGAAAATGATGTTTCTTTCAAATAGAGGTACATTATTTGGGGGATGTCATTTCCAAGGAAGGAATAACAGTGGATCTGGAAAAGGTAAGAGGTATCATGGAATTGGATACTCCTAAGAATGTGGATGAGGTAAGGTCATTCATGGGGTTAGAAAGATACTATAGGAGGTTCATCAAGAACTTCTCAAACATTTCATATCCTATTACATCATTACAAAGAAAAGGTAATAAGTTTTAATAGATAGAGGAATGTGCAACCAATTTTGAGTAGTTGAAGTAGTTGTTGAAAAATGCTCTAGTTCTCAAGATAACAGATCTGGATAAAGAGTTTGTGGTGTGTACATATACCTGCATGAGAGGACTTAGTGGAGTGATGATGTAGGAGGGACAAGTGATATGTTGTGAAACAAGGAAATTGAATGAGAACGAGCAAAATTACGTTACACATGATCTTGAGTTCGTAGCGATCATCCATGCTTTGGAGATGTGGAGGCACTATCTTCTTGGCAGGATATTTGAAATAATAATTGATCATAGTGGAATGAGATACTTATTTAACCAGTCAAATCTGAATTCCAGGCAAGCTATATGGCTGGCCACGATCAATGAGTTTGATTTCAAAATCAGGTAAATTAAGGGAAAGGAAAATAGGGTTGGAAATGATCTTAGCAGAAGAGTGCAAGTGAATCATATAGAAAGTATGAGTTCTTATTGGACAGATCTTACAGATAGGACAACAATATGAAAGATACATGGAGAGTAGCCATAGGTTATTGGAGCACGATATAAGTGATTAAGATGTGGACTATCATCTCACAACAAATTCTTTTGTCAGATTTAGGGACAACATCTATTTGTCGGAAAACAGTGAGCTCAAGAATCTTATCTTAATGGAATTTCATACTAAAACATATTCAAGTAACCCAGGATACTAGAAGACATTGACAATGGTGAATACTTTTTACTACTAACCAAATATAAAGAAGGAAGTGGCAGAGCTTGTGGTTAGATGATCGAATTTTCAATAAGTAAAAGTAGAGTGTAAGCATTTAGATGGGTTATGACAACCGATTTTGATTCCACAGTGGAAATTGGAGGTCATTTCCATGGAATTCATTATGGGTTTTCTGAGGACATCTAGACAACATGATTCCATCATGGTTTTGGTGGACAAGTTGACCAAAATAGCACACTTCATTCTAGTGGAGTCTACTTATTCAACTGGTGATTTAGCATAGGTATTCATTTGGGATATCGTGAGGCTACATGGTGTTCTAAATAAGATTGTGTTGGATAGAGATGCTAAGTTCACTTCTAGATTCTGGAAAGCGTTTTTTGTAGGTTTAGGTGGAGAGTTGGACTTCAACACATCTTATCATCCATAAACAGATGGACAGATAGAGAGGTTCAATAGGATTTTGGAGGACATGTTGAGAATGTAGGTCATGCATCAAAAACAAAAGTGGGAAAGTATCTTTCACTGCTATAATTTGCTTAAAATAATGTGTATCAAGAGCCACTAAGGATGAGTCTGTTTGAGGCACTTTACGGGTGAGGTTGTAATACTCCCATCAGTTGCAATGATCCATTAAATAAGGTATTGATACGACCATACATGTTGGCAGATATGGAACAATAAATGAAAGTTATCAAGAAGAATCTAAAGGCAATAGAGGACAAGTAGAAAATTTATGCAGATCAACATATTTCTTTTAAGTAGTTTCAGGTTGGGGAACATGTGTATTTGCGCATCAAGCCCAATAATAGCTACTTGAGGATTGGGCCATGTTCGAAGTTAACACCTTCGTATTGTGGGCCTTTTGAGATCTTGAAAGGATTGGACCAGTGGCCTACAAACTTGCACTTCCTTCAACAGTGAAAGTCCATGATGTTTTCAATGCTTAATTTCTTAGGATATATGTAAAGGATGTTGATCATGTATTGATTGGTTTGTATTGAAAGTGGAGCCAGAAAGAGAATTCCAACTGCACCTGAGTGTATTTTGCAGAGAAATATGCTCATGCTACCGAACCAAGAAATCGACTAGGTCAAAGTGAAATGGAAGCACATCAGCCTGATGAAGCTACATGGGAGATGGCTGATCAGATGTAGTTATGTATCCTTCTTTATTCACTGGGGTGAGAGGATTTATTTTGTTATATGTTTCAGCATGTTGTTTTGGTATATGTATATGGATGTAAATACTACTATGAGTTGTGTTATAAAGCTCCAATAATTGGTAGGGTTTTCATGTTGTTATGATTGTCATGTTGGTTTTCATTTGAGTAGGTTGATCATTGTAAATACTACATCAAGCTAAGTTATAAAGCTCCATGGGTAGTATGTTTTTCTTTTCAGTAGTCTTGTTGTTTATAGGTATCACTGAACACCGATGATGGTGTTCCCCTAAGGGGGTGGGGTGTGTAACATCACTATTTTAAAAATCCATGTAATAACGTTAATAAGGGAAAAATAAGACCAAGGTCACGGGTCATTTATTCCAAGCTAAATGTTGGGAAAAACATACTACTATGGGTGTTCATTTGGTTTAGTATGGCTAAGGGAAATTGGCAAAGGAAAAGGCAAAGAGGCATTATTTGGCATTTATTTATGAAAATAAAGGAAATTAGGAGAAAAGGAAGGTGAAAGGTCACAGGTTGCATGTGAGGAGGCAATTGAAGGGAAAATTAAGGAAAATTAAGAAAATATATGCCTAATTAATCAAAAAGCTTTTTACGATTAGTTCACAACCTTTTGTTAGTTCAGTTAATGATCTCTCTATCAATTCTCACTCTTCTCTCATACTCTCAAACACTTAGAGTATTATTGGAGCACTCTTAGGAAGGATTACTTGCAGGTACAATGGGATTACTTGCAGGAATCGAGTTGCATGTATCATTTCCTTTCTTGCTTTGGCACACATGGTATATGTATGTGCGTATTTGGTTCTTTTGGTGTCATTAACATGGTTTTCGTGAGGTGTGAAAATGGTTTTCAACCATCCCTTGGAATTCCTAGATAACCATGGTGTGGTGGGATTGTTTTACTTGGTTGAGCTTGATTTCCAGATGGTTTCAGAATTGAGTGCAACGGTATCAAGAAAAATCAAAAGGCCTAGGAATCCCTTTACTAGTAATGGCAAGATACACAGTAAATCCTAGTTGTGAATACCCTTGTTGGGCCTAGGAACCCTTTGACTGATAATGGCAGAATATATGGTAAATATTCCTCATGGTGGAGATGAAATATTCCTCAAAGTTTAGGTGGAGAGATAGAGAGGAATCCATACTTGTTTAGGGCCCAGTGACCCGTTGAATCATATATGGTGGGATTGTGGTAAAGCTTATAATGTATGTTTATTATTTGGGCCTAGGAATGTATTAGTGGTATACATGGTAAATCCCGAGGAAGCCTTGATTGGTTATGTTGTGAGTGAAACATTCATGCTTGTAATATGGGACGAGAGTGATTAGTTAAAAGAAAGATTTAGTTTAGCCCAATATATGGTCAGGTGGTACGTGGAAGTCCCTGGCTAGGTTGGATTTTGTATATGTTAATAAGATCTCTTTCCTCTCATGTTTTATTTGTAAATGTACTTGTTATTATGTGGCTTTAATGGTTGTTCTATCATTTCTATTTGGTTCGTTATATGATGGTTATAAGCATGATTTATGATAGACATTGGTTATGGATCTCATCATGTTTTTATTTATAAATGCAATATTAATGAATGTATGACCTAACAGATGATAATGAAACTATTGTGAGAGGATATCAGACATGCTTGACGAATCTCAAATAAGTATGAAGTCCCTATGTTCAGATTTGTTCTTGTGACCTGTAGATTACATGTTCATGATGTGTTTGATGGAATGCCTGTCATAGCTGATAGGGTTCATTCAAATAATTTTTTATATTTTTGTATTAGTAGCCTTATCTCAATGGTTTTTATCATTTCTGGAAGTTTAGTGGAGTTCTGGAAAAGGGTTTGAGCCCTAGCCTTGAAAATGTGGCTCAAAATTTGGGCTTGCTGGCATAGAACTGCCTGGAAAAGGCCACAGTAGCATGGAGGCCTTGTCATAGGAGTGACTAGAGGGTCTCAGTCACATCGAAGGATTGTTCTAGGAGAAACTAGGGGTGTAGCTTAGTCAAAAATTATGTTCTCTCAAGGGTTGGACACATGGAGGGGTTGGTTGGCTCCTAGAGGTTCTTTAGAACTTGAGGGAGGTGTTTAAAGTGTTGGTCTATTGGTTCCACTTACTTAAGGTGATATATGAGGTTGAATCATATCATAGTAACTTTTCATCACATGTTTATTCTGGTAGTGTGGTTAACTTGGGAAAATGTGGGAGGAGAGTGTTACACCTTTTCAACATTCTCAAGCTTTTGGAAATCAATTTAATTCTACCTCAATCAAGTACATACAAAAATAATTACAATACTAGAGAATACATATATATTTCACACTTGACTACATATATCGAAATCGTTTTTTCCAAACATCCCAAACCACTTAATGGTGTACACCATACCAATATTAGTTTCTTCATTTGTAAGCAAAAGAAAATAATTCATTTAAATCACAAAATTTATGTTACGAATATTTATTCCACTAAATTCAAATTATGGACAACGAAGCCTTCTTAATCACTATGAAATTTCATCAAAATCAGTTCTTCATTATATACACAAAGAATTACTTGCCTGATTTTCCTTGCTACAATTCTACCCAAACTCACCTCTTAGAATTTTTCTTTGTCTGCAAAATTTCCTTTTGTATAATTTCATTTCTCTTAAAATTTATTCTTAGCTACAAATAATATTGTATGTTATTTATTCTTAATCACCTCTAATTGTTCTAATTCTCTAAAGAACAATTCTTCTCTTAGTTTTTGGAATCTTCAATCTTCAATTTCCACTTAAGATATTCCAACCCATTTTTTCTGAATTAGATAAATTTCACACTTTCTCTAGTTGTTTCCTCTAAGAGTAACTTATTATGATATAAATTATTCTCAAAGAGTATAACTATACTCCTCTCTGATTCCTTATTCTCACATATTGTTATTCTTATGATCTCCTTCCCAAAGAATACATCTTTTTCTTGATGTTGTCTTCACTTTTCTAACTATAAATTGTCATAATTGTTCATTCCCATGTCAATTAGTTCTCTTTTTCTCAAAACAATTTTTCCCAAAAAAATAAATAAAAATCAACTTTGTAGCTCAATCTGCACATGTTAGCAACAACACATAATAATCTATGGCTCTATAAGATTCAACTTCCCATCAAAATATATCCATGCAATTACCACGATAGAAATATAGCCACCAAATATGAACAATAATCACAATGACATATTCAAATGAATAGTTAAAGAAT
This sequence comes from Pinus tabuliformis, assembly GCA_031772625.1. Taxonomy (NCBI): domain Eukaryota; kingdom Viridiplantae; phylum Streptophyta; class Pinopsida; order Pinales; family Pinaceae; genus Pinus; species Pinus tabuliformis. The sequence continues at coordinate 653,307,462 of CM062814.1, forward strand.
TTACATAATGATCGACTTTGAAACAAATGCCAAGAATGTTAAAAATAATTTACCAACATCTAGGAAATATTATTAACTAAATAATTCAACATAGAACACATAAATGACATACCTCCCTACATAATAAGCTTCTTCAACACCGTGACAAAAATCTTGTTTGACTCATCTTTTGTCCTTTAAATGGGTTCAATTGGAAGGAAGAAGAAAAATATGGGTATTT